>JAQISU010000029.1:12610000-13810000 GCA_029339505.1 Unio delphinus | reverse complement strand
GAATCGCGCTGGGTTAATCGAGAATATCAATACCATGTTAAAAAACCCGGACCAACTCGATAAGTATCAAGCGCTGTTAAAACACTTCAACGAGATATTTCCGGATATATGGTTTAGAAAAGGCACATTGTCGGTAAAAAATATCATCGAAAAAATCAAATTGTTTTATAAAGAGTTCGGTGGAAGATTACAATCAGATGATAAAACTAAACACGCAAGTCGATCTAACTATACGCTATACTATCCTGAATGGCCCAAATCGGACTTTATAGATGATTCGATATGGATTAATGAAACCATCGACGATGTGGGGTTTGCTGGGAAAGACATCACTGCAACGGATACACACACTACAATGTTGAAATTTCATGTATGGACCGTCAATGGATGGTTTATTCGATATGACTGTTCAGATTGATCAGCGTAGAATGGCGCAAGTGCCATTATTATTTTATTTTATTAGGAATTATGGCACTTGCGCCATCATTGATAGAGCCATTAAAACAACAAAATAAGACTGCCACAGTGATGTTAAAAATCATTAGTGACAAAGTCACTAGTATTTAACAACGAGTAAAAAAATAAATGTATACAAATTATGACACTTTTCCCATCATTGAATCCAGCGGAAGCAGGAAATATTTATCCTGTTTTGAATCATCATGAATTAATTTATCCCGAAAGTATATTCAACGCGACATATCCTCGACGGTACATATTATTCTGATATCATTTTAGTATTTAATTAAATAACAACACTGGGATATTTTTGACGCATTTGTTCAAATGATTCTGTTGCAATCATATAATTAAAGCGGTTATTTAATTAAACTTTAAAATTATATGAAACATGGTCCCAACGAAGACTCTATTTTACCCGACGACATCTCTATGTTGAGTGGCGAAACGGCCGATTTTCCTATAAAAATAAAATGTAATCGGCCGTTTCGCCATTGCTGTTTTTTTAGTGTATTTGATACCGGACCAACCATCCATTAACCGTCCCCATGATAAAATCATGGATGAAATTTAATGGGAAATTGTGATTCATTGATGGCTTTGTTAAAAATGCTAGCATTTTTTAATCAGAAGTATTGTTTTTTGTTGATTCCGTTGACGGTATTTCTGCTGTAGACGGATATGTGCAGTGGAATTTCTATTTTCATGGACATGTCAGATGTGAGTGATACCATCAGGGCATTTTTCCGTGATTATCCTTCTACCAGAATTAGAAATCTTATCACGAATGGTCACTGTGGGATAAGCGCGTCTATAATCATCTAATGCGTTTTCAAACAACGACGTTATACTAATATTGTTATTTAATTAAATACTAAAATGATATCAGAATAATATGTACCGTCGAGGATATGTCGCGTTGAATATACTTTCGGGATAAATTAATTCATGATGATTCAAAACAGGATAAATATTTCCTGCTTCCGCTGGATTCAATGATGGGAAAAGTGTCATAATTTGTATACATTTATTTTTTTACTCGTTGTTAAATACTAGTGACTTTGTCACTAATGATTTTTAACATCACTGTGGCAGTCTTATTTTGTTGTTTTAATGGCTCTATCAATGATGGCGCAAGTGCCATAATTCCTAATAAAATAAAATAATAATGGCACTTGCGCCATTCTACGCTGATCAATCTGAACAGTCATATCGAATAAACCATCCATTGACGGTCCATACATGAAATTTCAACATTGTAGTGTGTGTATCCGTTGCAGTGATGTCTTTCCCAGCAAACCCCACATCGTCGATGGTTTCATTAATCCATATCGAATCATCTATAAAGTCCGATTTGGGCCATTCAGGATAGTATAGCGTATAGTTAGATCGACTTGCGTGTTTAGTTTTATCATCTGATTGTAATCTTCCACCGAACTCTTTATAAATCAATTTGATTTTTTCGATGATATTTTTTACCGACAATGTGCCTTTTCTAAACCATATATCCGGAAATATCTCGTTGAAGTGTTTTAACAGCGCTTGATACTTATCGAGTTGGTCCGGGTTTTTTAACATGGTATTGATATTCTCGATTAACCCAGCGCGATTCACAGAAATATTTTTCACCGATAAATCATCCGGAACCACATCAGGTAGTTTTAATACGCCAAGGACACTTCTGATAATTTTGAGTTGTTGCCGTGGATTAATTTTATCAGATCGGCATTGTTGTGTAATAATTGACTTACCATCATTGAATTTATCAACAAGGACTCGCTGGTTTCGTTGTAATCTATTAACATTTTTATCAAGTTGTTCTATTTGATTTGTGTCCAATTTTCCCACATCAGTTTGAAATACATGATTTAGATACATGAATTTCTTCGCGTAGGGTTCTAATCGTTCTTCAGGGTCATATCGATGGTATTTTTGTTGTGTATCATTGGCATCATTGATGGCTCTGTCACGTGCCGACGCAATTCTTTCTCCGATGGATGATTTCAAAAAATCATCTACGACGGGATTATTATTCATTGCCTCGTTATCGATTTGTTTTTCCTTGCCTTGTTTTATTTTTTCACACCATGTCTCGTACTCATCGGGTAATTCCCACGTGACTTCATATCCCGTACGTTTCATCATCGTAACAAGTCGTCCAGTAAAATGACACTTGGAATTATTTTCATCAATAATGGCACTGATAAATGCATACCCATAACTGGAATTTACATCGCAAAGATTTGGGGTTCTGAACAACAATTCCGTCGACGATAAATTTCTTTCATGTGATTCAATGGCAGAAATATTGTCATCACGTGTTAGCGGCAACGGTGTGGAAGATCGTTTAGTCACTGGTGACTTTGTCACTGAATAATGGATTTCAATAATGTTCCTAAACCGATGAATTGCTTGTTTAGTTGCTTCTACCGATCCTAGTTGTTCAGAAAACACCGTCATGTATTTGAATCGTTCATCCACGATTGATATTCCTGCTTCTACGGTACAATTATAAATAACTACATCGATGTTGTTAAAAGCTGCAACGGGATCAGCAAAGTCTCGCTGTTTTTCAACGCAATCCGTATCAGCGTGATAATACTTCACTCGGTATCCTAAATGTTGCAACAGTTTAGCGAGGGCTTCCACAGAATAATTCCCGTATCGTTTGTTTTGTGTGAAAACTACGGCACGATTTCCTCGTTGTAGCGTGTCTAACAATTTTACGTAGTTGTCATGATGAGACTGTTCCACAATAAATTTTTTACCATGATCGGGTTGATAATCATTGATGACGAACTTCATATCCGAACGATTAAAATATTTCTTGAATAATTCTAGATCATCATTGTTGGCATCCGCGTCAAGTACGATTACTCGTTTTGCTGAACAAATCAACCATGTGAGTGTTTCCCAAATTTGCTTTCCACGGCACGATGAGATTATTTGACGAAGAATGCCATGCCATTCATCTAACACTAACACGTCCGGAATACCCCTCACTCGTACAATCGATTCTATTTGCGAAATAACCCTTCGATGAGTTCTTGTATCAAAAATAATCCCACCATGAATTGTTTCATACGATTCGAGATTATAGTCGATGGTGGTTTTTCTGGTAAATGTTTTTCTGTAGCTGATACACAGCGTTGATTTATCAGCGGGTATTGATTTCCAGGCTGCTTCTGATTTTCCCATTCCACAAGGGGATCCATCTATGTAGTCATCGTTGAGGATGATTTTACATCCTTGACCTTTTTCATGGACAGGGGCATCACAATAAGTACAATCCGGTGTCTTCATGGGGAATTCACCACAATGATCTCCTCGGCGATAATTATATGATTTTAAATATTTTTCGTAGAGTGTTTTACTATCATTGGAAATGTCAGCATTAGAAATGTCAATCGTGATTTTATTTTTTGTGGTACGGAAACAACCTATCACGAGTCTATCTGAATACACACACACAAATGCATCAATGGCTTTTCCTTCAATGTATCCACCGAACTCGTTATATCCATGTCGGCGGTGACATATATTGCAATACGAACCAGCTACTCTTCCCAGTCAAATCATATTGCCGGTTTGATTTGTAATCCCAGTGATTTGATCTGGTTGTCCAGTCAGCGCTGTTGAAATCTGATAAATGTGTTCACCGGTGATAAAATCACCAGCAATGGCAGAGCCATCAATGGCAGAGCCATCACCATCATCATCATCAGTAGTTAGTTTTTCATAACTAGGCTGTATAGCGACAGGACAAGATAGTAAACTGCTAGTAAAACCAACAGGATAAATTAATCTCTTATCAATGCTATTTGGTTTTACCGATCTTGTCCCGGGTAATTTGATGCTATGAAGTCCAGCCTGTGTATCAACGTTCCATGATGGTCTGTCTGCGGCAATTTTCTTCAACAACAATCGATGATCATCAAAATCAATCGGAATCGTTTTCAATCAAATGTGATAACCACCACTGGTTTCAAAAACCAAAACATCATTGACAGAGTCAACTAAGTCATTGAAATATAATAACAACTCTTCCAACGATGGAGTTTTAGAATCAATGTCGATAGAGGGATATCTCAATCTCTCCCGGGGAATGATTTCATTGACTGCAGATTGTCCTTGAAAAACTGTTATGTCGGGATCATCTACAAACACGTAAAATTTTCCCATCTGTTGAATAATCACACCATGGCATAGATAACTATCCTCGGTGAGTAATTTAATTGCGGCTTTTTTACTAGAAACATTCCATGACGGCATTAAACGCCTTTTGTAATATTGGATAAGATCGTGATGAGTTTGTGGTGTTTGAAAAAAATGTATCACCGTACCCTAACATGTTATCAGAGTAATCAGTAATCATTATTCTGTATACTTTTTAACGTCTAATTGAATAATGATTAATGATTAATAATAATGGTGAATCCAGCACTGGCAACAAATAAATGTGGTTGGTTGTTTTTAGGATCCACACGACGATGTGGAAAAAATTCCTACGGAGAATTCTGCGGGATACATAATTGCTCAGCAAAACAAGGCTGTGTTGATGGTCCAAAGCCTTGTATCGGCTGTGGTAAAGGCGTCAGAGGAAAATATCAAATTTGTATTGGTTGTGGTTGTCCACAATATCGTTCCGCAATAGAATACCTACGACGAAAAAATAAACCGATACCGACTCCAAAAGAGTTTTTAAAGACTTTCCGTGAAAAATCGAAGATTTTTTCAGAAACAGGTTAATGGTTCGGATGAATCGGATATGTTTCAAAACAACAAATAGAACTTTCCTACGAAATCTCGTATTTTAATTTCAGAACTAAAAAAACTTCTCAGTGATGCCATCAATGTTGGTTTTAAAATAATTCATGATGCATGGAGAAAAAACACATCACCGGAAATAAAAATCCTCAAACATAATAATGACCCAAACGGTGGCGGCAGACATATCGCTTCGTTCAACGTGAATATATCCTCGGTGATTGCGCTCAATTTAGTATGTGATGTTATCGAAGGAAGCTATCAAATTAATCTCGAACGATCAAATCAAGCTCAGCAAGGATATATTTTGTATTCATTTGCACCAATAGCCCCTCCAGGATTTTTAATAATTGAGTCTCCGGTTAATCCTGTCTATATGCGATGCCATAATAATTCGTTAACGAGAATTAATTTTAGACTCACAGACCAGTCCAATAATCTGATTGATTTACAAGAGGAGGTGTTACAAATTAGTCTGTTTGTGAAGTCCTAAAAGGATTTCCGTCCCCAGACAAGGTCTCGGACACGATATCGTATCGGACTGGATCAAATATTCGGTTGAAATCATTTATTATTTTTGCTAACCAGAACTGAAAGTTTCAGCAGCAGAGAGGGTGATGACCACATCGTTGCGACCAAAATCGTATAGTCTCCGTTTGCTAAATGGAGACTTATTTTTTTTTTGGTTAAAATGAGATTTGTAGGAAGCCTTATTTTTGCTTGAAAACGTGGTCTGTTCACCCTCTCTGCTGCTAAAGTCAATATGACGACAAGAGATCCGTCAAATCGCATCATTCTGGGAGCAAAGCTTGTTCCCAGTCGTCAAAACATTCTGACACCCCAAACGTTGCCAGACAAAAACGGGCAAAAGCGGAAGCCGCTAGGGCCGCCATTCTCTTTGCAGAAAAACAGGCTGCACTTGAACGAATGGAGGCTCGACAAAAAGCAGTTATGGACGAAGAAGCAGCCATATTTAAGACGCAAATGATCCTCCTTCAAACCAAGAAAGAGTTGGCCATTGCCGAGGCAGAAGCTCGTGTCTACGAAATGGACGAGGCCGGAAGTCAAGTCATTGAGGATGGTCCTCCGCAACAAACGGCAGATTACTCTGACCGGATTAAAGAATACATAAGCCAACAAAGTCAACTCATAGATAAAGGAAACATTGGCGATGTGGAGCCTGATAAGGTATCGTCTGGTACGATGACCAGTGAACCGCTACATGACGTACAGAGACCAACAGGCGAAGATAAGAACCTTGATTTTCCTTATGGAGTCCGAGAACATCGTTCTGTTCATTTTGGGACGACCTTTGATGATTATCAGCCGATTACATCTACTCTTACCAGATTACGTTCCAGTCAGGAGCCAAAAATATCTAAACTCTTCGCAGGCGCACCGAAATTTGTCCCTACTTCACACGACGCAAGACAAAGGGACTTAGTCCTCTGTCAAAATCATAGCTTAAATCATGACATACAGATGGGGACGCAGCATTCAACCCTGCCGAATGCCTCAGCTATGACCGATAATGGGGAATCGGAAATGACAAAGTTCTTGTTACGGAAAGATTTGCTTTTCTCCCAGCTCACGCAATATAACGACAAACCTGGCTGGTATCATGCTTGGAAAGACAGTTTTCAATATGTAAACAAAGAACTGAGACTATCAGACACGGAACAAATCAACTTGTTGGTTAAATGGCTAGGCCAAAAATCCTCAGAACAAGCCCTAAGCATAAGATCGTCTAATGCAGGGGATCCATCTAATGGATTAACAAACTTTGGAAACGCCTAGATCGGAGGTATGGTTCGCCAGAGATGTTAGAAGCTTCCATAAAGAAAAAACTTGAGTCTTTTCCCAAACTCATCAACCGGGACAACGAGAAGTTATATGATTTTTTGGATCTACTGTCAGAGGTGAAATTCCTCAAGAAAAAGGATGAATTTAAGACTCTCCTTGCTTACTTTGACTCGTCTACTGGGGTAAGACCTCTCGTATCTAAACTTCCTTACTGATTGCAAGAAAAATGGTCAAGCAGAGCAGCCAACTATGCTTCGAAGCATTCCATCGCTTTCCCACCATTCGAGGAAGTCCATGCCTTTCTTGAGCACACATGCGATCTGAGGAATAACCCTGGTTTCCGACCCGTAGATTTGGACAATCCCACTCAAACAGGTGATTCTGCAAAAAACACTCATGGAACCAAACCTAAAGTGAATGTCCGAAGAACAGAGTTGACAAATCAAAAGGACGATCAGCCAAAAAGTCAACCATTAAGTAACTGCATTCTACACAACACGAAACATACACTCGATGAATGTAGGGGCTTTAAGTTCAAATCCATCGAAGAGAGAAAAAAAAAACTCCTAAGACAACACAACCTTTGTTTTAAGTGCTGTGCATCGGATAAGCATGTCAGTCGCGATTGCTAGGCTACGATTTGTTGTAAGGATTGGGGCAGCAAACAGCATACTATGGCTTTACACGTAAATAGGCCTTCTGCATGTTTACCTCCTGAGGTTGCGGAAAATCATGGCGGGGAGTTCTCCAAAAACTCCAAAAAGCAATATGAGGAAGATATTACGAGCTAAATGTACTGAAATCTGTAAAGGAGCTCATGGAAAGTCATGCGCCAAAATCTTACCGGTCAATGTTTACAACAAAGACAATCCAAATACAATTCTTAGAATATATGCTATTATCGACGACCAAAGCAACAGATCCCTAGCCCTGCCAAGTTTATTTGATTTCTTTGATGTCAGATCAGAACCTGAGAGTTACAACCTAAACACTTGTTCCGGTCGAGTTATCACTTCCGGCCGAAGAGGAAGTGATTTCATCGTAGAATCCATCAATGGAGACGTAGAATTGGAACTTCCGACACTCATCGAGTGTGGCAACATACCTGATGATAAAAACGAGATCGCAACTCCAGAAGTTGTAAAGTTCCATTAACACTTAAAAGATCTTATCGGGTCTATCAAACCAATAGACAGAAGAAAAGAGATTATGCTACTGATCGGAAGAGATTTGGCAGAAGCTCATTACGTTCTAGAACAACGAATAGGTCATCGAGGAGCACCATACGCCCAGCGACTCAAGCTAGGATGGGTCGTCATAGGAGAAGCATGTTTAGATAAACAACATGCGCCCGATAATGTCAACGTCGGTCGAACTCATGTTTCACCTTCGGGTCAGCTGACAGCCCTAGTGCCATGTCAAAACTATTTGGAAGTACGGGAGCAACTTTCTAATCCTGCACTACATCGCAAAGATAGCGAGTTTGGTTCCTCAGTTTTCGAGAAGACAAAGGACGACGACATAACTGGTATGTCGCACGAGGACAGAATATTCATGCAACAAATGGATTATGAGTTTCAAATAGACTCAACTGGGCACTGGGTAGCTCCATTACCTTTCAAGTCACCTAGGCCGCCATTGCCGAACAACAAGACCCTGGCAAAACATAGGGCACAACTTCTTGACGCCAATCTGAAGAAAAATACAAGGAAACGTGAACACTTCCTTGAATTTATGGCAAAAATCTTGGACAATCATCATGCCGAGGTAGCTCCACCGCTAGCAGCAAACGAAGAATGCTGGTGTCTACCATTGTTTGGTGTTTACCACCCTTGAAAACCCGATCAAATACGAGGCGTATTCGATTCATCTGCAAAACAACAAGGAGTGTCATTGAATGACGTACTGCTTACAGGACCAGACTTAATCAACAATCCTATTGGTGTACTTCTTCGCTTTAGAAGGGAAATGGTAGCTGTTACTGCAGACGTGCAGCACATGTTTCACTGCTTCATCGTCCGAGAGGACCACCGAAACTATTTGCGTTTCTTTTGGTATGAGAACAATGACATCAAAAAGAAACTCATTGAGTACAGGATGAAAGTACATGTTTTTGGAAACAGTCCATCGCCAGCCGTCGCAACTCTGGGATTACGTAAGGCCGCTTTGAAAGGTGAACCTGAGTACGGAAGCCAGGTTACATCGTTCGTCTCCAGGGACTTCTATGTCGACGATGGGTTAAATTCTTGCTCAACACCCGAAGAAGCTGTTAAGCTCTTAGTGGATACTCAAACTGCATTAAAAGACTATGGCAATCTTCGACTTCACAAAATTGCTTCGAATAGCACTGAAATAATGGCTGCTTTTCCAACAACTGATCTGGCATCTAATTTGAAAGATCTAGATTTAGACTCGGAAGAAAAACCGCTCCAAAGTAGTCTTGGCCTAATATGGGATGTCAACGCGGACAAATTTCTGTTTGAACTGTCTTCCGATAAAAAACCAATTACCCGTAGAGGAATCTTATCAACGATTAACAGCTTTTTTGATCCGCTTGGATTTCTGTCTCCCGTTATCATATATGGGAAACTCATCCTTCGAGACATTGTCTTAGAGACCATAGATTGGGACGAGCCCGTATCCGATGAATTGGCCTCTAAATGGGAGTCTTGGAAAAACACCCTTGAACCACTTAAAAACTTGAAAATATCAAGGACATATGTGCCCGAACTTAGCAAATGCATCACCAGGGAACTCCATGTCTACTCGGACGCTTCAGATAAAGCTATTGCCGCCGTCGTTTATCTTCGAACGAAAGACGTCAGTAACCATTATCACGTAGGATTTGTTATTGGAAAGGCTAAAGTAGCACCCCAAACTGGAACCACGATTCCAAGAAAGGAACTATGTGCCGCGGTCCTAGCTGTGGAGATAGCTCAATTTGCTATTGAACATCTAGACGTCAAGATAGACAATGTTCGCTATTACACCGACAGCAAAGTCGTTCTTGGTTACATATGCAACTCAACTAGGAGATTCTATGTCTATGTGGGTAATAGAGTGGAAAAAAGTCGCAAATTTTCATATCCCGATCATTGGAATTATGTTCCAACGGATCAAAATCCTTCAGACTCTGCAACGAGGTTGATACAGGCTGTAGACCTTAAATCTAGCAGTTGGCTCAATGGACCCCAACAATTATCTGAGTCGACTCCTCAGCAAGGTGAGAACCATGAACTCGTAATGCCCAACGATGACATCGAAATTCGCACGGCATTTACCACTGTCGACCCTACGAAGGTAAATTCATCATGTAGTAGACTAGGAACAGCCAGATTCGAGCGTTCTTCGTCATGGAAGAGTCTGATTGCGGGGATTAATCACCTTCGACTAATTGATCGCCAACGTAAATGCGGGAAATCAGCTGACTTCAAAGTATTGTCAGAAAGCCAAGTGTCAGAAGATCTCATCTTGTGAGCCACACAGGGCGATCTCTATGGCAAGGAAGTGACCGCACTGCAAATGGGAGAACAAATTTCCAAACGCAGCTCGCTAGTCAAATGGAACCCAACATGGGACACTACCCGGAAGATTCTACGGGTAGGTGGACGCTTGGAACACTCCAAGGAAACCCTTGAAATTACAAAACCCATAATTGTACCTGGCAACAGCCACATCGCAACCCTTCTGGTCAGACACTACCATGAGAAAGTAAAACACCAAGGCCGTCACATCACTGAAGGTGCCATTAGGTCAGCAGGATACTGGATTACCTCTGGTAAACGACTGACATCCAGCGTCATACACAAATGTGTAATTTTTAGAATGTTAAGGAGGGAGCCACAACACCAAATTATGGCAGACTTGCGTTCGGATCGCCTCGAACCAGGACCTCCCTTCACCAACGTAGGTGTTGACGTTTTTGGACCTTATGAAGTTCTTACAAGGAAAACCAGAGGCGGGTCGGCTAACTCAAAACGTTGGGCTGTCATGTTTACATGCCTTGTAATAAGAGCAGTTCACATCGAAGTCATCGAAGAAATGTCATCATCATCATTTATCAACGCTCTTCGAAGATTTCAGGCTATCTATGGACCCGTGAAGCTTTTCCGCTCTGATCAAGGAACAAACTTCGTTGGAGCCGTTGATGACTTCAAAATCAACCACGGACCAATACAAAATTATCTATTGGAGAACAGGACAGAATGGAAGTTCAATCCACCCCATTCTTCACACATGGGAGGCGCATGGGAACGTATGATCGGCACCGCCAGACGGATTCTCGACGCCATGCTCGCCGAATCGCCGAGCAGGAAATTCCTCACTCACGAAGTTCTCAGCACATTTATGGCTGAGGTCTGTGCTATTATGAACTCCAGACCACTGACTCCTGTCTCAACGGATCCGGAGAATCCTCTTATTCTGACACCAGCGATCCTCTTGACGCAAAAATCCGACTACGCTTACAAGTCAGACGAGTTGGGAGATATATGTCCCGCGGACTTGTATCGTTCTCAATGGAAGCGAGTGCAAGCTTTAGCTCGGACCTTCTGGTCACGTGGGAGGAAAGAGTACCTTCCGTCACTTCAGAGCAGGAGAAAATGGACGGTTCAACAACGGAATCTAACCGAAGGAGATGTCGTTCTTGTGAGGGACAGTTCGGTGTGCAGGAATCAGTGGCCAGTTGGCATTGTCACAAAGGCAATAAAAGGATCCGATAATCACGTCCGAAAGGCGGACGTCCGGATCGTTGTTGGTGATAAATGCGAACCTAAGATTTACACCCGTCCGATTACTGAACTTATACTTCTGATTGACTAAAGACATTCATTGGATCATCTTTCATTCGTTATTGACATTCAGACAACTACCGTTTTTCCATTTACATAACTGCTGGATAGGAATTCATTCATATGACATTCGTTGGGTTTATGTTTAATTCATATATAATAATTTGGATTACTTTGTATCAAGAATATCGTTATATATTCTACAATAGAATTAGTGGTAGTGGTATCTCTATAGATACCAGACGGGGAGTGTTCTGGATCTCATTCACTCCTTTTAGTGATTGAATCCATTTGTAAATATTTATTAAATACCTTGTTTATTTTACCATTTTACAACCTAAATCAGTTTCCGGATTTGACTCCGTATTCCGTTTCCGCGTTTACATTTCACTTTACTTTGGGCTACTTAACACCTGCATTTCCTGAAAATCGTGCATAACCTACAGTGTTATCGACAGGACAGAACAAACTACTGTCAAGTAAGTTTTTATATATATTCCCTTGTTCAATTACACATTTATAGTTCTTGTTCATACACGTTTGTGAGCCGGTATGTATGAATTTGGTTCATTTCAGCGTTTGTAGATTTTTGCTTATATTTGTAATCCGCGTTTGTACGGTTGTTTATGGTCCTGTATCATACACAGTTGTTGTTGAAAAGGGTTTGTGTGGCCCTGGTTCGTAGGTGGGTTAGTAATGTTCATTCATTTTGTGTGTTTGAAGTTCGTGTTCGTATTTTAGCCCTTATTAATACACATGATTAGTCCTTATTCTTATGCATGCTGATTAATCGTATTGATTGATACATGTATTTAAATGTCATGCCACTATGCATATTGTAATAGCCCCTTATTTTATTTTTTTTAGTTTACCATACAAACATACTTCCATAGACCTACCTATGAAAAGTATTGGGTTATACTGTCTGGTCAGGCTAGAACAAGTAATATTTACGGTAAAATACACGTGTATATCGTGATAATGATGTCCGCAGCCGCAAGTAGTTTACAGCGGCGGGAGATATATGTTTGTACCGTCGCTCGTCTGAAAAACAAACACCTGCTCATCCCAGACAGCGCTATAAGCGTGCACAACACAAATAATCAAATATTTCTCAGGTAAAACAAAAGTTTTTTTTTTCTTTCTAATTCTCTGACAGAATGCACTATATTCTGCATACGATGTATATTCTACATCCTGTATGCACTAAACCCCAAATAACCTGCATATATTAGACATTGTATATACTATCCTTTATATACGAATATATATAGATACTAGAGTTTAGATATCATATGCGATGAATATTACAGAAATTGTATATACTAAATAACTAACTAACTAACCAACCAAACATTGTATATATACACGTGTGTGTGTGTGTGTGTGTGTGTGTGTGTGTGTGAGTGTGTGTCTATTATGCTCTGTATTTACTGGATGATATGTATACTGGCTCATTTATATACCAAACTCTCTACTTGTACACATCAGTGATGATGCAAACTTATGTAGTCAGATATTGATTATCTAGAGAGTATCCGAGAATCCAGAGAAAGATTAAAAATCAGAGACAGCTAAACCAGAAATTACACAATTACTCTTGAATAATCAGAAAACGAGAATCCAGGGTGATTGCTCTAACGATACAAACATTCCATAATAAATCATTGACACTCTATATAATATATTCTGACGTTGAAAACAGTCCATAATCAGTCATTTGAGAATCTAGAAAAAATACCATGACGATTAAAACGTCCCATAATCGGTCATTAAGAATCCAGATAAAAATAATCTGACGATGGAAACATTCAATAATCAGTCATTGAAAATTCAGCGAGAATATTTTGACGATAAAAGCATTGCATAATGAGTCTCTACGAATTCGAAATATTCTCTAACGATGAAAACTATACATAATCAGTCTTTACGAATACCAGATATTATATGATGATAAAATCATTCAATAATCAGTCATTAAGAATTTCAAATATTCACTGATGATGTAAATATTGCATAATAAGTCATTACGTTATACAAATATTATCTTACGATAAAAACTTTACATAATCAGTTATTAGAAATTAAAAATAGTATCGGATGATGTAATTCATTTCAGAATCAGTCATAACGAGTTAGTTCCAAATAATTCTGTTCATGAAAACATTACATAGTCGGGAACTAGAATCCAAACACACTTGAAAATGCACATTCAAAATAGAAAATAAATTGTAAATGAATGGTTGAAGATGTTTTCAGACACACACACACCATATTGTTTCATACACTATCTATGAGTATTTATGAGACAAATTTGGCAACGTTGGCAACTTTTATTAATGCAGATAAAATAATAAAATGGGAACACCTTTATCGTCCTATTTTCTGCTAACTTTGCGATTTTTAAACTGTCGCCATTCATGTACTGTATTGAACAGTTGCAGATATCGTCATTCATTCATTTAGAAGGAAAGATGCACGATGAGTCATTTATTCATTGCGTAGGGCATGAGCACGAGTAGTAATGTATTCGTTGTGTAGGATATTGTATGGGACAACACATGGTAGTCATTCATTCATTAAGTGGCACAGACGTATAGTTAGTCATTCATCAGTTGAAGGGAACAGACGCAAAGTCATGATTCATTTATAGTCAGGGACGGACGCATGGTCATCATTCATTCATTGTGTAGAACAGACTAAAATTACATATATAAATGCATCAACTCATACATGAATACAAACTAATAGACAAGAATAGTTATGAAAATATGTTGTTTTATTTAATGGATTCGTCTTGGCATTGCAGTTTAAATATCAGTATGTCCTGTAATATGACTATTCGCAATTACTGTGCCAAGATTCCAATAAAATCTCATATGACAAGCCACAACACGTACAAAATCCAGTATGAAAGACGATATGGATTTATAAATAGTTTGAATATGAAATGCCGTGCTAGAATAAGAATTTCTTTTTAAACATACTAAGGCTATGTCAAGATATCCGAGCTTGATTTTCGGAGTAACTGATGAAGGATATTCATAGGTGTATGACTAATACATTCCAGGCAAAACCTTTCGATTTTCCATTAAAACTTTTACACGCATAAGGCTGTATTATTACATCCAAAAGTGTTATGTCACCCAAGTTTGTATGTTTTTAAGACAGGTAAAATATCCCACTCAGAACAAGATATTGTTATGTTTTCTTGGTTACCTGAATAAACAGAGATTGACAATAATACATTCAAACTAAATAGAAAGTTTCTATGAAAGTTTGTACACACAAACACACACACACTCGTATTTCATATACTATCTATGACATAAATTCGGTCGCATTGGCAACTTGTCTTAATGAAAATAGTCTCATAATACAATCGAACCACCTTTGTCGTGTTATTTTCGGCTAACTTTTACGTACTGTGTAGAATAGTCGCTATGTTCGTCATTCGTTTACTGTGTAGGAAAAACGCACTTGTAGTAATTCATTCATTGTGTCGGACAGAGGACCGGTCGCAACAAATACATTCCATGGAACATACTAAAGCAGTTTAAATATCGGTATGCCCTGTAATATAACCACCGGCAGTTGTTGTGCCGAGATTCCATTGACATATCATATGACATTCCACAACAATTACAACATCTAAACTGAAAGACGATATAAATTCATACACAATTTGAATCTGATATGGCGGGCTAGAATAACAATTTCTTTTTAAACAATTTAAGGGTGTATCATTACATACAAAAGTTGTATGTCACGCACGTTTTCTTATGTATTGAAGACATGATGAACATCCTACTCGGAACAATATATTCTTATGTTTTGTTGGTTACCTGCATAAACAGAGATTGACAAAAACAGAGGTCTAATCTTTAATCGTTTTCTCTTGTTGTAAAATCAATATTTGAATGCGTAACATTTATAAAAAGGAAATTCATAATTTGAAAGTAAATGTATAATGAATTAAACTGACTAGATAGGGTGTCTCAAGTACAACCCTAAAAGGCGATTTTAAGTGTATCTTTGAAAGGTTTTCTATATCCGTGTCGTAAATACCCAAATATGAACTGGCAGTATAACTATATTTAATAAAAAACACCAGCTACCACAACAACACAACCCATCCTCACTCCTATCATTGATGAAAGCTGATCGTGACGAAAAGGAATTGGTATGTATGTATGTATGTATGTATGTATGTATGTATGTATGTATGTGTGTGTGTGTGTGTGTGTGTGTGTGTGTGTGTGGTAAATGGTGTGATATTGAATAGTAAATTATGTGGTTTGTTTGGCTGCTTCTCCGTGTGTGGATGATAGATTGTATGTTTTGTGAATAGCATATAATATGAAAAGTGAGTGTAAGGGATGTTTTCTTTCACGTCCTTTCTTAAGATACATATACTCAAGTGTCGGCCATTAGAACCATAAGCGCGACAACCCCAATATCACATTAACACAAGTACAAAGCCTCATCAACAACAACTATGATGGATATGTAAAAATCTATACTGACGGCTCAAAATCTAAAGAACTACATAGAACGGCTGCAGCGGTAGTGATCCCAGAACATCAGATCACATTTACGACAAGACTACCGGATGACTGTTCCATATATACCGCGGAATTCTGGGCCATCAACCGAGCCCTAAAATGGATAGTAACACAAAATCGAAAACAGTACGTAATCATAACAGACTCACTTAGTGTACTTGAAAGTATTGAGACAGGTAATTCCAAAAGTAGACAAAATCTTCTAGAGGACACTATGCTGACCATCAGGGAAGCAGATAAATCACACCAAACCATACACTTCTTGTGGGTGCCATCTCACATCTATTTGCTTGGAAATGAAAAAGCAGACAAAGCAGCAAAAAGCAGTCTGATGAAAAACCAAATTGAACCCGTACAGTACAACACTCAGGAACTATATAGTCAAGTCAGGGACAGAAATAATAATAAATGGCAACAACAATGGGAAAACTCCACAAAGGGTAGACATCTATACCAACTACAAAAAGAGGTCACTAGAACCCAACGTTTACCAAAAAGCCTTGCAGCCATTGATATTAAAATAATCAGCAGAATCAGAACAGGTAAAACACTACTAAATGGCAGCTTTATGAAACATATAAGTACAGGACCCACGCCGGATAAATGTCCACACTGTCCAGAAACTGAAACATTGGAACATGTATTCAACATATGTCACAAATACCATCGACAACGTACTGTCTTCCAACATCGACAAAGAAAACTTGACTCAGTTACATCATTCCCCCAAATTCTAGATAAAAGGTATAACAAAAACGTAAATGCTACCTATATAAATATACTTAATTACCTAAAATCAATAGACATAAAACACAAAATATAAATATCAAAACCATCAAATAAGTAAATAAACATAAACATAGCCAGAGTTAATATTTATCAATCAAGGGGCCAGAGCAGATAATAACATCGCTAGCTCAAAAAACAGACCCACGTAACAATGCCTTAAATAAACGGAAAAAAAAAAAAATTATAACTATCAAATAGATAAATAATTAATGAGGCCATATCGTTTAAAGGGGCCAGAGCGGATAGTAATACCGCTAGCTTAAAAAAGCAGAGCAACTTAACATTACCCTAAAATAAATATATAAAATAAAATAGAAAAGGGGAAAGGAAGGGAAAGGGGGGATAATATAAACATTGTAATGCGAGGAAAAAAGGAAGAAACGGGAGAAAGGGAAGAAAGAGAAGGGGGAAAAAAGAGAACATTACACTAAGTAGTGGCACAATGTAGGTACAGTAAAACCAGTCAATCGGCAAGTGGCAAGATAAGTGTGATGAGAACACCGGGATCAAATAGTGAT
The DNA here is from genome assembly GCA_029339505.1 of Unio delphinus. Taxonomy (NCBI): domain Eukaryota; kingdom Metazoa; phylum Mollusca; class Bivalvia; order Unionida; family Unionidae; genus Unio; species Unio delphinus. The sequence goes on along the minus strand of JAQISU010000029.1, from coordinate 13,792,309 downwards.
AGCTCAAGGAAACATAACACCAACAAACCGACAAGAAAAAGTAAAAGGAAAGGGAAAAGAAGGATGGAAGAAGGAAAAAGAAAGAAAGAGGGAAGAAGGTAGTAGGAAGAAAGTGGGAAAGAGAAAAGGGAAAAAGAAGAGAAAAAGAAGGAAGAAATGAAATAACACCAAACTCTTTTTTTTTTGTTTTTTTTAATTTTTAATTTTCTTTTTCATCTTTTTTTTTCTTTTTTTAATTTTTAATTTTTTTTTTTAAATTTATTTTTATATATATATTTTTTAAATATTTTTAATTTTTAATTTGTTTTAATTTTTTTAATTTTATTTTATTTTTCTCCGTAGGGTTCTAATTTGGTACGAGAACCCTTTTCAAACAATCTCTTTCTCGAAATCTAACTTGATCAATTTTGACCACCGCTCAAAATTAACAAGCTAAAATACCTAACAGTGACTACACTTATTTATGTCGCTAAGACATTTTAGCAATTATTTGTTAAGGACCTACAACATGTACACTATGTACTCGAAATATTTATTGTTAGGAAAGATGAAAAATTCTATGACTATATGGATTTGATATAATTGCACAGGTGGCTTACACAATATTGGTATTTGTTCTGCCTTCCTGCTTTGCCGTGACCCGACATTTTACTCTAAGGCGACACTGCCATTTAACGCGGGTGCCGGGGAGACTGCGACAACACAGCCTAGTGTAGTCAAAGTTACCTTTGGTCCCGACCAATCAAATAGCCCGACCCTCTGGCATTAACTGGTCGCGAAAGCACATAGTTGCGCATGCGACCTTAATTCATTTTTTTTAAAAAAAATTAGAACCATTAGAAGGCTAGTAAAAATATTACTGTTCTGGAAACGCCCACCCCCCTTCCGACTCTAATCAAACTAGGAACAAAAGGAACCAGGTATAGATTAGAGCCTTACATAAACAAACCTAGGTTTTGCCCTAAATGTCAACACTGGGGGCACTTCAAAGTCACCTGTAAATTCCAGGCCAACTGTAATAAATGTGGTGGGCAACACCAAGGGGAATGCAACAGGAAAACCCCAAAATGTATTAATTGTAGAGGACCACACCTACCTAATTCACCTAAATGTCCCTCTACAATTAGGGAACAAGCTATAGTAGAGATTATGAACACCAAACACCTAAACTACAAAATGGCTAAAGTCACTTATAACGACTATATTTCAACTAAACAAACAACTCAAGTAATGAAAATGCAGGACTCCAAATTAAAACAAAGAAAGGATAAGCTCAATAACAAGAATAGCAACAACAATAATAATCTACCACAACAGTCTGAAATAATTAAAGAACTGGGTGAAGTCATTACTCGACTGCACAAATTGTTTGGCAAATTAAATCTAATAGATCAAAATGTACAAACTAATATACAACTGTCTATCAAGAATGTCAAAACCCAACTTGAACACCAAATTACAGTAAACGACCCTAATCAAAATGGCTAATACACCACAAGGGAACGTTTCTATATGGCAGTGGAATGCACGAGGATTGTCAGGAAATATCAATGAACTTAAACTAATAAATACTGGTAACAAACCTGACATCATATGCATTCAAGAAACTAAATTTTCTGATAACTCGAAAACATTGCCATCAATACAAGTTTACTCCCCGGGCTATTTCCAACATCGAAAGGAAGGCCAGGGGGTGGGGGTGGGGGTGGATTTGCCATATTTATAAATAACACCTTACCATCTGCTACCATAATACCAATAACATTAAAGGAAATTAGCAATTCACTAATAGAAATTCAATCTCTACTAGTCAATACTGGAAAATGTAAATTACAAATCTTCAATGTTTATGACCCAGGAGAGAATAATAAACTTAAACATCAATTAGCATTTAAGGAATTAGCTAAATATATTAAATCTGAACTTGCGATCATTTGCGGAGATTTCAATGCCCATAATAAGCTTTGGGGTGGGGAAGTGACGGACGGAAGGGGTAAGTGGGTGGAGAAATGGTTTACAGAATCCACCCTTACTGTCCTCAATTATGGTGCTAAAACCAGACTTAATCCGGTTGACGGCACCCTGTCCACCATTGACCTCACCCTATGCACACCCAGACTGGCTCAGGTGGCAAAATGGGAGGTGAACCAATCTGACCCCATGGGGAGTGACCACTTCGCAGTAATTACCAGCCTGCAAATGGCCGTACAGTACGAATTAAATAATAAAATACCCAGATGGAATTATTCAAAAGCCGATTGGGATACTTTTCAAGAAATAATAAATAATGCCAATCTATCAGATATAGAATCAGATGAAATTGACCTTTACTATGACAACTTAATTAAGATCATCACTCAGGCAGCCACCAACACTATACCTTAAACTAGCTGTCAATCAAGAAAAACTTAGTGTGCCATGGTGGAACGATGAAATTAAACAAACTAGACAGGCCAAATTTAGAGCTTTAAATAAATTTAAAAGAACTAATATTACTACTCACTTCTTAGAGTATAAAAATCATGACAATAAGCTCAAATACTTAATCAAGCAGTCGAAAGAAAAGACTTGGCAAACATACTGCAGCAGTATTAATTTTAGAACAAACTCGAAACAAGTGTGGGATAAAATCAGAACCATCAGGGGGAAGCACACCAATAGCACCCCAAAGATAAATAATACCAGCAATTATAAAGAACAAGCTGACACACTAGCAATACACTTTAAAAACATGAGCAGCAACAGTAATTACAATACTGATTTTCAAAACCATAGGGCTAAAACTGAAATTAAATTCCACAATTTATTCCAAGACCTTGGACCCAAATCCTCATCACTAAATAAAGAAATAACATTATATGAATGGGACCAGGCACTAAATACTAAACATGAAACTTCACCTAGGCAGGATCAAATAGGCTATGTTATATATAAAAACTTACCTAAAACTATAGTTAAATCAATCATCAAAATGCTAAATATAATATATGACACAGGAAAGCTACCTAAAAAATGGAAAACAGCGATAGTAATACCTATACTTAAACCAAATAAGGATCGGAATGATATCAATTCGTACAGACCCATCTCACTTACCAACAACATCTGTAAAATTATGGAAACAATTGTTACTAACAGACTGAAACACCACCTTGAAAGCAACAATCTGATATCTCCAAATCAATGTGGGTTTAGAAATAAAACATCCACTACGGACCAATTAATAAGATTAGAATCCGCCATAAAACTTGCATATAATAACCACAGAAAAGCGGATAGAAACTTAATTGCGGTATTTATTGATCTGGAAAAAGCATTCGATCTTGTATGGACCAAAGGCCTTATAGCCAAATTAAATCATTATGGCATTACAGGTCCAATGTTCAACTTCATAGAAAATTTTCTGACCAACCGCAAAATTATAAGTAGGGGCTACTTACTCTGAAGAATACTCCCTTGAAAATGGAACTCCACAAGGGAGTGTTCTCAGCCCCACCCTCTTTAACCTTATGATAAATGACCTTGACTCCAATCTGGCAACACCTAAAATTGAATTATCACAATTTGCTGATGATAGTGTACTTTGGAGAGCAGGCAACCCCTCCAACAACCAACACATGGCTGAAATACAAACCAGCTTAAACAACATAGGAAAATGGGCTGATAAATGGGGATTTAAGCTATCGCATCAAAAAACGGTAGCTGTTCTGTTTACCCCTTGCAAAAAATCAAAACCTACCCCAAACTTACCATTCAAAATAAAGTTATAACATTTGTAAAAGTAGCCCAATTTCTGGGTATGTACTTTGATGAACACTTAACATGGGCTTATCATATAGATGACCTAGTTAAAAGATGCAGTCAGGACCTAAATCTATTAAGAAGCCTCAAAGGCACTCAGTGGGGTGCTAATCAAGAAACTATTCTAATATTATATAGGGCACTAATAAGATCCAAACTAGGCTATGGCTGCCAAGTATATACCACGGCATCCACACGTCATTTAAACAAATTAATTAAAATTCAGAGAAAAGCCCTACTTGTTGGTACTGGCGCACTGCCATCGACCTCCACAGCCGAGCTGCAGGTCTTAACAGGGGAACCGCCATTACATCTCAGAAGGCAGGAACTCATTTTAAGATATGCAACCCGAGTGTCGACCCATGACAAAATGCACCCCACTCTATTGGCCATCAATAAATGTAACATACCCTTTAGGAAAACCTTGAAAAATAATACATCAATGGGAAAAATAGTACATGAGTTAAACAACAAACTTCCAGTAGATATATTCCAAGTTGAAGCTAACATAATATATGATAAAGAACCTTGGAATAATGTACCAACAAAAGTAAATATCTCCCTTACATATAACGGAAACAAAGAAAATCAACAACAACATTTAAAAATATTGGCATTGGAAATCATAAATAATCAATATCAAAACTACACAAAAATTTACACGTATGGCTCAAAAATTACAAATCCTTTTAAAACAGCTGCAGCCTGGGTCATATCAGAACATAACATACAAATGGGCAGGCGTCTTCCTGACCACTGTTCTATTTATACAGAGGAATTTTGGGCCATCCTTGAATCATTAAAATGGATAGAAGAAAACAAACCAAATAAGACACTGATTATTAGTGACTCGCTCAGCGTCCTTACTTCTATCCAAAACAACAACACCAAACACCAAATCTAGAGAAAATTTCCTAAAACAAATTAATCAGATATTAAAAATACTAAATTCTCAAAATCTAGTAGATGAGTTTATGTGCATTCCATCCCACATAGACATAAAAGGAAATGACTTAGCAGATCAACTGGCTAAAAACAAACTCACCGAACCAAACTATATGCCACTCAAATATAGTCAAACTGAAATATATCATTTGATCTACTCAATGATTAATCAAAAGTGGCAGACTGATTGGGACAAAAACAAACAAGGGAGAATTTTACATAACATCATTAAGGAAGTCAGTAGAAAAATCATACCACCTAGGTGCAATAGTTATGAACAGTCTAAAATAAATAGAATAATCTTGGGAAAAACGAAACTGGCTAACAGCTTTGGTAAATATATAATACCTTTTCCACACAGCATTACTTGCTTCAGTTGTAACATACCTGAAGACTTACATCACATGTTTAATAACTGTAAAAACAACCAGAAGGAGAGGAACATATTTAGATCTAAACAACTAAACATCTCTGCACCAAGTACATACCCGGAAGTAATTCAATTAGATAACACCAACCCCCAACAAACAATTCAACACATAATATAATTACTAAGAACATCAGGGCTCCTTGAAAAAATATAATGCAAATAATACTATATAATAAATGACACCAGTAAGGAATTCCCCCTGTTGGTCACATGGGTTCATTGGCCAATCAAGGGACAGGACCAGCAACCGCGTAAATACGTTGAGCGGAATTTGTATAATAACAAAAAATAAAATAAACAATATCCATAAGGAATGCGAATACATAGTACCTGAAGGGTTCCGTTACTTGAAAAGAGCCCACCTACACTACGCTGGGTATAACGCCCCGGATGGTACCTGAAGAACAAAACAGAAACAATAAACAAGTGTCTAGGAAACCACCTTTCTTCGGTCTATTCTTACAACTGTTCCTATATACAGCCTCATTGACAGCATTATACAACTGAACTAGGAATGTATTTACAGTTAAAAACCCCAACAAACCGGGATATCCACATGGTCTAAACGTGACCATCTAAAACGTCTCCTGCTTTATGACCTCAAAATAGATTTTATGAGGTAGTCTCAAAGTCCAAAGACTATCAGGCCCAGCGACACAATGTCGCAACATAAAAAATATTTACTCTAAGTAAGATCACTAAATTATTACCATATAAGGTAGTCAATACCCAGACTATCAGGCCACGCGGCACAAAGCTGCACTAATAAACTAAGCTATAAGAACTAAGGCCTATAACATGATTTAGGTGGTCAATACCTGACCATCTAGCAAGACAGCACACACTGCAATAAAATTTTACACAATAACCTTAATTACTTTAAAATTTCTACGTTGTATAACTACCAACGCGAGAATAGGCTGTCATATGAGGTTCTATACTCTACTTTAATAACAGCACGAAGTATACCAAATTGTTAAGGGAGAACACGGAATGGATATGACGGAAGGAGGCAACATCAAGATGGAGGAACAACAAAACCAAGACACCCAAGAAGGATACGGGGACTCACCGGACGGAATGAGGGAACTTCGGTTACACCCTGTAACACTCCATCAAAAAGCCCTTTTAAGGGCTATTTATACTTACAGAGTTTCCTTTTGGCTCAAAAACTCTATTCGACAATCTCGTTCTTCAAAAATCAGACTTGATCAGTTTTGGCTCTCCACCATCAAAATTAACAACCCATTTAACCTGACATTGACCAACCTACACATGTCACTTGACATACCTAGTTTACAAAATTGATAGGGAACACACCAAATGTACACTGTGTACTAGACACAAATTGGAATGTTAGGATGTTAGGAAAAAATATAACTTGAAAGATTGACTCAATTGCACAGGTGGCTTACACAATATCGGTATAGGATGTCCACTAGCAACAACTGGACTCGATTTGATAAGGCTAGGGCGTGCAAGACGAACGACATCAAAGTGCCAGTTCACAGATCCTTTTCCTCCTCCTCCGCTGCCTGACTCCAACACCAGCAAATGACTAGAAGTGGAAATCATTTTTCACTAGTCATCATTTGGTGCTATTGTACCTCTTGCTCTGCATCCTCTGATTGGTTGATAGGGTTGAGTGCTTGGCTGTTCTATTCTCACTCACCTAGGTCTTTCATTCATGTCGATAGCTCCTTATAAGGGTGCGGCATGACGACCAAATTAAATAGCATACTATGTATGCATAAACGCCCGTAGTGATGTGGCACCATTCCTTCCTCACGGGAAAATCTAAATCACTACCATATTAATTGGTAGTGTAAAATAGTGAACAAATGATCCTTTGTGGCCGGTTTCACTTTAAACAATAATTCATTCATTCATTAGAACCATTCCACGGAATAACCATAGAAGATGGTGACATCATCAACTTCATTCAACAATTTAAGACACAGCAATTTCTGGATATTAGACGGGGAATATGTAGTGGAAAGACTACATAGTGAATGGAAGTTTATGAACAGCCTGGACTTTGCAAAAAGACTGAAAATAGCCAGGGAGCTCTTAGAAGGAATGCTAGAAGAAGAAGCAGAAAAGTTACGAGGCTGCATAATATATAATATAATATATATATATATATATATATATATATATATATATACATATATATATATATATATATATATATATATATATATATATATATATATATATATATATATATATATATATATATATTACATCTGCATTGTCCTATTTATACAATTATATACGTAAATCAGTTGACATGAAGAGTCTTGGTTTGGACTTTTCCGGCACCAGCACAATCAATATTTAGATATCTTTGAGACAGCATAACGTATCGGGCCTATTATATATCTTTGAGACAGCATAACATATCGTGCCTGTTATATATGTTTGAGACCGCATAACGTATCGGGCCTGTTCTATATGTTTGAGACAGCATAACGTATCATGCCTATTCGATATATGTGATGAAGCATAACGTATCGGTTCTATTCCATATCTTTGAGGCAGCATAACGTATTGAACCTATTCGAGACGTTGTCAGACTGCTTGGCGTATCAGACCTATTTTAAATGAGTTAGCTTGTAACGGGCCTATAGTACATACCTGAGACACCATGGTGTAGGCAGCTCAGTTGGCTTAAGTGGTTAGAGCGCGTCCGTCCCAGACACAGGAGGTCTGGGATTCGATGTTTGGCCGCGTCATACCAAATACCTATACAAATGGTACTAACAGTTGCCTCAGCTGGTGCTCAGCATTAACAGGTTAGTGTCAACTGGTCATCTTTGTGTCAGGGGAAAGTTTAGTGATGGATCATTCGACTGGGAAACGAATTTATGATATACCGCAGGGATACAATTAATACTAAAAATAATGAGGACTTTGTATAGCGCCTAATCTTTAGAAGCTCTAACCGATTTACAACATCTATAATGCTATGACTACAAAAGAAAGAAGAAAAAAACATAAAACCCAAAACACCATGAAAACATAAACAATGCTGAAAGTATTTAGTAAACATTATTATTAGGTCCTTACATTTGTTCTTACAGTCGATAAAGGTGGCTTTAAAGAGCACCCTTGAATGAGTTAACTGTATCTTAATTCTTGTCTAATGTCAATGGGCAATTCATTCCACCTTGCTGGGCCCTTGTATGCAAAAGAACGTTGTCCATTGTCAGAAGAGGAGCGTAAGTATCTTGCTGGTGTGTTCACAAGTGTGCTCTGATTGTAGTACCCTAAGGATGATAAATGCAGCTGTGTTTGGAACTTTTTGACGTTTATTGAGTCAATATTGTGACAAAACTGACATAATTCGGAGCCAGTATTCCAGTTTTTAAAGTAATAATGAGCACACGTGTTTGTGTGGCATCACCTGAAAGGTTTTTGCGAATGGAGTTGATGCGTCTCAACTCAAGATGTGCAGTTTTGTATATTTATGATATGGTTTTGCAATTTGAGAGCATTGTGCAGAGTCAAACATTGGTTTCCTACTGACCGTGTGAATTTAATGTTGGTATTGCATATGTTTATAGTCTGTGGTAAAGGATGTGAATGATAAAGTCTTTGTCTTGTGATCAGAATGGCCCGTTATATCATCATTCATATGCAGCTTGTTACATGTCATCCATAACTTCAAATATTCAGTCTGAACAAAATATAACTGTGTTCTTTCCTTTCCTTCATCTTCGTCTACCAGTAAAATATTCATAATATTTATTAGAAGCTTTTGCTTAAGTTTGAACAGAAGATAACGAATAATATAGATCGAACCAAATTAATTCATAAAGTTTGTCTTGTTTCACGTCCGAACAGAACATTAAGGAAATAAGATTTTGCATGGTTTAATTGCCTATATCTTTCCAAATGCGGTCGCTTTTGATAATGGTATTGGCGTTCACGTGACCTCGTACTATGAAGTGCAAAGCAATGATCATTTGAAGATTATTCTATAAATTATCTCACACATATGTGTCACATGACCTCGTCCATTGGAGTGCAAGGGAATTGATCATATGATGTCTATACATGTCTATATAATCTGACATAATTATATGACTCCTATAAAGGTCTATGCAACCTGACTCGACATAATGACCTCAATATCTGTCTACAAAATCTGACACGAATCAATGACTCCTATATTTGTCTATATAACTATAAAATCTGACACGATTCAATGACTCCTATACACGTCTATACAACCTGACACGACTCAATGACCTCTATAATCTTATGCAATTCAATGACTTCTATAAAGGTCGTATTAAAATGACACGATTCAATGACTCATTTAAAGGCCCATTTAATCTGGCACGATTCAATCACTCATTTATATGTCTATTTAATCTGACACGATTCAATGACTCAGTTAAAGGTCTATTGAATTTGACACGAATAAATGACTCATTTATAGGTCTAATAATCTGACACGATTAAATGACTTCATTCTCTGTCTACATAATCTGACTCGATGATACATATATGCAATATTACACGATTCAATGACTTATATATCTTTCTATATGACTGGACAAGAGTCAATGACTCTTATATATGTCTATATAATGACAGCTAATGATAGGACACTTATTATTATAATATAATTTAAGCTAGCATGTCTAAAATAACATGGAATTTTGTTTTGGAAACTGCACTTATAATTACTAAAACAGATGTATTTCCATGTTCACGCTGTTTCGGGAGAATGTCTATTCGTTCTTGCAATAAGATCTATTTACAGAGGTTAACCCAGTTTCCTCGAGGAGACGTACTATTACTACTACTGCCCTTATGATTTGAAAGATACCAAAAAGGTCATGACTGTTATCATCCAAATTTACAAGACCATCTGTATCGTCCAACAAATTATGTACCACGGCTGTTATCATCCAAATCTACGAGGACCATCTATATCGTCCTTATAGACATTGCACTTATCATCCGAATGTACAAGGACCATCTGTATCGTCCAAGCAAATTATATATCACGGTTGCTATCATCCAAATCTACAAGGACCATCCATATCGTCCATGCAAATTATATATCGTGGTTGTTATCATCCAAGTGTACAATGGCCATCGATATCGTCCTTATCATCCGAATTTACAGGAACAATCCATATTGTCATTACACATTTAATATTGTGGCTGGAATCATCCAAATCTACAAGGATTATTTGTATCGTCCTTGCAAATTATATGCCATGGCTGATATCATCCAAATCTACAAGGACCATCAATATTGTATGTGCAAAATATATGTCATGGCTGTTATCTTCCGAATTCACAGGGACCATTTTATCATCATTACACTTTTTGTAATGTGTCCAAATCTATAAGGACCATTTATATCATTTTTGCAAATTATATTTCCTCGATTTTAGAAATGAAGTATTGATGGAGATAATATTAACAAATACATTAATAGGAAAGTTGTGATGCAGTTGGTGGTGGAAATGGTGATATTGTTTAATTTAATCTGAACCATTAGTGATGTATCACATGAAGAGCGGTCTAATATGTTATAGTAATCACATATATTATTGGAGACAGCCCATACGTCATGTACACGAAGACTTGTACACCATGTGGTCTCAAGCCGCATGCAGAGTATGTTCGATACGCCATGTGGTCTCTGGCATGTTAAATAGGCCCGATAAGCACTCGTGCATCTTTTTAGGAGGCGTATAATGAAGGCTACATAAAATATGGTTCAATGACACACGATATTATTATTCATAAATTTTGTGTCGTTTTTTATAAAACAGTTGTACTGTACACAAATTAGGTTTGAATATTGCATAAGTACAATTGTATATGTCATGTGTTAGGTCTTCCGGCAAGTTTGAATGTGAAAAACAAAAGTCATCAGTTTTTAATTATTTAGTAGGTATGTTAATTTGTTAAGTACATTCATTTCTTTGGAAGACTTTGAATCATCAAGAGAACGGCCTATTTCTGTTTTTCTTAAAGTCTTCTAAATATTTTCTAGTTCTTGAGCAATTGTTTTTAATATTTACCGGCCACACCCTGATCTTGAGCATATACTCTCCCTCCCTCCCTCTCTCTTTCTCTCTCTCTCTCTCTCTCTCTCTCTCTCTCTCTCTCTCTCTCTCTCTCTCTCTCTCTCTCTCTCTCTCTCTCCCTCTCCTTGACTACAATGACGAGACGACCCCACATACTTGTAGATGAAATAGATAATGCCGACAGAGATAAGAATAGTATATCCACGTAAACGTTGACATGTCAAACCTTGCGTAGAAACGTGATAAGCAATGCGCCAATAGACAATCGAATACCAATATATGTTAATTCGATTCGTTAAGGGCCTATTCAAAACTAACAGACGGCACCATTGAATGGCAGTTGAATCGCTCTGCTCGTTCAGGTTTAAAATTGTATTGTATTTGTCAATTAATTGAATTCTTATCCCTCGACGAAGTTTCACACGAGAACAGGATGGTAAACTGATTAAAGGTTTAAGGGGTTATGGTTTTTTATTATTGTTTATCATTTAAGAAATACATAATATGAAGCATTGGTAAAATTAAAAATTGCTAATACGAGTTTAGTCATGTAATTGTAGATATATTTATCTTCAGAATATTTCATTCGTTAATAATCGTCCCTTTCACTTCTGAATACTTTATTCAAGGTATGACATCAGCGTTAATAGCCAAAATAAAATAAATGGTTCAAATTTGTTTTATGTCAAATTTAAAATAATAGTTAAAAAATAGACTGAAATAATGTATAAGTTAATCAGACAATCATGAAGTAAAAATAAAACGTTTTAATAATAAATTAAACATATTGTCTTGTTTCAATTTTTCAGATTCTACAACTCATAGTAGATTGTACACCACTATGGTAGTATCCTTATATATGGGAGGTCGCGGGTTTGAACTGCTGTGAATCATGCTAAAGAAAATTAAAAAATGGAGGAGCCGCCTCGCTAGACGCTCAGCATTAAGTGGTTAGTGTTCGGGCTCGTCGGTTTGGTGTCAGGATAATATAACTGGATTGGACATCATGCTACATGTATGCTGTATAAAACCTCTGTACTAGACATCACACTACATCACAGCAGACAGTGTAGCTAGCGATATGACTTAATTTGTTTTAAAGCTACGTTTAAAATCCAAACACACACACACACACACACGTGCACATTATAGGATAATATAAGGAATTAAGCAACATGGGGACGTAAGGTATTGACAAGGATAAATAAACACGGTAATATAAAGAATTAAACAACACGGTAACGTAAATAATTAACTAACACGGTAAAGTAGATAATTAAGCAACATGGTAACGTAAAGAACTAAACAACACGTTAACGTAAGGAATTAACCAACACGTTAACGCAAAAAATTGACTTGCTGGTCACTAGAGAAGTTCTGAAATCTTTAAGTAGTCTTACTGTTTTAAATAACTCATAATGCTTACAATTAAAACTAGTGATGTACCATGGCCAACCGGAAAACCATCAAGCCCAATATCGCATCTCATTCATCCAATAATTTTTTTGTTATCCATCTGTATATTACATGTTAGCAAGAATGACTTGTAAGCTTGATCCGAACATATTATAACATTTTATACCAATTCTGCTAGAGACATATATATATATATGATGGTGTGTATGCATTAACCTAATTACTAGAGCACGGTCTCTCTGAGTCTTCGATAATGGGATCTGAGACCTGGTCTACTGGAGCTATTATAATTTTTCCCGATTCTTTATAATTAGGGCCTTTTATACCGGAGTCTGTATTGACAAGGCCTGTTCTACATGAGTCTCACTTGTAAGGGTCTGCTCTACCTGAGCCATTATTATGCAATAACTCGTGCATTAGATTGATATATGCACATCTGTTCTACCTGAGTCTCATTCATTAGGGTCTGGTCTACCTGAATCTTTATTACAAGGGCCTGTTCTACCTGAGACCTTATTTATAGGGTCTTTACCTTTTTAAATCATTCTTTAAGCTGTGTATTTCTTTAGATCAAGAAAAAGAATGTAGTCCAGGGCTTGACGCTGATGTTTAGCCATATAAGTGTATCATGTTTATCATGGTGTTATTAGTCTAAAATTACGTTAAATTATACTAGAGCAATAGACGGCATTACAAAGGCAATAGAATGAAAGATAACAGTATATTGGTATAATTTGAAAACGAATACCTAAATAGTGGTAATTAGTGTTAAATACAATTACTCCCATGTAAAACTTTTAACATACGGCGTCACTGGAAAACAATGGCTGTTTTGTGCCAGCCTTTTAACTTTCTTTTGTAATGTCTTTTCGCGTTTCAAAAAGTTCATAACATATCAGAAAAGAACAAATTGCATAAAAACAATGTAACGCGCGTTTTTCCTATTTTCTTAAACTTAGTTGAACGATTACTGATGTTATGAATTCTTACATTTGACCTGAAAAGTATTTTAAAACGTGTTGTACAATTTGTGTTTGTTTCCATAAATGCAAACAGCCTTCATATATTACTTATCCAAGCGATAATATAAATATATACGTTTCATTCAATATTGACTTCAGCTGACAGAGTTACAATATAATATATTTATATCTGTAATTTAGAAAGAAAAATTTCAGTCAATGAAAGTGTTATCTTGGAATGTGTCAGTGTTTTGCGCCTACATAAGTACGTCACTGTTCAATTATATTTTTTTCCAGAGCGTATGACTTTAAATCGAGTTTTAAAAAGTTAGATATCTTCATCCACACCGTGTGATCGCATTATCTGAAGTCGTTAGCAAAATGTCTTACATTTCAGAGCATGGTCAATGTAATGTTTTAGTAAAATCTGTTTTGTATAATGTTTATAAACAAATAAACCTGACTTCGTTCAGGAGAGTATTTATAAGTCATTTTTTATGTTAAACGTTTCATGTTACATTACCAATTGCCACCATCACTGCAAACTACAACTTCAGGGAGGTATGACAATATTTTTAATTTAACAATGTGTGTACTTGTGTGTGCATAGTCAAAATCGTTAAATGCACATGCTAATAGAAGCTACAATATATACCTTATGTGTGTGCTAATGGTATTTATATCCTTGTCAATGATCACCTTCTTTGCAATGAATTTCAGTTATCACTTGTCTTTTGCCAGTGACAAGTTGTACATATGGCATGCTAGTGTATTAAATGGGAAATTATTTTATGGCGTGCTAGCATTTAAATACCAAAATTCCTCACGTAGTCGTTACAAGAGACGCTCATGGTGCAGCAGCGCATTGTGCCAGTTAGTGCAATCATCAATATAATTTACGCCAGCGATGTGCCTTTCATATATGTCTTTGGATTCAGTGCACGCAAGATTCTCATAATATATTGCATAATGCACATGACCCATGGATGCCTAATCTTCATCCGCCAACTTTACCGGTATTTCATGTATGGTTCATGCTCGTGAACTACATTGCATACAGCATGAGTATACTCCATGCAGGTCCGCACCTAGGGAGGGGAACAACCATGACACTTGTCAGAAGCCCGAGCTAGATAGGGGCCCGCCCATTTTTTTTTTTTATTCTTTGAATCACGAAAAGGGGCACGAACTCTGTCAGCTGCCTGGGGCCCATAATTTCGTAGGTGCGGGCCTGTTCCATGACATAATCAATTTGTTCATTGAATCATAACAACTAAAAATTATATTGCATAATGCTCTCGCTGAAAACAATTTTTCAACACGAATAACGACATCGCCAAAAGGCCATCACACCTAGTTTCCAAATAGCGTGCGATCATTCGTTATTAGTCAGTTTATGTCAAAATAAGATTTCATTGTTATTAAATATTGTCATGGACTGGTTCACTTGGAATTCAGAGTATTTGGTCACGCAATCCCCAGAAGAGCAATTGTTTTACAACGTCCCCAATCTGAAAGTGAATCTACTCAAATAATGATATCGCCAAAGAGACATCACGTCGCGTTTTTGACTCCTTTGTTGTTGAATCTTAATAGAGATTTCATCATCTGAAATTTTTAAAAAAACAATTATTTCTTCGCGAAATCTGGAGATAGGTCATTGCGTTACAGTGTACGTCGCACTTTGAACGACGGTATTAGCTCTTTAAAAGATAAAAATGAATAACCAGCATAAATATCATTGACATCGATGACGCAACAGGCTTCGGCGATTTATATTTGTCGTTGAATAAACTCGTATCCAATGAAATCATGCTTTCACAACAAAAAGTCTTTAACGACTATTGTAAATATTTTTTAAATATACCATTATGTAAAATTGTACGTGTGATACGCGAACCATTCCAACGTGTCAGACTAATCAGTGTACCGTTAGCTAATAATTAGGATTTTTTTCTAATGATATATTAGAGCAGAGTGAAACTAACCAGATTGAAACTTCTCAACGTTATCAATTGGATAAAATATGCATTGGTGATGTCACTCAAGGATTAATCAGACGATCGCAGCGTTGCTGACAAAATTAACGAAAACAAGCTGTGATGTGTGTCGCAGATATAGTAAACTCATATCAACAGTACCCAACCTCTTCCTCTAGAACACGGGGTTGTTAAACCCCACCACATGCATATACTAATTGCATTATATATTTGTTTTTCTTCCTTTCGAAATGAGGGCAGACATTTGCTTGTGTTTCGTGTTATGTAGGAAAGTTCAGCTTAATCCGAAAACCAATGTTCAAATCCTACCCCTCATTTAAACTGTTTTCCACCCACCACTACCCACTCCCCTCCAATACGTCAGATCAGTGAATGCAACGTTGTCTTAGTAACCATCTTGATTGTCTTTACATTGAACTTCTAGCGTAAGAGGTTTCTGAAGTGAAAATGTAGTACCTTACTAAAATGTTCAGAGATAACGTTTGTGCGAGTCGTTTTTAATCAAACCATCATCAACCATGTTATATAGTTATTGACTACCGTCCACGTTACAAAAATTATATTAGCAATACATTTGTTTGCACATCGTATACTGTATACATGACCAGTGCCAAACATTTACTAGGGTGACATTTTCTTTAGAGATTTACCGTGCTTTCCACACAAGTTTGCATCGATCTGCACGTTGTCTTAAAATTGTCGACAATACAGTTAATGCTAAATAATTTAACAAACTGCTGAATTATATTAATGGAATCAAAAATGTAACCACATTACAAAATAATTTAATTGTTATAATGAACACAGAAAGTTGTAACCACGATGCAAATGAATGCAATTCTATTAATGGGCCCATGCATTGTAAATATATAGCAAGTGAATATAAATATATTAATGAGAAATACAATGCAGCCACATTGCAAGTGAATATGATCATATTAATCGACAAAAAACACTAATCACATTGTAAAACGTGAATCTAAAATATTAAACAGTAATGGGAATGTATTTCTCCCTCGATGGGTAAATCACATAAAACCAACTGTTCAACGTCAGTGTTGTACACAATAAATATTTGTGTCATCTTTAATTATCCCTCTTTATCGACAAGATACACACAATTCTTAAGTTTTATATTCAAATTTATCCAGCCTCTTAGTTCTGTCTCAGGCACTACAGTAGATACCGATACTTCATTTTGGTAAAGTAAAGGTTATCACCAGACACAAAGTCTACTAGACTGTGTTAGAGCACATTGATGCATATTAATGGACTGAATTTATATCTACATTTCAATTAGAGATTAGACAATCTTTAATCTATGCGAAGATATATTTAATACACATATAGATTGTTTGTTTGTTTGTTTGTTTGATTAGAATTTTTAACGTAGCTTTAACAATTTTTCAGTCATATCACTACGATGTCTGCTTTGAGGCAGTTTATAGTGATGTCTAGCACTGAGGCATCATGCCGCAGACATGTAGCATGATGTCCCACCCAGTCACATTATCCTGACACCAGGCCGACCAGTCCTAACACTAACCTCTTAATGCTGAGCGTCAAGCGAGGCAGCTGTTAGTACCATTTTTGTAAGTCTTTTGTATGACTTTGCCGGGGATCGTACCCGCGACCTCCCGCTTCCGAGGCGAACCGCATAGATTGTAAGATGTCACTAGTCATAAAGGCATTGATGAATTTATTAACTAAATATGTTGTCATACATGTCCAAAAGGTTGTGAATATTTAATTCAAATTATGTTCCTGACTTTTGTCATGATTCAAAGAAATCAATAATATGTTTCCTAGACCTTAAATGAATACCTAATCTTGATTAGGTGTTCGTTAATCTTTTCTTTAGAAATGATCAGTTTTCCAGTACATTATTTTGCGTGATAGTGACAGTCTAGAAATATCGATAAGAGGTTTTTGGCAAATATTATTCGTTTCTATTTTGTGATAAGACTAATTGTATAATCACATATAGTTATTAATATATAATACATTTAATTGAAAAATTTCATTTGCAAAGTGCTGATAGATGTTCAGGACAAAAACACTAATTTAGGATTAAAAATGCCTCATTCTATGAAATTCTGGAATTTATCATTGTGATACATCAGGGCACTCAAGATTACTAGAATTTATTTGGACACATTCTTCACTTTTGAACTTTGATATAACATCCAGGACTATTAAGAATTTAATTCACATTGTGTATATGTCTTTAAATATTTACTCTCTATTCTAAAGAAATAAATTATTCGTTAAATTTTACTCAAATTGTTGGTTTTACGTCAATGCTGTTATATAGTTTAAGATCAAAGAGTGGTAAGAAACATACAAGTTGTTTACTACACTGTATTTACCTTTATACTTCGTTGACAATAATCATGTTTGAGTGCCTATGAACAAGTACACTTTTGGAGTTATATATTCTGTACAATGGCTGTAAATGTTTATTTTATGTGTAAAGTGTGATGTCCAAATTCAAATGTGGGCAATATGCCTAAACAAAAGGTGAGCAGATATAGCAGATTGAGAGCAAATTCTAGAGATAAAAAATTTAGAAAAAGAAACGTTATTAATATTGTTCTCTTTTAATTTATGTAAGCAATTCATAAATATTTTTCCAAGATCCAAAATATCAAGATTTTGCTATGTCATATCTCCACCAGAAGGACTTGCTAACTAGGTTTCTATAGCATTTGTATTTGTAATGAGCATTATTGACCTGGTCATTTCTGTTAGAATAATAATCAGGGGTATCAATGTGCTCTGGTTACTTTACAATGATGAAATGATGCGTGTGGGGGCATATTGAAGTTCCCATGTCTGGCCAACATGATAAAGGTTATCCCCACACGTTTTTAATAGATTGACATGCAACTTAGTAAATATAATAGTCATCACCTTAATATCATATATCAACAAAGTCAATGTTCCTCTTAAACACGTTTGAGAATGTTGCCATTTTGCTAGCTGTTGCAATCTAATGCAGGAGTTATTGCATATTATTACACAGTTGGAACACATTACCTAATGACATGAATGCAACTTCATACATTCTTGCAGTTTTCAGGTGTGTGCAATGAAGCTTTGTGGATATTACGGATTTCATGAAGTGGTTTGCATGTTGACCATTCACTGTAGTCACTTTATTTTTGGACGATATTCAGTACATCGACCGCTCAGCACTGTGGATGCATTATATGACAAGAACTTGTTATTTCAACTCGATAAATTTCACTCATACTTGATGCACGTTTGAGTATTGCCCTATGATGCGCATATATCAATTAATACTATTATTGTAAGATTGTCTGCCTTTTGTGACTTATTGATGTGTAGAATATATGACACTATGTTTTGAATTAACATTACATTAGTGTTGTGTTTGTTTGTTTGGTTGATTGTTGACTTGTTTCATTGTAGCCCAGATGAATATTTCATTTTATTGGGTGTACCAGGAGAGAATGACAAATTCACAACAGTTGATCCCATTATCCAGACCCTCACCTGTATCATATATCCATGCAGTGTTGCTCATGCTGCCACCAACTTTCCTCAGTACGATCAGTATGCTTTCCCACCAAATTATCCTGGTCTGATGAAAGGAAAACCTCCATCTTATAATGTATGTCTTCTTAAATGTATTATCGTATGAGCGTCATGACAGTTTTATGTGGGTTAGCTCCTTGGAAATAAGAAAGAGGTTTTAAATCAATTGTTGTAGTTATTTTTAATTTACATATGTATAATTTGTGATAACCTATCATCTGAAGGTAAGATTCTTTGAAGTGAAGTAGCTTTCTGTTCTTTTTGGAAATGTTCATCAAACAGTCTTTTTACAATACTAATTTAGCTTTTGAATAGGAATAAGACATATAAATACCTTTAGGTTAAACAAATCCAATGTATTTATCTGACAGCCTCATTTATAATGAGTCCTCTCTGTCTCTCGATTCAATGAATACCCCTCTAGTCATCCGAGGGTGGGAAGGACTGCAATAATGTTTGCACTGTTTTCTAAATACAATGTAAAGTTTCATATTAAGTGTGATGATTTATCGCAGTTATTATGTTTAACATGTTGATGAGAAATAATTTCGATGCCATTCGATCTTGTTGTTCTTGTATGGTTTAATGCCATTTTTCAGCACAAGATAAGCTATATTTGGCGACAAGTATAAATGGTGGAGGAAGAGCCCTGAAAAATCCCTGGAAAGAACCAGACATCACTGTAAACTGCCACACTGCGACTATTGTAGCGATAAGATTGAACCATTGTTAATGCTAAGCTAAGGTTCACAATCACACACTCGTAATCCTGTAGGAGCCTCTAATCTCATATACCAGATGTTATATATCCTACATTTAGTACTACTGCCGTTATCCCTGACAGCAGTTTATATAAACGTTATTTCTTACTATAGGAGCCGCTGACAGAGCAGGATGTAATTAATATTCTGCCAGACAAACCCACCACATTGTACACAATGATTGTGACAAAGATCCTCTGCACTTGTGGAACAAAACAGCTTGGAAACTTTGAAGTCCAGCACATATTCGATCCCATGACCGTGAATGTTGTGGAAGTGTAAAAATTGACGACCAAGTCGAGTTGACAGCCTTTCATTGTTTTTCTTATGTTTTGACCCCACCCCACCCTCCTCTGAGTTATTAGAGAATTTTGCTGCAGTGAAGGTTGTGTGGTAGTGTGACATAAGTCAAACACTTGTAAAAATGAAACCAAACACGTTCTTCAAATGTATATTAATGAAAATACGAAAAACATCAATAATTGAAGTGGAAATATAATATAAATGTTAATCTTAGAGCGCAGTTGTAATGTGGAGTCAATATTCGTTATTGTGAGAGAATACATTTAACCTTTTTCTTGGAAACATTTTTTATATATTGTTTTTTATTATTTTCAGTTAACAGCATACTCTGTATCACAAAATGCATATTGGACATCCAGAAAAATAAACTTTGTGACTTATCAGCATTGTCAAAAATAGTTGACTGATTAGTAAAACTAAGTAAGAACTCAACTTAACTTCCATGAGACGATTTACGAAAGCAATCAAATATATATTTAAGATGTCAACAACATTTATAATTATTTTGCAGTTATGTCATCGTGAGGTACTTTTGCTATTTATAGAAATAATATTATATAAGTTGGAATTTATCTTTCGGAAGGGGGAGGTCGTGGGTTTAAATATCGATATAATCATTCTAAAGACTTATAAATTTGGTACTAACAGCTACTTCGCTTGGCGCTCAGCATTCAGAGGTCAGTTTTAGAACTGGTCGACCTGGTTTCCAGATAATGTGACTGTGTGGTACATAATGATAGATGTCTGCGGCATGATGCCACAGTGCTAGATATCACACTATAAACTGCTACACTGCAGTCATCATAGCGATATGACCGAAAGCTTGTTAAGATACATAATAGATTCTAATCACATACACCTATCTCTGACTCACTGTCAAATAACCCATTTACATAATAAACACCTAACTACAATAGAGTATTCTCAGCTTTAGCATGGCATAATCAGAAACATATAATATTCAGATGTTAAACAAATTGGGTATGGGAACAATTTTACTCAAAGTCCAAAGTAAGACCATGCTCATTTGTAGTCCTTTCAATTTTCTTCAGGTTTCAGAAAGAACTGGCAGAGATCAGTAAAACAATCAAAGGAAAATAGCTTATCCAATCTTGGTCCCAGAATTTGTTCCAAACTCGATCAGCATTTGAGACGATTTCATTTCATTTCAATTGTATGTTTTATTTACGCTTATGATCTGCACTGTCTGACCTGATTCACACATTTGCT
Organism: Unio delphinus; assembly: GCA_029339505.1. Taxonomy (NCBI): domain Eukaryota; kingdom Metazoa; phylum Mollusca; class Bivalvia; order Unionida; family Unionidae; genus Unio; species Unio delphinus. Next base: position 13,770,838 of record JAQISU010000029.1, on the reverse strand, counting down.
GTCCAATGCATGATGCAATTGCTTGTCGGATACATTCTTCTGATAAGCTAGTATCCCAATAAATGTAGATAAAGCCAAATAAATGTTGAAAAATCCACATAAATGTAGATAAAGTCAAATAAAGGTAGATAAAGCCAAATAAAGGTAGATAAGATTTAGAGAATTGACACCTGATATTATAATCAGATTAGAATTATAAGAATGTTTCAGGTTATATTGGAAATGTTAAAAGGTTTTCTCGAAGACAGCATCACATAAATTCCAAAACCGGATCTAGTTGTATTAGAAATATTTGAATTCATGACACTATTTTCTTAGAAGGTGAGATTCCCTAGTCTAGTTCGAGAAGGTATTAGATACAATATCCTTTAATTCATGCTGTTACTTTGGTAATTTAGTGCTAATAATAAATGGAACAATTTACATAATGGAACTAATTTATTTATTTTTACAAAATAGATCAATTAGAATTCCATTATTACAAACGCCAGCTGCAGACATGGTGAACCTATTTCCCGACTCTTCTTTATGTTTCTTGTTGAATTTTGTGGGAAAATGAGAAGAGACAATCAAAGAGATAAATAAATTCCTATAAACAATATTGAACATGCATTCAATAAATATTCTGACGATAATATTTTGTATGCTTGTTGTGAAATATTTCTTAATCAGATACACAAGTTTTATAGCATGTCAAGGATAAACACTAAGGTAGATAAAGCCTGACTATTTGAGTTTGGGTATTATGGAAAACTAATCTTGGACAAACTGCAATCATAAATATTTAATGTTTTATCTCTAATTATTAAAGTTAGTATATATTATTTGGTATTTAAACTTATATCAAATAATTCAAAAGATAGAATAATAATGCTTAACACAAATAGCTTTATTTTGAAAATTTGCATAACAAATCACACATCGTTCATTCATTCGCAACAATTTAGCAACAAAATCTGTAGCAAATGTTTTCCTCTTAATAATTTTTTTTTGTCGTTAATTGACAAATCAGGTGAAAGACTGGTTTTCCTATGGTTATATGTTTAGAGGAAAAATTATTAATCAAATTAATATCTTTTATAACACGGAAAATCTTTTGGTTGAGAAATACATGTATGATGAAAACATTAGCATGTCTTTATTGTGCATTATTGTTTACAATATATTTACCTGGTCACATAGCACGTTCTTATTGCTTCAAAACTGTCACCAAAAATGATTGGAAAAATGTACTTGATTCTTTTCGTGCTTTTAATACGAAGTTAATAATCTGTTTTGTATTAAAGACTCGCATACAAATATTTACCAAACCTTTTCAAGAGTATAAAATGGTTCATATATTCTTAGATTATTATTGCTGAATAAACGATGACGTGTCTAGACCAGACTAGAAGCAAAATGATTCATGGTTTTATGTATTTGCTGACATTCACGATGTTAAATCAAGGCATAGATATTTTGAAATATTGCATCAAATATTTGTGTACAAAACTATTTGTCCATAATACGAACCACATAGATGATAATAAATGAGGTATATGTAAATTTTAAAGGAATCAGTTGTATATGTTGATGTGAAAAGGTAAAACATTTATGGAAAACGTTAGGACATGGGTTGAATAAACATTTATCTTTTAATACTTTTTTTACAAGCTATAACATTTGGAACAGATTATTCAAAGATTATTTATATTTTTAACAGTTGTAAAGACATCTGATGCACATCATACTATAAAGAAACTTTGTAATTTTTTGTTAATCTTGTTCATAGATTAAAGTTGAGAAATGCATTGTAAAAAAACAGATTAGTAAACGTATTTATTGTACAAAATGTCAGACATGCACTATGTTATGCATATCTATATTATGTGTATTTTACTTCATAATATCCAAGGTAAAACAGATCAGTAAGTATATCAACTTGAGAAATGAAATTGAATGAAAACACAAACGGTATGTTCAACAGACAAAGACAGTGAATATGCAGGGTTGTTATATACAGTAGGTCCAGCAGACAAATGAAATTGGTAAAGGACAATAACTTAAAAGGCAAATGAAAATTTCACAAGTCAAATTACAAAGTTAAGATCAGTGGCCCCTGCCAGACTGTAGCAATGTTCAAGCTCAAACATATATTATCACTAATAAAAATGGATACAGTGCACCTCAGAAAAAAGATTACAGGCGTACTCAGAACCCAATAAATCAGTGATCGAATTGTACAGTGGCCGTCTTAAGATACTTTTCCATCTTCAAACAGCAGTACTGACTTTTAGGTTATCTAAGACTATACTCACTTATTAACCATTGCATTGTGCAATCAGCATAGATAACCTGAGACAGCCTATATAGCAGCCAATCAACAGAATAAATTTAAATGTAATAAAAAAGACCAAATCATATGATTAGCATGTGCAACACATATATTTAATATAATTGCAACACCTCTTTTCTAGTATTAGCAGGGTGATGCTGTTTAATATTAACAATGGCGTGTTACAAAAAGATAACATTTTGAGGTACTTCAAGCATTGGATACCAGCATTGTGCATGGATTGGCTTTTGCGAACTATATCTCAGCCGTTATATGTACACTTTAACACCAAAACATAGTATTTATATTCCTTGTTAAGAAACTATGGCTTAAATCTACATTCATAACAATACAGGCTATTACTCATGAATGTTAACAACTGAAAATAGGTTTTAAACAAATACTTTCAAAAGGTCAAATGGGATTGTTACTATCAGAACCTGAAGCACGTTTTCAAGATAAGATTATGATTTTGTTTGCCAAGTTGTCGATTCGTGACTTTCATAGACAATTTCTGATTTTAGTATTAAAAGCTTGTCGGGGGGGGGGGGGGGGGATAGCCTGAAGCGTCTATTAATAATGCAATGAGGATCCATATTTTAGTGATTAAAGCTATTAGAAGCTCTTGCACAATACTTGCATATCATTTTACAGAATTAAGACTGAATGAATTCATGTTCGGATACTCCCTTTAACAATATATTTAGAATTGATACTGAATGCAAGAATTGGATGACAATTTAATTGCTGAAGGAACCCAAACAGTTTCAAGGAAAAGCAAAATTTCAGATTTCTGAAAGCTGATTAATGTTCTATGCTAATATCACCATAAATCTTTTTTTAACACTATTTTGATACTTTACTATATAATATTCAAATTTGATTAGTTTTTAGTATTCTCTTTTTATTTATTTATTCTTTTACTTGTTCTATGTAACCAATACAATTTATATTCCATTATATTTCTAGCAAGTGTGGTTAATGTTGCCGGAACAGACTGGTCAAAACCTGATGCAGGGGCAGTTTTCACTTCAATCAAGGATACTTCTGTTTATGTATAATTTTCAGAATGTCCAAAGTAACATTTTAATTATGAACGTAGAATAGATTCCATTGGACAGTTACTAATGTCAGATTGGCTTACATTTGATGGATATTAAAGCCCCTTCAAAACTGTATGCACGATCAGCATGACATGTTTCAGAATCTTGTTCTGTAAAGCCTTTTTTGATAGTAGGAACGTCCTAAAGTGACTGTTGCTATGTCGTAGAGAAACCACAACTCAGTTATGACATCTATTCCAAGTTACTACATGATTGTATGCCATTTTTAACAATCAAGTCCTTATATGATTAATTTTAAGTGACTCTTACTATGTCCCTGTATAACAAGAGTAAACATACATAGTAGGAATTATAATATGTATATAACGGTATTGAATGATGTGGTAATGTTTTTTAATGGTTCAAATGTGATTATTTCACTAGTTTTAGATGATTGAATGACAATGTGGAGGGTTTATGCATGTAAATCAGGCATGAGCAACTTCTAATAAGACATGAGCCGAAGAAGTGAATATGTAAAGCCACACCCTATGATAGGTTGCGTGCTGAATCTGGTCGTACTTTATAACTGATGCAGTTCATACCTGCTCAGTAGCATACAAATCGTTTCGCTATAATGGACTTTACTGTGGAATGTTTTGGATTGGGTTCCTTGTGATTTTTGTGTTCCCTGGTCTAGCATATTGATTCTGATGGGACCTGTTGCAATGAAGCAGATTTTATATGTAACAGACAATGGAGTGAAATTTTGTTGTGTTCTTTTGTGTTTATACCATTCCAAAGAGTGTGCATGTAATTGTTGCCTGTTCTTGCATGCTTCGAATTTTAGCGCTTAATTTGGTGTCATATTTCTTGCATGGTCATGAAGACATATAAATGTAGATGGGATCAATTCTGATTTGTGCACATTTTCTCTAGAATGGACATAGTTTTGGAATATTTCAGATTGGGCCTCTTATCTTGTTTCCATCGTGAGGAATGTATTGTATAACTTGCCTGTTCTGAAGCATGCATTCATGTCAAATGTTTCTGATTGGGTCGCATGTTTTTTGTAATGTTGCTCTCGTTTTCTATGGTGAGGAAAGTATTAATTGTAGCATGCACATTTTGGAAGCAAATGACCATTGTTCACGATGGATGGCATGTTTTTTATTTTTCTTCTTTTTTTTGTTTATGTTCTTCGATTTCTGTTCCAGAAAGCGCTACATGTTCGGTAGTGTGGAAATAATCTCGCTTGTCTAGTTTCATATTTATTTCATTTCTTTGGTCAGATTGTACGTTAATGTAGATGGGACCCATTCTGTACAGTGCATCTTTCGCAAAGCACATTATTCTGAAATGCTTCGGATTCACGAAATCGGTACTGTCTGGCAGTTAGCTCACTCTCTCTGTAATGGACTTTATTGTGGAATTCCTAATATTGGATTGCTTGTATTGATTCGTGTTTGTTCCACTACATGGTAAATAAGAGGTTTTCATGTGAATAGGGTTCTTCTAGTATTAACACATTTCAGGCATTGATATTATTGCGCCTAATTTTGGATTGTAAACATGAATATATGTAAACTTCACGAATGTTTTAGAAATACAGATACTAGATCCCTTTTTGGTTTTACTAATGATTTTGTAACACGAAATCTTCCGGCTAACAGTTACACACGTTTCCATTTCAGCAGCAGCATCATTCTGAACTCAGCCATGCTAACGTTTGATTTATAATAAATAACCACCACTGAATATAAGTTGTCAATCGTACCAAGGCCACTTTGTGCATCGGTAAAAATGTTTGAAATTTTCATGTACACGTGAATGTAATCGGTTGCTTGTTTTATTGCTATTGTATATACATTTGTACATAAGACACCTCAACAGTATCACCTTCGATACATGTTACTGTTGGTCTATCAAGCTGGACATCATGTTGCAAAAACGTTGAGTCATTACCATGAATGCAATCCAACGAGTTCAGCCATCTTTGCCATGTTTGCACTGACTGCATCAAATCATATTTCGTCATTGACCACCACCCGGAGTTACATAATCAACAACTCACAGCAGTGCAAGCTCGTATGAGTCAAATGTTAAAAGATGTTGAGCCGTTATCAAGCATGAAACCCAACAAGAATCAGTTCTTTTTGCTGAATCCAGTTTGATGATATCGGTTCCCACTTACAACGGATAATCTCCCGAGAGTCTTTGACTCGCACAAAGATTCGTCTCACATAAAGATGTATCGAAAATGCTACACTGAGTTTGCCTTTGCTAATTAATCAACATTTGGTAAAGAGGACGCATCAGAATCATCAATTCATGCAACGATCAGGTTATGACCAAATGTAGTTTTTTATCGCTTTCCAACGCCAAAGAGGTCTGCATGAATATATTCTGCGAGCCACCCATGAACTAGATGATCTTTACTTTGTGTTTAGTCTTTGAAATGCCATGCGTCTACCATCTAATTATACTAACGCTGATTTTGCAACAATAGCATCAGGTCCCATCTGCTAACAAACGATGAAAATGCAGAATAATATCTCTACCAGTCTTTTGAATCTGTATCAGCTCAGACGTGGAGAATTTTAATGTCACTCATGTATTCTTTACATTGGCTACATTAAATGGATAAAGTTGTGTTTGGATCAACCACATGGGGACATTTCCAGCTTTCTTGTAATACAACACACTTCAAATGAAATCAGAAACGTTTTTGTTTATAGCTCTCAATCTTGTCGCCAAATTCTTTGAACGAAGGCCTACTTTAACAGGAAAATAATATGTAAAAGTCTTATTGGGGACATTTCCTGTTTTCTTGTATCAAAAAGAACACCTCAATCTGACCTCACAGACGATTTATTGGTTCGTTCTCAATCTTTTGCGTTGTGCCAAGGCCAACTTTATGAGAAAAATAATATTTCAAAGTGTTATTATAGGTTCACTTGTTTATAAATCTTAACATTCTCCACACGTAGGTCAATGGGTTTCACCCTGTCACATGTACCCTCCAACAATAACATCATTTTGGACAGAGTCACGGCAAGACCTCTGTAATTAGTGACAGAAAAAGTAGGTAATAATGATCATTTGTTGTTGAGCCACATGCAAAAATCACGTCTGAGGCATATTCAATGACTTATATTTTGCATCGATAGATAAATGCATCGCCAACTGAGATACAATGACACATTCTTGTAGAAATTCGGAAACAATTCCTGAAATAATCCTCTCGACAACCCACTGTTTTTTAGACATGCCTATCCTATTTAAATTGCACTATCAGTACAACATTTGCAACAATAATGTATACGCTAGTCTTATATCATGAAACGTTTTAAAATCTTTATAATAGAGTACAGTAATCCAGTTTTGTTCTTGCAACATGTTCATCTCAACATGCACATGTATGCAAGTTTTATGTAAATATGTTTTATTATCAAAAGTAATTAAAACCCAAATCGGAATGCTAAGCTAGATATTTAAGCAAATGTAAGGTTTCCTGGAAATTACGTCATAGCACACTAACCCTGCCACTTAAAGATCATCCATGTTTTAGTCCCAGTTTGATGTTAGTCTTTGAGGTCAAGAAATGTCCTTTTAGTTGTATATTTATGCCATTGTAAATCAAATTCATTGATTTTGAGACATGCAAAATATTTTTCAACCTAGTTACTATGTTTGTTGAATGGATGCAATGGAAGCCAACAAAAATGAAACTAGCCTAAAAATATTGGTTCGACCAAATATGACTTGTATGGTTGATTGATTCTGCAAGTGATTGAAATAAGAGTTTAAGCTTTCTTATAGTACCTAATCCTTGGCTTTCGTAAAGTACCTAATTCTTGGATTTCTTAAAGTACCTAATTCTTGGCTTTCTTAAAGTACCTAATTCGTGGCTTTCTTCAAGTACCTAATTCTTGGTTTTCTTAAAGTACCAAATTCTTGGTTTTCTTAGTATACCCACTTCTTGGCTTTCTTAAAGTATATATTTATTGCATTTTCGCTATAAAGTTCTTTGTTATACATCCATATATAAATGCAGATTATCGTTATGTTTCTTATTTCTTTTCTTTATTGTCAGTACGAATATGTACTATGATGCTAAGTGCATATAATATTGCATGCCGCATGGGCGATTAATTCCATGCAACTGACTCTAAAGTTATTTTAAACAAAATACTATTATTATTATTAATGATTGTTGTCTGAAAACATTCGCGTTTTCGTTGATGAATCATAAAATGTCGCAACGTCGTTGTCACTCACCCTCTCTGCTGCTAAGGTTTACGGTGATTTTAACCGAATATTTTATCTAGTCCGATACGATATCGTGTCCTAGGGTCTGCTAAATTTATTGTCACAAATCCGTGTGGTTTTGACTGAGCGTGACTAAAGAAATTTCTAAATTGATTATGATTCATATCACCGCTGCACCAGGTCTGATGAATTTTTCGTAGCGTATGAGTATCAACGCCGTTAAATACACACAACACATTGCAGTTATCTCTGATCACTTTTGGTATCTGAGTGTATCGTTGAGTGACATATATCACATCAGTGTTTTTATGCCTGCCTCGGGAAAATATTCTAGCAGGATTTTTTTGATTATCTAACATGATATCATCGTATACCACTAAATTGTTAATACTTCCATCAATAGCATCAATGCTCGGGGCTTCCTCTATATCAGTAATAAACTCAATAAAATCTTCATCGATTTGAAATTCTTTTGCTTTCTCGTTAAAATCCTTTAGCACTTCATAGCATCGCTGATCGTCTACACTCGGGGCTATTAAATACAATTTGTTCCATTTCATCCATCTCGTTATCAAATTAAGTAGCAGTTGTGTCTTTCCGCTTCCAGATGGTCCGATTATAATCATTCTAATTGAATTCGGCAACATTTCATGATGTTTAATAGGTTCCCGTCGTCGGGTAGCTGAATAATCAATTATATTCATGCCGTTATATATAAATTATGGATCTATATTGTGTGAAGTGTAAAAAACGTACTGGCACAGATGACTTGACGACGATTACAACTAAAAATAACCGATCAGCGCTTTCTGGTAAATGCGTACAATGTAGTACAAAGAAATTTAGATTTGTTTCTAAACCCAAGGAACTCAAGGAACCTTTAAAAAAAAACGAGGAGGTGATATCGCAGCCAAGCTAACTAAACTCCCTGCAACCCCATGGGCAAAATACCCTGGAGAAAAGCACCTTCCAGGATATAGCTACTGTGGACCGGGAACAAGACTTGATATCAGACTCAATGATCAAAATCAGCCCCGACCCGGTGAGGAACCAATAAACGCTATTGATAAGGCCTGTCACCTTCATGGTGTATCTTATAAAAGCAGTAATCTGCAGCACAGGCATCTAGCAGATGTGAAATTAATTCATGCGTTAAATGCTATTTCTGATAAATCTTTCAAAGAAAAATTGGCTTCCTTTTTGATTAAATCGGCTATGAAAAGTAAATTGATGTTAGGTGCTGGTAATTAATAACAACATGGAATCTATTTATTTTTCCCCAAGAGGATACTGGAGAGGCAAGGCAGCAATCCATAAACTCGCTAGCGCTGCAAAAGTGAAAAAAACCACTGCGGCTCATTGGTTATCCAAACAGGCACTATGGCAAATTTATCTACCACCGCCTAAACAAATCAATTTCTCGCATTTTGATGTGACCGGACCCAATGAAGTTCATCAGGCTGATATGTTATTTCTGTCACATGATCGTGGTTACAAATACGCATTAACCGTAGTTGATATTGCAAGTCGATACAAAGAAGCAGAACCGTTAAAAACAAAATCGGCCACTGAAGTGGCTTCTGCATTTGAAAGGATTTATCGAAGGAGTCCTCTGCACTGGCCAAATCTGTTACAAGTTGATCCGGGCAAGGAATTTCAGGGTGTAGTGTTATCTACAATGAAATATCACAATGTCGCTATCAGACGAGGGCATACTGCACTTCATCGTGATCAGGCCATTGTAGAACGATTTAATCGGATTCTTGCTGAACGGTTATTTGGATATCAATACGCAAAAGAATTCATCCAAGAAAAAAGATCCCGTGAATGGGTTAAAAGGTTACCAGCTGTGATTACTGCACTGAATAACGAGATTACTAGAACCATCAACATGAAACCTATCAACGGGATTAAAAAGAAGTCGATACCTGAAAAACCACAAAAGGATTTTAGCGTTTCTCAACCAATTCTTGGTAGTAATGTCATTGTGAGGTATTTATATGAACCAGGAGAGCTTGAGGGTGACACAAAAAGGGCTACTGATCCTATTTGGAGTGTTACTGCACACAAGATATCTAGTATAACACGATCTACGGGTAGACCTCCAATCTATAAACTGGATTCAGCTGCCCCTCAGCGTGGGTTTACTAGACAACAACTACAAGTAATTCCTGACGATACTCAATTACCACCGCATGGTCTTAACTAGCACCCTTGCGTCTATTGCACTCAAGACAAGTCAACATCACATTATTTCTGACATGACCGAGATTGTTATTTTTTCTGTCTACGGTGAATAGGCGAGGATCCTTATACGAATACTGCCAACGCATTATACAATTGCAACTCGCGCAGTGATTATTCTGTTGTTGCTTCAGAGTAATTATTAATTCAGCATCAATATCAAATTCTCGTTGTTTTTTTTTTGTCTTGTTGTTTGTAACCGGAGAGTTTTTTATCAATAATATCATTATCATCGCCAATGATTTCATCATCGACACCAATGATTTCATCATCGCCTGACTCTGTCAGGACAATTCTTCGAAGCTGATTTATTTTTCGTACTCTGGATACTGAAAGATAGACTAAATTCGACCATTCTATGCGATTATCTACCATCCAAACAATTGTATTCGATATTGTCAATCCCTGTGCAGAATGTATCGTCGCTGCGTATCCTAGCGTCCATGGGGATTTATTAGCACGCAATGCATCTTCAACAACATTGATATCAACCAGCACAATATCATTTAATACGAGAATCTGCTTTTCACTCTGTCCTGGAATATCAACTTCGATGTTCTGTTTTCGTGTATCCGATGGCCTATAACATAACGGTACTGGAAGTGTTGCATATTTTTGTTTATGCAATTCAAATAACTTCATCTGAAGTGTGTCCCTGACTATTTTTCTACTTGCAATGATTAAATCATTTGGTCTCCACACTTCCCAAAACTCATTCATGGGAGTTTCCGAAATTATTTCACGGGTTATTTCACACTGGATTCTATCCGGTTGTAATCTAATTAGTTTCTTCAATTCTTTAAATTCATTTTCAAGTGATCTATGATCGGTATCAATTTCTTCATAATAGTCTACAAAACCCTTTAGCCATTCATGGGGGGATGCACCGACAAATGGTGGTGGTTGCCCGTGATCACCGCGTATGACGACTTTTGTATTCCTCAATAACAACCACTCAAGAAATATTTTTAAGACATCTTCTGACACTGTGTCTATTTCATCCCACATGATGAATTCAGGAATAAATTTCTCTCCCATGCGCTCAGGAGTCCATTTATCTCCCTTCCATCTAAAGAAACTATGATAAGTGCAGGCATTTACCCCTCTCTGTATCATTTCTCTTGCAAGTCTGTGAGTCGGTGTTAGTACACTCATGTTTGGATTGGAATCGCTAGCGTTTCTACGGAATAACTCAATTACCCGGGTTGTTTTTCCTGACCCGCCACAACCGTTTAAATAAACTGTTTTATATCTACAGATTGGATCAGAAATCGGTGGTGCACTAGAAAATTCTGAACACTGATTGCTTTCTAAGTAATTATTTTCAATGGTAACATCTGCTGATGGAATATAATCAGGAATCATTTCTTTCTTAATTCTCCATGATCCCCATTTCTCGTTGCCAGTAGCCTTAAAATCAGCCATTTTTCTATTTATGTAAAATGAATCAGTAGCAACTCTAACTGCGGTGGTAGGAAATCTATTGATCATTGAAAACAGATTGATAGAAGCATAACCGAGCATAGAAGCTCTTAAGTGTGTGTACTGCGGATGGTATCCATCATTGTAGGTAACAATTGTACCCAATTTGGTTCCATCGGACAGAAATGCGTCCTTACGATTGACATATAGGCCCCTATTCGTTAGATCCGCGATTACAAAATCGTATTCAGCGTTGTCTATAATCAATCGTGAAGAATATTTCGTATTATCATCTTTGCCACCTTGGGTAAATTTACCGATTATTCTTCGTCCAAGATTTTTTGCTTCATTGTTTCTGATTTCAAATAACTGTTGGGACCAATCCATGATTTGTTGTTCATTAAAATCAGGAAACAGTTTTCGCTCTTCGCTAATTATTTTTTCTAGATCAGGTTGGGGTAACCAGACTGATTTCTGTGCTCGATTGGATATAATTGCTTCACTGACAATTAATGATTTTAACATCTTACAATCAAGCATATACCGTAATAACACTATTGGCATCCAGTGTTTTTCAGACATGTGTTTACCAATCCAAAGATAACTACACGGATGAAGTCCTGTAGCCATTTCAAATGATACTACACAAGCGAATCCGGTTAAATCAAAATCAGGAAGTGGTCCATTAATAGCAACACGGGTCATTTCGTGTGTGGGGTGTCCAAATCGTTTGAAATATTTCTCACATTCTCCATACCCAAGAAAACTTCCTGGATAACACGCAATCATATCAACGGAAATAACGGTATCAGCGGTGTATTTTGTGTTCCATAATCCCCCATGGCTGTATTCAAGACAGGAGAATTTGACATCTGATAAAAACTCACTTCGTGTTGGTTTCCACGCGTTTTTCTTTCTAGCAAAATGTGCTGCAATGGATGGTACTGTGAAACAGTTTGCTAATAATTGATCGTTGTCTTCTCCGTCCCCAGAAAACTCACTAGCTAGTTGTTTCATTTGATTCTGCAGCTCTTCAGTACGGTATAATTCTCCGTTAGGCCTTACAAACTGATCAAATTTGCATTCTTCGTCTGAATTACTATGAAATAGCCACACTGACACAGGATCGTTTTTACTCAATTGGTAAATAGCATCAAATAATTTCTGCTCTGAAAAAAACTCTTCGGTTTGGGATAGATATCTTACGGTTCTATCCCGTGGGAATATTGTTACTGCAGATGACCACGCGTGTGCGTTATGATCAATAATTTCAATGGGGGTTCCCTGTGATTTATATTTCGATTCGTATAATATTTCTCCGGTGATTGTCCTTACCGATATTGGAAATCTTAATGATTTTTCTAATTTAGTTATATCCTGAATTGTTGCTCCATGCTCTTTTACCGTGAACTCCCACTCGGTTATTTTTTTCGTCTTAGATCAGTTAGTTTATTTCCCCGGGACGCATTTGTGAAGTGTTCTATTATTCGTTCTGCTACACAATTTAGCCCTGTCGAATATTTCATGGGTGCTAGTTTTGAAATATCAGGTTTTTCATTGAGCGGATATATCCCGTAAACAACTGCTGTGACAGGATAAGATCTTTCGTAGTAGGGTTTATCAATTCCAGTCAAAATTCCCGGTTTTGAATCCTGATTCACGGTGACAGTTTTTTTTACCCCTGAGAATGGGTTCAAATTTATCCCTAATAATCCATTTGCCATCCTCACGGATAATGAATTTGATTCGGAAAAAATGACTTTTTTTCTCCAACATTTGAGATTATCACTGCTGCTTTTTCATCATTCATGGTAGCGTCAACAACACTATCAATTCGAAATGTTGACCAACAATAAGATGCTCCATCACGCTTGAATTCATTAAAACAGTCTCTGATGGGTTTATCAAGAGTTTTATTCTTGGGTGTATTAGAAACTATATCAAGATTGAATTGAGCATCCTTCCATGGTGATCTCATGTTTCCGTCTCTTGGACGTTTGTTACGTTTTTGGGTCTATCGCGATTAAATCTAGGATTGATTTTTAATAATCTCTTAAGCTCCTTCATATTTCCGTCTATTGGACGTTTGTTACGTTTTTTGGGTTTATCGATATTAAATCTAGGATTGATTTTCAATAATCTCTTAAACTCTTTCATGTTTCCGTCTCTTGGACGTTTGTTACGTTTTTTGGGTCTATCGCGATTAAATCTAGGATTAATTTTCAATAATCTCTTAAACTCCTTCATATTTCCGTCTATTGGACGTTTTTTGGGTCTATCGAGATTAAATCTAGGATTGATTTTCAATAATCTCTTGAACTCTCTATCGGTATTGAATTTAGCATTTTTTGAAGTCAATCTCTTGAACTCCTTCATGCTATATATAAAACAAGCATTTAAATGAAAGATTTATGTATAATGAACCAATGCAAATGGCTCATGATGGGAAATGTAACCCCGTGTAACAAATCATGCAGAAAAAATGAATACTGTAGGTATCATATGCAAAGTTTTCGACGTGGAAGTCTTGGTCCGTTACCCTGTATTCGATGAGGGGTTGGGGTTAAGGGAAGATCACAATTATGTATTGATTGTGGTGGTAAGCGATATAGGGAATTGAAGCGTTATTATGATAAAAGAATAAAAAATGGACAATCCATCAGAAATTATGACCCTGAAAAAGTCTTTGACCCTGACAACATCAAGGATAAAATCATAAGAACCCCGCAAGACTACATCGAAAGATTTTCCAGTGATGTAATTATTGAACCAAACACTGAATTAGACAAACAATAGAATAGTATATATGAACCAAGAATTCAGACAGCATCCAGTGATTACAAATTATGAAGCATCCAGTGATGGAACTGTCAGAAACCGTAGACTAAAGAAACCAGTTGGTGTTGTGAATAATCAAGGGTACTTGATGTTTACTGTTAGCGGAGGAAAAGAAAAGAAAACTTATCTCAATCATCGTTTCGCATTTGAATGTTTCCATGGATTGATCGAGGATGATTCTGTCATTGATCACAAGGATTCTAATCCGAAAAACAATTCTTTATCAAATCTGCAAGCTATCACACAAAGTGAGAATTTGAAAAAGGGGAAGACTGGCACTTGTTCAAATAAAGCGAGACCAGTAAAATCTTTGAACGAAGAAAAAATATTTTCATCTATGAATGAAGCCGGTAAATTTTTCGATATTTGTAGAGCCTCAGTACGAAGAGTTGCAGAGGGGATTTATCGATCGGCTATTTCAAAAAAGACGGGGCAAAAAGTTCAATTTAGTTATGTCTAATGCGTCATATTTTTCAATTAGAGATATGTCATTCTTATAGAATAATGAATTCTGAAAACATGAATAGCATCATAGTTGAAATAGCAAAATTGAAAAATCAGGATATCAAACTATCAGATGGGTTAAATCCTGATCAAATTGTGTCTGATTTTCAGGATATAGAATACGGGGTTAGCACTAACAAATATATGCTACCCAAGAAGTATGCACTCATCAAAAGAATTCAGAATTCTATTAAAGACTCTCTTTCATTTTCCAGTGACATCAGTGTGTTCGTTCCGTTGTATACTATCGTAGAAGGAATACGAAAAGAATTGGGGTACGAATACGAATTGAAAAAAGAAGTCAACTCTAAAATTAGAAACCTACGGGCGTTAATTCAGGAAAATTGATTGCCCGACCATTATCATTGACCATTTATCATTATGGACTCTCATTTTTTTAGCCGACCTTCAAGAGGAAATGTCAAAAAATCAGTGATAGATGATCAAAACTAGAATGTTGAAAGTGTCAGTATTATTTATTTTATATACAATTATGACACTTTCAACATCATTGATAGAAGCTGTTATAGGATGAAATAACACTTCCATGACCGTATCAAAAATCATCCGACATGTCACTGATGTCAAAAAAGGAGTTGCACGATGGTGTTAGGTCGGGATTGAAAAATTGTTTTACAATTGAAAAATGGTTTCTGATTTCAAATAATGGTCAATGAAGCATTAACAACCCGATTGGCTCGTGAACGACTGGATGCAATTAAAAGATTTGTACCAATTCGTGACTCTGTACGGAATAAACTGCAACAACGACAGAGTCTTCAGACTGATTTTGCTCTGGGGTCTGAAGAATTGTTTAAACCAGTAACCACAGCAACGAAAGGGGTAGAGCGTGCTTTACTGGGAGATGGTCCCGAGACGGGAAAATCTGTTGTTGGTGAACTCGAAAAAATAGCAGCGAAAACTGAACAAACAAAACAAATGGAATCAAAGAGAACAGTAGATGATTTACGCGTGAGATTTAACGAGGAAGGTTAGCAGAAATTGATAAGACTGACCCAACAAAAATTCCTGAGCTTGTTGTTACGTCTTATGAAAACAGAAAAAAATGGTTGAAACCAGAACATCATAAGTTTGTTAAGAATTTCACTCATTGGGCTGATATATTTTATAAAATCAAAACTAAAAAAAGTCAAATTAAGACAGATAGTGCATCATACATCGAATATATCGATGCGGTGGGTACAGTGTATAATCAATACGAAGAGTTTAAACAACCAAGATTGCAAAGAAAGCGACAGCAGCCTGCAAAGAAAATATCTTTCTCTCCTAAAAAACAACAACTACCACCTGATGATGATGATGATGATGATGATGATTATTTACAAGAAACGGGTTTAGAAAAACTAGATGAAGCAGCTGGTTATAGCGGAAGTGGACTGCAAAATCCAAGGATTGGAAACACTTGTCCTGATAGTGTTATCAATGATATATCACGATTAGATGTTATTGTAGGAGGATTCCGAGCTGGAAATAATTCACCGGAAATAATTAATGAAGCAGCTGATATCTGTAGACGGTTATTTGCCGGCGGTATCATGGATATCAAAACATATCGAGATTTCATTGACGAGTTAGCAAATGGGTATCATAGCGATTAAATAACAATTGAAAACACTATTGTTTTTATAATAATGATCGTACACTACAATCATGATAAACCAACCCTCGTCTATGTAGTTAATTCACGGTTTCCAGTTTATAAAGCATACTATGGAGATGGCCTCGGCAATACCATTTTAGGATTCTTTTCAAGAATGGCCCCAAAAGTGATGCCGTTAGCTAAACAGTTATCAATGAAAGCCATTGATGTTATTCGTGATAAGGGTATTAGTACTGTTGGAGATCTTGCCGGGAAAGCGTTTTCAACTGCGAAGGATAAAATAACATCATTAGTGAGGCGAAAAAAGAAACCGTTACCGTCTACAGAAGAAATGCCTGCAAGTGTTAGTAAAATTATAAATAACGCAGTAGATGAAAAACTAGCGTCGATGGTAAATCAAGGGGACCAAAGCAATATTGCAAATATGATAACGGGAAGTGGCCTTAAAAAAATACGTCGATGAAATCCTACGGATTTTCACGCTAGCGTTTTTCACGATGAAAACCACGATTTAGACTCTGATAAATAGAATAAAATGTTCAAAAGGTCATCTGATCCAGCATTTGATATGGATGCCCCAGTGCGTAAAGATGATTCTGTACGCGATTTTCAATTTTATTCTTATCACGCAATACAACCCGATCTCCGATCACGAATTGAACTTCAAGTTCATGATACCAGTAAATACTTTTTGCCTTGTGAAGCGTTTATTGAAGTAGAAGGAGAACTTGTAACAAATGATGCTGCACATAATGATCCACCATATGACATTAACCAAACAACCCGAGTTGGTTTTGTCAATAACGGTATCATGGCGTTATTTGAAAGCGCTAGATATCTCATTGATGGAAAAGAAATTGAATCCATTGACCGTGAAGTTGATGTGGCCACAACATTCATAGGGTTAGCGAGATATTCTGATGATTATACAAGATCAGGGGGTCCATCTATGATGTTTGCAAAGGATACCTCTGATAACGCTGATCACCTTCAATTCATTAAAGTGTTAACACCGCAAGTCACTTCAGTTGCTAATCAAGGGGAAGCAGCTAATCCAGAACGTCGAACTAGACCCGGAGCTGAGTTTGATATTCTCGGAGGCGTTAATGGTAATCTCAATTTAGGATTTGCAACACGCGTAGCAATGTTGCATGGGCAGCGTCGACGATTTTCATGTGCGATTCCACTACATCACATATTTTGATTCTGTAGAAACGTCCGAAAAGTTATTTATGGAGCCAAACACACAATAGCACTCGTGAGAAAGGGTACTGATGATGATGCAATCTGGCGTAATGCTGGGGTTGCTCCCGGTAAAGTCATTTTAACAAAACTATCATTGTGGATGCCAGTGTTAACTCCATCAATCACCGAAGAACAACGACTACTATCATTTATGGACCAAGGAGGAAAGTCGTTGTTAAGTTGGTTATCAGTGACCACGGATATTAAACAAGACAGTGTTGATGGTACATTCACATGGCACCTGGCATCAAAACAAGGTGTTTCAGCTCCACGTCATATATTCGTAGCGTTACAGAATAATGCGCGAGCTGGTAATCAAGAACGAAGTCATATGATATTTGATCAGTTAGGTGTTAATGAAGTCTCGCTGAGAATAAACGGACAGCAGGAACCATCCGAGGATATACAACTTGATTACGGTCAGAATCATATTGCACGTGTCTATCATAACCTGTTGTCATTTATGGCACGTGATCTAAATGTGGATACCGGTTTGCAAATATCACAATTGGATTTTAAAAGCTTCTATCCGATTTATTACTTTTCATTGGAACATCTCGACTTGTTGAGACAATCTGTCGTTGATATACACTTTAGAGCCCGTGTAACCCGTCCGACTGGTCCAGCAGTTGGTGGGGTACCTACTATCCTTATCCCGAATTATAGAGCGGTTGCTGTCATTCTCAGTGATAAATCAATGCTACTTGAAGGTGTTGGAGGAAGAATGAGAGTGGTAGATGCCCCAGTAGAAAACATGTAATTGAAAATCCGAAGGATTTTTCCATTAGAATCAATCTATTATGTATAATGTCATATAGTGTTATTAGTGTTGCGTTAACTCCTGGTCAAATCAAAAAATTGCAATCAGAATCGGCTAAAAATGTGGAACCACAATCACGTTGAAACCTAATCAAATGACTGGTGGTGCAAATAAATTATCGCTGACAACTCGTCAAATAAAACATTTCAATGATGCACTTGCAGCCAAAAAAGGTGTTCAGATTACTCTTTCTGCTGCTGCTATCAAAAATATGATTAAAACAGGCGGTATATTCCCGTTGTTAGCTGCAATACCAGCATTGATTGCGGCAGCAGCCCCAGCCGTTGGTACTGCAGCAGGAATGGCACTTAAGAAGGCAACTGGGAAGGGATATAAAAAAAAGGGACGATCCGTTCACGGATTGGGTCTAAGACTACCAGAAACCCCGTATTCGTGGTACAGCGGAAAGGGTCTAAGACTACCAGGAACTCCGTATTCATGGTACAGCGGGAGATCCGTTCACGGATCAGGCCTGAGACTACCAGGAACGGTTTATTAATTGAGGAACCTATGGTTCCCAAATCTTCGATGGTTCCCAAATCTTCGATGGTTCCCATGTCCAATTTTGATTTAATGGATGCGGCTAAAAAACTAGTGATTAAAAATTTCAGAGGTGTTTTTATGAAAGATCAATTACCACATCAACCAAACAAAACTGAAACAGGTATTATTAATCTCGATAACAGCACCGGACCTGGAACTCACTGGGTTGCATACGCTATTGATCCACGTGGGATTGTCTATTTTGATTCATATGGATTAGCCCCACCAAAAGAGTTTATGCGTTATATAAAACAATTTCCAATGAAGACTTGGTATTCTACGCTACCAACACAACAAATCAATGACCCAGCAATATGCGGCAGTGAAGTATTAAATGTCCTTGACGCTATTTCAGCATCTAGAAAACCACCTCATATTGTCGTAAATGACTACACCAGCAATCGCTTTTTAGAGAGAGAAAGAGTTTTACAATAACATGATTGATATTTGGGGGAGATCTTTGAAACCCAAACCCGATGGCACTGCACCACCTGATTCTATCAAGGATGTAAAAAAAATAATTGAAGATGAAATAGCTGAGACGTTAAATTTAACAAGTGTTGATCCTAATGAAATAGTTGTATTTCAAGACAAACAGGGTAAATTGAAATCTAGTAATATTTCTCTGGATGATATTTTAGTTAAACAACAAAACTCAATCGAGAATACTATCGCGCTATTTTCCGATCAGGGTAAACTCAAACCGGGTGTACTCGTTTCGACGATTACAGATCGATTAAAAATTCTCAACGATGAGTTAAACAATTCTGTGGTTGTACTAACAACACTTGAATCTAGAATTGAAGAAAACGGAAAACAGTTTACCGCATTTCGTAGAAATATCATTAATAAATTTATTGGAACCCCGTTAGGTAAAATTGAAATAAAACTCCCTGATATTAAAAAATCCATCGATGAGACGAAAACTTTCATCGAAGCCGTCAAAGGTGATTTTTCGAGGATGATAACAGTTATTGAAAAAACAAAAATTCCTCATGAGAAAACTAACAACATAGTATATACAATCCAACACGGATCATTTGAGTGGTCACCTACAAACAACAAATTAGATATCACTGCAACCGTTAAGGGTATTTATCGATTAACACTAGTAACACCATTGTCTCAATTTAATATTTCATCGTCCAGTTCATCTGGGGTCAATAAGACGATTTCAACGATCATCGACAAGAATACAACTGAAAAGTTCACAATCACATCTACTGATAAAAATTTGACTAAAACTTCGGTATCATGGTATGTGGAATTCGTAGCGGATTTAAGTAAATAAATTGAAAGGATTTCACAATTGAAAACGCTAGCGTTGTTAAAATAAAATGATTTCATCATCGCAATATCGCTATGATCAGGTCAGAGTGTATCAAACTAGACTCAAAACCCTGTCTGAGGAGTATGCAATGAAAATTAAAAAATATCGCAGGAGAATTACCGCAATTGATGTTACTGTGTATTCAGTGAGTGGTGTAATCATCGGAGCCGGTATTATACTGTCTTCAGTGACAATGATGGCTCCGATAGCTGTTCCAATTTGCATTTCTGCGGCAACAACAATCGCTGGAATTATTTCAATAATCACAAAAAAATATCATCATGCAGCCAACGGAAACTACAAGACTACATAATTCAATTTCATGTTGTGTCCACTGCATACTCGCAATTATCCTCATTGATATCGTCATCGCTCGATGATACAATTATATCAGAGAGTGAGTTTTCAGCGATGGTAGATATATATGATTCTGCGATGTCAAAATTAGAAATACAAAAACATGAGTATAATAACAATGACAACACAGATGGAATTACTTCAACAAATAGTGGAGAACACAAACCCAGTACAAACAAGCATGATCTCAATAACCTCAACGAATCCAGAATTCAGTGTGAATTTCCCCTCTCCGGTCCCAGTGAAGGAGATAGCGCTAGCAAAATTACGAGTATACCACAGTTGGCCTAATATCAGATCAAAATCATTTGGTGGTCAACAACCGAATAATTCCCTAGTATTTGCAAATAAGAATAAACCCGACGGAACTCCAGACTGGAATGTTGTTTCCATACCAACCGGATCATACCAAATCGAACAAATCAATAATGAATTCGCGCGTAGAATAAAATCGATTACTGGAGTAGAGTCAAAAATAGCTATAACAGTTCATGAACCAACACTATCATCTGCCATTGAAATAAGCACAGAGGGTTATGTCGTAGATATCTATCAAAGTTCTATTACAACCGTACTAGGATGGCCTGAAATCCCACCCCGGGAAAAACCCGTTGATTTACCAGAACCAAAAAAATCTGATTATGTCACAGACAGGATAAAATCTGATAATCCAGTAAAGAGTTATAGAGATTATGACAAATTGAATTTTTTTCTTAAAACGATAGATACCGTCACTAATAAAAGATACCACACACTTCTACAGAGTAAAACCACTGAAAATTTCAGAGTGTTCAATAACGATATTTCGTTGTTGTTAATATCCCTTAAATCCGGTACTCTCATCCGAGACGAATTTATCAGCGTTGTAGAAACATGTAACAAAATCATCAATGACATGGAAACATTTCATTCACAAATTATTCAGGGTATATTAGATGACGATATCCCCCTATCGAAAACAATATTTGCAACGAAGTATAATATACGCGTAGAAGATATCCCCACATTCAAACTACCAGGATATAATATCTTAGAACTACAAAAATCTCTCAGTGACACCATCGATGTTGGTTTTAAAATAATTCATGATGCATGGAAAAAAGCAACATCACCGGAAATAAAAATCCTGACCCATAATAATGACCCAGATGGTGGTGGCAGGCATATTGCTCCGTTCAATGTGAATATTTCATCGGTGATAGCGCTCAATTTAGTGTGTGATGTGATCGAAGGAAGCTATCAAATAAATTTAGAACGATCAAATCAAGCTCAGCAGGGGTATATTTTGTATTCATTTGCACCAATAGCTCCTCCAGGGTTTTTAATAATTGAGTCCCCGGTGAATCCAGTCTATATGTGGTGTCATAATAATTCATTAACCAGAATTAATTTCAAACTCACTGACCAGTCTAATAATCTGATTGATTTACAAGAGGAGGTTTTACAAATTAGTCTATTTGTGAAATCGTAGTGATTTTCGTCCCCCAGACAAGGTCTGGAACACGATATCGTATCGGACTGGATCAAATATTCGGTTAACCCAGAACTGAAAGTTCTAGCAGCAGAGAGGGTGAGTGACAACGACGTTGTAGTCCCTTTTCTTTCAAAAAATCGATGGAGGATTTCATTAATTTCATTGATTTTTTTGGACCTGATTTCATTGAAAATGTTGTTTTTTTGATTTGATCCTAATCCATGAAACGATATCAGATTCACACACACATTTTGGACCTGATGTCATTGGTTTCATTGTTTTTAAGCCTGATTTCAGTGAAAACTTGTCTAAAAATGTTGTCTGATTCACCCTCTCTGCTGCTCCTCTCAAACGTGTTCTTGATGGATCCATATTCCACAAATGATGCATGACGGCTATTTCAGACTTTATAGACGCTGATGACCCTTTTAAATGCTTTATAAAAAAGGATCTCTACAACACATTATAAACTATCTCGTGCCCTTTTCCCCTTCGGTGACCTTGGTCAACTAGAATCCTGCCAGCTGCATGTTAAAGTATAGAGCTACGCAACGTTTGTTAAAATGTGACAGCCGGTATAAAAAAAACAGGCAATATACTTCACTTGTTTGATATATTAGGGTAAGTTTACAACCCAAAACACAGCACAATTTCAAGCTCAAATGTGTAACATCCTAAAGTTAGATGGAAATATCTTCATTGGTTCAATTGTTATTTATACATGGATAGAAGTCACACACACACACACACACACACACACAAATATATATATATATATATATATATATATATATATATATATATTGTTACGTGCTTAGGCTCGAATAAACAGTAACATAGAAAGAGTGAAAATAACAAGCTTGTAAAACTTAATAAACAATATATTAAGCACAAATATTTTCCAAAAAAAAATAAACTTACGGTTTTAATAATCAATTCCAAAATTAATCCAAAAATAATTCAAAATTGTATCCACTACAGAAATTGCAAAAGGCCATGGTAATAAACTGTCCATATAATTCGAAGTTCGAATCCCAGCGAAGTATCCAATATGGAAGACGATGTCACTTGATGAAGTCAGTTCCTGTTAATAAAATTATATTAGCACAATTGTTTTTCAGATAAATAACACATGATTCCTCTTGATCCAAACGAATTGACATAATTTCCTGTACAAGGTAATTTAAAATAACTCAAAACGACCAAGAACTTAGTATTCTAAAAGTCCAACGTCTACTCAATATCTCGCTCCAAAATATAGTTGATATATCTGATTTTGCGTCAACAAGAAATGAGTCACGTGATCTTCTCGAATCTTTCAGAACAAATTTACGTTCAAAAACTCAAGTATGACCCAACTAAAAATAGAAAGATGCCATTAAAAAGCTCCATAATGTCCTTGGAACCAACCAATCATTTTAAAGTCTTGTTTACAACTCTGAAGCCAGGTCAGAAATGAGATCAACACCTGGTGTTTATTCTGTAATGTACAGGTTCCCTCATGAACGAATCATTAAACTGAAAATGCTAAATTGGAATCTAAGAAACAAACAATACAAATAAATTAAAATGTCTTACATGAAATATACGTAACACCTTCCCTCATAAAATAAAAAGAAAGGTTAATATGATAAAACCTTCTTTTTACCACTTGCCAATTTACACCTAAGGTTAAAAGAACTCGTATAAATTACAGTGTATATGATATAATATATTGTTATACACAGGAAAGAGCATCTATTGGTTTAACTTGTCCATGTCCCACAATATGTCCTAACAAAGTAACACGAGCACGGCAGAACTCACTTTTAGATAAATTAACTGTCAAACATGCATCAGTGGGTCTGTCAAAGATTTTTCGAATTGTTGCTAGATGTTTTATCCATGTGTCGTTGTAGATGATGACGTCATGTATATAGGCATCACAGAGGTGATCATATTCATGAGACGAGGAAATGTAATTGGTGACCCTTTCATCCCGAATAGCATTACTTTATATTGGTAAAGTCCATCTGGAGTCACAAATGCTGATATTTCCATTGCTCTTTCCGTTAGTGGAATCAGTCAAAATCCTTTCAGAAGGTCAAGTTTGGTGACATACTTGGCATTCCCGATTTTATCAATACAATTGTCAATTCTTGGTAATGGGAAAATTATCTGTTTTTGTCACACTATTCACCTTCCTATAATCAGTGAACATACGGAAAGTTTTATCTGGTTTTGGAACAAGTATGCATGGTGAACTCCAATCACTTTTACTGGGCTCAATACAATTATCCTCAAGCAATTATTACATTTTAATTGTTAAGTATTCCTGTATGGATTTTGTTTAACAGGTTTTGAATTTACAATTTCAACGTCATGAAAAATTTTGCTTGTCCTTGTAGGAACATATGGAAATAAGTGCTCATATTCAAATAATAACTGTTTCAGTTCATTTCTTTCTGGCACTTGCAAATGTGAAAGTTTCTGGTCTAGATCTTTCCTAATATCTGAATTACAAAGATTCGTCATTTCAATATCAATATAATTTGATGATATTCCTTCACTGAGTGGGACAGGTAAAACTAAATTAATTACAGGTTTACCATGGCTATCTCTTTCAATATACTCTTTAAACATGTTTATATGGCAGAGTTGTTTTTGTTTGCGCCTCCCATGAGAAGTTATGATGTAATTTAAGTCATTAATTTTCCTATCAACTGTTTAGGGACCATAATATTTGGCCTGAAGTGGATTTTGTGGAATTAGTAAGAGAGACAGGACTCTATCACTAGGTTGAAAACTCCTTTCATTCGATTTTTTTTATCATATCTTGATTTCATTTTAGATTGAGCAGAGTTCATATTTGCTCTTGCGACCTCACAAGCCTTTGATAACTTGTATCTAAAATCGGAAACATAATCAAGAATATTGATCTCATTATCTTCATTAGAGACAAGTTTCTCTTTCAATAACTTCAATGGTCCACGCACAGTAAGTCCAAAAACCAATTCATAGGGACTGAAACCTAAACATTCTTGAACTGATTATCTAACAGCAAACAATAGTAAATGAATGCCTTCATCCCAATCTTTATTCGTATGAAAACAATATGATCTGATCATATTTTTCAAAGTCTGATGGAACCTTTCAAATGCCCCTTATTATCCACTAGAGAAATTGCAAAAGTCCTGGTAATAAACTGTCCAAATAATTCTAAATTCGAATCCAAGCGAAATATCCAATATGGAAGACGATGTCACTTGATGAAGTCATTTCTTGCTAATACAATTCTGTGAGCATAATTCTTTTCCAGATAAATAACAAAATAATTCCCCTTGATCCAAACGAATTGACATAATTTCCTGTACAAGTTAATTTAAAATAACTCAAAACGAGCCACAACTTATTATTCTAAAAGCCCAACATCTACTCAATATCTCGCTCCAAAACATACTTTATATACCTGTTTTTACGTAAACAAGATGTGAGTCACGTGATCTTCTAGAACCTTTCAGAACAAATTTACTTTCAAAAACTCACGTATCCAGCGTATGACCCAACTAAAAATAGAAAGATGTTTATATAAAACTCCATAATGTCCTTGGAACCAACAATTCATTTTTAGAATCTTCTTTACAACGCTGAAGCCAGGTCAGAAACGAGGTCAACACCTGGTGTTTATTCGGTAAAGTACAGGTCTGATCATATATATATATATATCACATTTGCTTCCTGGCCTTGAACTTTGATTCAAATGGCATGTTTCACGCCATCTTGTAATGATATATCATGGACAGTTTCATGCAAATATCTGATTTTAAAAGCTGCAAGCTGGCCAAACAAATGATAACAGATAGTAGTGTGGATAATTTAATCCGCCCTATGTAAGATGAGTATATAAAATGTATTAATATTCACATCATAATATAGCATTATTCCCGAGTTCGATGCCAGCACAAGAATTAAAGCCCTAGACTTGATCTAATGAATGAGACCATAAGAAACGACACAAAACATGCTATGAAACATGACTGATGAGGCCGTTAGTAAGGAGGATGGTATAATCGTGGAGGGCTAAAATTGTTTGAAAGAGTGGTAAGTAATGTAACTGAGGACAGAGCAGTTTTGAGTATGTACCTGGTTCACAGGCACCTGCTAAACAACTTCAAAAAACCCGCATTCAAGGTAAACCCTAAGAGATGCCCGCAAGACAAGATTCCAAAATGACTGAACATCATCAAGCTGAAGAACGCACACTTCAAAATGACCTTTATCATCACTAGAAAACATTCTTCAATCCAACCTCTGGACACCCAGAATATGGATCATATTCTCTCTGCTGTTATATGGCTGTGAAATCTGGACGGTGTACCAGCGCCATGCTAAGAAGCTGAACCACTTCCACACAACTTGCATCAGAAGACTCAACATCATGAGACAAAACATGATGATGAACAAACTAACAACATATTAAAATCCAAGATTTGTATGTATTACCAAGTGAGTTTGGTTTACTCAGGTTTACGTCTTCATGGATGATTAACCAAAGTTATTAAGATGTATACATATTCATTGGAATATAGTTTCAAACTTTTTTTGGCAGTGTTTTGGTGGTGATGTCTCGACTTTTCACCTGCCTTGACAAGCAACAACGCTCGTCCTCCCACCCATTCTCGAAAATGTCAAGCCCAATTCATATTCTGTACAAAGCACAAATATATGTATCAGGATTTAATTTTAAAAATCGGTTTATTGGATAAATGAGAACTGCTGCGGTGGCTCAGTGATTGGAGCGTTTGACTGGTGCAGAAGGTCGCAGGTTCAAGCCCCTGCCGAGTCGTACCAAAGACTTGAAACAAAATAATGGTACTACATGTAACAGCTACCTTGCTAGCCACTCAGTAAGAGGTTAGTTTTAAAACTGGTGAACCTGTTGACAGTATAATGCTAATAGCTAGGACATCATGCTACAGTGATAGGCATCACTATAAACCACCATACTGCAGACGTCGTAGCAATACAATTGATTTTTTTTGAAAACCTATGTTAAAAATAAATAGCACACACACTTTGGGTGAATGATAATGTCTGTTGAAAGTCTATGAATGTTGTAGCCTTTTTCCAAAAACAAATATTTACATTTGTATCCATACACGTAAAACAAATTATATTTTGTACTTGTTATTCATACTTTAAAATATTGTCCAATGTTCATTTCAGGTATTCCTGGATATAATCCAGTCTAAACAAATTTGTTTCCACAGTAACATGTTCAGCGAATATTTTTCAAATGTTTACTTTTTAATTTTTTAACCAAAATGGGCACTGTCCTTAGATGAGTGGATTCAATGATAGGACAAGATGGTATGCATGATTTACAATCTCGAAAATTCTACTACGTATGGCATTTAGTCTTATTAGTCTGTGACTATAGTAACAGATATTCAAAGTTTCGGATGTGAGTCAGTAAAGCTGATATAACTGTAAGTGAAAATGGTAAAACGTACTACCTGGCTATTGTTGGGGCCCCGAGTGGCCGAATAGTCTAAAGCGCTTTCCATTACGGATCACTGCCATCTAACCTCAAGTCTAAGATTCTGCTAATGTAGATAGGCGAGAAAGCTTGCCAGTAGCTTCGCGTATGTCGGTGGTTCTTTCCGGTGGATTTTTTTAGGGTTCTTCCTCCAACAATAATACTGGCCGCCATGTATCCTAACGTGTACTGAAAAATGGCGTTAAACCCTAGAACAACAACAACTTGGCTATGGTTACCAATCAATTTTTCTGACAGGATTACTTGTTGCTTAAAAAAAATTGCTATTCATCTCCAAGTCTGTTCTTAGACATATGGATTTGTTCACAACAATCGGTACGGGACTCCACAAACTCTCAAAGACACCTCCACCCCCAACAGAAATATACCTTCAGTTGGATGGATTAAACATTTTCTAAGGGTATCATTGATAAACCAGTAAATTTAAATTACATTTTGCTGGTGTTATAAAATCAGTAATTTGAAACATCAGTTTTATCTGAAGTCAGTATGACAAACATTTCAATAATAACCGGAAAAATCTTGCTGTTACTTAGTTTCAAGCCTCAAAATGACCAACAATATTTAACTAATTTCACCTCATCATAAAGTTAAATACTCATACATACATACATGCATGCATGCATGCATGCATGCATGCATGCATGCATGCATACATACATACATACATACATACATACATACATACATACATACATACATACATACATACATACATACATACATACATACATACATACATACATACATACATACATACATACATACATACATACATACATACATACATACATACATACATACATACATACATACATACATACATACATACATACATACATATAAATATTTGCAATTCTAGATTTAATTGGGTTTAGGACCATTTCCTGAATTAAATTTATAGGATGGTGTTTTGCTAACTTTACACCAATTAAATGTATTGCTCAATTTAAACCAAAAAATCCCTCTCTAGTTTCCTAGTGGTTAGAGCGTCCGCTGCAGAAGCAGGAGGTCACGGCCTCAATCCCTGGCAAAGTCATACCAAAGACTTAATTTCAGGGAACGAAATAACAATTTGAGAGAACGAATTACTTTCTTGACGGAACACAATAGTAACTTGAGGTAACGAAATATGAAGTTGAGGGAACAAATTATTATTTTGAGGGAATGAAAAGTTAACTTGAGGGAACAAATTATTCTTTTGAGAGAACTAATAATAACTTGAGGGAACAAAATAATAACTTGTGCGAACGAATTGACAATTTGAGGGAACGAATTATTAATTTGAGTAAACGAGATGCTAACTTGAGGGAAAAAAATATTATTTTGAGGGAACAAAATTAATTTGAGGGAACGAATTATTATCTTCAGTGAGAAAAAGTTAACATAAGGGAACACATTATTACCTTGAGAACGAATAATAACTTGAGGGAGCAACATAATAAATTGTGCGAACGCATTGACAATCTGAAGGAACGATATATTAGTTTGAGGGAACAAATTAGTAATTTGAGGGAATGAAGTGCTATCTACAGGGAACAAATTCTCATTTTGAGAGAACAAAATATTATTTTTTGGGAGCGAAATGCTAACTTGAGGGAACAAATAATTAATTGGAGGGAACAAAAATAACTCGAGGGTACAAAATAATAACTTGTGCGAACAAATTGGCAATTTGAGGCAATAAATTATTATTTTGAGGAAACGAAACATTAAATTTAGGGAACGAATTATTATCTTATAGGACCAAAAAATAACTTGAGGGAACGAACTATTAATTTGAGGGAACGAACTAATGTTTTGAGGGAAAGAAAAGTTAACTTGAGAGAACAAATTATTAATTCGAGTGGAACGAATAATAACTTGAGTGCACAAAATAAATTGTGCGACCCAATTTGCATTTTGAGGGAACGAATTATTATTTTGAGGGAACGAAATATTAATTTAATGGAACGAAATATTACTTTTACCTCGTGTTCTCTCTGATGCTCCGTAGATGACTTTATTCAATTCATCAATGAATTAATTACATAAAATAATAAAATACCCACGTTTAACTAATTTAAACATGAAAATATAAAATTCTAAAATATACGGTCCTGCTACAAAAATATAATCAATTTATGAATACAGATAACACGCGATGCATTAAAAATATTTGTATTTTTTTCGTTTATTTATTTAGAATTTTGTTATCTCTGTTAAACATTAGGTAATGACAAATCGCTCTATATACATGCTGCTTTTCTTATGTAAAGAATATGTTGTAAACTTCATAGCGTGTGGGTAATACATTTCGTCATTTATTGGATAACGAGTGTACAGTCTTGTCATAAAATAAGAAATAACCCCCCCCCCCCCGCAATAACCCAACGTAAGTAGGCGATCACGCTATATATACACCATAGTATATAACCACGGTTTATCTCAGTTTTTATTAGTCTGTTTGTTTACTCACATTCTCGTGGCCGTCTTTGCTTGCCACTATTTGACGAATCACTTCATGTTACGGTCTGTCGGACTGGATACTAATTCGTGTTTAATCGTATTTGCTAAACACTTTGTGCTGTCGTTCAAAACAGATCGGCGTAATTTATATTGAAGACGTGTTGATATTGTTGCAGCCGTCGAGATATGGAGAAAGTCCAGTACAAGCTGTTTGTTAAGACTGGAGACAAAAGGGACAGTAGTACAGATGCGATCATTTTCATCATTATGTACGGAAAAAATGGAAAGAAATCTGACACTGTTCAGTTAAATACGCGTTTCGACGAAAATTTCTTGCAAGGTAAGACATGAGTTTCCGATTGAATCTGAAAACCTTGGCGAGATTGGCATGATAGAGTTCTGGCTTGAAGAACCAATATTATTCAATAACTGGTACGTAGAGATAGTGAAGGTGGTCAACCAAACGACACATGAAGAGTTTATTTTTCCAATCCTTCGGTGGATAAAGGCTTGCTATCATTACAAGATTGTACATCTTGATACAAGTCTTCCTGGGGATGAACCTTCTAAGGACCAAAGAAAACAAGAACTGTCGGCGAAAAGAAAGGTGTATATATTCAAGGATAAATCATACCATCTTCCTCCTCGGGTACGTCAGCATATGCTATGTTTATGTTTGTGATTGTCTTTTTTGCAATCACAATTGTGCGTTCCCTCTCTTTACTGCGTTCTCGCCCTTCTTTTTTAACCGATCCAGCGTCAGAATCGAACATGTCTTACGCAACCTCGAGTAAGCTCCGTTTCCTGCTCTTTGATCAAGAACAACCATGAGCAATTTTTAAAGACAAGTCAAACCATCTTTCGTTGACAATTCTGAAAGAAAAATATGTAGCCACATTATTAATCAATTGCCGTACCTTTCTTCTAATTAGTATTATCATGATGTTAATAGGAACAAAATATAATAGTGAAGTACCTGTTAAGATATACCAGGCTTGTGTAATAAACTGGCAATGTACTTGTGACAATGAATCGTATTTTACTTGGTTATAGAGCAATCTGTTTTATTTGGCTGCCGTATCGCAGAGCATTATTCAGTATAGCTCAAATGATTTTTTCTCCAAGGCATCATTTTAATGCAATTAATTCAGCAGCGTAATAATCGTGGGTGGGAGAAGTAGGCGGACGGGGCTGTTGCACTTGTGTTACGAAATACCCGATATGGCATAAAGGGTACACCATACTCCTCTAATCTATTTTTAAGCTTTTCAGTCCTGTTATTTTTGTTATATAATTTTTCTGTCGTTATCCTGTATTTAATGAAATATTATTTTGAAACTCGTAGTTATGACATTGTTACGCAATACCCGATATGGCATAGAGGGTACACCATACTCCTCTAATTGAGTTGTCCTGTACAGCGAGTCGCACGTGCCGAGCGTATAATGAAGGTTTCGAGCAAATCACTTTTTACAAGTACGGCATACTACTATATAGGTATAGTGCAGGGTTATTTTAAGACGCAGTGGACATTAGAGCAGACCTCTAAACGTTTCATTTGTCGGGAATTAGAGCCAAAAAGTTGGGTGAGTCAAATGCGTTCTTTTTGGTTAATGTTTCAGTTAAATGTTCAGTTTCGTAATAGCACGTTCGTTTTATTATGTATTGCGTTAATTCGTTTTATTATTTGGAAAACTGTCCATTTTTATATTCAGTTCGCCGGTCAACGAGTGAATAGATGAGTATTCCAGTCCAATGTTAACCGGTGGAGTGGAGACGGACAATCATGAACTACCGTCGCACCGAAAGGAAGTGCAGTGTTAACGTCCGTAGTTTTGTTTTATTGACTACTTTATGTAAGACACGAATAGCGTGTTTATAGTCAATTGAACCCTATGTTTTGTTTTATTGACTATTTTATGTAAGACACGAATAGCGTGTTTAGTCAGTTGAATGGTATGTTTTGTTTTATTGACTATTTTGTGTGTGACACGAATAGCGTGTTTATAGTCAATTGAACCCTATGTTGTGATTTATGGACTATTTTGTGTGAGACACGAATAACGTGTTTAGTCAATTGAATGCTATGTTTTGTTTTATTGACTATTTTTGTGTGTGACACGAATAGCGTGTTTATAGTCAACTGAACCCTATGATTTGATTTATTGACTATTTTGTGTGAGATACGAATATCGTGTCAATAGTCAATGTAATGCTACGTTTTGTATATTGGATACAGACATATAGTACAGTAGTGGATGACTACAGATATATAGTACAGTAGTGGATGACTACAGATATATAGTACAGTAGTGGATGACTATAGAGATATATAGTACAGTAGTGGATGACTACAGACATTTAGTAGGGTAGTAGATTCATTTGTGTATTGTGCTCATTATATATATAACTATCATGTTGATTTTTTAATATAAGTTTTATTTGACCGAACGTGTTTGTTATTTCTTTAAAACCCTGCCTAGTCTCGAAAATCGGCTCGTCAACGTTACAATTAAAAAAGTATATTTACTTTAAAAACCACGAAATTACACGATATGGGTAACCATATAATCTATGTCTACTGAGATAATCCGCACCTACATTTTCCGTTCCTTCGATTGCCTCGATTCGGAATCTGTAAGGTTGTAACAACAAGGCCCATCGCATCAACCGTGAATTATTAATCTTGGCCTTATTTGGGTAAAGTAGAGGTTGATGATCTGTTTCCAGATTGAATTCTCGGCCCTGGAGGTAGGTTTGGAATTTATCTATTCCCCACACTACTGCTAAACACTCTTTCTCTATTACCGAGAAATTCTTTTCTCTTGGAAGTAATTTCCTGCTGGCGTAGGCGACTGGGAGCTTGGTTCCATCTTGTTCCTGTAATAAAACCGCCCCTAGTCCCAACTCTGAAGCATCGGTTCTCAAAATGAATGTTTTGTTCAGTTCGGGCAACTTAAGTACGGGGCTTCTGTTAGCAATTTTTTAAAAGTGTTAAAAGCCCTGTCTTGATTATCTCCCCACTGAACTTTGTTTGGCTGCCCCTTTTTGGTTAAGTCCGTTAAAGGACTGGCTATGGCTGCAAAGTTAGGGATGAATTTTCGATAATACCCTGCCAGCCCGATAAATGACCTAACTTGCTTCTTTGACGTGGGTGGCAATGAATCCCTGATTGCTGCAATTTTCTTGGGGTCGGGTCTCGACTCGTTTACCCTCCCAACTACGTGTCCCAAACACTCTAAGCTCCTATACCCCACGTTGCATTTAGTAGGTTTTACAGTCAACTTAGCTTTACGTAATCTATCTAGAACTTTAGCAATATCACGTAGATGCTCTTCCCACGTATCACTAAATATAAAGATGTCGTCAATGTAGGTTTCCACATGCTGCAGTCCCTGCATCACTTTCCGCATTAGTTTTACAGCGCAAGCCCCGGCGTTTACCAATCCGAACGGTAAGACACGAAATTGGTACAATCCACTTCCGGTGGCGAACGCAGTCATTTTTTTTGTTTCCTCCGACAAGGGTATCTGCCAATATCCCATTGTCAGATCCAGTCTCGTGACATATTTATGCCCCGCCATACGGACGAAAATACTTTCAATGTCCGGTATGGGTTCGGCATCAAATACCGTACGCGCGTTCAATTGGCGGAAGTCGATGCAGAATCTGTTTGTGCCGTCACTCTTTTTCACTAGAACAACAGGTGATGCATACGGTGAGCACGACTTCTCTATCACTCCTAATTTAAGCATTTCTCCAACTTCCTTTTCGATCATATCTTTGGATGCATGAGGCATTGGGTACCCTTGACTCGAAATGGTTCATGCGATGTAAGTTTAATCCTATGCTCTAGCACATCTGTCTTACCAGGTTTGTTCGAGAACACGTCGGGATAGTCATTGACGAGATCCTGAGCCTGCTTTCTCTGTTTCTCAGTCAGATCGGGACTCATATTGAATACAGTCTTTCCCATGTCGCATTCCAGTAACCCACTCAAATTAAGACCTGGAACTGACTCTTGTTCCTCATCCTCCTCAATGATGGCTACCCTGACCACGTTTAAAATTCCTTGGTCTGGCTTTGCATTTGTCCGATCGTAGTAACGTTTCAATAAATTAGCATGAAACATACGGGACTTTCCACCTACATCGATAGTGTAATCCATGCCTCCCGTTTCATCAATGATGGTATATGGACCTTTCCACTGTAACATTAATTTGTTTCTCTCGGTTGGCAGGAGAACCAAAACTCTGTCACCCTTTTTAAATTTTCTATCACGCGCTTTTGAATCATATTAGCGAGCTGCGCGACTACTAGCTTGCCTTAACGTTTCATGGGCTATTGCACAAGTCTCTCTCAACTTGTCCTTCAAATCACATACGTACTGGTATGTCGTTCGAATCTCATCTGTTTCGTCATCTGACCATAATTGTCTTAGAATTTTCATTGGCCCTCGCACCGTTCTTCCGTATAAAAGTTCAAATGGTGAAAACCCTAGACTCGCTTGAGGAACCTCTCGATATGCAAATAATACTGCATGGAGATATCTATCCCAATCGTTCGGACGTTCTGCACACATCCGTCGCAACATTTGTCTGAGTGTTCCATTGAACTTTTCAACCAGCCCGTTGCACATTGGGTGATATGGAGTTGTCCATAGTTGTTTGATTGATGGAAGCCTACTAACTTCTGCCATGAGTTCTGATGTGAACTGTGATCCACAGTCTGTCAGAATCTCTTCCGGAATCCCTAATCTACTGAACATCTCTACTAGGGCTTCAGCTACTCACTCCGTTTGGATGGATGGTAGAGCGACGGCTTCCGGATACCTGGTTGCATAATCAACCATAGTCAAGATGTACCTATTCTTGCGGTCTGCAAGAGGTAATAATGGACCAACAATATCTATCGCCACGCGTTTGAATGGAGTTTCAATTGAAGGCATTTTACCGATAGGTACGCCTTTCACTTTCCCTTTGTACTGCGTTTTCTGACAAATGTCGCATGATCTGCAATACCTAGTTACATCACTGTGAGCCCCTGGCCAATGAAATTCTGCACATACACGGTCTTTAGTTTTTGTAGAACCCAGGTGACCCCCCATCGTCGACTCGTGTGCTAACTTCAACACATGCGGTCTATAGTTCCGAGGCACTACTACCTGTGTAAACCGTCAGCCTTCACGAGTAGTATGCTCCCTATGCAAGACATTATTGAGATATTTGAACCTGTAGCTGCCCCCACCTTTACATTTCATGACTTCCCCTGACGCGGCTTTATTTCTGATTATTGACAACGACTCGTCTTCATTTTGCTCTTCAATTAGTGTCCTTTTATCCATCATTGGTATGACATCTGGTACTTTTAGTTTTGGCAAGGGCTTCTTACTCTTAGATATATGTGACCCAGTTTCAGCAGTCATGGAAGTTGGAACATCGGCCGCTGCTTTGTCTGGCACATCGAAATTCGCTACCCCTTCTATATTACCTACAATCAGATCATACAGCGGTCGCTTTACACAACATTCTGTCACTGTGCCTGTCAAATAAGGTGTTTCGATATGTACGCATGCAGTCGGCACTTGTACTGCGGTATTATCCATCAATCTGACAGATACTGTTTTCCCAAGGTATTGATCCGGCCTTACCAGACTTTGCTTAACAACTACTGTATTACATCCCGTATCTCTAAGTACTGATGCCCTAACCCCATTTACTAATCCCTCACACTGTATTGATACGTTTGATGCATTTTGATTGGAGCCACTCCTATTGCTCTCTACACAAGCTGAAGAGCCTACCATATACGATACCCCTACCGCCTTTGGTAAATCCTTTTTACACTTCGGACATGCACTAGACATATGACCTCATTCTCCGCAACTGAAACATTGTTTTCTCTGTCTATCTTGACTTCTAGGTCCCCTCTGATCTAACCTAACTAACTCACCATTTTGGTTTTGTGGTAATCCTGTCCCAAAATTAGTTTTATCTGAATTGACTTGCTTACTTTCCTTAGGACCCCTAGTGTCCCGGACTATCACGTTCATAACCCCTCCGTGCGCATCAGCGCATATATCTGCTTATTTAGCCATCTCGCTTGACTTATTAATGGTTTTCTCTTTTAAATATTGGAATAGTTCCTTACTACATACCGCAAGCAATTGATCTCTGACAAAAAAATCACATACTGCTTCGTAAGTATTTCCGACTCTACCGCAAGCTAACCAACGGAATAGGTAATTAGATATCCGGTATACAAATTGATCAAAGTTTCCTCCCTTTTCTGGCTTACTAGATCGGAATTTTTCCCTGAAACCCTTTTCAGTAAGTTCAAACCTTTTCAGTAATGCATCCTTTAACAAATCGTAATTAGATGCCTCTGCACTTGGTATCCTTGAGTACACTTCCAAAGCCCTACCTTTCAATAAAGTGCTAAGGTGTAATGCCCAATCTTCTTTTCGGAGATTTTGCGCAGTAGCATATCTTTCAAATCTCAACAGGTAACTATCTAAGTCATCTTTATATTCTTCAAATGCTGGAAGTTGTGGTTTTTTGAATTTACTCGATTGAAATACCCTATCGTTCTCTAGTCTAGACTTTTCTAACTCTAGCTTTTCCCTTTCGATACGCGCGTTTAGTTCTAGTTTTTCGCGTTCTGCCTCCTGTTCACGTTGAAACCTTTCCTTTTGGATGCGTGCGTTTAGTTCTAGTTCCTTCTGTCCACGTTGAAACCTTTCCTTTTCGATGCGTGCATTTAGTTCTAGTTTTTCGCGTTCTTCCTCCTGTTCACGTTGAAACCTTTCCTTTTTGATGTGTGCGTTTAGTTCTAGTTTTTCGCGTTCTTCCTCCAACCTTTCCTTTTCGATGCGTGCGTTTAATTCTATTTTTTCGCGTTCTGCCTCCCTTTTTTTGGCGCGTCGCTCTCGTTCTCTATTTTGTTCGTCCTTGATAAACTGCCGTAAAGTTTCCCCCTCATACCCCAATTGCTTACCAAGCTCTAACAATTCACTAGTTGACGACATGATATTAGATAAACGTTCGCTTCAAACGAGCGTAACTAAATTAACTTGTTTATCTAAGGGAAGATCAAATTCAGTTTCGTTTACAATGAAATGCAAAATAGTATTTCTCAAAACACTCCTGTCTCAAAGGCTTTCCCCGACACTTGTTGGATACGAAAACTCAAACTAACAATCCAAAAGTTTTCTCGGATAGAAAGTACAATCACACCGCTGCCACCAAAATTGTAACGTTGTCGAGCCGACCCTTTGAGACTAGGCAGGGTTTTAAAGAAATAACAAACACGTTCGTTCAAATAAAACTTATATTAAAAAATCAACATGATATGTATATATATAATGAGCACAATACACAAATGAATATACTACCCTACTAAATGTCTGTAGTCATCCACTACTGTACTATATATCTCTATAGTCATCCACTACTGTACTATATATCTGTAGTCATCCACTACTGTACTATATATCTGTAGTCATCCACTATTGTACTATATGTCTGTATCCAATATACAAAACGTAGCATTACATTGACTATTGACACGATATTCGTATCTCACACAAAATAGTCAATAAATCAAATCATAGGGTTCAATTGACTATAAACACGCTATTCGTGTCACACACAAAAATAGTCAATAAAACAAAACATAGCATTCAATTGACTAAACACGTTATTCGTGTCTCACACAAAATAGTCAATAAATCACAACATAGTGTTCAACTGACTATAAACACGCTATTCGTGTCACACACAAAATAGTCAATAAAACAAAACATACCATTCAATTGACTAAACACGCTATTCGTGTCTTACATAAAATAGTCAATAAAACAAAACATAGGGTTCAATTGACTATAAACACGCTATTCGTGTCTTACATAAAGTAGTCAATAAAACAAAACTACGGACGTTAACACTGCACTTCCTTTCGGTGCGACAGTAGTTCATGATTGCCCGTCTCCACTCCACCAGTTAACATTGGACTGGAATACTCATCTATTCACTCGTTGACCGGCGAGCTGAATATAAAAATGGACAGTTTTCCAAATAATAAAACGAATTAACGCAATACATAATGAAACGAACGTGCTATCACGAAACTGAACATTTAACTGAAACATTAACCAAAAAGAACGCATTTGACTCACCCAACTTTTTGGCTCTAATTCCCGACAAATGAAACGTTTAGAGGTCTGCTCTAATGTCCACTGCGTTTTAAAATGACCCTGCACTATACCTATATAGTAGTATGCCGTACTTGTAAAAAGTGATTCGCGCGAAACCTTCATTATACGCTCGGCACGTGCGACTCGCTGTACAGGACAACTCAATTAGAGGAGTATGGTGTACCCTCTATGCCATATCGGGTATTGCGTAACAGTGTCATAACTACGAGTTTCAAAATAATAATTCATTAAATACAGGGTAACGACAGAAAAATTATATAACAAAAATAACAGGACTGAAAAGCTTAAAAATAGATTAGAAGAGTATGGTGTATCCTCTATGCCATATCGGGTATTTCGTAACAACTAGAGGTCTTGGGGCTCCAACCCACTTTGGGCCTTCATCATATATCTGGGCGGTTTCTTTCCCTTAGTACGCCACTGAGTTACTCACATCCATGTTTACTCTGTGTTGAAATATAATGGACGCGTGTTCCGTAATGTGACAGCTTTGTATGTGGATAAATTCATTCAGCAATACACCAAGCTATTCAGTTTGTTTCCATAGCAGTAGCACTTGTAGTAATGTTAGAAGTTGTATTTGTAGTTGTAGCTTTCATTTTCGGGAATATTTGACAAAGAAAATATGTGACTGTATTGAGTACATAATCCCAGAGTTTTTCTTATATTTATACGATGTATTAAAAAAGAGACACCCGCCTCCAGGAAAAGAATCACCATGGTTAGCTTGTACTTCGAAAAAGGAAACCAAAAGATCGATTTGGGGCCGCAACGTATGGACTGAGAGAAGAAAAAGGTTTTCTCTATTTCTTCACCATCTATAGATCGAAACTACCTACAATGAGGGGGCCCCGAGTGGCCGAGTGGTGTAACGCGCGTTCCGTTACGGATCACTGCCGTCTCACCTCTGTCTGCATGGGTTCGTGTTTAAGATTCAGCTAATGTAGTTATGTGAGAAAGCTTGCCAGTAGCTTCTCGTGGGTCGGTGGTTCTTTCCGGTGCTTTTCCCGGGTTCTTCCTCCACCAATGATACTGGCCGCCATGTGTAGCCTAGAAAAATGGCGTTAAACCCTAAAACAAAACAAAACAAACAACTTACAATGAGTGTATTTGAAGGTTTTTTCATCAGTGGTTACTATTCTTTGGGGAATACATGCACATGGACAGGGGCAAACCTGTTAATTTGTCCAATCACACTTTCAGAAGCAGCAGCAGAAGGGGCGAATCAGACAACATTTTTAGACAAGTATTCACTGAAATCACGCTTAAAAACAATGAAACCAATGACATCAGGGCCCAAATGTGTGTGTGAATCTGATATCGTTTCATGGATTAGGATCAAATCAAGAAAACAACATTTTTAATGAAATTAGGTCCTAAAAAATCAATGAAATTAATGAAATCCTGAACTTTTCCTCCTAGGTACGGGGTGTGAATCAGACAACATTTTTAGACAAGTTTTCACTGAAATCACGCTTAAAATCAATGAAACCAATGACATCAGACCCAAAAGTCAATGACATCAGGTCTCAAATATGTGGGTGAATCATGGATTAGGTCCAAAAAAAAATTATGAAAAAATCAATGAAATCAAAAACTTTTCAACTATTACATTTTTTGGGAAAAAGGGACTACAACATCGTTGTCACTCACCCTCTCTGCTGCTATGGGTTAACCGAATATTTGATCCAGTCCGATACGATATCGTGTTCCAGACCTTGTCTGGGGACGAAAATCACTACGATTTCACAAATAGACTAATTTGTAAAACCTCCTCTTGTAAATCAATCAGATTATTAGACTGATCTGTGAGTTTGAAATTAATTCTGGTTAATGAATTATTATGACATCGCATATAGACTGGATTCACCGGAGACTCAATTATTAAAAACCCTGGAGGAGCTGTTGGTGCAAATGAATACAAAATATATCCTTGCTGAGCTTGATTTGATCGTTCTAAATTTATTTGATAGCTTCCTTCGATCACATCACATACTAAATTGAGCGCAATCACCGTTGAAATATTCACATTGAACGGAGCAATATGCCTGCCACCACCATCTGGGTCATTATTATGTTTGAGGATAGTTGTTTGTGGTTGTGATTGTGTTTTTTTCCATTTGTCATGGATTAGGTCCAAAAAAAAATATGAAATTAATGAAATTTTCCATCGATTTTGGGGAAAGGGACTACAACGTCGTTGTCGGCTCGCCTCTTCTGCTGCTTATTTTACCAAGTCCGGCTCGACTTTTTGTTTCTCACGAAAAGTTTTTAAAAACTCTTCTGGAGTCGGTATTGTTTTATTTTTTCGTTTGAGATATTCTATTGCGGAACGATACTGTGGACAACCACACGCTATGCAAATCTGATATTTTCCTCTGACACCCTTTCCACAACC
Source organism: Unio delphinus (assembly GCA_029339505.1). Classification (NCBI taxonomy): domain Eukaryota; kingdom Metazoa; phylum Mollusca; class Bivalvia; order Unionida; family Unionidae; genus Unio; species Unio delphinus. The sequence continues at coordinate 13,730,211 of JAQISU010000029.1, read as the reverse complement.
AAGACAGGGTTTCGGTCCCTCGGGACAGCCTTGTTTTGCAGTACAATTATGTACTCCGCAAAATTCTCCGTAGGAATTTTTTCCACATCGTCGTGTGGATCCTAAAAACAACCACGAGCATTTATTCACCGCCAGTGCTGGATTCACCATTATTATTAATTGTTAATCAACATTCAATTAGACGTTAAAAAGTATATAGTATAATGATTAGTGATTACTCTGATAACGATGAAGAATTTTTTCAGTGTCCTGAAAATCATCATGATCTTCAAGAATACTACAAAAGGCATTTAACGCCATCATGGAGTGTTTCTAGTAAAAAATCCGCCATTGAATTACTCACCGAAGATAGTTATCTGCTCCGTGGTGTAATCATTCAACAAATGGGACAATTTTACGTTTTTGTGAATGATCCGGACATCACAGAATTTCAAGGAGGTTCTGCGGTAAATGAAATAATTCCGAAACAACGATTGAGATATCCCACAATCGATATTGATTCTAAAAACCCATCGTTGGAGGAGTTGTTATTGTACTTCAATGACTTAGTTGACTCTGTCAATGATGTTTTGGTTTTTGAAACCAGTGGTGGTTATCATATTTTATTAAAAACGATTCCAATCGATTTTGATGATCATCGGGAATTATTAAAAAAAATCGACACAGACAGACCATCATGGAATGTTGATATACAAGCTGGACTTCATAGCATCAAATTACCCGGGACAAGATCAGCAAAACAAAACAGCGTTGATAAGCGATTAATTTATCCTGGAAATCTAAAGGATACTAGTTTATTATTGTCCTGTCCTGTTGCTATACAATCATGCTACGAAAAAGTCACTGACGACGATGATAGTATTTTTGACGAAGATGATAATCTCACTAGTGAACACATTTATCAGATTTCAATAGCGCTGACAGGACAATCCGATCAGATCACTGGAATTACAAATCAAACCAGTAATATGATTTCGCTAGGAAGGGTTTCAGGATCATTTTGTAATATTTGCCAACGGCGACATGGATACAATGAGATTGGTGGATACAATGATGGAAAAGCCATTGATGCATTTGTATGTGTTTATTCAGATCGATTTGTGATAGGTTGTTTCCGTACCACAAAAAATAAAATCACAATTGACAGAACTGATGCTAGTATTTCCAATGATTACGAAAAATACCTAAAATCATATCATTATCGCCGTGAAGATCACAGCGGTGAATTTCCAAAAAGAATTCCGGATTATACTTACTGTGAGCCTCCCGTTCATGAAAACGGCCAAGGATGTAAAATCATCCTCAACGATGACTATATGGATGGTTCTGCTTGTGGGATGGGAAAATCAAAATCAGCATGGGAATCAATACGAGATGATCAATCTGTGCTCTATTTGTCATACAGAAAAACATTTACTAGAAAAACCACCATCGACTATAATCTAGAATCGTATGAACAAATTCATGGAACCATTATTTTTGATACAAGAACTCATCGAAGGGTTATTTCGCAGATTGAATCCATTGTACGAGTGAAGGGAATTCCTGATGTGTTATTGTTAGATGAATGGCATGGCATTCTTCGTCAAATAATTTCATCGAGTCGTGGAAAACAGATTTGGGAATCACTGACATGGTTGATTTCTTCAGCAAAACGAGTTATTGTGTTGGATGCTGATGCCAACAATGATGATCTAGAATTATTTAGAAATTTCTTAAACCGTCCGGACATGAAATTCATTATTAATGAGTATCAACCTGATCATGGAAAGAAATTTATTGTGGAACCGTCCCATCATGACAATTACATCAAATTGTTGGATACACTGCAACAGGGAAATCGTGCCGTAGTCTTCACACAGAACAAACGACACGGAAATTATTCTGTAGAAGCCCTTGCTAAATTATTACAGCATTTAGGATACCGAGTGAAGTATTATCACGCTGACACAGATTCGGCAGAAAAACAAAGAGATTTTGCTGATCCCGTTGAAGCGTTTAACACCATCGATGTTGTGATTTATAATTGCACCGTAGAAGCAGGAATATCAATCGTGGATGAACGATTTAAGTACTTAGCGGTGTTTTCTGAACAACTAGGGTCTGTAGAAGCCACTAAACAAGCAATTCATCGGTTTAGAAATATTACTGAAATTCATTATTCAGCCACTAAACGATCTTCACACACAGTGCCACTCACACGTGATGATATTATTTCTGCCATTGAATCCCATGAGAGGGATTTATCCTCAACGGAATTATTATTCAGGACACCCAATCTCAATGATGTGAATTCTAGTTACGGGTATGCATTTATCAGCGCCATTATTGACGAAAACAATTCGAAGTGTTATTTTACGGGACGACTTGTTACAATGATGAAAAGAACCGGATATGAGATCACGTGGGAATTACCAGATGACTATTCATTGTGGTGTGAAAAAAATAAACTCAACAAAATTGATGCCGCGGCTATTCACAACAATCCCGTCGTAGATGATTTTTTGAAATCTACCATCGGAGAAAGAATTGCTAATGCGGGAAATATTGACAGTGAACAACAAAAATACCATCGATATGATCCTGATGAGCAGCTGGAACCTTACAAGAAAAAATTGATGTATCTCAATCACGTATTTCAAACTGATGTGGGAAAATTGGACACACATCAAATAGAACAACTTGAGAAAAATATGAATAGATTACAGCGATATCAGCGAGTCCTTGTTGATAAATTTAATCATGGAAATGCTATAACAACTACACCATGCCGATCTGATAGAATCAATCCACGGCAACAACTCGACATTATTAGAAGTGTCCTTGAAGTATTAAAACTCCCTGATGTGGTTTCGGATCGGTTAGATGTGAAAAGCGTCTCTGTTAACCGCGCTGGGTTAATCGAAAATATCAATCACATGTTAAAAAACCCGGACCAACTCGATAAATATCAAGCGTTATTAAAACACTTCAATGAGATATTTCCAAACGAAAGATTACAAACAACTACTATGACGCTGAAAAATATCATTGAGAAAATTAAATTGATTTATAAAGGGTTTGGTGGGAGATTACAATCTGATGATAAAATAAATCCCAATCGATCTAATCTCACATTGTTTTATCCTGAATGGCCTAAATCGGACTTTATAGATGACCCTGCATGGATTAATGAAATTGTTGATGATGTAGGGTTTGCTGGAAAAGATGTAGCTGCAACGGATACACACACTACGATGTTACGATTCCATGTATGGACCGTTAATGGATGGTTTAGTCGATATGATATGTCAGATTGATCAAAACTAGAATGTTGAAACTATCAGTATTATTTATTTTATATACAATTATGATACTTTCAACATCACTGATAACGCCGTTAAAACATCAAAATGAAACTCCCATGGTGGTGTTAAAAATCATCTATGATATCAAAAAAAGGTCTCATTGACCATCATGTTGGTTGGGAAAGTGTTAACACTTCCGTTTTTTATCGAGATGATGTAGGAACTTTACTGCCAGGGGTTAAATCTCACCAGAGAAGGATTTTCTTTTATCATCGTTATGATTTTGACAGCCTCTTCTTCTTCCAAAGTCAGTGGTCTTCTTAAAAATTCAGAAATATATTCACGGGGTAACGATAAAAAGTGAAATCTTCTCATAAATTCTCTACTAAATGATTTCATTATTGCTATTGTCGAAAACGATGTTAGATTTGTTGGTATTTTTCCTAACAGTGGAATTATTTCATTGTTATCCAGTCTAAACGATAGTTTTGTGTTAAGCGGTGGCATGTAGTGTTTTTTATCGGTTACCGGATCTATTATCATTTTATCCCGAAAATATCCCGGGTGAATGATTTTCAACGCGGACATATCTTCGATAGTACACATTATTCTGATATCATTTTAACGTTTAATTAAATAATAGTATTATATATGTCATTGTTTGAAACCGCATTAAACGATTATAGACGCGCTTATCCCACAGTGACTATTCGTGATAAAATCACTAGTTCTGGTAGAAGGATAATTACGGAGAAGTGCCCTGATGGTGTCACTCACATCTGTCATATCCATGAAAACAGAAATTCTGCCGCACGTATTCGTCTCCAACAGAAATACCGTCAACGGAACCAACACATGTCGGAGGTCATTGAAAAATTTCTTAAACAAAAATAACACTTCTGATTAATCATCAATAAAATGAGCTACATGAAATGTAGTATAGAAATCATTCAGGGACAACCTCATTCAGCCGTTAAAGTGAAATATCATAATGGAGGGTTTAGAACTCCAACAGGAGGGAAATTTGTAACTAAAATGGTTGAACATCGATCGGATACGGTAACAACAAAAACGTCTCAACAGGAGTCTCCGATGAAGAAATTATCTCTGAAATCAATCGACTTGGTCAAAAATGCTAGCATTTTCGATGATAAACTACAATTTTCCGGTTAGTTTTCTTCGGGTCTGTTCTTGCAGTTCTTCATATTTCTGTGTTGCAAGGATTTTTTCACGATTAAATTGTTCATGATCTATTTCTCTGGTATCACTGTCATTAGGTTCTATTTGTTTTCGTTTTCCAAGGGCTTCTTCAATTTCATTTACAAACTCACGGTCTTGGTCAGGGATATATTGCTTCCATGAATCATCGTCATCACGTGATTTTCGTTTCCGTTTTCGTTTACCGCTAATGACTTTACCATCATTGTCATTGTTGATGACTCTGCCATTGGTGACTTTGTCATTGGTGACTCTGCCATTAGGCATCCTCGAATATATTTCATTGATTTCCGCAGCAATAGAATTATACTCAGACAATAATGAATTGTATTTATTAGTGAGCGATGAGTAGTCTTCAGTGAGAGATTTTAATTCATATCGCACTTCATTGAGTTCAGTCCTTAGCCGTTCACGGTCCTGAATCACTTCATTACGACGTTGTATTGTATGATCTAACCGATATTGTAGATCATTGTCTGTTATTTTCTGATGCTGAATAGTTAACAGTTTTCCATGCAATGATTTGTTTTCATTGGCCAGATTGGATACTTGCTGTTGTAAGCACCGAATGGTTTCCTTATCCATGATGCTATCAGTGACAACCTCTACAGGATTTGTTTTTCCATCTAGAAAATTTGTTATTTCTTCATCGATGCTATTATCAATAATTCTCTCCACAGGAATATCATTTCCATCATTAGATGATTTCCATATTTTGTAGATGCGCTGGTAACCGATTTTATACTTATCAGCGATTTCAGATAACGAGATTATGCCTTTGGAGGCTTTTATAGCAGATATATCATCATGGGTTAGTGTTCTACGAAGAGGCATGATATATAATGAATGATATTTTTACAACAATGATAATGATAATGATAATGATAATGATAATGATAATGATAATAGCAACAAGACTGAATAGAATGTTGAAACTATCAGTATTATTTATTTTATATACAATTATGATACTTTCAACATCATTATAACACTCCCATGGTGGTCAATGAATCAACTACTTGACTGTTAATCTCTTTGAGATTTTTTATGAAATCATTGAAAATTAATCCTAACAGCTTTTCTCTATAGAAAATCCCATGCAAAATTGACCACTTGACCCTACGAGTTTTTTTGATGAAAATCGATGAAAAATGACCAAAAATCGCTGAAAACAAGCAGAAATTGATGAAAATTGGCTCAAAATCATTGAAAATCAATCCTAATAGCTTTTCTATATGGAAAATCCCATGCAAAATTGACCACTTGACTGTAAAATCTCTTTGACTTTTTCAACTGAAACCCATCAAAAACCAGTGAAAAACAGATAAAACCAGTGAAAAAACTACCAAATAGCACTATAAATAAAAAATATTTCACTAGCACTATAAAAAAATATTTCAATGACACTATTTCAATGGCACTATAAATAAAAAATATTTCAATGGCTCTGTTGCAATAATCAATAATTGTATCACAATCATTCATCTTAGAAGCCTCAGATGATAAATTAACAACTCTGACACAATCTCATCTCAGATGATAAATCTAACAGCATTGAGATTTTTTCAAAATTATTATTTTTCCTGCACTAATAATATGTCACGACTTTTTATTGTTGTTATTGTTATTGGTACTACTAACTGTTATTACTTACTAAAGCAATTTCTCAATAACAATAACAACAATAAAAAGTCGTGACATATTATTAGTGCAGGAAAAATAATAATTTTGAAAAAATCTCAATGCTGTTAGATTTATCATCTGAGATGAGATTGTGTCAGAGTTGTTAATTTATCATCTGAGGCTTCTAAGATGAATGATTGTGATACAATTATTGATTATTGCAACAGAGCCATTGAAATATTTTTTATTTATAGTGCCATTGAAATAGTGTCATTGAAATATTTTTTTATAGTGCTAGTGAAATATTTTTTATTTATAGTGCTATTTGGTAGTTTTTTCACTGGTTTTATCTGTTTTTCACTGGTTTTTGATGGGTTTCAGTTGAAAAAGTCAAAGAGATTTTACAGTCAAGTGGTCAATTTTGCATGGGATTTTCCATATAGAAAAGCTATTAGGATTGATTTTCAATGATTTTGAGCCAATTTTCATCAATTTCTGCTTGTTTTCAGCGATTTTTGGTCATTTTTCATCGATTTTCATCAAAAAAACTCGTAGGGTCAAGTGGTCAATTTTGCATGGGATTTTCTATAGAGAAAAGCTGTTAGGATTAATTTTCAATGATTTCATAAAAAATCTCAAAGAGATTAACAGTCAAGTAGTTGATTCATTGACCACCATGGGAGTGGTATAATGATGTTGAAAGTATCATAATTGTATATAAAATAAATAATACTGATAGTTTCAACATTCTATTCAGTCTTGTTGCTATTATCATTATCATTATCATTATCATTATCATTGTTGTAAAAATATCATTCATTATATATCATGCCTCTTCGTAGAACACTAACCCATGATGATATATCTGCTATAAAAGCCTCCAAAGGCATAATCTCGTTATCTGAAATCGCTGATAAGTATAAAATCGGTTACCAGCGCATCTACAAAATATGGAAATCATCTAATGATGGAAATGATATTCCTGTGGAGAGAATTATTGATAATAGCATCGATGAAGAAATAACAAATTTTCTAGATGGAAAAACAAATCCTGTAGAGGTTGTCACTGATAGCATCATGGATAAGGAAACCATTCGGTGCTTACAACAGCAAGTATCCAATCTGGCCAATGAAAACAAATCATTGCATGGAAAACTGTTAACTATTCAGCATCAGAAAATAACAGACAATGATCTACAATATCGGTTAGATCATACAATACAACGTCGTAATGAAGTGATTCAGGACCGTGAACGGCTAAGGACTGAACTCAATGAAGTGCGATATGAATTAAAATCTCTCACTGAAGACTACTCATCGCTCACTAATAAATACAATTCATTATTGTCTGAGTATAATTCTATTGCTGCGGAAATCAATGAAATATATTCGAGGATGCCTAATGGCAGAGTCACCAATGACAAAGTCACCAATGGCAGAGTCATCAACAATGACAATGATGGTAAAGTCATTAGCGGTAAACGAAAACGGAAACGAAAATCACGTGATGACGATGATTCATGGAAGCAATATATCCCTGACCAAGACCGTGAGTTTGTAAATGAAATTGAAGAAGCCCTTGGAAAACGAAAACAAATAGAACCTAATGACAGTGATACCAGAGAAATAGATCATGAACAATTTAATCGTGAAAAAATCCTTGCAACACAGAAATATGAAGAACTGCAAGAACAGACCCGAAGAAAACTAACCGGAAAATTGTAGTTTATCATCGAAAATGCTAGCATTTTTGACCAAGTCGATTGATTTCAGAGATAATTTCTTCATCGGAGACTCCTGTTGAGACGTTTTTGTTGTTACCGTATCCGATCGATGTTCAACCATTTTAGTTACAAATGTCCCTCCTGTTGGAGTTCTAAACCCTCCATTATGATATTTCACTTTAACGGCTGAATGAGGTTGTCCCTGAATGATTTCTATACTACATTTCATGTAGCTCATTTTATTGATGATTAATCAGAAGTGTTATTTTTGTTTAAGAAATTTTTCAATGACCTCCGACATGTGTTGGTTCCGTTGACGGTATTTCTGTTGGAGACGAATACGTGCGGCAGAATTTCTGTTTTCATGGATATGACAGATGTGAGTGACACCATCAGGGCACTTCTCCGTAATTATCCTTCTACCAGAACTAGTGATTTTATCACGAATAGTCACTGTGGGATAAGCGCGTCTATAATCGTTTAATGCGGTTTCAAACAATGACATATATAATACTATTATTTAATTAAACGTTAAAATGATATCAGAATAATGTGTACTATCGAAGATATGTCCGCGTTGAAAATCATTCACCCGGGATATTTTCGGGATAAAATGATAATAGATCCGGTAACCGATAAAAAACACTACATGCCACCGCTTAACACAAAACTATCGTTTAGACTGGATAACAATGAAATAATTCCACTGTTAGGAAAAATACCAACAAATCTAACATCGTTTTCGACAATAGCAATAATGAAATCATTTAGTAGAGAATTTATGAGAAGATTTCACTTTTTATCGTTACCCCGTGAATATATTTCTGAATTTTTAAGAAGACCACTGACTTTGGAAGAAGAAGAGGCTGTCAAAATCATAACGATGACAAAAGAAAATCCTTCTCTGGTGAGATTTAACCCCTGGCAGTAAAGTTCCTACATCATCTCGATAAAAAACGGAAGTGTTAACACTTTCCCAACCAACATGATGGTCAATGAGACCTTTTTTTGATATCATAGATGATTTTTAACACCACCATGGGAGTTTCATTTTGATGTTTTAACGGCGTTATCAGTGATGTTGAAAGTATCATAATTGTATATAAAATAAATAATACTGATAGTTTCAACATTCTAGTTTTGATCAATCTGACATATCATATCGACTAAACCATCCATTAACGGTCCATACATGGAATCGTAACATCGTAGTGTGTGTATCCGTTGCAGCTACATCTTTTCCAGCAAACCCTACATCATCAACAATTTCATTAATCCATGCAGGGTCATCTATAAAGTCCGATTTAGGCCATTCAGGATAAAACAATGTGAGATTAGATCGATTGGGATTTATTTTATCATCAGATTGTAATCTCCCACCAAACCCTTTATAAATCAATTTAATTTTCTCAATGATATTTTTCAGCGTCATAGTAGTTGTTTGTAATCTTTCGTTTGGAAATATCTCATTGAAGTGTTTTAATAACGCTTGATATTTATCGAGTTGGTCCGGGTTTTTTAACATGTGATTGATATTTTCGATTAACCCAGCGCGGTTAACAGAGACGCTTTTCACATCTAACCGATCCGAAACCACATCAGGGAGTTTTAATACTTCAAGGACACTTCTAATAATGTCGAGTTGTTGCCGTGGATTGATTCTATCAGATCGGCATGGTGTAGTTGTTATAGCATTTCCATGATTAAATTTATCAACAAGGACTCGCTGATATCGCTGTAATCTATTCATATTTTTCTCAAGTTGTTCTATTTGATGTGTGTCCAATTTTCCCACATCAGTTTGAAATACGTGATTGAGATACATCAATTTTTTCTTGTAAGGTTCCAGCTGCTCATCAGGATCATATCGATGGTATTTTTGTTGTTCACTGTCAATATTTCCCGCATTAGCAATTCTTTCTCCGATGGTAGATTTCAAAAAATCATCTACGACGGGATTGTTGTGAATAGCCGCGGCATCAATTTTGTTGAGTTTATTTTTTTCACACCACAATGAATAGTCATCTGGTAATTCCCACGTGATCTCATATCCGGTTCTTTTCATCATTGTAACAAGTCGTCCCGTAAAATAACACTTCGAATTGTTTTCGTCAATAATGGCGCTGATAAATGCATACCCGTAACTAGAATTCACATCATTGAGATTGGGTGTCCTGAATAATAATTCCGTTGAGGATAAATCCCTCTCATGGGATTCAATGGCAGAAATAATATCATCACGTGTGAGTGGCACTGTGTGTGAAGATCGTTTAGTGGCTGAATAATGAATTTCAGTAATATTTCTAAACCGATGAATTGCTTGTTTAGTGGCTTCTACAGACCCTAGTTGTTCAGAAAACACCGCTAAGTACTTAAATCGTTCATCCACGATTGATATTCCTGCTTCTACGGTGCAATTATAAATCACAACATCGATGGTGTTAAACGCTTCAACGGGATCAGCAAAATCTCTTTGTTTTTCTGCCGAATCTGTGTCAGCGTGATAATACTTCACTCGGTATCCTAAATGCTGTAATAATTTAGCAAGGGCTTCTACAGAATAATTTCCGTGTCGTTTGTTCTGTGTGAAGACTACGGCACGATTTCCCTGTTGCAGTGTATCCAACAATTTGATGTAATTGTCATGATGGGACGGTTCCACAATAAATTTCTTTCCATGATCAGGTTGATACTCATTAATAATGAATTTCATGTCCGGACGGTTTAAGAAATTTCTAAATAATTCTAGATCATCATTGTTGGCATCAGCATCCAACACAATAACTCGTTTTGCTGAAGAAATCAACCATGTCAGTGATTCCCAAATCTGTTTTCCACGACTCGATGAAATTATTTGACGAAGAATGCCATGCCATTCATCTAACAATAACACATCAGGAATTCCCTTCACTCGTACAATGGATTCAATCTGCGAAATAACCCTTCGATGAGTTCTTGTATCAAAAATAATGGTTCCATGAATTTGTTCATACGATTCTAGATTATAGTCGATGGTGGTTTTTCTAGTAAATGTTTTTCTGTATGACAAATAGAGCACAGATTGATCATCTCGTATTGATTCCCATGCTGATTTTGATTTTCCCATCCCACAAGCAGAACCATCCATATAGTCATCGTTGAGGATGATTTTACATCCTTGGCCGTTTTCATGAACGGGAGGCTCACAGTAAGTATAATCCGGAATTCTTTTTGGAAATTCACCGCTGTGATCTTCACGGCGATAATGATATGATTTTAGGTATTTTTCGTAATCATTGGAAATACTAGCATCAGTTCTGTCAATTGTGATTTTATTTTTTGTGGTACGGAAACAACCTATCACAAATCGATCTGAATAAACACATACAAATGCATCAATGGCTTTTCCATCATTGTATCCACCAATCTCATTGTATCCATGTCGCCGTTGGCAAATATTACAAAATGATCCTGAAACCCTTCCTAGCGAAATCATATTACTGGTTTGATTTGTAATTCCAGTGATCTGATCGGATTGTCCTGTCAGCGCTATTGAAATCTGATAAATGTGTTCACTAGTGAGATTATCATCTTCGTCAAAAATACTATCATCGTCGTCAGTGACTTTTTCGTAGCATGATTGTATAGCAACAGGACAGGACAATAATAAACTAGTATCCTTTAGATTTCCAGGATAAATTAATCGCTTATCAATGCTGTTTTGTTTTGCTGATCTTGTCCCGGGTAATTTGATGCTATGAAGTCCAGCTTGTATATCAACATTCCATGATGGTCTGTCTGTGTCGATTTTTTTTAATAATTCCCGATGATCATCAAAATCGATTGGAATCGTTTTTAATAAAATATGATAACCACCACTGGTTTCAAAAACCAAAACATCATTGACAGAGTCAACTAAGTCATTGAAGTACAATAACAACTCCTCCAACGATGGGTTTTTAGAATCAATATCGATTGTGGGATATCTCAATCGTTGTTTCGGAATTATTTCATTTACCGCAGAACCTCCTTGAAATTCTGTGATGTCCGGATCATTCACAAAAACGTAAAATTGTCCCATTTGTTGAATGATTACACCACGGAGCAGATAACTATCTTCGGTGAGTAATTCAATGGCGGATTTTTTACTAGAAACACTCCATGATGGCGTTAAATGCCTTTTGTAGTATTCTTGAAGATCATGATGATTTTCAGGACACTGAAAAAATTCTTCATCGTTATCAGAGTAATCACTAATCATTATAATATATACTTTTTAACGTCTAATTGAATGTTGATTAACAATTAATAATAATGGTGAATCCAGCACTGGCGGTGAATAAATGCTCGTGGTTGTTTTTAGGATCCACACGACGATGTGGAAAAAATTCCTACGGAGAATTTTGCGGAGTACATAATTGTACTGCAAAACAAGGCTGTCCCGAGGGACCGAAACCCTGTCTTGGTTGTGGAAAGGGTGTCAGAGGAAAATATCAGATTTGCATAGCGTGTGGTTGTCCACAGTATCGTTCCGCAATAGAATATCTCAAACGAAAAAATAAAACAATACCGACTCCAGAAGAGTTTTTAAAAACTTTTCGTGAGAAACAAAAAGTCGAGCCGGACTTGGTAAAATAAGCAGCAGAAGAGGCGAGCCGACAACGACGTTGTAGTCCCTTTCCCCAAAATCGATGGAAAATTTCATTAATTTCATATTTTTTTTTGGACCTAATCCATGACAAATGGAAAAAAACACAATCACAACCACAAACAACTATCCTCAAACATAATAATGACCCAGATGGTGGTGGCAGGCATATTGCTCCGTTCAATGTGAATATTTCAACGGTGATTGCGCTCAATTTAGTATGTGATGTGATCGAAGGAAGCTATCAAATAAATTTAGAACGATCAAATCAAGCTCAGCAAGGATATATTTTGTATTCATTTGCACCAACAGCTCCTCCAGGGTTTTTAATAATTGAGTCTCCGGTGAATCCAGTCTATATGCGATGTCATAATAATTCATTAACCAGAATTAATTTCAAACTCACAGATCAGTCTAATAATCTGATTGATTTACAAGAGGAGGTTTTACAAATTAGTCTATTTGTGAAATCGTAGTGATTTTCGTCCCCAGACAAGGTCTGGAACACGATATCGTATCGGACTGGATCAAATATTCGGTTAACCCAGAACTGAAAGTTTCAACAGCAGAGAGGGTGAGTGACAACGATGTTGTAGTCCCTTTTTCCCAAAAAATGTAATAGTTGAAAAGTTTTTGATTTCATTGATTTTTTCATAATTTTTTTTTGGACCTAATCCATGATTCACCCACATATTTGAGACCTGATGTCATTGACTTTTGGGTCTGATGTCATTGGTTTCATTGATTTTAAGCGTGATTTCAGTGAAAACTTGTCTAAAAATGTTGTCTGATTCACACCCCGTACCTAGGAGGAAAAGTTCAGGATTTCATTAATTTCATTGATTTTTTAGGACCTAATTTCATTAAAAATGTTGTTTTCTTGATTTGATCCTAATCCATGAAACGATATCAGATTCACACACACATTTGGGCCCTGATGTCATTGGTTTCATTGTTTTTAAGCGTGATTTCAGTGAATACTTGTCTAAAAATGTTGTCTGATTCGCCCCTTCTGCTGCTGAAGCAAGTGTCACTGTGACAGAAAGAAGTGTGTTGCACACTAACATTAGTTCTTCATTCCATAGGCGTATCAACTTTGTCGATTATTTACCCATGCCTTAAAAGACCTTAATATTTGTGTGAAACATCAGAAGACAAGGTCACTGGGAAAGAAGAAGAATAAATCGATTTCGCACTCTAACATTAGATATACGTCACATACCTGGACCAAAAGTTGTGAATGGCACTATGAAAGAAGTATATTGATTCTGAGGTATAAAGATTAACGGAAAAGGTCGCTGTGATGTAAGAAAAAATGTTTATACACAAAATGTCCAGATAAACATGAATGATGATGTCAGTTGAATTTTAGTGAAACCGGCCATAAAGATGATTTGTTCACTGGTATGACCATCAATTTATATTGATGGTTAGGTTTCCATGGGGAAGGAATGGTGCCACATCCCCACGGATATTTAACGCACAAAGTGCGCATGTTAATTTGGTCGTCATTTCATACCACTAAGAAGTGGCTAATGACATGAATGTACGACCCTGGTTGAGTGGAAATAGACCCAACACACACTGAACCCTATCAACCAATCAGGTAGCTTGTTACAGGGGTGCAATGTCACCAAATAATAAAGAGAGAAAAATAGTTTTCTCATATCGCTATGTTGAGGTCGGCCAGCCGATGTCGTAGATGGATGTCGTTTACGCCCTGGAACGCCCTAGCTATACTTATTTCAAATTCAGTCCAGTTTTCCTAATGGACAAAATAAAATCAATAACGTGTGAGCCACCTGTGCAATTGAGTCAAATTCAATAAGTTGTAGAATTTTCCTAACGCTTAACATACCAATGTAACTAGTACATAGTGTACATATTATAAGGCCCTAACACATTTTTAAACAAGACTCTCCATGCGACATATGTATGTGGGTCACTGTTAGGTTAGAATAAATTGTAAATTTTGGAGCGGTGTTTCGAAGTGATCATATCAGATTTTTCAATAGAGCTTGTTCGAATAGAGTTCTCGTACCAAATGAGAACCCAATATAAATAAATGGCAGGTATGGCAAGCTCTTAAAAGGGCTATTTTATTGGAAGGTACCTCGTTTTTCTTCCAACTGTATGAGGCGGGCTGCAGTTAACTGCTCAGCTACACAGACTCGTGGGAATTCATTGTCGTGTAAACTACCGATGAATTTTGCCACATCAAACAGGTGAGAGATTGGCCATCCTTCAAAGATGTCATAGTAGTAGCTGGACAGGATTTGAGCTACACAATGCCATTGAGCCCTTCTAGGGTGTGGTGTTTCAAGGACCGGTATCCAATATAGGTGACTACAATGATAAATTTGACGGCTTTTTTCTCATCTTTAATGGTTTTGGCAAGTCCCAGTTCGTGGCATAGTGACGTCATGGGCTTTGTCTTTTTCTTCGGTGGCATTCTAACTATTTTCTTTGGTTGAAGGAAGGGTGATTCTTCTTCTTCATCAGAAGTCGAAGATACTCCCAAATCTTTCTCCAATTCAACTGCCGAAATTAAAGATATTTGAGCAGCAGGCGTAGATGGTGGTGGTGGTGGTTGCTGCTGCTTGTTAGGTGGTGATGGTAGGGGTGAGATAGTTTTATCTTCCATAAGTGTAAACGATACCCCAAGTTAAGTGATTTCAATGTAAAGTAGATGCAACTTTTTAGTTATCTCAGCCATTGTGTCTTCTACAGTCCTTTTACGTACTTCAGATGCATCAACCCCAGATAAGGGTTGTGAAGTCGGCTGTAACTGGACTGGTGGTGGTGGGGGTGGGGTGGTTATTCTTCGGTCCGACTGGGTCTTATTCCGCTGTCTTCCGCTACCCCTATTTCTCCTGCTTCGCAGATTCCCCGGTAAAACAATTTCTTCTTTGTCCCATATCAAGAGTAAAGTAGTCCTTTTCTCTAAGGCTCCAGCTATTAGCTAGTTTTAACCCAATACCCATAAGGGCACTGAAAGCCTGAGTTGGGACAATCTCCGTTGCTGGAACGTATGTTTCCATGTTGTTGCTTGCTCGGTCGCCGCAGACATAAACATGAATGATTCATATACTGTGTTGCTCATGATAGGTCCTCAACAATTCTGTATAAATGTATTCGTACATTTCACAATAGAAAGCTAGACACAAGTTTTTCATTGTTAAGCTTATCTGTCAATCGCATGTATTTAAAACGAATGATGTACATAATGAACTGGAACATTAGTGTTTTGTGTTTCTTTGTCTATATGATTGAGTTCAATAAAGCATTCATCATTATTACTTTCCAAATTAATGCAACAGCATTTAATAAATATACTTTTGCTTCATATTTTGTTTGTTGCAGGTGGAATCGTTGCCAGAAGATGAAGAATTCAGTTGTAATTACAAAGTAAGTTATTTTATATTCTAGCGCATGTATAATCATCAGAATTCTAGAGAAGACATTGATTTATTTTGTCTGTTTCAGCATCAGAAAATGGTAATGATAAATGCATTCAGAAAATTGCATGCTACTTTTCTTTTATGGAAGTTTGCCAAAGTTCAGTATGATATTTCTAGTACGCCAGACTGATATCCGGACTCACTTTCGGCGTCTCTATTTCACTCAATAGGTCCAGCTCTTAATAAATATCTGTATTTTAATATTAAATATGCAATCGTCTGTCATTAATATTGATAGATTATATATTTTGGCAAACGTGCATGACGTTTATCTCACCGTCAATGCAAAAGGCAAGAAATACTATAGTAGTTATTGTTTTCTACGTGATTAAGTATTAAGAATCTACCTCGGCTTAAAAGTCAAAGGTCCAAGTCACAGGGAGGAGGTTGAAGAATCTACATTTGTAACTAGCTGATTAAACATCGCATTTCATATGTGTACTTCATCCAAGTGTGCAATTGTTATTTTATACCTTCAGTGGGACTTTCTGAAGCTCAAGACAGGACTTATTATTACCAGCAACATTATTATGTTGACGAGTGGGAACTGGGAGAGTTTGCGTGATCTTAGAAAAGTATACACAAAGGAAATCTTCTATGAGCCCTCGGTAAGCGATTTATACATATGCTAATAGGACTATACTTTACAATTCAGAATGGGAACGTTAACAACTCTCAATAAAAGCAGTGGCAATGTTTGAATAAGTCGTTATAATTAACCTTTACAAATCATGTTTTTGAGGGACCTAACCCAATGTTAATATTCAGCTGTCAGTAATTTGATCATACGGTACTGTTAATCTTTATTTTTATTTTCTATCAGGTTATTATACGTTTTCATTATCGTTTATCACATCGTAGAATGTGCAGGAAGCATGCATGGACAGATTTGGTTAGGCGGGTTACTATCTACATGACGTTACTAAACCCATAACATTAAACGTGTCAGGTCTTTCGGTAAGTTGTGATTAGTGTAAGAAGTAATACAAAATTTAAGAGAACACAGCTATATAATAGCAATGGAATATTATATTTT
This sequence comes from Unio delphinus, assembly GCA_029339505.1. Classification (NCBI taxonomy): domain Eukaryota; kingdom Metazoa; phylum Mollusca; class Bivalvia; order Unionida; family Unionidae; genus Unio; species Unio delphinus. The sequence continues at coordinate 13,713,235 of JAQISU010000029.1, read as the reverse complement.
GATAGAAATTATAATACCAAACTACTAAACGAAATACCAGATCAGATAGGAATATGAGAGCATGCGGGCAGGTGATTATTATAGAAAAAATGTTAGATAGAAGTTGTGATTAGTGTAATAAGTAATAAAAAAATTAAGAGACCACAGCTATATAATAGCAATGGAATATTATATTTTGATAGAAATTATAATACCAAACTACTAAACGAAATACCAGATCAGATAGGAATATGAGAGCATGCGGGCAGGTGATTATTATAGAAAAAATGTTAAATAGAAGGGGAACAGGGTCCTCAGATAAATAAATAAATAATAAATAAATACAAGACGAAAAAGAAAAATCGAGACTGGTGATGTACAAATAAAATGAAAAAATGTATAGATCCCGTTTCGATCAAAGTAGACCTATTGGATAAATAAGGAAGAAGACAATGCATGGAACGGGATAAATGCAAGCACTAAAAAAATAAGGATGGGTAACAACCCATACTAAATATTAAAACTGAAGACACCATGCTTGTACCAAATTCAAAAGGAATTACAATATTTAAAAAGCAATACATATTAATCACAAAATAAGTGAAGACCGGTGTTAGAGGTCAACAAATATTATACAACTGTGGAATTTGATATAGAAAAAGGCTATCCTAACAAGAAACACTGTATATATACGTATACATATAGCAACATACAAATAGCACGACACAGATAGCATACACAAGATGTAGGAAACCCCTAGCCAGGGTCAACTTTAAATGTAAAGAAAAAGTGAAAAAGAAGATGGGATATAAAACCCAACCTTGAAGAAACATTCTCATAGAAAACATTGGGACCTAAACACTCCTCCTCTTATGATATATTCCCGATGGGAAAAAATAAGGTTAGGTTAAAAGTAAAGAAATTTTCCTAAAAAAGACAAAACAACACATCAGTGGGAACACATCTACAAATAACACACTTTTTTTAGTTTTTTCGATAGGAGGAAGGGCATTTTTTTGATGCCCCTACCTCCCAAAAAAAAACAACAAAAAAACGAGAGTAATAAGTAATAAATAACCAGAAAAAGATCAACATTTTGTGTACCATTTATCAATAATCTCAAACACTGCTCCTAAAGCTCAAACAAGTTTCTCTGTAATTGCCGATTTCATTTCGTCTATAGTTGTATGACATGCATGATAACTGAATAATTTGAGTTAAAGGAAGCCACAATCTTGTTTTTTTTTTCTTTTTAAAACCTGATCAGTATTCAGTATAGATAATTACAGTCCACCAAGCAGTCAAAAGCTTTGATCTATGCTCAAGATATAACACTGTAAACAGGCAGTAAAAACAATGCTTTGCAACGATGAATAGCATAAGTACCACCAAAAGCCTGGAACGTATTTATTGTACTGTATCATTTTCCAGAAAGGGAATGTTAATATCTCTCTCATTCAAACTAAGGTATTGTAGATGATATCCATCAGCACTATAACTTGACAAGTTAAAATTTGTAATGAGACGCGAACTTGGAATCTCAGCTATCTGGTTATATTATTCAGGTAAATGGACACTTCGATTGATCCATTATAGGTAAACAATGTACCAGTTAATAACAGTATATACTCGTTTATCAGTCGAGTCCAACAACAAGCTATAAAGACATAGCTGTACTATCACAGATTTCGGTCTATGCAATTTAGAGTAACCAATGGTTAAACCGTGAAAGATATCGATCTGCCTACGCAATATAGGATAGCTGGTCAGAGTATCTGTTTTCGGCAATGGGGCTCAAGATGGAAGTGATTATATTATATTTAAAAGGCTCGGAGGTTTGTAAGAAGTAATGAAGAGAGCAATTTCCTGAGCCTATAAGCTATGTTTAACTTCACCCTCTATTGATTCTCAATTGCAAATGAGCCAAACCACGTGTTAGACGACCGATTTAGGCTGCCCTGGAAATGTTTTTAATGGTGCTCTGATCAATGCCTCCATTTTCTGCTTTCAGATTTTGTTCTTGTCATACATCCCAGGTAATTTCGAGTGAGGAACCGAAAATATTACATGGTTATGAGTTTGGTTTGCTCGATATTTTCAATCGTTATGGGTGGGTGATCTGGAACGTTACCATATAATCACATCACCCGCGCACAAACCGTGCAACGACATTTAAACATGTCTGAAAATGCTTGTATCGATCATATCAGCATTACAGCTTGAGAGCACCTTTGGAGATTAATCTTGATATGATGTGTACATGACTATGCCATTTAACAAAGCTGAAAAGCTTTATGGACTAGGAAATATTTTAAAAATACAACCCCGTGAACTCTAAGTGGTGTAAGCATAATCTTTAAAGCATGAAGAAACGAAAGTTATTAGTAAAGAAATCGATTATCAAGCCATTAGAGACAAAAGAACATCAACGCAGATTAAGACCGAAGTCATTCCATATGCAAGAAAGTGGAGCTTATATTTCACTTTGAAAATGTTTTTGTGTCGGTTTATATTTAATGCCATAATTGGTTTCGTCATGGACAACGGTATATGTGAACAATTAAGACAACTTATGTTTCACATATGCGCTCGTATTTGCAAATTGTAAGCTTACACATTGGTAAAATTCACCAAATGTACCAAACTGGTTCATAATCTATGCCAGAAACTGAGTTACGTTGTCCATGAATGAAGCTCGCAGTTGTATGAACGAATCGGTAAAAATATTAGGAAGTCAAAAGGAGCCCATTCTTGGCTGTGCAAAAGTATATCCGGCACAATATATTGTTTGAATGTCTATGCCAGCAGAAAAACTGTACCCGGTCATGGAAACATGGCATTGACGTGTATGGATGGACATAGGCGAGTTTGTCCTTGCTTCTGAACACCAAGAATTGAATTTTAAATTTCCTAATGGAGTCATCATTATTGTGTACGGGCATCATGCGATTCCAGCCCAATGTGACTTGTTATAGTAGATTTGGCCGCGAGAACGACTTGCAGCTCTTCCCGCACGAATGCTGTTTGACGAAATCCCTCATGTTGTTGAACCGCAGATTGGTCTGGCGCTAGATCATAGTGTGTTGGTTGTCCTGAGATATTAATCTGATGAGAAATCGCGAACAGATTAACGGAGCTTACTTGATTAGTATGCACGCCATTGTATCTTTGTATGCAGATGCCAAATCAAGTTGTATTCAAGTGAGTTAAGCGTAATTGTTGCGGAGGCATCTATCTTTACGGTTTCAAGCTGCATTGCATCAGAGAATTTTAACCCGATAATGTGTGGAATTTTATTGTTTATCGTAGCTATAACTAGGCAAAGGGGCGCCACCCACTCGCGAGGTCTTCACATGAAGTAAAACATTATTGCATGTACTAGAACCGGAATAAATCATAAGCAAATATGCGGCTGAATCATTTGATGATGATGCCAATATGCACACTGAAGTGTCGAAAACGAATCGGCGTTGTTTGTTGCCAAAATTATAGGAATAGTTTCAAGAATTTGACTCGATCCACCTGCAGCAGCCAGTCACGTGAATAATTACGTTCGAGCACGTTTGCGACACTTGTTTAATCTTTGAAAGTCGGCGGCTCAGTTTTTCTGGAAACCTGTGCGATGGATAACACATTTTGTATGTGTTCCCATGCAATCGATCATATGGGAGAAACAAAATATCTGTCTGGTGAATTCTGTTAGCGTTCTCATATCAACAAATCAATGGGAAATCTATATAAGGGCAAGTAATTAAATCTACCACGTTTGTTTGGCCTTCCCCACACTGGGAACAATGAGACTAACGTTTGCCACACTCGCTAACTTACAAACGGATGTTTCATCCTTCCAACAACCTGGCAGTCTGTAACATATTGCGGTCAAGTTTAGGTCAGATTTCATGTTTGTTTTATCGGAGCTTTACCTAAATTGATTGGATTTTGTCCAACCGGTGTATTCTTGGCCTACATGACTCATTTAATGATCCATTCTTTATACGATGGCCGATTCCACGATCGCGTTGAAATCATGAATGAAAACACATTAGCGCATCGACGTACAGAGAATTAATTAATCTACTGTTGTGTATGTTATACCATGCTTATAACATGCAGCTTCTTTATGTGGTTAATTGGTTCTTGGAAGTACGTATACATGTTGCATCTTGTCGCGAAGCGTCTGGATAAGGTTTGCCTGTGGAGCAATTGTACAACTCAAGTGTCCTACGTTGTTAGAGAATCCACATCGGATGCGGTAGGAATGGGGTGGGTTCGATTCCTGCACAATACCAAAAACATCTGGAAATGGTACTTGTATGTACCTCGCTAGGTGATTATCATTAATTGGTTAGTGTTAGGGCTAGTTGGACTGGTGTTAGGATAATTTGACTGGCTGGAACATGGTGCTAAATGTCTGTGACATGATGCCTCAGTGTTAGACATCACTATAAACTGCCACACTGCAGACATCGTAGCGATATGACTGAAACATTGTTAAAGCTACGTTAAAATCACACACTCATTCAGAGCGATCACATTAATTGAACTGTGATGGATACTCAAGGCGATCGATGCTTTAGAAATAACGAAGTGGAACAACAATTGTGAGATGACATCACTTAAAGAGCCTATATACTTGCAAAATACATGCGCATGGGTAATGTTGTAGATGCTCTTTGCGGAATCACCACTGGAACTGTTGCATTGATATTGGTGGAATTAGAACAGTAACTGTCCTGGACATTCCAGTTAGCGTTGATGTCGGAGTTATAGCAATAACAACTGGTGTGATGGTGCTCGCAAATTAAATTTATTAGAACCATATGAACGATTACATATCTATTCAAAAATACTTTCTGCAGAAGAAATTAGTCTCAATACAAATACAAAAATTTACTAGGTAGCCATCTAAGAAAAAAAACCGTTACCATGGAAAAAATTGAGATGGTGGTTGTGGAAATGGAAAACATCAGATGACTACCAAACAATATGAATCTGCGGGACAGTACTTAGATAGGGATGTGAGTTACATGCTGTAAAAATCGGGTAAACAGTTGAAACCTAACTTCCCATGATACTCGCAGAAGAGGAGTTTACTCGCATGAGGTTTTCACTAGCACGCACGAGAGTTGAATGTGTGTGTGCCAAGAGGCAATGCCGTTTTGGTCTGAGTGGGGTGGTGTACAAGGCGTTGACCCAGATTAGTATCTAAATCTAAAAGTGCCATTATCAAACTACCAGGCAAGTTTATATAGGATTATAAGTATTGATATAAAGAGTACCCTTGTTATAAATATGTCCCTGAAAATATGAATTAATGATGCAATTAGAGTTTAACTCTTACCGGTGAGGTAACTAATCTCATTTCCTATCACAAGAACGGCCGTACCGGCAAGAAACGTCTTATCAGTACGATTTACCTGACCATACCATTTGATATGGATACACATAAATGTACAAATAGAGACACATATGGACATGCACGTACTCGACAACTGCGTTCTTTCATATATACATAACAATTCGTATGGATTAAGTTGTTTTGCTACATTTGTACAATTTGTTTATTCCGATACTATTAGGGTTCATTATTGTTCGTACCAAAGACGATATATTTACATCTGACTTGCATAGTGAAACAGTCACCTTTTTACTTCTAGTGTACTGAAAGCTGGAAGACGGATCTGAATTTTGGACACCAGCGTATTGCCGGTGTGAACCATTCATTGATTGAATTGTGTACAAAACTTCCAGAAAAGTGAGTATCGCCATAATTAGTTGGATAAATGATCACTTAAAAGACGAAGGATATATATTTCTGCTGGTCAGAGTATTCTTTTCCAGGTATGTTTAAAGTTTTTCTCTGGAAAATTATCACCCGTTCTTTGAAAACATTTTAAGCTGATAAGAAGAGTGCAGAAACCTTAAAGAAGGGCCCCGAATGGCCGAGTGGTCTAAAGCACTCTCCGTTACGGATCACTGCCATCTCACCTCTGTCTTCGTGGGTTCAAGTCCCGGATTCGGCCAATGTTGGTATGTGAGAAAGTTTGCCAGTAACATCTCGTTATCGGTGGTTTTTTCCCGTGTTTACCTGGGTTCTTCCTAAACCGTTAATACTGGCCGCCATGTATAGCATATCTTGTGCTGTAAAATGGCGTTAAACCCTACAACAACATCAACACTTTAAGGATATGAATATAACATAAAGAAAACTGTTCAGGTGTCCAGTAAATATTACATTATGCATCTCCTTGTCAGAAATGTTAAGCGTAAAATGCTATTTAAAAATCATTTACTTTTAAAGACATCTCTACCTACTTCAATAGATAAAATAAGCAGTTTCCAAATAAAAAGTGCAGGTGTGGTGGGACTATATAAAATCTTACACTATCAACAGGTGGTAATCAAATAGGTACCTCATGAGAAATATTTTTTAAACATGAAAAATGAAGAAAAACTTCCTTATTTTACACTCGTCCTACAAGCCAGCATCTTAAAGATCTAAAGTATTATGGGTCTTGTCATGTAATGAAATTATATAGAAAAACATACTTTAGCCAGTATATTGAGACCCATGACCATATCCATCTTATATCAGTTACCGAGTTATATAGAGAACATTTTAATAGGATCACTAGACCCGAGTTATATCCGGGACCGCATTATAAAGGTTAATATTCATATTGTGAAAGGTAGATCATGGTGACCTACATTTATTCCTCTACTGATGATTGTACTATTGAAAGATCAATTAGCACAGATCAATCATAACAAACTTCATTTTGTGGAATCATGTTAATTTTGAAACTCTCATTTTCGGTTCAATTTGCATGGTATTAAGAAACACGAATATTGAATTATTTACACTTGGCAATCATCATTGAAGTCATTATATGGCTTAAGTGCCTTCCTTATAGTATTGTGATCGTTTTAGTACATGTATCTTCGAAAAGGTTAGGTGTAACAGATGAAATGCTGCGACCATTGTTGGAGGGCAGTACACTGCAGCAAGTCATTGACTCCAAGAGACTTTTCATTTGTGACCTGGAAATTCTGGATGGCATAGAACACAAGGAAGACTTGTATGTAAGTATTTCATTACGTATTTACTTTATTATAGATGAATGTAAAATTCCTAGACTACCAAACCTGAGTTTTTGATCCCAGACAGATGTTTAATGTGTAATTACAATATCCAAAAAACTGTTTTCTTTCTAGTAGAGAGTTCTGTATCACAAAGAATATTTTATTTACATTGATCCTGAACACGGTTTATGTTGTGGTCATGTATGTTTAAGTGCTTGAGACAGGGACATTTGTATGTTTGTTCTTGCATATATCCTTGTTTTTTATTCCAACTTCAAAATACTCTTTAGTCTCACCTACATACTGCATACCACCAATGTGGCTTTTCCTCTAATGAAGTCATCAGTGGACGCTTCCTGAAAAAATCTTTTAGAGATGTTATATAGAAGCAATCCCAGCGCTCTGTCGTCAGTGACCTAAATAGATTAGTGACCACTTAGTGTTGTTATTGCTTCTCTATGCTCACTTAATCCTGTTTCTTTAACAATACTTTACATACTTAATTAAACTAACGTAGATGACATATTTTGTTTCAACCGCCCAAGACATAGTGATACCATTCATTACAAGAGTATAAATACAACAATGAAAGATCAATAATGACAAACACACAAACAGTGACGAGAGAATGAATGACAAGTCATGAAATAAACTGAATCAGTCGGCAGTTAAACAATTCAGCATTTGTTCATGAAAACGAATGCATAACAATATCAACATATATATATATATATATATATATACATATATAATCAGAATAATAATAAGTATAATCATAATACAATGAAATAATTGCGCAGCACAGGTGCAGAGGTGGGACTTAAATTAAACAAATTAGTTTTATTGACTATGGGTTACGTCTTTGCTCCTTTAAAGTTTAGTTGACAGTGACACTATATTGCAATTCGATTTACTGGGCTCAGTTGCAAGCTCTAGTCCATTTTTATAACATATAGTTCCATCTAGGATTTGATAAATGAGGTCACTTGCCTACACTGGATCAGAAAAAGGGGGGAGGGTAATGTAGAGGGGTGGCTTCCATTATGGTGTAAAAAGAACTCAATGTATTCAAAAAGAGCAATAGCAAGTATAAGAAGTGCATTAATTGCATATCATGCCTTCTGTATATAATAGTATAACACTTAAAACTGAAATCAGTCTTATGTTTTCTAATAACAATATTATATCTACACACTAACTATTTAATAACCATACCATTGACTGCTAATAGGGTTTCTCCTCTGGCCAATCTTAAAAAACAGTGACATGTACTCCCTGCATGTCACATGCTCAATTCTTATTGGTTGCATATTCGTGCTAAGAATGATCAGAAGAGCACATATTTTCCTTTCATGGATGACACAAAATAATTTTTAAGGAAAAGTCCAAAGCTCAAAATGAATTAAGGAATGAATATATACATTCTCTATTACAGTCAACTCTTAACTGTAACATATGTACATCTGTAGTTAGACTGAAAGTAATTGTGACTGCATTATGCTGCAAATATAATCACTATTTCCTAAACAGCCTTCTGTCCTTCCTCATCCTCAACTCTACCATTGCCTGGTTAAAGTTGAAGTCTCTCAGTGGAGGTCCTTCAATTGAAATCATCATGAGTGTGTTGAGAACATTTTCTACTATACTGAGTCCGCACATTTTGTCTCTAGGATACATTTCTCCTTTAATGATAGTCCTAGCAAAAGAGAACTCTGTCAAAACATGTGTTGGGTCATACAAAGGGGTACTGATAGCTTCTTTAGATTTCCTCTCCTGACCAAAGTGATCACAGATAATTTTAATCTGGTTATAATCACACATTTCTTGTTCTTTAGAAGATAGGAATGTGAGGTTACGTAGACCAAGATCCTCAAATGCTGTTGCCACATGTGTGCTACTCTTTGGAAATCTTGCAGCCATCTACACCTGCAAATTTGTAACAAACTCGTGTCGAAGGTTAGACATATCATCTGAAACGTTTGTCAATGTACTCCAGTGTAACTTGAGTTCAACACCATTGTAAGTGATTGTAGTATTGTCTCCATCCTTAGACGATTTCAATTTTTCACGCATAAATATCTGGTGATAGGATTATACTGTCTGCGTTCTTTAAGGTATTATTCAAAATATCAAATGCCGGTGAGACTGCTGCTATATCCAAGTCAGATTTCTGTAAAAGCATATTTAACTGTGCTAAGTGAGGTGTGATTTTATTATATTCATGCATGCCACAATTCTGTAGTCGATGAATTTATTCAGCAAGCCTTGGCATTCGTTTGTTTTGTTATTCTTTTTGAAATAATTCACGAAAGCTCCCCAGCTGTGAAAAATTGCATATAGTGCATCATAAAATGCCAGCCATCTTATTTCATGCTCTTCTCTGACTCTCTGTTTAGGACTGTCCAGACTTTTATGGAATTCTTTCAATTCAGCTGTTCTGTTGGCAGATTTACGAACAAAATAGTACAGGTCTTTTATTGTGCCTTCAAAAATTTCCTTGAGGTACGGAATGTTTTTAGATGCATGAGAAGAACACAAATTTAGTCTATCAGCCATACAATCAATGCCGATCAAGTGAGGACTTTTCTCCTTGAACCTAGTTGTTACACCACTTTTGCGATCTGTTATCACTGATGCCCCATCACTGCCAAAACAAACAACTGTTTCAAGAGGAATCTTCTTTTTTTCCATGAACTGGACAACTTCATGGCAAAGAACTCCAGTAGTGTGTGATTGGCCTCCCAATGACAAATTACCAAGAAAACGAGTTGTAGAAACAAACATAGTTGGTACAATGATTCTGGCATAAATGACCAGCTTCTTCGTATTTGAAATGTCTGTACTCTCATCAATTAAGATGCTAATTATTATTAGTTTCCTATTAAATTATTTGTGAAATGTAAAACAAATATATTTTTTTAAAAATACAATGTAAAATTGCCAAAGTCAGATGCAAATTGTGCAGGAGCCTTAATCTAAGACCATGGATTTTCAAAGGATGTTGCCTTGAGATAATTCGGTCATTTTAAGAAACCACATCAAGGTGTTTAAATGCTAAACTAATATGGCACTACAGTCTCACTCTCTCTGTTAATTAAAGTCAATCAAGTATAGTAATGAAGGAAGTGATTATGCCTGTCTGTATACGACGATTTCTGAACAAAAAATTTTGGTATTATATACATCATCGATTGGTCCCTAAATGTGCCCAGTTGTGATATAAACAGACCAGGGTCAATGTCATTTGCTGCAATGATCATCAGAGTAAATAATAATAACTTATTTACTAAAGCAATATATAAGTTTCCAGCGGTTGGATTTTTCTGACTACTATGCCGTATCGCGATGTCGACAGCAACTCCTTACATGCTAAGGAAATTATTCAGACAACAGCGACTGTATCATTTCAAACGCACAAAATCTCGTTACAGTGATACTTCAATGTGACCTGTCTAGACAGGAAAGAATTTCAGGACAGAACAAAAACCAGGTACCAATAATCCAGATAAATTATAAAAGAAAAACATTCCCCAATCACGATGCTAGGTGCTATTTTTAGCAACATGGATTCCTCAAGATATGTACTGATCGTTACCTATCACGTTTTGGTTGCTTGTTAGTATACACCAATTTTCCATCTAAAATTCAATAGAAAAATATGAAAATAAAACAAAATGACTTACCCTGAAATTCCTCTACAGAAGCCCTTGACGAATATGTTGTGTGTCCTCCTACTCGCATGTTGCCAACGCCAACACCCAGAAAATCCACAAAATCCAACAGTGAGCCATATTTTATTGAAGCAAGATTCTCCTTCACCAAGAAAACGGCAACTGACATAGCACGAATAATTGATTCAGATTTCTTGCTGATAGCTGCCATGAATGTAGTTTTGAGATTTTCACTTAGTTGCAAATCCTGAATCGCATGTTTGTGAGCTGGTAATTCATCATGTATATCAAGGGTTGATGTCCTGAAATTGTCATTTCCAAGTGTGAAAGAATTTTTTTGCCAATTTTAACATACCATCTGCAAAGCATCCCATTTTTTTCCATTCATTTCCAGCCATGGTCGATTTTGTTTCCAGTCTGAAAGATCACTTTTTTCTTGGCGTTAGATGGACCCTTAGTATCATCGCCGCCATCTTTAAGCACATCATCGCTAGTTTCGTCCAATACGGGATTAGCTTGAGGAAGTGTTTGATCGCTGTCATTGTGCCAATTGACATAAACGTCTGCACCCTGATTGTTATTAGAAGTGTCACTGCCTAAATTCTGAAAGAGTGTCCGAGATTTAACTGATTTTGCAAATTAACACGTTGTCCCGTCAAGCCAGCCACTGTATCAAACGTGCTCTACCTACCTTTCTTAATAACCAATCAGAATTGAGCACATGAAACACAGAAATACGTGACGTATTTACAGCTATGCAAGTACAATATATTCGCCGAGTGACGATGTTTTTAAAAAATAGCACATTCTTCACAAAAAAATGCACACAATTCTTATGGTTTGCACGATTTTGCCCGCATAGGAATACAAATCTTGCAGGAAATCTTAATTTTTTAAGGGAATTTGCACGATTGCGCGTCCTAGATGCAACCCTGATGTTTATATACATTAGGAAGTAAACTAATCCTTGGGTTGCATGCGTTTTTATCTCCAGGGTGTGGGAGATAAGAACTAACTCCCATTGGAAAATCTCTTGGATCCATCATCTTCATGAGAAACAACTGATTATCCTTATTACCCTGCCCACGCTTCCGCACTGGAGAAGATACTCCAACTCAAGTCCAACATTTGTTAAAGTAACGACAAGTTTGTTTTTCTTCTTTATTGAATTAATTTTCTATAATTTGACTATATGCATCTAATACACAATATGGTGTTTGGGCACATATTTTCAAACTTTAGTACTCTGATATAAAGGAACTAATATTTCGGTAGAGAAATCAATATTAGCATCAAGATATCCGAATGGATCATTTGTTCTGTCGTCAAAAGCTGAGCTAAACATTCTAAAAAATGACTGTATAATGTCTTCAGAAAGACGAAAATATTCACATGTAGTAACAACATAAATATTAATCTTACTATGCTCTACATCACAATAAGTTTGATAATCATTAACATCCAGAGTTTAGGAAATGCTATCTTAATTTTGCAGATGCTGAGTTAGTCTAATTGAACAATATATTGACAAATGTGTTGATTCACCTCGAGCCCCTTTCCAAAAGCAGGGGTTATATCTCAACATTTCTGAGGAACATATTATATAGTCAACTTCGTTGCAATCAGTATGCGTTATGCATTGTGAACTAATCAGTTTTAACATCAAAGAGCATTCCATTCATACTATGAATATAAAAATTATGCATGAATCTATTAACGACAAGCCAAAATTTGTATGCCGGTACACTGTATCGTCTTTTGAATGCCTCAATTCGGACACATTATCTGTATCATAATCAAGTATTGCATCCTTACACAAGTGTAGCCTCAATATATCCGAAATGGTAAAATCTTCAAAATTTGTAATTCTAGCATGCAAATTGCCCGATAAGAAAAGATAAAAATGTATATATTGGCTTTTCATCGGAAATAACCTCTCGCTTTATAATTCTATTGCCTTTTTATCAAAATTGTTATACATTGAAGAATATTCAGAGGAAATGTACGTGAATAAAATAATGCATTGATTACTTGAAATTATGTATCTATACTCATGATTCATATCATATTTAACGTCTTTGAACCAACCATGGCGCACATATTGATTTGTATTGTACTTTGTAATATGGGCTGGTGGCCTAAAATGCTGAATAAAGTAGTATCATTTTTTAAAAATTATATTAACTAAGAATTTCGACTCGAACTTGCTTTCGACAATTATCCGTTGTCTTTCCAAATACGAAATTATTAATAGGATTGAGAAAGTAAATTTGCATACTAGTTTTTTCCCGGTTACACACTGACAAGGGAACAACTACTGTTTGAGCAATGTGACAGTTCCGATGGGTATTAAAATATCATATTCATTTGACCCTTTTCTTCACTACTTATTTTATCCAATGAAATATCTGTATTTATTGTTGCCTTGCAGAGTATTAACTGATATATTCTTAGTTTTTATTTCTGATAATTTTGGACAAGTTTACATTTATTGCTTGTCCAAAATAATTCCTTGTTTAACGAATTTATCAATGTGTTCAGAAACTCCATTTCTGAATCTATGATAACTATGTCAGATTCATTTAAAAGAAAAGTGTTATTTAATCATTTCCGTAATATTACACACATTATACTGATCTGTAATGGTAATATCACAATCATACATATAAAATCTTTTAAAATACTACACGTATCTATATGCATTTCGCCATTTATGTATACCATTGCCAAGGTAATATCCCCCCTTGATTTGTATTTGTGAATTGGTATGTTGGAGACTGTCAGGGCGCTACTAGTTGTAATTATCTTGCATACAAATTTCTTACGATCGAGCAAACACAAGCAGTCCATATCAATTACAATGGTTCATACAACCCTATCTGTGCCTCTAGTGTGTCAAACAATGTACTAGAAGGCCTAGAGGTTAATAAAACCAAATATGTCTCAAATTGTTTGCGTGTCATGCAATTATAAGTTACAACAAACAACAAACTTGCATTATCCAATTACATTTGTTCCATGTTCATCTAAATTCGGCACCGTAATCTACTCAGTCATTAGGAAACATATTCTTTACTGACAGTTGGACTAAAATGGTAATATTACCATCGGTATTGTTTTTGGCGCCTTTTCTCTCTCAGCCGCTATTAATACTCTGCTTAGCACGTACATGAACAACTCTTATACGATATAAAAAGATTCATGGAAAATATATGCGCATACTTTCCACAAGAGCTAAAACATAAGCAACACCATTTAAAATTGCAACTGCATAACTTGTTATATTCTCCCTTGTAATAATAATCTTACATACTCATACAACAGTAATTTTACGTATTTTAATACTTACCAATGCTTTCATCAGCGACCTAATCATGTTTTGTATCTCATATGTTTTCAGCATGTTTTCATGTTTTCCAATTTCATTGTATTTGTCATTTGTTTTTCTATGGTGTAGTCATATCATTATTGATGGTGTAAAGCGCTTAGGGCTTCGAAAGATTATGCGCTATACAAAGTCCTCATTATTATTATTATTATTATTATTATTATTATTATTATTATTATATCAGTCAGTAACGTTCTTGTCTGGTTCCCGTATGAAGAGAAGCCATGTGCAATATCATTTTGAGATTTGGCTCGCTGATATTACTCATTATTTAATTAAATCAAGAAAACAGCTTATTTCTGTTTGAGATAAATATACAAAAATAATTGACTCCAGCTATAGACAGGGTCAACTAAATGGCCGAAATGATTAAGTCCCTACCTCAGGACATTGAATTGTTGTCTACTGATATAATGGAATAGCCGTATAGCTTGATAGATATAGAGGTATGTTAAAAATATGGCAGTACAAAATTATATATAATATTTAAATGTTTTACTTTTAACATTTAAATTCTATTAATATCCTCAGATGTGTGTTTCTATTGCATTATTCCTGGTGAATGACGATCACGAGCTGGTTCCTATAGCAATACAACTGTACCAGCAGAAAGGACCAAACAATCCCGTAAGTGTCGCAGTTATGTAGGCCAATGACCCATAATGCATCAGTTCCCTAACAGCCTTTTGCGATTTAGATGTCATATTAAAATAGAAACTGAATTGGAACGAAAAACGAACTGAGGGAGTGCAATAAAACTATGATGCAAGATGAAATGGGAATCACATCAGAAAGCTGTCATATTATTTTGTTGAAAGAAATGTCTTGAAACACATTGAATTTAATTAATGTTAATAATATAGTTAAATATCCAATTGATCTCCACCATCCAATCTGAAAATATAATGTATCAAACTGTATGTAAAATTCTTCACATTGATATACTTTGTTTGCTTTTATTTTGAAGTAAGAAAATGTATTTGCTGCGATTTAAATAACATAATCTCAATTATGTTATAAATTGAAACATGAATATATAAAATTTTTAAAATGTCAGTTGCTAAAAACAAATTGTGGTCCATGTTATCATTTAAAACTTCTCATAATCAATGTTATCAATACAAGCTACTCATGGACTATTATTAGTATGAACCATTCGTGACCTGTGCCATTAATAACATGCTCATGAGAGATTGTATAATTTAAAAAACATTCACTGCCTATGCCATCATTAAAACTTACTCTTGTCTCATGTTAGCATCAGGAATCACTCATGGGCCATGTTATCATTACAACTCACCACTGGCCAATGCAATCATCAAGAACCATTCTTCTTTCATTTTATCCTTAAAACAAGCACTCACGGCCCATGCAATCATTTCATCATTAAGAATCGTCCATGAACCACGTTATCATTAAATTCCATTATTGTCTCAGGTATTCCTTAAAGACCTTTCATGACCAAGATATTACCCATGCTATCACTAAAAACCATTTAAGGCCAATGCTATCATTAAAAACCACATATGGACCATACAATCCACTCATGGTTCATAGTATCATTAAAAACCATATTTGGGGCATTTTATGACTTAACCCCACATATGGCTCATGCTAACTTTATGGTCCATTCACGGCCGATATCACCATTAGAAACTATTCATTACCCATGCTATCAATTACAAAAATTCCTGACTAATGTCATCATCAAAAAACAATTGTGTTTCATGATATCATTAAAATACCACCTATGTCTCACGTTATCATTAAACACAGGTATGGACCATATTTCGATTTAAGGCCTCTCATGGTCCATGCTATCAATAAAAACTCTTATGGTCCACATGATCAAGATCATATCTTAATAAACTTCACATAAATATGAGCAGTGGATTAAGATTCTTTGTCCATCTTTTGTTACTTGTTTCAGTTCTCTTCTTTCTGTGCATTCATTACTCAATTCAAAAGATTCTTATACATTGTATGCCATGCTGCTGATATATCAAGCATGTATCGTTTACAGATTTTCCTGCCGACAGATCCCGAATACACCTGGATGCTGGCAAAGATGTGGTACAATAACGCTGATGCAGCATACCATCAGTCTCTTACTCATTTAGGTACGACAGCAGCCACGTTTTAACAGAGAATTCTGTATCATAATGGATAGTGGCAATATTTTAACAGTTAAATCTTTATCATAATGGATAGCAGCCGTGTTTTAACAGTGACATCTCTATTATAATGGATACCGGCCATGTTTTAACAGTGAAATCTTTATTATAATGGATAGCAGCCATGTTTTAAAAGTGAAATCTTTATTATAATGGATAGCAGCCGTTATTTAACAGTGCAAACTTTATTGTAATGGATAGCAGCCATGGTTTAACAGTGATATTTTTATTATAATGGAGAGCATACATCTGTGTAAGAGTTAAATCGTTTTGATAATGAATAGCAGCCATGTTTTTAAAAAGTGAAATTTTTATTATAGTGGATAGCAGCCATGTATAAAAAGTGAAATATTTAATATAACGAATAGCAGCCAATTTGTAACTGTGAAACCTGTATTATAATGGAATAACAGCCATTTTGTAACAGTGAAACCTTTATTTTAATGAATAGCAGCCATATTGTAACAGTGGAATCTTTATTATAATCTTTATTATAATGGATAGCAGCCATTTTGTAACAGTGAAATCTTTATTATAATGGATAGCAGACTTGTTTTAATAGTTCCAAATGTATTATAATGGATGGCAGCCATGATTTAACAGTAAACTCTTTATTATAATGGATATCAGCCATGTTTTAACACTGAAATCTTTATTATAATGGATAGCAGCCATTATTTAACAGTGAAATCTTTATTATCATGGATAACATGCATAATTTAACAGTGAAATCTTTACTGTACTTGATAAGAGCTATTTGTGAACAGCGTAATCTTTATTATTTTTAATCGCAGCCATTTTTTAAATAAAATTTAAATCTTTATTATAATCGATAGTAGCCATTTTTAAAAAATGAAACCAATTTTATAAAGGAGACCTGCCTTTTTTAAAAAGTGAAACCTTTACTATAATGGAAAACAGCCATATTTTTGAAGATAAATCTTTATTATAATGGATAGCAGCAATTTGTTTAAGCGAAATCTTTATTATAATGGATAGCAGCCATGTTTTAAAAGATTAACCTTTACTATAACGGATAGCAGCCATATTTAACAGTGAAATTTTTATTATAATGGATAGCAGCCATTTTTTAACAGTGAAATCTGCACTATTACGGATAGCAACCATTTGTTAACAGTGAAATCTTTTTTATAAGAAATATCAGCCATTTCCTAACAGTGAAACCGTTATTATAATGGATAGCAATCATTTTTTTTAACAGTGAAACTTTTATTATAAAGCAAACTGAAAATAATTAATCATAAACAGGTTCAAAATCGGACAAAAGTTCGCTTTTGATAACCAGCTTACAATGGGGTCCAGCTATATATAATGCAAGATACCAAGAGATGGCGTTGCAGAGGAATCAGAAAGGAATGATAAAAAGGGGTTACAGTGCTGTTTAATGATTCGATGCTCCTTGAATAATGTCATTGCGTACAGTTGTAATAATGAGGTTATCTAATGAAGTTCTTTGCTTTTAGTATAAATTACCTTTAGTTTCAATTAGATTTTGTTTAATGGATAGCAGCCATGTTTGATCAGTGAAATCTTTATTATAATGGATAGAAGGCAATTTTTAACAGTGAAACCTTTCTTATAATGCAAGCTGCAACTAATTGATCATAAACATGTTCAAAATTGGACAAAAGCTCGCTTTCGATAATCCGCCCACAATGGGGTCAACATTATGGTCTGCAATATACCAAAGGCTTAAGTTTGTAGACTAATCGCAAAAAAATGAAAAGGGGAGTTACTGTGCTCTTTAATGATTTAACACCCCTTGAATAATGTCATTGGAATAAAGGTTTTATCTATTAAAGTTCTTTTCTTTTGGCATAAATTAACTTTAGTTTCAATTACCATAAACTATAATTGTTCATTATCACTAGGTCTCATAAACATCACCTGCATGCAGAAACATTGTATATTATGTCACTATGCTATTGATATTATTGACTTAAAAATATGATTCATATGGATATTTATTTTGTTGAACGCAATCAACGTCGAAAAAGCGGTTTATTAATTTGTTTGTTTTCTTAGTAAAATATTGATACTGGGATTTTATTGCGATTGATTGTGAAACATCTCATCGATGTGGAAATTTCTTTGTGCGAATTCAAGAATTTTAAGTTGACTACAAACACAGACAATCACTTCTCCATACATTGAAAACTTTATCTGTGCAACAAAGCTTTTCTTCACCACTCATTTCTCTTGTACAAAATAATGGCCGTACTGTCTTTGATCATATTTGCTAATTATTTGCTAATTATACTACTTAATAATAATTATAAGTTTTCGATTTATCAATTGAAATGAGTTGACCTGACAAATGAACTTGACCTCTAGCTCTTATTCAAGTAGAAGTTTTGCAAGTTTTCTTTTAGTCCATTTCTATCACATGATATTTGATACAAGAAAGGTACTTACTGTGATATCACAAAGCAAGTCCACTTTTAATTGAGCATAACAATACAATACAATACAATACAATACAATACAATGCAATGCAATGCAATGCAATGCAAGACAAGACAAGACAATACAATAAATACAATAAATACAATATAACCAATACAATCAATACAATACAATGTTTCCGCAAGTCTGAGATCAAAATAAGCCATCACTTAATTAGGTCCTCTGAGAAAAGTGTGTTATTTTCAATTTTCAACGTAGCTAATAAAATAGTTCAGTCTGTTGGCTACGCTATATGCAGTGTGCCAGCTTATAGTGATGTCTAGCAGTGGAGCATCATGTTAAAGACATGTAATATGATGTCCCAGTGACCCAGTCACCACTAGGCCACTTGACTGGTCTCTCAAAAATGCTCGTGGACATATCTATGTTTTTTATTGAAATTTTGCATGTTTTGATGCAACAAGGCATATTTCAATAATGATAATGATACTGAAATCGAAATGAAAGACAGAAGCAAAACATGAATGCCACCTGATAAAACTGATTTAATTGGAATTTGATTATTCAATGCTGCCACCAGTACACATTTGTCATATTTTTAATGTTCATGAATGGTTTTGAATATTTTTATTTACAATGATGAAGATGTTTGTTTGAAAGAAAATAAAAAAATGATACCACTTTTTTAAAGGTTGAGACATTAAAGACGTTGATGTAAATTTTCATGTCTCGCCACCGTTTCCAAAAAATAGCGATATATCAAGGTTTAATTTAACAATTTTGATCACTAGTTTCGTAATGTCTAACACACATAGGCACATGTCTTGTATTTTATAGCAAAACAAATGCGATCCATGCCTGGCACTGAAAAGCAAATATTGAATGAAGGTTGTAAAATTATAATAATATTACTACTACTACTACTATTACTACTACTATTACTACTACTACTACTAATACTAATAATAATAATAATAGCAAACAATTTATTTTCAGGTTTTACTCACTTGCTGATGGAGGGAATTGCTATAATCACCCACAGAAATCTGTCGCAGTCTCATCCGCTATTCAAGCTACTTGCGCCACATTTCCTATATCTTATCGCTATCAACAGGTAAGATACATTTATTTATTTCTTACAAAATTTGGTATCAAGGTTAACACATAATTAGTATATAGTATGTCTATGGGTGATGTCGGAATGTAATATTGCGTTGCACGATTAAAATTATTTTATAGCAAGGCTTTGAGGAAGTACCTTGTTCCTGAACTCACCATGGTATCTAACCCAGAATCATCTAATTGTATGATTCATACCAATATTTAAATGTTCATCAAACCAAAAGAAACGACGTCCACAATCTCTACAGGTAAAATACAGCAAACTCCACAGGCTGAGGAGTATCCACACATTGCATGTAATTAGCAATGTTACCCCAAATTGTGTAGATGTAATTTTTATAGAGACTTAGGTGAATCGCTATCATATGTAAAAATAGTTTGGAGATAAAGCATTACAAGGTTAAATGATCTTTGAAGGAAAAGTAGAAAATTTGTAATGTTGCCAATTTGATGTAAATCTGCCAGTTCAGTGAAGAATGATATAACAAAATCATACAAAATGCAAATACAAAGTTATTATGAAACAAATTAAGAATAGTACTGGCTATATATAACTGTAAATTAATACATTGATAATGTAAAAGGTAAACACAAAATAATTACGCAATGAAAGAATGCAAGCACATAAAGTATACATAAATTGTATTAAATACAAACAAGAAACATATTAACATAACATAAACTGTTTAAGCTAAACAGTAATAAATCAAGCCGACCATGTGTTACAAACATATTGCCTCATTTCTTTTGCATAAGCAGGGAAACTATTTAGCTTTTTACTGATTTTCAAGGAAATAATCAAATGTTAATGTGGACTAACTTGTGTCTTTTTGTTTGCATTTTCTACAATTCAGACGCTTTTTAATTATATGCATTTAATTCATTATGTGAACTGAAAAAATAATGTTTGCAATACCATAGCATTCACATGAACAGCTGTTGTTGAGATACCCTAAGGGAACACTTGTAGCACATGTAGAACAAATCCGAAACTCTTCTCTACTTACCCCAATGTTATCTCATTATTAATTTACATCAAGTTTTCATTGTTATTGGAGATTGTTTCTTTTCTAAAGTCTAGGTTTCAAGGGTTTGTTGGCGGAAAATGGCACGATAGACACGACCATGACCGCTGGTTCTAAAGGAACATTGGAACTCATTACCAAAGGGTTAGTATTCAATAACGAACAATCTTTTTTCTCAGAAATCAAAGATTAATTTTATAAAAACCATTAATATATATATATATATATATATATATATATATATATATATATATAGAGAGAGAGAGAGAGAGAGAGAGAGAGAGAGAGAGAGAGAGAGAGAGAGACATTGATATCACGCATAAAGCATGTTACCATAATTACTCTTGATGATTATAGGATTAGACATCTTAGTACAATACTCTGACACTTTCAGATGACGGTCATATCTGAGGTTGCTTAATTTAATCATAATTACCGTTGATTATGTTATGTTCAGGCATATTATTATATACTCTGACAATGACAGTTGAGGTTAATATTTGAGGCTGTTTAATTTAATCAAAATTACTGCTGATTACTCTTGATGAGGTTAGGATCATGCATATTAGTAAAAGAAACTCTAACACTGACAGTTGAGGGTAATACCTAAGGTTTTTTAACCTTTTTGCCACGTTCAACCTAGACTATATAGAAGATAGGTCAAGTTGAATCTCAGGTAAATGTTATTTCTCTTGCATAGGGTCACAGGTAACTACTTACTTAATGAGCTGCAAAACCAGTCTGTGGTATTATAGTGATTTGTTTATACTTTATTTAAGTAGAGGAAGTTCACTCACTGGCTGGAAATAATTACTGACGCGCTAATCTAATTTTTCAAATCAGGTTTGCATATGGATCATTTATGCCTGTTGGTAGGTTTTAAGTCAGTTATAATTATTCTTTATTCATTGTCACGCTGAAAATATTGGATGTAAATGAGGACATGTCACCAAGTTGGATTTTTATAGAAGGAAATATTTGTCCGAACATGTCATGCATCATAGCATTTTCATGTTTGTTTGAATGTTTCCTCTCATGTCAATCATTCTTAAGATGTAAGACTGACTTGACTTTTCTGCAACAAATGTAGAGTAACTTGGCAAGATATTTAGATTCAGGTCTGTGTAAATTTCGTTTTGTTGGTTCTGAACATATTCTGTACGGATTGATTTCCACAAAGTTAAAACTTGTGTAGAAACTGAATCATCTGTAAGAGTAAGACTACATGATTAAAAAAGCGATGTGGGGTGGAGAAGAACTCCATTTCAGCGAACCTCATTGAGGAGTGTTAATTATTTTTTTGGGGATCTAATTCGCTAATGTTTACATTGTTAACAACCCTTAACGGATATTGTCACTTAAAGCTTTACACCAGCATATCTAAGCCATAAACATAGTGATATTTGAAAAACTATTTCATACGGATAATAAAAAAGGTATACCCGATTCTGAACCGTCATTATATTTATTATGGTTCTGAGAGATTTAATATTTCAGTGTCTGACAGCATACATCAAAAGAGAAATATCTTTTTAAAGCATTATATATACCACCTGGATAGATACGTTATATTCAGGATTAGTTTGATTCCCACAATGTCAATATAAACCACAACAAGTTGAAAATAAATATATTTTACGAATCTTAAACCATTGACTAATTATTGAAGTGTTTTTAATGTTTCAGTATCAAAAAGTGGAGGATGAATGTACACGGTACTTTGCCAAAGGATCTGAAACGGAGAGGGGTAATTTGCATATGAATGTTCCAGTAATCTATTATATACTTTAGAAAACAGATAATTTAGGTGATTTTGCTATTGTATGATTGTGGTGCAGATACATTCATTACCCTTGGACGTTTGTCATAAAGATAAATGTGAATAATTTTGTCTTAGTAAACGCTGGCGTAGATTTTATTGAAATTTAGCAAAATCTGTTCATCTATGATTTCATTGTTACTTTCACTTATTAATTTGCATTTATATAAATATACCTAAGCCAAATTGATAAATTTGAAATTGTAACGTCTGTACTGCTGCTTCCATCTAGTGTTTTGAAAATAAAATTTGTTTTCAGATTAACTCAATTTTAAACTCATACATTTTAGAACTCTGGAATGATTGTATCAACATAAAATCACCAAAATCAATTAAATAGCATGGGTGTCAATAGCTGGGATAGTATATCATAATGGATAATAACCATATTAAAGTATAAATGTGCAAGTAAAATCAATACATGAGTTTCATGTTAACTTTTATATATAATGCTTAATACAATTACCTGACCTGATAATTAAGCATTTATTTACATAGATGAGAAACAATGCAACATTATCTGCAATTGCTATAACATTCCTGCTCATTATGACTAGATACATATTAATAAAAACAATCGAAGTCTGATTGATAAGGGGCCTGAAGAACATACAACTGTTCAAAAGAGTTTTAATGATAATAAATGCCTGGATAACATACATCTGGACATCAAGGTCTTACTGAAAATTGGCCCAAGGAACATACAACTGATCAACAGCGTGTTATTGATAAAAAATGCCTGGATAACATACAACTACACATCAAAGTCTTATTAATAATGGACCTGAAGAACACAACAACTGTACATCAGGTTGTGTTTTGATAATAAATGCATTTTCTTTGCCTAGGGATAGATTAAAGCTGGCAATATTATTGGATTTCTAGACAATTAGATATATTTCAACTAGAAACAAACACGGCTATCAATGCAGAAATGGTAACATATTTAATACGAGCATCATGCTACCAGCCTGAAACAATTCTGTAAAAGATGTTGCAAAGTATTATGTAGACAAGAAAGACCATAATGGTTGGGAGTGCTATCATAACATCCTCACTAACAACTGAAATAGCTCAGGATTTTTTGTCAATTTATTTCTTGAAAGACTGTCTAAACTTTATTTGTCTTTTTTTCCTTTTATTCAGACATAATTAGCCAACAAATAATTAGGTGTATTTGTTGATTTAAAATGCTAGATAATTACCTTGTTATTGATAGCATTCTGTGACGCTGATGTTTATTTAGTTAACCGCATATCTGGCATTAGTATTAATTACTAGTTTAACTTGATCAACCAATACACTCTATGACCTTAATCACTACCATTACTACCATTCATTCTCCCTCACGTTAAACCTTATTGAGTACATAAACCAAAACTTGTACCTACCATACATATATGAACTAAGTTTTAACTAATATTGTATTTTATTCACTGCAAAAATTTTTAACAATTGATGAACACGTTTAGAAGAGTTTTAAATCCTTTTTTTTGGTTAATTGATCTAAATGACAGATATTACAACTTGGTTACTTTTCCCATCTTCCATTTGCTCTATTACTCTGTCACGCAGGATCACAGCTCAATTTCTTCACTCCATGTTTTTTTGCATTATCATTATGGTAGGGTGGAGGACAGAAATGGCGTGCTTCACTTGTTTTATTTCAAATTATGTAAGAAAAAGTAATTTGTGCAGGTGCACAATCAGAATGTTTTACCAGGGTACCACTTCAGAGATGATGCCTTGCTACTGTATGATGCAATCAACAAGTATGTTTCCAAATACACCCGTCTCTATTATGGTAAGTGTTACGATTAGTAACGAAAAGATAACCATTCTGACCAGGCTTGGAAAATCTGACTTACTTGCCCATGAGTGAGATTTGCTTCTGAAAGTCCGCAAAAAATCAAACTTTTGCATTCCCCTTGTATTTAACAATACATTCAAGTTGAATAAGAATTTACGCTCTTAGCAGGATTCTTATTTCATCCTGATTTTCAGACATCAGATTTATACCTTACTGGACATGGGATCTAACATTAACCTGCATTCCCAGACATTGGAGTTTAGCAATCTCTACCATACAGTTGAAAATAAAACATATATCCGATTGCTGCAGAAGACCATTTCGGCATCAGTCTTAAATATGTCATCAGCTGATAAATAGTAACAAGGTGTGTTCCGCAAGGGTTGTGATAATTAGTTCAGGCACAACAATGTTCACACTTGGTTTGTACAGCATTGAATTATTAGATTAATATTAATTGAGTGCATGCCGATAGCATTAAAACACATTATTTGTCATCAAATATCCAGTTGTTGTAATGAATAAATTCTTTAGGTTAGAATCGTGTTAGTCAGGTTAGTATCTAAACAGTTCTTACTTTACATAAATATGTTACAGAAAAGAAACTTTAAGAGGCTGCTTTTGAATTGGATTATATTTTATGGAAAAAAGAAACATGATTGGATAGTTTGGAATTTGATGTACCGAATTGTGAACAATAATCTATTTTACAAGGATCTTCCTTGAAGTCCGATAGATGACAGTCCAGAAAGCAGAATAAGAGATAACATACATGTAAAAATAGAATCTCAACATTGTTCCAAAACATAGAGGAATACTTTAATTAGTCGTATTCAAAAAAGGAAAAAAAGTTGTAAAACATACACTAGACCATTGTGTCAATACAGAAATGAGTTTTGAAAATATTCTGGCACTCGGGACCAATCCCGAACTCTTTAATAGTTGTCAAAAAAACAGTTACAAATAGAAAATAAATGTAAAACCTCTAATGTGATTGCACAACCAATGTTGACACTGGATACAAGAAAGTAACTATCATTCCTATTAATGTTCTTACTTCGATATTTAGATAATTCGTATCAACGAAGTAGGTAGAAGCAACTCAATTGGCATTTCGACCCATTTAAAATTAAGATGTGTCGATTTCTCAAATCTTTTCATCACAGCAAATATGTTAGTCCAGCTGGAATTTGTGCTGAATGTTTAAACATTGGCATCCCCGCTGAATCAATTAAAGCATTGCAATCATTATGAACTTTGCTATCAAAGCTGGTTTTCTTGAGACCATTAGAAATCAGCTTAAGTCACTGATATCTTCAGAAAGATGATAAAAGCAAATTATAGGCCAATTTGTAGTTCTTTAAATATGACTAAGTCTACATGGATGACATGTTTCTTGTGTTAACGATCTCTAGTGGCTTAAACTACATACATATAAATCAAAGTATTGATGTATCTCTTCCATGTCCAGTGAAATGTCAAGAATAGCAAATTCTGCATAAAACTCTTCTGATATTAAAAGACATTACCGATTTAATAATATTGTAAAATATAAATTTCAAAATAAGTCAATTTTTAAAAAAAATACTTACATTCATTCTAAATATCAGCTATTTCAATCTAACCAATCAGGAAATATGACAATCCTACACCACAAATATCCTCGTTGGATATTATTATGACATTATTTAGTACATCGACCTAGGACCTTTATGAATGAAATCAAAATACGACCTATATGACTCATCTCTAATAATGCAAACTATAATGTGTAAAATGCACGTATTACAAATTTCATTAACTAAATGAACCCCAATACAATAATTATCATGCATTTAAAATACATAATATAGATACACATAACATACTGTCTTCTCCTGCT
Source organism: Unio delphinus (assembly GCA_029339505.1). Lineage (NCBI taxonomy): Eukaryota > Metazoa > Mollusca > Bivalvia > Unionida > Unionidae > Unio > Unio delphinus. The sequence continues at coordinate 13,686,855 of JAQISU010000029.1, read as the reverse complement.
CCTGCATAATAACTTTGCTTGTTTAATAGCGTCTTGAGAGATCAACTCTAAAATCAACTGTGCAGAAAAATTAGTTGCACGCTATTTCATTTCAACACAATAAAACATTTTTAAAAATAAAATAACAACCGAATTATAAAGCCATCAATTGCATATTGCTGTCCAACAGTGTATCCATTTATTTCCTTTCAGTAAAGTTTACCAAATTCAGACATATTTAGTAGGATTTGCATAACGAGCATTGGTAAAGTAACTAATATTAATGTTATTATAATGTACAGGATGTAATTCAGGTCAACACAATTCTTGTAGAATGCGATTTGATATCAAGTTATCTGATTCATAAACAAGGTTTTGACCTATGGAATGGGATTCATGTGAAAGTAGATTATTTTGATTATGTCCTTGTAATACACCCTTATTAGACAATATAAGTATCGGCTGATATGAAGAAAATATAGAATAATGTCCACTTCAAAGGATACCAGAAACTTTTTGCAGCTTCGTTGATCAGACATATGTGTAACAATCATTTACGAGTGGAAAGTGATTATTTCATGCATGCCAATAGTTTATCAACGTCAGAAATTGTAATTTACACTTTTAAAGAACCTTTTGTTAAGTATAGTCTCCGTAAACCTTTTATATTGACATATTTGTACTCTTAACCAGTCGTTTGTTTTTTTAAGACAAATTATGTGGTATACTAGAAGCTCCCTAGCTTTTCTTCATCAAGCTTGGTATTTGCCAATGATTTTGTTTTAAGAGGTCTTCGATTGAAACCTTGTAGGCATCAAACCCTGCTTGTTCTTTGTGTATGCCTAATGTATGCTCATTAGAATCAGTACAATAAAACAATGACACTTTAAATATGCTCTGCTTTGAAGACGAGGCCACTACATAAAGTGAACAAATATGTCTCGAGATACTACAAATATGCAACCAAGTATGTTCTTTCATGATGGGTGGTTTCTAAACATAGGTCTTATCATAAAGTAACTTAATAAATCAATACATTAAAAATCTGGTCTTAACGTGCGATAATTACCCAAAACAGTGGTCTATCAAGTAAGGATTTTGTTCTATTAATTCCTTCAGAGGAATACATAAAACAATAATAAAAAATATGCTGCTTGTATTAAACAGATACACCAGAGAAAATAGCAGGAGACAAGGAGCTAGAAAGCTGGAGGGATGAAATGACCAAGCCACGGGAGCAGGGAGGATGTGGTCTGCAGGTAAATTAATAATGTGCTTCTTAATTGGAATCCTGTAAACACAATGCAAGCAAATATAATTTAATTATTGGCCATACCACTGTAGCCAGGCTGCAAGTGAATGTATTCAGTTCAAGGGGATGTAACTAACCACGTTGCAAGAGTATATATTATTAATGGGCACACGAACTGTAACAACAATGCAAGTGAATATAATCATGTTATTGAGCACAATAACTATAACAACATTGTTAGTAAATATAATTATTAGGGCATAACCGATTAGCATTTTTCTACCGATTTCCGATTCCGAATTTTGGGCATGACATTTTTCCAATTCTGGATACGATTCAATTAATCGGAAATTCTAAACCCGTAATTTTTTTTCTAAAAAATTTCATCTTCTGTTTTCGAGTTTCTGGTACCTGGTTTTGCCGTGTCTAGCATGTTACTTAATACTTTACCATATCCGGCTTCATTTCCGGTTTTCACCCGTCCGTTCAAATAGATTGTCTCACAGCGTGATTGTGTTGACCATATTGAACTTTTCTGACTTCTTATTTTCTTTATTAACGCACTATCGAATAACACGCAGTGTTAGACACGGTGCTATAAAAATTCAACTTTATTATTTTTATTATCCGAATCGGTCGTTCCTGCCTTGTCCGACTCCGATTAATCGGAAGTTCATACAATCCGGTGGAATCCGATTTCCGGATCAAAAGTCGGTTATGCCCTAATAATTATATTAATGGATTCAAACATGTAGCCACATTACAAAATAATTTAATTCTATTAATGAACCTAGAAAGTTGTAACCACTGTGCAAATGAATGCAATTCTATTAATGGGCCCATGCATTGTAAATATATAGCAAGTGAATATAAATATATTAATGAGAAACAAAATTCAGCCAAATTGCAAGTGAATATGATCCTATTAATCGACAAAAAACTTTAATCACATTGTAAAACGTGAATCTCAAATATTCAATAGTAATGGGAATGTCTTTCTATCTTTGATGGGTAAATCACATAAAACCAACTGTTCAACTTCACTGTTGTACACAATAATTATATTTGTCATCTTTAATTATCCCTCTTTATCGACAAGATACACACAATTCTTAAGTTTTATATTCAAATTTATCCAGCCTCTCAGTTCTGTCTCAGGCACAACAGTAGATACCGATGCTTCATTTTGGTAAAGTGAAGGTTATCAACATACACAAAGTCTACTAGACTGTGTTAGAGCGCCTTGATGCTTATTAATGGACTGAATTTATATCTTCAGTTCAATTAGAAATCTTTGTTCTATGCGTGGATATATTTACTACACGCATAGATTGTGAGATGTCACTAGTCTTAAAGGCATTGATGCATTTATTGACTAAATATGTTGTCATACATGTTCAAAAGGTTGTGGATATTTAATTCATATTATTTACCCGACTTTTGTCATGATTCAAAGAAATCAATAATACGTTTACTAAGCTTTAAATCAATAACTGATATTGATTATTAGTTAGCTAATCTTTTCTTTAGAAATGATCAGTTGTTCAGAACATAGTTTACCATAATAGTAACAGTATACAAATATTGAAAAGAGGTTTGAGGTAAAAAATTGTTCGTTCCTATTTTGTGATCAAACTGAGTGAATTTAATCACTTATAGTTTTAATACGTAAGAATGTTATTTTAAAAATAAGGTGTTATTAACATGCACACTTTTGTAGTTGTATATTCTGCAAAATGGCTGTAAATGGCTGTAAATGTTTATTTTATGTGTCAAGCGTGATGTCCAAATTGAAATGTGGGCAATATGTCAAAACAAACGGTGAGCACTTATAGCAGATGTAGAGGAAAATTAGTAAAAAGAAAGATTATCAAGATTGTTGATGTTTGCACTCTGTAACCAATTCATGAATATTTTCCAAGGTCCAAAATATCAAGATTTTGCTATGTCAGATCCCTGTTTGGTCTATTCCATCACACGGAACATGCTATATCGGTCCTGATAGCATTGTATTTGTATTGACCAATATTGACCAGGACTTTTGTTTGCCATTATCATCAGGGGAATCAATGTGCGCTGGTTATTTTACAATAATGAAATGATGAGTGTGGGGGCATATTGAGCTTCTCGTGTCTGGCCAACAAGATGCGGTTTATCAACAATCTTAAAAACTAAACTAGTCCCACATGTTTAATAGGATTCCCATACAACTTGGTAAATATAATATTCATCACCTTAATATCATATATCAACAAAGTCAATGTGCTTCTTAAACACCTGTTTGAGAATGTTGTCCTTTTGTTAGCTGAATCTGAATCTTGTGAATGCATCAATTCTCATTTTTATGATTCTGGCGTGAGACTTGAAGCTTAGATGAGTGTGTATCAGGGCTGTTGTTATAATTATTGCCATTTTTGACTTGGTTTTGTTTTGTGGATTTAAGAAGGATAATTCCAGGGTGAACCACCATTCATGTGAAGCTGCTGGCTAGATTTCTCATACGGATGATTTGGCTGAGCGAAAACTCGAATCCACATGCACGTGCGGTCTCAGTTATATATAAAGGCGAGTGTTTTAGACCATTTTGCCGACCGAAGCCACATTTTTACTTGGAGCATTGACTATTTTATAACTGACTATAACTACTTGTATTGTTTTCTCATGATCACTGTGAAACTTAGTAACTGTTGTATCATTATTTCAAGATACTAATAATTAAAAACTACAGCGATTCCAAACTTCTCGTTAGACTAATTCCTCATTTTGTTTAGCAGCTTAATGCATGGCATGACATAATCTTGTGAATATTACTAGTCTGTGTCTTTTGTGGATTGTGATTAAGCTTGGTATCAAAGACTATACACGATAACAGATCAATGTGAACTCTAATGCAGGAGTTATTGCCTATTAGTGCAAAGTTGGAACACATGCCCTAATGACATGAATGCAACTTCATCCATTCTTGCATTTTTTAGGGGAGTGCAATGAAGCCTTATGAATATTAAGAATCAGCTGGTTTGGATGTTGACTAATCATTGTAGTAACCTTTGTGAAGAATTACATGACATCAATAGCGCACCACATTGGCTTGATTGTATGAGAAGAACTGTGATGAATTTCACTTATACTTAATGCTCGTTTGATCAATGTCCAATGATGTGGATATATAGACTAATACCATTATTGTAAGATTGCCTGCCTTTTGGAGACTTATTGATGTGCAGAATATATGACACTATGTTTTGACTTATCATTACGTTAGTGTTGTATTTGTTCGTTTCGTTGCTTGATTAATTTTTTCATTGTAACCCAAATGACTATTTCATTTTATAGGGTGTACCAGGAGAGGAGGAGAAAAAATTCACAACAGTTGAACACATTATCCAGACCCTGACCTGTATCATATATTCATGCAGTGTTGCTTATGCTGCCACAAACTTTCCTCAGTACGATCAGTATGCTTTCCCACCAAATTGTCCTGGTCTGATGAAAGGAAAACCTCCATCTTATAATGTATGTCTTCTTAAATGTATTATTGTACGAGCGTCATGACAGTTTTTAAGTGGATTAGCTCCTTTGGGAATAAGAATTTTTTTAAAAACACATTCTTGTGATATCTTTAATTTATATATATATATAAATATATAAATATATATATATATATATATATATATATATATATATATATATATATATATATATATAATATATTAACCAAAGTGAGGCTGGTATAATTATCCACATAAAACACCCTTGACTTTACATTTCTTGTGATAACCTGACATCTGAATGTAAGATTCATATATTTTAAGTCAATTAGCTTTTTGTTCATTTTAGACATGTTCATCAAACAATCTTTGAACAAAACTAATTTAACTTTTGATCCAATGTATTTATCTGACATACTCTTTTTAAATGAGTCATCTTCGTCCCTCGATTCGATGAGGACCACTTTAGTCATCAGAGGGTTGCAAGGACTGTAATAATGGGTACAACAATACAATACAATGTAAAGATTCATATTAAGAGTGGTGATTTTTAGCAGTTTTTATCCAGTGTTGTTGTTATTGTACGGTTTAATGACATTTTCAGTACAAGATACGCTATATATGGCGGACAGCATAAATGGTGGTGGAATAACACTGGTATATCCATAGAAAGAACCAGACATCACTGTAAACTGCCACACATTGTAGCTATAAGACTGAAAAAGTGTTAAAACTGCGCTGAAGAGATCAAAATGACACACTCGTTATTTTCTAGCAGCCTGTAGTAGCCTCTAATCTCACATACCAGATGTTATATAGCCTACATTTAGTAATACTGCAGTTATCCCTAACAACAGTTTATATAAACTATATTTCTTACTATAGGAGCCGCTGACAGAGCAGGATGTAATTAAAAGTCTGCCAGACAAACCCACCACATTGGACACATTGATTGTGACAAGGATCCTTAGCACTCGTGATACTAGTGAATTAAATAAGCTTGGAAACTTTGAAGTCCAGTACATATTCGATCCTAAGGCCATGAAAGTTGTGGAAGAGTAAGAATTGATGTCCAAGTCAATTTGATAGCCTATCATTTTTTTTCTTATGGTTTGACCACACCACACCCTCCTCTGAGCTATTAGACAGACTTCCTGCAGTGAAAGTTGGGGTGGTAGTGTGAAAAAATTCAAACATTTGTAAAAATGAAACCAAAGAAGTTATCCAATGTATATCGCTGAAAATATGAGAAGCATCAATAACTGAAGTGGAAATATAATATAAATGCTAGGCATGCTTCTTAGAGTGCAGTTGTAATGTGGAGTCAAGTTTAATATTTTTGAGGGAATAATTTTAACCTTTTCTTGGAAACCATTTTTGATATAATTTATTTTTATCTTTTTCAGCTGTTAACAGCATATTCTGTAACACAAAATGCAAATTGGATATCCATAAAAATAAACGTTGTGACGTCAGAATTGTCAATAACTAATTGATTGATTTGTAAAACTAAGTAATAACTCCAGTTAACTTCTATGATACGATTTACGAAAGCAATCAAATATATATTTAAGATGTCAATAACATTTACAATAATTTTATAGTTATGTCATCATGATAGTTGCCATTTATGAACATCTTCTACTATTGATAAAAATTATATTCATAATTTGGATAGCATCACTCGCAGGCGGGATTTCTTGGGTTTGAATAACCTCCGAATCATACCAAAGACTTACAAACTTGGTACTAAAAGCTGCCTCGCTTGGCGCCCAATATTAAGAGGTTTGTGTTAGAACTGGTCGGCCTGGTGTCAGGATAATGTGACTGGCTGGTACATCATGCTAGATATCTGCGGCATGATGCCACAGTGCTGGACATCGCTATAAACTGCCCCATTTCAGTCATCGTAGCGATATGACTGAAAACGTGTTAAGCTACATTAAAGATCCTAATTACACATACATATCTCTGACTCACTGTCAAATAACCCATTTCCTTAATAAACACCAAACTACAGTAGAGTATGCTCAGCTTTAGCATGGCATAATCAGAAACAGATCATATTCAAATGATAAACCCAATGGGTATGGGGACATCTTTACTCAAAGTCCAAAGTAAGACCATGATTATTTGTAGTCCTTTCATTTGTTTTCAATTTTTTCAGGTTTCAGAAAGAACTGGCAAAGATCAGTATAACAATCAAAGGAAGAAACAACCAGAGAGAGATACCTTATAAAGTCTTGGACCCAGCATCTGTTCCAAACTCGATCAGCATTTGAGACGATTTCTTTTCATTTTGGTTTATTTTGCATTCAATATTCTGTACACTGATTATGTTCACTGTCTGACCTGATTTAAACAATTGCTGTCAAATGGCTGATAAACGTAATTGCCGGATACATTCTTCTTATAAATTGGTTTCCTCCCTTTGGTAAAATAAAGCCAAAATATTGTAGATAAGTTTTAGAGAATTGAAACCCGATATTATTATTAAATTAGAATTATAAGATTGTTTCAGGTCATATGGCAAATATTAAAAAGTGTTTTGAAAGACAGCAACACATAAATTCCAAAACTGGATCTAGTTGTGGGAAATATTGGAATTTATGACACTTTTTTCTTAGAAAGTCAGATTTCCTTGTCTAGGTCGAGAAGGTATTTGATACAATATCCTTTAATTCATGCTGTTACTTTGGTGATTTAGTGCTAATAATGGATCCAATTTTTTAAAAATAATTTAACTAATTTATTTATATTGCAAAAATGATAAATTCTGATTCCATTATTACAAACGCCAACAGCAAACATGGTGAACCTATTTCAAAATTCGTCTTTATGTTTTGTGTTGAATTTTGTGGAAAAATGAGAAGACACAATGAAATAACTAAATAAGTTACTAGAAATAATATTGAACATGCATTAAATCAATATGCTGACGATATTAATTTTATTTTCCTTGTTGTGAAATATTTCTTAATCCGGTACACAAGTTGTATAGCATGTCAAGGATTTACACATAGGTATAAAAAGACTGACAAATTTGAGTTTGGGTATATGTGGAAAAATTATCTTGGACAAAATGCAAAGTTTTAGATATAAATATTTAAAGTTAATATATATATATATATATATATATATATATATATATATATATATATATATATATATATATATATTATTTGGGATTTAAACTTATCAAAAATAATTCAAGAGATAGATCAATGCTTAACAGTTGGAAAAACGGAAAACAACAACTTTTGTTTGAACATTAGCATAATTAATCAAATTGTCTATTTAGATTCAATCTTTGATTGATTCGAAACATTTTATCAACAACAAATGGAACAACTGTTGTTTTATTAATATATTTTATTTGGAAGTTAATTGACAGATCATGTTAAAAGACTGCTTCTCCTATGATTCTATGTTTAGAGGAATAACGATTATTCAAATTGATATCTTTTAAGGCATGGAAGATCTTTTGAATGAGAAATCCATTTATGTTGAAAACATTAGCATGTCTTTATCGTGCATTCATTGTTAGAATATATATATATATACTTGGCCACATATTACCCACAAATTGTTTCAAAACTTAACAAACATGTTTAGAAAAATGTACTTAATTCTTTTCATGCTTCTAATCTGAAGTTAATAATCTGTTTTGTATTAAAGCAGGGCATACAAATATTTACCATACCTTTTCAAGAATATAGAAGGGTGCACATATTCCTAGAATATTATTGCTGAAGAAACTATTACGTGTCTAGACCAGGAAAGAAGCAAGATGTTTCATGGTCTTTTTATTTACTGACATTCATGATGTTAAATTTAGTCATTTTAAAATATTGCATCAAATATTTTTAGACAAAATTAGTTTTCCATAAAACCAACGACATAGATGATAATAAATGAGATATATTTCAAGTAAAAGGAATCAGTTGCATCTCATTCATGGCTAACGTTAAGGCCTGGGTTTAAGAATAATTTCTCAAATAATAAATATTTTTCAAAGCTATAACACTTGGAACGGATTATTCAAATAGTATTTACATTTATAACTGTTGTATTTGATGCGTATTATGATAATACGAAACATTGATTTGTTAATCTTGTTCCTGGGTTAAAGATGAGAAATGTTTTTCAAGGTAATACAGATCAATGAACATATTTTTTGTACAGACTGTCAGACATGCATACTGTTATGTATATATATATTATTTGTATTCTTTTTTATAATAATAATTTTTGTAAGTTTTATTTAGCTGATTATATTTTAATACTAATATCCTATGATCATAGTTTCCCCTTTAAAGATGCGTCATGTATCAAGTGCATAGATTCATTCATAAAGTTTCAAGTCCTACTGTGAGTGACCGGACAAGGACATGAAGTTTAGTAAAAGCCAAGCTAACCTAATTTCATGACTTAGTCAGTGTAAATCAGATGATCTTAGCAACTCTGAACAGTATATGTACGACCAATCTTGGAAGTTATACTGAGAATACACTTGTTTACGTTCTTTGCAATTACAGTGCACTGGATATTCAATTTAAGTGGAAAATGGCTGTCAAGACAAGGAAATACTAAATGTTTTTAAAAACATTTGGATATTTTATAGCTATACAGAATTATTTTGAATTCATTTAAATACATGTTCTGATTATATTATAGTAATTTTCATTTGTCATGTTGACATATCAGTACATTACTGACTGTCATTCAGAAGAGTAGTGAATGGCAATACAAGCTGTTCTATACAGTATGTCAACTAGCCAAATGAAAGTATTAATCAAACCACAAGATGTCGCATATGGTGTGTCAACTATACAAGTAAACTTGGCTGCAATTGTAAGTTTGTGTTACACACTATGTCAGCTTGGCATAAGTAATAAAATGAAAACATTTTGTTGCATAAAGTATGTTAATTAGAAGAAAAGAAAAACTGCCTGAAAATCCAAAACTAATCTTAACAGTATATCAACTAGAGAAATGAAACTGATTGAAAACACAAACAGCATGTTCAACACAAAGACAGTGAAAATGCAGGGTTCTATACAGTAGGTCAAACAGAAAAATGAATTGATAAAGGAGAAAAACCTAAAAGGCAAATGAAAATTTCACAAGTCAAATTCCAAAGTTAGGATCAGTGGCCCCTGACAGACTCTAACAATTTTCAAGCTCAAACATATATTATCACTAATAAAATGGATTCAGTAGACCTCAGAAGACAGATTACAGGTGTAATCAGAACTCAGTACATCAGTGATCAAATTGTACAATGACAGTCTTAATATAATCTTGCATCTTCAAACAGCAGTACTAACTTATAAGTAATCTAAGACTATTCACTTATTAACCATTGCATTGTGCAATCATCATAGATAACATAAAACGGCCTATATAGCATCCAATCAATAGAATGAATTTGGATGTAATAAAAAAAGAGCAAATCATATGATTAACATGTGCAACACATCTATTTAATATAATTGCAACACCTATTTTCGCGTATTAACAAGTTGATGCTGTTTAATATTAACAATGGCTTTATACAGAAAAGTATACTTTTGAGCTGCTTCAAACTTTGTGTGACCAGCATTTGTGCATGTTGTTTTTTATAAGGTTTAACGCCATTTTTCAGCACACGAACCCCCAGAAAGAACCACCACCCCACAAGAAGCTACTGGCAAGCTTTCTCACATAACTATATTAGCCGAATATTAGACTCGAACCCACGCAGACAGAGGTAAGACGGCAGTGATCCATAACGGAATGCGCTTTAGACCACTCGGGGCCGCTGCATGTTTTGCATTTGGTGAACTCTATGTCAGCAGTTATATTCACATTTTTTCATAAAAACAAAGTTTTGAAATGCCTTGTTAAGAGAATATGGTTTAAATCTACATTCATAGCAATAAAGTTTATTCCAAAGTATTTACATTACGTATGAATATTAGCAGCTGGAAATAGATCTTAAACAAATGCTTTCAAAAGGTCAAATGGGATTGTTACTATCAGAACCTGAAGCACTTTTTGAAGATTATGATTTTGTTCCCCAAGTTGTCGATTCGTGAAATTCATAGAAGATTTCTGATTTTAGTGGTAAAAGATTGTCGTTAAGGTGTGATGGTCTGAAGCTTATATCAATATTGGAATGGTGATCCATATTTTAGCTATGAAACGTATTTGAAGCTCTTGCACAATACTTGCATATCATTTTAAAGAATTATGCCTGAATCATTTTATGTTTGTATACTGTCTTTAATAATATATTTGAAATTGAGACTTAATGAAAGAATTTGATGAAAATTCAATTGCTGAAGGAACCAAAACTGTTTTAAGGAACAGCAAAATTTTTGATTTATGAATGCGGATTAATTGTCTATTGTAATAGCACCATCTAATTTTGTTTAACAAAAATGTATATACACCAATATTTTGATACTATTTTGATACTATACTATATTATATTACAATTTGGTTTGTTTTTACTATTCTCTATTTATTTATTCTTTTACGTCTTCCATATTGAATCCATATAATGTGTATTGCAATATATTTCTAGCACGCTTTAAGTTATGTTACTGGAACTCACTGGGCCAAAACATTTTGTCCAAGAATATTATACAGAACTATTTTTCATACCGATAATCACGGAGGAAACCTTTCCGGGTGGCATTGGTACTTTTCACTTTAATGAAGGATACTTCTATGTAGTCTTAATGGAATTTTCAGAATGACCAGAATAACATTATGATCTTACTGGACTGTTACTAGTGTCAGGTAGACTTAACATTCATGAATTTTAAAGCATCTTCAAAAATCTATGCCCGATCAGCATGCCATTTGTTTAGAACCTTGTCCTGAAAAGCCTATTTTGAAGGTAGGAACATCCTAAAGTGACTGTTGCGATGTCGTAGTGGAGCCAAAACTCAGTTATGACACCGATTCCAAGCTAATGCATGATTGTATGCCATTTTTAGTAATCAAGTCCTTAAATGAATATTTTTAAAAGACTCTTACTATTTTCCTGTATAACAAAGAGCAAACATAAAGTAGGAATTATAATATGTATATAATGGTATAAAATGATGGGGCATTGTTGCGTAATGCTTCAGATTTGATTGCTTCTTTAGTTTTAAGATGATTATATGACCATGAGGAGGGCTTATTCATGTAAATCAGGCATGAGCAACTTCCAAGTAGAAACTAACCAAATATTTGATAAAGAACCTTGGAATAATACATCAATTAAAGTAAACATCTCTCTTATATACTAAGGTAAAAAAGAAAATCAACAACTTTATTTAAAAACAGCTGCAATGGAACTAATCAACAACCAATATAAAAAACTATACTCAAATATTCACGGATGGTTCCATAATTAACAACCCCTTTAAAACAGCTGTGGCTTGGATCATTCCAGCACTCAGCATCAAAATGGGCAGCCGTCTACCGGATCACTTTACACAGCTGAATTCTGGACCATCTTGGAATCTTTAAAATTGACACTAGGAAACAAACCAGATAAGACTTTGCTTCTTAGTGATTCACTAAGTGTCCTAAAATCAATACAATGAAATAATACTAAATCAAGAGAAAACTTTCTTAATAAAAATAACCAAATAATTAGAATACTCGATGCTCAAAACATAACAGTAGAATCTCTATGGATACCATCTCACATCGACATAAAAGGCAATGAATTAGCTGACCAATTAGAAGTCAATAGAAATATCCTGATACCCAGGTGCAGGTGTTATGAACAATTTAAATAAGTAGGATAATTCTTGGAAAAACAAACTTAGCTAATAGTTTTGGAAAACATATAGGACCTTTTCCGCACAACATCAGCTGCTTCCACTGTAACGTACCGGAAGATCTGTATCATATATTGAACATCTGTAAAAATACGCAAAACGAATTAGACCTATTTATACCTAAACAATGAGAACTTGCCGCACCAAGTACATATCCAGAAATAATTCAATTATGCAACAAAAAACCTCAAAGAACATACTATAATATAATTGAATTTCTTAGAACTACAGGGCTAATGGAAAGAATATAAGTATAACACCATATCATCCATAAATGAAATGAATGTTGTTCTGGTACCTAAATATACATATAAAATAATATTGTTCTAAGGGGAGGGAAGCGTACGAATGGGATTCGTTACCCTTAAGGGAGCCCAAATACACAACGCTGGGTACAACGATCCCGTGGCGGCTCCAAAGCAACCAAACCTAATGGAATGGTAAAATGACATGGAACAATAAAATAAACCTAAACTAAAAGAAATACATAAAGGTATAAACATCAAAAGTTATATTAACTACCAGTTATACAATCAATAAGGCAAGTGTCTTACCTCTTTTCTTCTCTTATGCTTCTACTAATTTCGTACTTTTATATAACCCCATTGACAACATCTTATAACTGAGTTTAATATTACGAAGGTATTATAGGCCCCTAAAAAAACGCGATACCGCTGTGGTTAAAGTACAACCACTAACACGCGCCCTATACTATGGTACCAACTAGAGTGTATAAGGTAGTCTCAAAACCAAGACTATAAAGTCCAGCGACACAATGTTGCAACTATAAACCTCATCATATATGCATAGGTTATGACCCCAAATTAGATCTTATAACGTAGTTTCAAACCCAAGACTATCAGGCCGAGCAACACAAGTTTGCAACCAAAAATATACTAATTTAGAAAATGACCTCAAATTCATACACTATAGAGATAGTTAACCCCAAAGCTATCAGGCCTTGCAGTAAATTAATAACATCATTCATTAACTAACAATGCAAATAGTTGTTATATGGGGTTATATATTCTAGGACATAACCGACTTTTGATCCGGAAATCGGATACCACCGGATTGTATGAACTTCCGATTGATCGGAGTCGGACAAGGCAGGAACGACCGATTCAGATAATAAAAATAATAAAGTTGAATTTTTATAGCACCGTGTATAACACTGCGTGTTATTCGATAGTGCGTTAATAAAGAAAAATAAGAAGTCAGAAAAGTTCAATATGGTCAACACAACCACGCTGTGAGACAATCTATTTGAACGGACGAGTGAAAACCGGAAATGAAGCCGGATATGGTAAATTACTAAGTAACATGCTAGACACGGCAAAACCAGATACCAGAAACCCGGAAACGGAAGATGAATTTTTTTAGAAAAAAATACGGGTTTAGCATTTCCGATTAATTGAATCGTATCCGGAATTGGAAAAATTTCATGCCCAAATTCCGGAATCGGAAATCGGTAGAAAAATGCTAATCGGTTATGCCCTAATATATTCTACACAAAATAGCACAAAAAATTCAAGCAAATTGACGAGGGAGCAAGGATGTCTAGAGTGAACATCCAAAACAAGACACCCAATATGTATACAGGGAATCATCGAGTGAGTACAGGGGCAAACAATACACTCAAGAAGTATACAGGGACCAACCACAGGAGCAGAGGGATAATCGGTCACTAAGTGATCATGGGATTCTCCAAAAAAGGCCTTTTTAGGGCTATTGTCTTTCTTTATCTTAATAGGGTCTTTCACTTGGTTACGGAAACCCTCCTTGACAAGCTCTATCCAAAAAGATTAACTTGATCATTTTCGGACCCACCGCTCAAAATGTACAATCTAATCCTCTCTGACAGTGGCTACCTTTCAAATGACGTTTAGTGATATCAGCACAAAAAAACAATTTTTTAGGTACATATAATATGTAAACTTTTGTACTAAAACGTTGGCATAGTTAGGAACGTACTTGAATTCTTCAACTCTACCATTTGATGAATTGCATCTGTGGCTTACATAATTTTGGCATAGGGAAATCCACTAGAAAGACTGGATTGCATTTGGAAGAAGCGTACGTACTTACGATTGGTTGATAGGTTGAGTGCGTGATGGGTCTATTCCCACTCACCCAGGTCTAACATTCATATCATTAGTCCCTTTTTAGGTGTATGATATGACGACCAAATTAAATAGCGCACTCTGTGCACATAAATGTCAGGAAGATGTGGCACCATTTAAAACTTCCTGGATAAATTAAATCACTACCATTTAAATAAATGGCAGTGCAAAATAGTGAACATATGACCCTAGTGGCCGGTTTCACTTTAAATCCAACTATTCATTCATGAGGAACTTCTAATAGGAATTGACCCACACCCTATGATAGGTCGCGTGATGAATATGGTCGTACTTTATCTATAATTGATGCAGTTCATGCCCGCTCAGTAGCATGCAAATCGTGTCGCTACAATGTACTTTACTGTGGAATGTTTTGATTGGGTTCCTTGTGCTTTTTGTGTTTGTTCCCTGGTCTAGCATATTGATTCAGATGGGAACTGTTGCAATGAAGAATATTTTATATGCAATAGACAATGGAGGGAAATGTTTTGTGTTCTTTCGTGTTTATCCCATTCCACAGCGTGTGCATGTAAATGATGTCTTTTCTTGGATGTTTCTAATTGGAATGCCTAATTTGGTATCATATTTCTTGTATGGTCATGAATACATAAAGGTAGAATAGATCAATTCTGATTAGTGCACATTGTCCCTAGAATGAACAAAGTTTGGGAGTATTTCAGATTGGGCCTCTAATCTTGTTTCCATCATCAGGAATGGAATGTAGAACGGGCCTGGTCTGAATCAGACATACCTGTCAAATGCTTTTGATTGGGTCGCATTTTTGTTGTAATGTTGCTTTCTTTTTCATGGTGAGCAAAGTATTTACAGTGGCATACACATTTTCGAAGCAATTAACATTGTTCACGTTGGATTGCATGCTTATTATTTCGCTTCTTTTATTTTTGTTCAAGAGTGCACTACATGTTCGGTAATGTACAATGTTCTCACTTGTGTAGTTTCGTGTTTATTTCATTCCTTCGGTCAGATTGTACGTTAATGTAGATGGGACCCATTCTGTACAGTGCAGATTTTGCAAAACATTATTCTGAAAAAAATCGGACTCACGAGATCGTTACTGTCTGGCAGTTCACACACTTTCTCTGTAATGAACTTTATTGTGGAATTCCCAGTATTGGTTAGCTTGTGTTGATTTGTGTTTGTTTCAATGCATGGCAGGGAAGAAGCTTTCATGTGACGGGTTCTTTTAGTATTAGCACATTTCTGGAATTGATATTGTCATTCTCCGATTTGGATTGGGTCTCTTCAGGAGTGTATCTTTCCATTGTCACGAATGCATTTATGTAGATGGGTTTATAGTTTGGCACATGCACACCTTATCTACAATACGCATTACTTTGAAATGCCTTATATGTGATTTCTTGTGCTATTTCATGTTGTTGTTTTCTTAAATATACTTTTAAGGCTAGGAATGTATATTCATGAAAGATGGGCCGTTCATACTTTAACACATATGGACATAAAGTAGTATTGTTATGGGCGTTTTGACATTGAAAGCCAACATAGATCAACTCTATAATTCAATAAGTTACTCATTTTAACCCGATCATCATACGCGAGTTACGATATCAGGCAATACAAATAATTCTAACACTAGCTTGAGTATATCTACGTAAACATTACTAATGTCACTAGATCATTTACGTCGCATTAATGAAATCTTCCGGCTAACAGTTACACTATTTTAAGTTTCCAACAACCACATAATCTGGGTAGCTAAATGATAGATTTAATATCTGGACATGAATTTGTTTGTCATTATCCATTTTCAGCAGCACCATTCTGAACTCAGCCATGCTAACGTTTGGTTTATAGTAAATAACCGATTAATATAGTTTTAGTTTATTAATCGTACTGATGCCACTTTGTGCTGCCGCGAGAAGGTTTGAATTTGTCAGGTATTCGTGAATGTCATCGGTGGCTTGTTTTATTGCTATTTTATATACACAGGACATTTCAGCATTTTAATCTACGACACGTTACAGGTGGTCTATCAAACTGGACATTATGTAGCAAAGATGTTGAGCCATTACCAAGAATGCAATCCAGCGAGTTAATCTAATGAGTTCAGCCATATCTGCAATGTTTGCATTAAATAGTACTTGGTCATTGGCCACCACCCGGAGGTTTCTAATCAACAACTCGCAGCAGTGCAAGCACGTACCAGTCAAACTTTAAAAGATGATGAGCCGTTACCAAGAATACAACCCAACAAGAATCATTTCATTTTGCTGAATCCAGTTTGAAGATTTCGGCTCCCACTTGCAATGGATAATCTCACGAGAGACTTTGACTCAAGATTGTATTTCACATAAAGATCTGTGGAATATGTTACACTGAGTTTGTCCTTGCTAATTAATCAATATGTGTTAAAGTACGCATCAGAAGCATCAGTTCTTGCAACAATGAGGTCATGACCAAAGGTCGTGTGTTATAGCTTTCGATAGTCGAAAAGGTTTGCATGAGCATAATCTGCTCGTCATCCCATGAACTCGATGATCTTTACTTGTGTTTAATCTTTGAGATGCTATGCGTCTTCAATTTGCTCCTATTAACGCTGATTTTGCAACAACAGGAACAGATCGTATCTGCTAACAACAATGAAATCACTGAGTAATAGTGGGTCAATAGGACTCACAAGACATCTGACATTAGTGGCAAAAACAGTAGGAGGCCATAATGATCATGGTTTGATGAGCCACATGCATACATCATGCCTTTGAGGCATAATCAGTGACGTACATTGTGCATCAATAGATGTAGTGGTTGAAAAAAAAATGCAGCCCAAACTGGATAGAATGACACAGTCTTGTAGCAAATCTGAAACATATCCTGAAATATTCCTCTCGACAACCCACTATTTTTAGACATGCCTTAAATTGCACTATCAGTACAACGTTGCAACAATAATCTAAGTCCTAGTCTTATATCATGGAAATTTTTAAAAAGTAGTTGGTAATAATCTTTATAGAATGGTACAGTGATCCAGTTTTGTTCTTGCAACATGTTCATCTCAGCATACACATATATGCAAGTTTTATGTAATTATGTTTCAGTATCAATAATAATTAACAGCCCAAATCGTAATTATAAACTAGATATTTAAGCAAATGTAAGGTGTCCTGGAAATCACATCATAGCAGACTAACCTTGCCACGCAAGGATCATCCATCCTATATACCCAGACTGATATCAGTCTTTGAGGTCACAAAATATATTTTTGGTTGTAGATCATGCCATGGTGAATCACATTATTTGATCTTGAGATATGAAAAACATTTTTTAACCTGATTGTTATGTATGTTGAATGGTTGCTATGAAAGCCAACAAAAATTAAACTTGCCTAAAATTATTGGAACGACCAAATATGGATATGTATTGTAGGTTGATACTGCAAGTCATTTAAACGAAGAGTTTGAAAACCGCTGTGGAAGTGGGAGGTCAAAGGTTGAATCCCTGGCCGATTGGTACTAACAGCTGCCTCGCTTGGCGCTCAGCATTAAGAGGTTAGTGTTAAGACTGGTCAGCCTGGTGTCATGCTACCGATTTGCGGCTTAGTGCACCAGTCTAGACATCACTATAAACCATGGGTGGCCAACCCTTTCAGCAGCCGGGCCAGATTTTAGAAATGAGATTTCCTACTGGGCCGTAAAACCAATTTTTAATTATTATTCAAAGCAAACAAGAAATATATTTTTTTGAAGAAAATATAACAAAACTGAGAATCAAACATTTATTTGATTAAAGTTAGGCAATTTAAAAAATGATTAAAAAAAATAAACAAAACAATATAAAAAATAATAAATTTTAGCGAGGCGTCTGATTTTGTTGGGCAGAATTAAGTGCACCAATGTCGATATCAACTGAGGTTGTTGCTACACGCAAACAATTTTCCAAATGCACATCAGTGATACGTGTTCTAACTTGGGATTTGATATGCTTTATCCGACTAAAAAGCTCTTAACACTTGTGTTTCCAAATAGCGAAATCATCGATAGAGCATGTTTGTAAAATGCAGGATATTTCTTCTTGTCCAAATATGTTTTGTAAAACTCTTCCAAACCAACCTGATGGAATTTCTCCTTTAACTGTGCATCACAACACATTTCACAATGTTCCAGTTGTAAAATTCCTGGTAATAAATTCAATGTCTACGGAGAACGGCATTGCAAATGCAGCAGAAAGCACACGATGCTTATTAAAATCTTGAAATCGGTTTTCAAATTCAAGATTCAAATTGGATATCAACGAAGCGTATTTATCCGCCGCCCCCTGTGTGGCGTCTGGTTGCAAACTGTTGTTCCCAAAGCCAAAGTTTCATTTGGAATGCGAAAATAAGATCATACATGTTATTAATTAGTTGATCTTTTCTTGTAGACGAGTATTAACATCATTTAGGTGACTAACTATATCGACCAGAAACGCAAAGTCGCAAACCCACTCCTTGTCTTCCAACTCTGGAATACTTTTGATTTGCTTGCGAGAAATGATTGTATTTCTTGCTTCAAATAAAACACTCTTTTCAACATTTTGCCTCGGGTGAGCCATCCTACTTCTGCAAAAAATGTAACGTCATTATACTCTGAATCCAAAGACTTGAACAATTCTTGGAACTGACGGTGACTCAACCCCTTCGACTTAATAAAGTTCACTGTTTTTATGACCACCTTCATGACATGGTCCATTTTAAGTTTTCATGATGAATAATGCAATGAAAATTTAGCATCGAAGTATTACCAACTTTGCAGGCCTCATTTTCAGTCAATTTTACTAAACCATCGTGTTTCTCAACCATGGCTGGAGCACCATCTTTTTTAAAACCTGACAGGTTGTTGAGTTGTAACGAAAAGCGATTCAATGTCGATGTAACTGCTGCTAACAAATCTCCTGAGCAAGTTGTGTCCTTAAGTGGATCCAGTGCCGCTAATTCTTCTGGTTTGTTAAAATGGACATCAACACCAAGGACAAAAATCGCCACTTGGGCAGTATCTGTCATATCTGTGCTTTTATCTACTGCTAGAGCATAAAATTTTAACTCGGATGCTCGATGTTTCAAATTATCTTCAATATGTCTTTGAATGTTGTTCACACGCCTAGTAATAGTTTGACGAAACAGGCTGATTTTTGAGAAATCCTTTTTCTTTTCTGGATACAGAATTTCAACTACACTCTCCAAACATTCCCTAACCATTTCACCATCTGAATATGGCTTCGATTGTTTTTTGCTAGTATCATGGCAACTGCATAACTAGTTTTTACATAGCATGTTGACTCTTGAGTAGCTCTAGTAAATATCTGACGTTGTGCTGAAAGTTTTCTTTTTAAGTCATTTACTTGGTCTTGTCGAATTTGCCCTTTGTACTTATCAAACTTATTTGCATGTTTAGCCTCGTAATGTCGTTTAATGGTATACTCTTTCAGGACAGAAACAGAATTATTGAATATCAATAACAGAGTTATTGAATATCTTTGTTTTAAATTCCACGAAACAATATATCATATTCCATCTGTCTTGAAAATTTCTCAATTCTTCTGTGACTCTTCTCTTCTTTGGTCCAACGTCTTTACTACCTGACGCAATTATGGGTCTTCGTTTTTAACTAAACAAATAAATAAATTGCCATCAGTAATACATAACTTTCTTACAAAAGGATGAAGTGCTTGTGGCGCATTGCAAAAATCTATAATGCCATAAGTATCTGATTCGGGCTAATTCATTACTAAAATAAAAATAAAGTATGTAAATAAAGTAAAATACTAAAGGAAGGCCTTGTATTTTGTTGCACTAATAAACTTAAAAGTAGGTACTCAAAAAAAGCCAGTGCTCAGCATGGTTAGTAATTTGGTTAGATACCCATAATTAAACAAATAAAATAAAAAGAGAAATCTACAAAATTAAAGAAAAGCATCATGGATTAATTTAAAAAATAAAAGCTGGGTTTGCTTACCTTCACTGCACTTAAAAAAGTAGACAGGACTCGGTATAGTAGACAGGACACTAGGTTATAGCAGCTTGTATTCTTATCAATATGTATTTAAACGTCGATCGCAAAATCTCACGAGGCATGTGGCGATAATGCACACTTGGGAATCGACCACACGTCCGACAGCGTTGCGATCTTGCCGCAGATTGGCTGATGCACAGTGTTGCAACACTACTGGCGGTCGCACGACGCATCCCTCTACGCATTCTGCAATGCACATACACGCTCACGGCTATCCACGCAAGATCGGCGCGCGCGCTTTTTAAAATCAGCTCAACGTTGTGATTGTATCTTAACACTAATATAGAAGAAATTTTCACGATAGTGGATCAATGTACTGAGATACTTCCATAGATGGGATATGATACGTACTATGCATGATGAAAAATTCTTTTGGTGGTTTCATGTACACTAAAAGAAAATAATTGTGCATATGACACAGCTCCATTGGCCACCAGTTGGCACCCAGTATGCCTCGGGTCGGCCACCCATGCTATAAAATGAGTAACTGCAGACATCGTAGCAATATGACTGAAACATTGTTAACGCTACATTAAAATTCCTAATCAAAGAAACAAACATTTTGGAAAATTTCAATACGTTCAGCGATAATGAAGCTAGATTCCAATATTCAAGGGGCCCCGAGTAGCCGAGTGGTCTAAAGCGCTCTACGTTATGGATCACTGCTGTCTCACCTCTGTCTGCGTGGGTTAGAGTGTAAGATTCGGCTAATGGTGTTATGTAAGAAAGCTTCCCAGTAGCTATTCGTGGGTCGGAGGTTCTTTTTGGGGGTTTTCCTCAGGTTCTCCCTCCACCAATAATACTGGCCGCCATGTATAGCCTATCCTGTTCTGAAAAATGGTGTTGAACCCTAAAACAACAATCAATATTCAACATTTAATGTAATAAATAAACCAAGGTAACAAGAAGGAAAAACTAATCAATTATACACACATTTGTTTTATTGCAAGTAATGTTATGACATGGATATGATATACAATTCGATCAAAAGAAATCAATTAGCATACAATTTTATTTAATATTGTCACAAGCACACTAGATATTGTCATTTCTTTAAACATTTTGTGTATTTACATATGAAATATGATTGTAAATAATGTTACTCTTCAAATGAACACACTTTTTCCGTGTCGTGCTTGATTTGTGAAATTTAATAAAAGTCATTAATCTGTTCAAAACAAGAATAACTTCCCTTTCATCAGACTGTAATATTTTATCAACAGAACTCTGGGAGAAACGTTTTTGATTTTATTTATGAGTCAAGTAAGAACAATCCTGTGTCAGTATGATTATTTAAGTGTTCCGATGATGAAAAAGTTGATTAATTTGTATGACTTAATGGCGAAATATTTTCTGATCTTCAGTGACTGTAGGTTTCAAATTCCTCTGCAATATAATAAGGAATAAAACTTGACCTTTTCTTTGTGAGCAAATGGTGGTGAATAGCAATGTAATCTAAGCCTATTTCTGAATGATAAAAATTAATCTGCTCTGGCTGACGGATCAGAACTATCCATTTTACAAGCCAAATATAGTCCATGATTATTATAATCTGACAAGACAATTTTGAAGTATTCAATTTGTCTTTTGTAAAAATATCAAGACAATTAGCATGGGGTTAACAAAGTTATTCATTCCTCATACGTTCAATCAATGGAAAGAAGAAATGAAAAGTGTATCAATGAAATGCAATATGGCAGCACCAAGAAATAATGTAATAGATCAGATACAAGTCTAAATCCTGTAAAAATGAAATAAAATGACATACTAGAAAGATCTAACAGGAGCAGTATACATTAATATACAGTTATTGCATGTAAAAGCCAATGGATGGCACCACTAAATATACATGTACCATTCCAATACAACGGTTTATGGAAAAATTATCAGATTATACACAAAACTACTCCATGGAGAAAATTAAATCCACTAGCGCCCCTGTGAAAAACTCAAGAACTGGTTCATGAATTAGTACCTGAACAGAAAATGGCTACTTCATGAATCTCCAGTTCATGAACTATTCATGAACGAATAAGAACTGTTCATGAACTGCTTCAAGAACAGCTCATGAAGTGGCCATTTTCTGTTCAGGTACTAATTCATAAACCAGTTCATGAACTGGTTCAAGAACAATCATTTCTTGATTTTTTCACAGGGGGATACACTTTATAGTGATGTATATCACTGAGTATCAGGTCGCAGACATGTAGCAGCTTACGTATCACCCAATCACATTATCCAGACACCAGGTCGACCTATCTTAACACTAACCTCTTAATGCAGAGTGCCTAAGCGAGTACTGCTAGTACAACTTTTATACGTCTTTGGTACGACTCACCGGGAGTTTGAACCCACAACCTCCCACATCCGAGGCACTGACTATGATGCTCTACCAACTGGATAGATAAAACATTTCATAAGGTCATCAATGATAAAGAATTATATTTAAATTATATCAGATCTTTGAATATATGACCAGAGTGCCTAAGCGAGTACTGCTAGTACAACTTTTATACGTCTTTGGTACGACTCACCGGGAGTTTGAACCCACAACCTCCCACATCCGAGGCACTGACTATGATGCTCTACCAACTGGATAGATAAAACATTTCATAAGGTCATCAATGATAAAGAATTATATTTAAATTATATCAGATCTTTGAATATATGACCATTTATCATAAGCTCTTAAATAAATAATAATGGCACATTAAAATAAGCCATCACAGTCATGTTGACAGGGGGGATATTTGGATGTTGATTATGAAAAGATACTCAGAAAAGATTTTAACGTCTATGAAAATAACTTTCTCTTTCACTACTAATATGTTTAGCAAGTCCTCATGCAAAAGGGTGTATACAATTTTAGGTTAAATGTTGCATCACAGATTAGTTCTCTAGAAACAGAAACAAAAACAAATGTCAGAATACAATTATACTAACCCTTGTTAAATTCAAGCACAGGTTTATTAATTATTGACAAAGATCAAATTTATTAAAAGACAGGCATATAAAATGTAATATAATTTGACAATCATATAGGTCACAATTATGGTGACCAATGTAAAAAAAAAACATGTTTACTTCGCCTCAGGATTTTTTGCAAGTTTTCATGTTTCTTATAAAACAAGTCCTTGTCCATTGCGGTACAATGAATAATGAGCGATTTCAGCTTGGTCAGCCTTTGTACATCAAGTTGTGATCTTACAGTGTCCCAAAATTTCATAGTTTTTTATTTTTCTTCCTGTTCTTGAAGAATTCTTCAGCTCATCTTTTGTGAAGATCTTCATACACATGGATTTACAAGCATCACGTTTTAAGTGTTGCACACTGTTTTTAATGTCATCAATCGTGTGGGGTAGAAACACTACTGCATTCACGATCTGCCGAAGGCTGTTTGACTTATTGAACACTTGACTGCTGTACTTCTAAATTTTCTTACTTTGCGTCATTAATGTTTGTTATCTTCTTGAAGATCCTTAACATCATCCTCCATCTTTCTATTGTGTCTATCCCTGTACAAAATTAGATACAAGATGATAAATAACCATATTACTATTCTGTTTAATGTTCTAATATTTACTAGATGCCATCATGTATAAAGAGTTAAATGTTACATATTTCACAAAGCTTAGTATTCATAATGAAACATACAGATTTCCAATAGAGCTAGAGCCTATTTCCATTTCAGCTGAATATGATTCCTTAAGCTTATTCTAGGAAAAATCTGATAATATTATAAGAATATATCAGGAGTACCTATGTGCGACAGGACAATCTCACCGGAGGGGTCAGGACTTATTTTTGTTGTAGGGTCCAACGCCATTTTTCAGCACACGATACATGGTGGCCAGTATTAATGGTGGAGGAAAAACCCAGAAAACCCCCGGAAAGAACCAATGACCAACAAGAAGCTACTGGCAAACATTCTCACATACCCACATTGGGCGTATCTGAGACTCGAACCCATGCAAACAGATTTGAGATGACAGTTAGCCATAAAGTAGAGCTCTTTAGCCCACTCGGGGCAGGCAAAATAAAATGACTCTGCTTAGATCATTATGTATGTCCAGAATATTTTGTTTTACAAGTCACACAATTCGTTGTGAGCTCATACAAGATAGGATTTTCTCTCACACATCTGGAAATGGGAGAAAATATGTTAACAAATCAGAGGGTTGCCTGCAAAATAAAGAATTAAATGACATCTTGCAAATTATTCTTTTGTGCATAGGCTTTGTAAAACGTATCTAACTATACAGATGAAAAGGTAACACACACACCCAGTAACTAATGACAAAAATAAAGACCGGAATACTGTGAAACATGTCATTACTGTAACCAATTTTTGCTTCAAGGAGTCGAGCATAATAAGGTTCCTCCTCTCACCAACGGCAATGTTCTACGAAGTTTCATGGCCCTAGGTGTTATATTTGCTGGTTTATTGCACAGAATGCCCATATCCACATGAGGTAATATCAAAGCTTGGCCCTTAAAAACAATTGGGTTGCTCCTTTTGGCAATATACCTGTCAAGTTTCATGCTAGTATGATTAACATGATTTCAGTGTTATTAACCCTAAAGGAAAAACCTTGCATATATATTCAGTTCATGGAATCTATATAATTTTACGTGGAGTTATTGCTCTCAGTTTCTTTATGGATGTAGTCTGTTTCCTCGTTTGATCCCTTTACTGCAAATTAAGGAAGATAATTGTCATTGGATGACTATTTACATGCATCAAAAGAAAATAAAAGTCATGAAAAAGTATCTCTCTAGAAATGACAGTGTTCTTATAGAAAGTCCGATGGTTGCTTTTCCCAAAATTGACTGGACCAAAACACAGATGCATTTAAAAAGTGCATGTTAAATACATTAGTTTATTTGAATCGTCATCGCAATGTATATAATTGTGAAACATCCATTAAGAAAGCTACTCATTCAAAGTTTGGTTATAAATCAAACTATTATGACCAGGCCATTTAATAGCAAACCCATATTGTTTGCACAGATTGTTGTTTTAATGGCCCATTAATATACTTAATAGGTCACCATATCTCATTATAATGGACAATTAATTTACTTAATAGGTCACCATATCTCATTATAATGGCCCATTAATATACTAAATATGTCACCAAATCTCATTATTACATTTATATTATTCTTTAATATGCTCAGATTGTACGCCTGGTTCTAGTATCTTTCTGTTAAGCGATTAAGATTGGATAAGCGATAAACCAATATATCAAATCTGATGCACAATGAATAACCCAATACACAAATATCAAGCTTTATTCTAATTCAATTCATATCATTTTTGTAAATCGTAGAAAACTCCAAATAGATTCAACGTAAAATATTCAACCACCTGGTAACAATTCTGTGATATCAGAATATTATGAAATTTGCAAAATTTAAAACAAAGTGACCCAAATAAACATTCCTGACAAAGAGAATGGGATTTGCAGTTTTGGAAAAATTCAGACTTTGCTCAAAGACTGAAAATTCCGGACAAATAATGAAATGGACTTGGTAGTTTGAGAAAAGTTATTTAAACTTGACTCATTTGAAACCAGTCGACAGAATCCAATTAAATTTAGCAAATTAAGGATGTTAAAAAAATTAAAGACAAAATACATGACAAGGGACGATTTCATACTGTGTGGTATCAATCAATCTATTTTGGATGTCTTCTTGTATGAGTTACAGTTTCTGGAGTTTCCATTATTTTGGGTGCTATCATTTTATGCATGGCCATCATCTCTGGGGTAGCAGCATTCTTAGTCAGTTTAAAAGTCATTAATGGGACTGTAAGAAATATTTTTTTAAATTGCTGAAGGCTGCATTAAAGGCAGAATTTTATCAAACAATAACATTCTTGAGTAAGCTTTAATATGCATGTAAATTTTAAGTTGTCTTATAATCTGGCCTACAATTTGATACTTTTTGACTTGAAAGTCAGGTCTTTGCCTTGTACTCTGAATCAACTGGCGATGAATGGAAAATTTACAAAATCAGTGAAGCCAACTGGTACTCCACATCGACTTGTAGGCCTGAAAATACAGTATACTACAAGCCAAGTTGGTAGCTTATATACAACTTGAATGATCAATCTTTTGTTTATGTTCTGCAGCTGCAGGATAGCAACCATTAATTATAAAACTCAATGGTTTGCAAATATTGTTGGTAAATTAAATGTTTATTAACTTTAGTTTCAACTTTAATCCATATATACATTTATTCAGTCATAAAAAAGTTCAAAATAAGAATATCAGCAATTGTATTTTGGTACGACATAATTTGTCATCAAGGTAATAATATTTGTTTAATATTTTCTAGTTTTCATTATAAAAGATTTATGGTTTAAGTCTATACAATCTATATAGTTTTATGAAAATGGCATACCTTCTCGTACCAATCCATCCAATTTCTTCTTAGTCTTTGGAGTAGCTGTAACCTTATTGGTTGAATCAAATGGTGTGTCAGTCATGAATGGGACTGCATGATAAATATGTTACAGAATGTTTTAAAAAGCAGTTTATATATTGGAAACAAAGTATCTACATGGGATACAGGATTATTTAATAACATTTTAGTGTTAATACAACTTGAAATAAGCATGTATATATATATATATATATATATATATATATATATATATATATATATATATATATATATATATATATATATATATCTATGTTCAATTGGCAGTTGTCATTTACACATCCCTACCATAAAATAGTTGGGGGTCGACACTGCAATTTTGAATTACTGCATTCTATCTGAATCTATCCAAATATATATAAACTTCTGACTTAATGACCAATTTTCATTCCTATGACTAGGTCGTTAAGTGAAGATCTGTAGATAAGCGAGGAGCTTAATAGCTTTTATTTTTTTGAAAATAGAAAAGGTCTGAAGGAAACTCCAACTTGATAACTTGGTTTAATTTGCATCTCTTACATATTACAGAACATAAAAATACAATCAGTAAACTTAATAAAAATTTGCCCAAAAATTACAGTTTATGCATTAAAGAAAGACAGTCATTTTAAGGTTTTATTCATCTAATCATCCAAAGTGTGGTAGTGGTTCCAGGTCATTAATGTCACCATTGGAGTTATCAGCAAGATTATCAGGAGCTCTAAAATGACCGGGTAAGGGAGATGACGGCGAGGAAATTGAAGTACTTCTCGGGGTAGGAGTCCAGGTTGCAGCCTTCGAGAAGTATCTCATTGAAGTGGTCTACATTGCAAGTTTCTTTTTATCTTCATAGATTGCATGGTAGCATCGTAAAAGTTCATTCATTTGTTGTTCCGACTTTCGTGAACCGTTCAACATTCGGATCCATACCCTCTAGCTCTAATAAAGCCGGATTCCCTTTCGAGGACACACCATCTAACCCCTTTACAGTGAACTTCTTTTGTACTTTAATTTCATTCATTATTTCATCTTCTTCATCTTCCAGGTGATGATGTGCTTTCAACTTTATTAAATCTTCATTAGTTAGCTCTCCCTCAGCCTATTTCACTAATTATTCAGTATCTTCCCCTTCAGGATCTAAATTAAGGAAGATGGCACGTTCCATAATTGTTTTATGTTATGACATTAAAATTCTCGTATTTGTCTAACCTTTTGAAATTATTCGCGAAACGTTTTAGGCATTTTTTCTATATGCCTTACATACACTTTTCTGTCACTCCCTTCCAAACTGATTCAATGTTCTGTATGCAGTGTAAAATGTTGCATCATTTCCAAAAGTCACGAAGGGTCACTTCTCGACTTTCTTTTGCTGCTACAGCTTTGGAAAAAGTACGCAAATATAATGCTTTGAACGTAGCAATAGCTCCCTGGTCCGTCGGCTGTAGAATAGCTGTCGTGTTGTTTGGCAGATACACTACCTTTACATCTGGGTTTAGATCATAAAGATAATGGGGGTGGTCTGGTGCATTATCAAGCAGGATAATACTTTTAAAGGGAACGCCCTTTTTCAGACAATAATGCTTGATAGAGAGTATGAAACAGTTCATAAATCAATCCTCAAATAAAGCTTGTGTCATCCATGCCTTCTTTTTTGCACGACAGTAAACGGGCAGCGTGTCGTTACAAACCTGGTTCAATCCACGTTGGTTCCAGTTATAGATGAGGAAAGGCTTTAAATTAAACAAAGCGACATTTCCTCCCAACAGCAACTTGACCCTGTCCTTTAAAACTTTGAAACCGGGCATTGTTTTATCTTCTTCGTGTTTGTAGGACCTTACGGCATTCTTTCCTAAATCTAGCTATTTAAGGAGATGAACACCTGTAAATATAATCTTCAACTAAAATAATTATGTTCTATTTCTCGTCCTTTCCAGGTATTCTGAAAGAAAGTGTAAAGAAGCACTCGATGACAGGAAAAGCTAAAACATTTGGCTGACATAACTAATGGGTTAGCATACAGCGAAATGCTGAATGAATATGGTTTTCTACTTAGTCCATACAACTTAAGTGCCAGATGGTGTCAATTTGTATTCATCCTCGAAAATAGATTTGTCGCCAATTTTTATGGCTATAAACAAGTAGAGTCCCAAAGCAAGATTTTCAAGGGATAACATATTACTGGTTGGGATATGGCAAGGAAAGGAAAACAACCTTTTAAACAGTATATGAAGAAATTAATAGTTTGTACAATGAAGGGGTTGAAGCTCAAAGGGACAACACATTAATTGTTGTGAAAGTTGCTGTTATTTGTGGCGTATTTGATCTACCTGCTAAAGCAGGTATTATAAAAATGACATATTTTAATCGGATGGAGGCATGCATTACCTTAAGTCTGGTATTATTTTTAAAACAAGGTAAAGGAACCTCGCGATGTTATCCTCACAGGAACGTTGAAGTACAATATCAATTACGAAATAGGAAGTTTCACAAAACATTTAAAATGCAACAGACATAAAATGGATTAAAGGCTTGTCTGATCTTACATTTTTTCAGTCCTTTAACCTGGGTAAAGGTATAGTAACAGATTACATGCATGTTATTTTATTAGGTATAACAAATACATTATTGAGCAAATGGTTTTCACCAACAAAGTTGTAAATATTATTTTATTGGGAAACATTAACTGCTTCCAAAAGACTTCTAAATATTCAACCTCCCATCAGCATTGGGAGATTACCCCATGATTTGCAAAATAACATTATGTAAACCTTAAAGCTACATAATTGTAAGCATGTTGGTTTTATGCACTACCATGTTTACATGGAATACGACCAGAAGGTTATCTGACATTTTTTATATCTGTCAGAAGCCGTGTGTATTCTTCTTGGACACAATGCATTGCCAGGACAATTGGGCAGAACAGTTGTTCTTTTTGACATGTTTTACTTTTCTTTTGCCGATTTGTATGGCCAGGGATCATGTGGTCTCAATGTTCATAATGCTTGTATTCATTTGGCACGTTTAGTATGTAAAGCTGTGGGGTCCAATGTGGGCATGGAACTGTTACCCATTTGAGGATAATAATGCAATGTAGCTATAGTGTGTACATGGAACCGGTAATGTTATGAAGCAAGTAATGAAGTACAAACGAGCAGTGTCAAGTTTGCACAGAAAGGGTGTTTAATCAACGTTGACATCACTCTGGAAAAAGACTGCTGAAGCTGCAACTTGTGATATATTGGGTAGGTGAAACATTTTAGAGACGGTGAAGTTTCAGATGAAGTTTTGGCTGTATTAGATTTAGATTGTCATAAGGATTTGAGAAAGGTTGACAGAATTAGCATAGGCAGCCAACAATTCTGCTCATCTCAATACTTGAGAATGCTGAGAAGAGTATGCAGTGTTGTACTATTTAACCAGAGTAAAATTGGACTTGTTATATATTTTGTTTACAATACATAAAACAGACTACACATGCACTTTTGAAAAAAAGTTCCTGCAGAAACCAAACTTTCACAACTACCAGCCGTAAAACACAGTTAAAGCTACGTAGACATTAGATGTGGTTCCTGCTGAAGAGTTGATCGACTCTTTAGTTTACATAAATGTCAGTCCTTCTTCATCACCTGAAGCAGAAGTATGTTGCAGTGATGCCAAGCTGCCATGAACACGCCATTTTCAAACGATTATGGCGTCAGTACTGTTGACTGAATATCATACACATAGAATCTTCAATTCTAATTGACGTTTTGTTTACCTTTGGAGATTACATCGCAATGATGAACCTTTTAAAATACACCAAACATGAAATATGAAGGTAATACAATGGCTATTTTTACATTTCTAAGAAAATATCCAAATATCTGGATTAATAAATGGCTTCCCTCATTCTCCCTCCCCCAACTCTATTGGTCTACAAAGATCACTCTGGTAACTTTATTTTATTTACAACTAAAGGGTGACATAGTAAGCAAATGTTTTAAAAAAGACAATGCAAAGGAACGTCGTTTTAATCCATCATCCGCTGATCTGAAACCTTGCTATCTTGACATAGTTGAAAGGGAACAAAATTCCCAAAAGTTAATTTGCTCCATTAATCTTTGTTCCAGATCCGGAAATCCAAATTAGGGACAAAACTATACAACTACTATAAAACTGGCCTTAATAATGCAGAAATATATTTTTTAAAAAATGTAATTAAATTTTAAGAATCAGACGTTCGAGTCGCGTAATCAAATTGATCAATTTCTGATTGGTCAATTTCTAGTAGCACGCAAGTTAAATAAATTAATCATGTACTTCAAGGAGCATGACTATGTTGAAACCAGCAATTGTATAAACAATGTATTGCTACTCACCAATGGGGGTGTTACTTAAACACCGAGATCAAATCATCACACTTTGGATATAATGTAGAGTTAATAAATTGTCATTAAATATCTTGATTGTTTACCAGTTGCATGTAACAATCGCCGTTTCATGATAGCTGTACCAATAAAGTTGACTGATTCAAATTTTGGGCAGTATTGAATTTAATTGGAGAATAAAAGGTGACGTCAATTATCAGATCATTTGCAGCTATAACAATTTTAAAATAAGCCATACAATGACTGATTGATTAATTTACCATATTGTATATAACTGCAAGATATTAGTTTGATTTGGTTGCATTTATTACATGTATTATGGGAAAGCCATCAAGCGAGCAGAGAAAACCAGAGATCGAATACCAAAAAGGTTTTGAATGTACATGTAATTGTTAAAATTTTTGTACAAGTGCATACTATAAAAAAGTGAAACAAATACAAGTCAATATATGTATAAAACATCATTTTACTGAATATTCTGATAGCAAATACATGGGCGTGTATACGATATGATAATATTGTAACTAAAAATGTGCACCATGTACATGTATTTAACCGGAAAACTCAATTAAGATATATTCATTGGGAACAAACATGGCCGGATCTAACACACAGATGGCAACATTATAAAATACAGATGGGCATAGAGTGTACAGGTCTCAGAATTGTTGTGGCACACACCAGTTGGACAGGTCTGCAGAAGAGCCAAAGAAAATCAGGTACATGGAACTTGAACAAACAGTTCGTAAAAATGGGGAATAGAAATACATTTGGATAAAATTCTAAGAAATAACTCCTCCACCACCACCCAAAAAATAAACAAAAAAATATATATATTATTTATAAACATAAATGTTTACTAACAGATAGTGGACTTTATCTGGATATAAATATATCCCTATTTAATGAAGTGAAATACTTCCAATTTGTATTTGAACTTGTGACCATTGTTTTTGTTTTCTGATTCATACTCTCATTTTATACTGTAGAAGGGCAATAAAGACTGATGGATCTGAAAAAAAATAAAATCATATCAGTATTCAATACCAATATCGTCCTCTCCAAACTGGAGAAAAGTGATGGTGGCCCCAAAAACCAGGCAATTCTTGAGCAATCTAAGCATCAAAACTAAATGATCAAATCAAAATGTATACAAATGTCTATATTAGTAAAACAAGGAATGTTTTATTTTTAAAAAAAAATTAAAGCATATTGCCTTTTATTACCTTTTCATTTACTTCCCCCCAGATGTAATTTATTTAGAGGATGGTAGGAAAATAACAAAAAAACATTGGTGGGACCCCAATAAACCTGAGATGGCACAATGCAAAAAACAAACACTCATCATACAATTAGTACAAAGGAAAACAATTATATATTCTCCTAAAAATTACGCAACTCCTAAAAAATAAATTTTTCTCCATTTTAACATCTCCGATATTGTACGATTTCTTTTTTGCCACAAGTTTTCATATCGTTGTTAATTTATATTAAACATTAAATAAAAACACCAAAAAGTAGACATATCCATGCCAATCAAAACCAAAACTGGATACAGCAAATAAAAATACATAACATATTTTGAACAAAATCAGTGGTAGTAATAATTAACAAATGGCATTGAATACATCAGCAAAGCGGCAGAACAGACCAACTTTTGAAGGCGTCAATTCGGCAAACCAGAATAAAAAAGACGCCAAAGTCGTTGTCGCACCCCCTTTGGTGCTATTGGGTTAACAATCCTTGTTGAAATCGAAAACGGAATTTAAGATTTCACAAACAAACCTTTGACTGTCGCGGTTATATTTAATATGTTGTTTGTAGGTGAGGATTTTTTTTTTTTCAAATTTTTCTATCATCCTCGGTAAATCATCTTTGATGACATCGTTAGTCGTTTTAATATCCTCGCGAATAACTCCTAATCGCTGATTAATCACGGTTATTTCATCGAGTTTTGTGATAATGCCTGTTAAATCTATTTTAATGTCATCGACGGCGTCATCAAACTTTTTAAAATGTTTAAAAAAAAATTAAAAATTTTAAAATTTTTACGTAGATTACCAAATTGAACTATATGAGTATCATACTCCGATCGCAATTTTGCCAAATTATCGATAGTAGTTTTTATCTCTGTGAGATGTGATGTGGTAACCGGTGGATCTCCAAAGAAATCGTTTAAGGGGACCTGAAAAGCATTAATAGCATTTTGTAACACCGTAAACGCATTTACGTGAATGTTATATTCATCACGTAGTTCTTTAATAATTCCATCGTTGATGAATAACTATCACCGAGTGCTGTTAATGTATCTGTGAGAGTCTAAACAAGTACACCCGGTTGAGTTTACCCTCCTTGGAAAACAAAGCGATAGTATCTTCTACTGCGTCGCGTCGTTTAACTAAAATATCATCAAAGGAAACATTAATCGTTTTCAATTTACCCTGGCGATCTTGAAATCAACTATTTCATTGGGATCAACACTTGAGTTTAACATCTCGAATATTTCATATTCGATTATTTTTTTACATCACCGGTTGCAGTGCAATCGGCATTGGTTTTTTTTCAGGCTTGATAAAGATCTCCCCCAAATATCAATCATGTTATATTATGTTTTCTCTCTGAAAAGCGACTACTCGTATATTCATTCACGACTTGATGAGGTGGTTTTCTCGATGATGAAATAGCTTTGAGGACCTTTGATACTTCTATGCCGCATATTGGTGGGTCATTAATTTCCTGTGTTGGTAGCGTAGAATACCAGATAGAAGTTTTTAAGCGTTTTATATAACGCGCAAATTCTTTAGGCGGCGCT
The DNA here is from genome assembly GCA_029339505.1 of Unio delphinus. Classification (NCBI taxonomy): domain Eukaryota; kingdom Metazoa; phylum Mollusca; class Bivalvia; order Unionida; family Unionidae; genus Unio; species Unio delphinus. Next base: position 13,652,556 of record JAQISU010000029.1, on the reverse strand, counting down.
AACCCATATGAATCGAATTAAACAACTGCACGTGAATCAGTCGCATATGTAACCCAGTGGGTTCCGGGTCCGGAGCTGTTATCGAGATTTATAATACCGGTGTCAACGTTTTTGGGTTGTGACAGCAACTGATCTCTCATAAAGACACCTCTAAAGGTTTTTATCGCTAGTTTTTTAGCATTATCGAGTAAATCAAAATTTCTCATCGGTGTTAATAAACTGTTCCTAGTCTCAGGCCCTTTCCGGTGTACCATGAATACGGGGTTCCTAGTAATATTAGACCCTTTCCTGATCGTTTAATTTTTTTTATATCCCTACCCGGTAGATTTCTTTAGTGCCATTCCTGCCGCGGTACCAACAGCTCCTAACGTGGCCGCTTTTGCTACCGATGAGGCCGCTACTGCAATCAACGCTGGAATCGCAGCTAACAACGGAAATATGCCACCTGATTGTATCATGTCTATGATCGCGGCCACAGTGAGAGTGAGCTGAATACCCTTTTAATCTTTGATGTCATCACTGAAGTGATTTTTCTGACGTGTTGTCAGCGACAGTTTATTCTGACCACCTGACATCTGATTGTGTTTCAGCGATATCGTGGTTCCACATATTTTAGCCGATTCTGATTGCAATTTTTTTAATTTGACCAGGAGTTAACGTAACACTAATATGACGATATGACATTTAATTAATAATAGAATGATCTTATTGTTACATTACATATTTTTGAAAATATTACATCTTTTCCACTGGTGTATCGATTACTCTTATTCGTCCACCAACACCTTCAAGCAGCATTGATTTGTCGCTGAAAATGACAGCAATTGCTCTGTAACCAACACCAGCAGAGGCTATAATAGCTCTACAGTATATGTCAACTACGGATTGTCGGGTTAAATCAAGATGTTCCAGTCAAAAGTAATAGATCGAATATAATTATTGAAAATCCAATTGAGATATTTGTAGACCAGTGTCGATGTTTTGATCACGACCAATATATGACAACAGGCGATGATACGCGCGTGCAATACGGTTTTCACCGTAATTAAGTTGTACATCCTCGATTGGTTCCTGCCGGCCATTTATTTTTAGCGAAACCTCAGTAACGCCTAATTGATCAAATATCATATGGCTGCGTGTTTGATCAGAAACTCCCGCGTTATCCTGTAACGCAATAAATGCATGCCTTGGCGATGCAACGCCTTGTTTTGATGCCAATTACCACGTGAATGTACCGTTAACATCTGATTGTTTAATGTCCGTGTTTGTTGTTAACCAACTTAGTGACGAGTTTCCTCCTTGATTCATAAATGATAGTAATCGATTTTCTACGGTAATTGATGGGATTATTACTAGCATTCATAATGTTAGTTTTGTTATATTTACTTTACTCGTATCAACACCATCACTACTCCAGATTGCATCATTATCAGTACCTTTTCGCACGAGTGCTACTGTATGCTACGCTCCATAGATAACTTTTCTAACATTTCTGCAGAATCCGAAAATATGATGTAGTGGAATCGCGCATGAAAATAGTCGACGCTGTCCTTACAACAATGTTTTACGTGTTGCAAACCCTAGGTTGTGATCATCATTAGCACTTTTATAATATCAAAGGTATCGGCTGGTCTTCCTTGGTGTTCAACATCATCTGGTTGTGGATCAGATGCCGTAGCTCTTGGTGTCCGTAGATTAATATATGGAATGTGATTAGAGTGATAAGTAATATCCTTAGAAAACATTATAGCCGGACCCGCTGATCTTGTATAATCATCAGAATATCTTGCCAACACAATTATTGTTGTGGCAACATCAACATCACGTTCTATGGATTCAATCTCTTTTCCATCAATCAGATATCTTGCAATATCAAATAGCGCCATGATACCATTATTAACAAAACCAATTCGGATATTTGGGTCATTTGCATATAAGGAGTATTAGCTGCAACATTTGTTACAAGTTCTCCTTCTACTTCAATAAATGCTTCACAAGGCAAAAAGTATATGCTGGTATCTTGGACTTGAAGTTCAATTCTTGCTCGAAGATTCGGTTGTACTGCATGATAGGAATAATATTGATTATCCTGCACAGAATCATCTTTGCGTACTGGGGCGTCCATATCAAAGGCTGGATCAGATGTCTGTCTGAACATTTTATTGTATATTCCTAGATCTAAATCGTGGTCTTGATGAACTTGTCATTCCACTTCCCGCTATCATGCTTCCGGTAATATTATCTTGGTCGCTGGCCTCAAACGACGGAGTCGTCAAATATGCTAATTTCTGATCCACTGCGCCATTTATTATTTTGCTAACACTTGCAGCCATCACTTCCGTAGATGGTAACGGCAATGAAGAAGTCATTATTGGTTCCTTTTTTGTCGAACTAACGATATTAGTTTATCCTTCGCGGCGGAAAATGCTTTCCCGGCAATATCTTCAACAGCACTAATACCCATATTACGAATAACATCAATGGCTTTCATTGATAATTGTTTTGCTAATAGCGCTACTTTTGGAGCCATTCTTGCAAATAACCCTGCAATGGTATTGCCAAGACCATCACCATAGTACGCTTTGTAAACAGGCAATCGTGAGTTTACTACATACCATAGTTGGTTTATCGTGGTTGTAGTGTATGATCATCTTATTTAAATGATATTTATCTAATTGCAAAAATTCTTTGGAATTTCGAAAAAGTTATCAAATTAATCACTGTGATAGCCGTCCGCTAACTCGTCAACAAACTCTTGATATACATCAACATTCATGATGCCGCCTTGAAATAAGCGCCTGCAGATATCAGCTGCTTCATTAATTATTTCCGGTGAGTTATTTCCGGCTCGTTTCCCTCCGGTGAGTATGTCAGTGCTATATCGCTGAGAATATTACCAGGACAACGAACAAGACCACTACCTGAAATCCCCCTTGGGTTACACTTTGAGAAAATCCCTTCCCACTACTATAACCAACTGCACCCTGTGTATCCCCTTCCTGACTTTGTAAATACCTAAAAAGTTCATCATTAGATTCATCACGATCAGATGGTATATTATCATCATCGTCAGGTGGTAGTTGTCGTTGAGGTGAGAAAGATATTTTTTTGAACGTTGTTGTCTTTTTCTTTGCAATCCTTGTGATTTTTTGTTTTTGCTTTTAGCTCTTCATATTGATTATACACTGTACTCACCGCATCAAGATATCCAGTGTATGATGTATTGCCTTTATCAATTCGACATGTGTTAGTTTTGATTTTGTAAATTAAATCAGCACAATGTTTCATATCTTTGATATACACGTGTTGTCCTGTTTTCAACTTTTTTCCTGTTTTTATAAGTCGCAACAACAAACGCAGGAAATTCTACTGGATGAGTCTGATCAATTGGTGCTAACCCCTCCTCATTAAATCTCGCACGTTTGTCATTTACTATTTTTTCATTGATTTTTTGGGGATCAGGAGGGGGTTTTGTTAACAACGCTGATGTTTTTTTCAATTTCCGTTGATATTTTTTCAAGCACACCAAGAAGAGGTGTTTCTTTCCTTTCTTTCTCCTTGGGGACATCTCCCCATATAGCTCTTTCAGTGGCCTATTTTACATCTTTGATTGCTGTGGTTACTGGTTTAAACAATTCCTCGGTCCCCGTTATAAATCAGTCTGTAAATTCTGTCACGGATTGGAATGAACTTCTTAATTGCAGCTAACCTTTCGGGTGCTAATATAGTCGTTATTGCTTCGTTTACCATTATACATTAATATACGATCTAAATGCAGTGACTTCACCAGTCCATACACAATATCTCTAAATGAATCACTTGGAGAAAATCGACCATTTGACCCGACTGATAAAATCAGGATTTTTCTAGCCTTTTAGTCGTTGTTTGATGATTTTTATTGATTTTTAGTCGTTGCTTGATCTGAAAATCATAAAATTATTTTTAACGAGAAAAATCTCTAATTGATTCATTTAGAGAACGTCAACTAATTTACCCTATTTTTCTGATCAAAAATGCAACAAAAACAGTGAAAAATACAAAAAAAAACCACAAAAAAATGCAACAAAAACAGCGAAAAAAAGGACTAAAATAACCAAAAACGACAAATTTTTAAAAAAAAATTTCAGCAATTAACAAATAAAATCCGTGAATTCCCAAGACATACAACATATAGAATGACGTCAATGGCATGGTATTTACAATGAATGATGGATACTGGATTATATACAATGACAATTGTATGGTATGATAGGATGATAATGACGGGGCGGGTCCTACACTCAAGTCATGAACCCAATCATAAACCTACAAAATAAACCTGGTTTGAATGTAGAAAACATTCACACCACGTGACGGTGTGACCTATGATTGGTTCATGACTTGAGCTTAGTTTAAATCCCCAATAATATAATAGACGGCATGGTATATAAGCCGGTTAATACATGAAAGCCAATGATAGAGGTGTGTGATCTATATTATTTCGTGTTCTTAATAATGATTATTGAAAATATCTTAAAAAGACCGAATACTTGAAAAATCACTTTAAAAAAATACAATTGTTTGTAAATGCTGCGTATTTGATTTGTTTCCTCACAAAACAGATAAATGATTATCTCTATTGAGAATTATTATGGTAGTTAAAACCAACCAATGGAATAATCGGAAAAAAACATTGAGATTTGTAACTCTTTCATAAGCCGACATACCCGCACGAGTTATTCCCCGTAATGCTATATACACATAGTAAAAAATAGAAATCATATATTTGCAAATTGAATTATGTTTTTAAAACGCTTCGAGAAAGAAGATTCATATACCCCTTCTGCTACTTTTCGTACCGAGGACTCGCAAATATCGAAATGCATGATAACTAAATCATTTGAGTTAAATGAAGTCACAATCGTGTTTTTTCTTCCTTTAATAACCTGATCAAGTTTCACTCCACCAAGCAGTCAAAAGCTTTGATCATTCTCCAGTTACAACACTGTAAACAGGCTGTAAAGACATTGCTTTGCGACGATGAATAGCATAATTACCATAAAAAACCATTAATGTATTTATTGTACTGTATCATTCTCCAGAAGGGAATGTTAATATATCTCTCATTCAAACTAAGGTATTGTAGATGATATCCATCAGCACTATCACCTGACAAGTTAAAATTTGAAATGAAACGCGAACATAGAATCTCAGCTATCTGATTATATTTTTCCAGGTAAATGTACACTTCGGTTGATCCATTATAGGTAAACAATGTACCAGTTACTAACAGTATATACTCGTTTATCAGTGGAGTCCAACAACAAACCGTAAAGACCCAGCTGTGCTATCACAGATTTGGATCTATATAATTTGGAGTAACCAGTGGTTAAACCGTCATAGATCACGATCTGCTGACTCAATATAGGATAGCTGTTTAGGCTATCGGTTTTCGGCAATGGGGCTCAACATAGAAGTGATTATACAATATTTAAAAGGCTCGCAGGTTTGTAAGAAGTAATGGGGCGTGAACTTACATCATTGACAAATGCTTGCCCAACTCAAGAATTTTTGAAGTAACTAATGTCCGAGTTAACGCTGACATACCCCATCCTATTTTAGATATTTTTATATGCTAAGTGTGGGGTCAGAGCCAATAATCTATTGAAAGGTAGAACTGGGGAGCCGCTTGCTAGTGGGCCTAGCACACTTAAATGACCTTACATCAATAAATACATATGTGAAATTGAGAGAAACATTCTTTGTTTTGTCATAAATTGCGAGTAGAATATTCATTGTTTCTTTTGTTAGCTGACAGACGAGACAAAACTACATCGTTGATAAAATTTAATGTGGTATTCTCCATCTAACTTGACATATGACTACCCAGTCTCTCAAGCAGTATGTCCATGACATCATAAATCCAATAGTAACGTGATATCGACATTAGCCCTTTTCCAATGTTGTATACAAATTCAAACATATTAAATAAAGTCTGGTAATGTTTGTACAAAGATAACAAAGGAAAGAAACATGTCAACATATTTGTTTTGAGAAAAATTACTAGAAACCTGTTTCACAACATGGAGTAGGATAGATTCGCCAAGCAGAAAGCATACGTCAGCGCGTTCGTCAAGCAAAACCTAGTGTATGCTTGTTGAATATGGCCTTTTCCAGTTGTTTTGACAAAGGTTTTTCTAGAGACAGCAATGTCCTACGGGTACAATCTATGTTTAATTTCACCTTCTGTTGCTTCTGTATTGAAACTGATCCTAATCTCGTGTCGGACAACCGATTTAGGTTGCCCTGGAAACGATCTCATCTGATCAATAATTCCGTTTTGTGCTTTCTACGTTTTGTTCTTGTCATGAAACCCAATTTTTGTATTGTCCTTCCCGAGTTAAATCCATCAACGGATAAGCTAGAGCGGAGACATACGGAACGCTTTACTTGTAAAAGTCTATTAACCCACGAAACTATCGAACTTATTCTTTGATTTCTGATTTAGAAACACCTGAGGGCTTCAATTATGTCCGGGAGGGGTAAATTGTACTGGCCTCCTTACTTTTTTGCCATATCATTACAAATGAGAATATGCTATGGCACGTATGGTGGGTTGCGTTGTGGGATATGCTTTGCCCAGTGTGTCGAATAAGTTGATTAAATCCTTTCGGTAAACTCTGGAAACACGGTGACGTAATCAACTCTCTCTTTTCCAACACCGATGGGGCACCCTGGATGAGTTTCTTACTGTAATCTGCTTTCGGTTCCTCACTTGATTCTTCGTTTTATGACCGCGGTACATACCAAGTTCATTACCCCTTTTTATTGCTTTTGTATGGCAAACATTGCACGGTCAGCAGAATTACACCGGACCTATAAAGTTATGCTAACACGTTGTCAGTCATCTCATTTCATGTTCAATTGACATACCCAACTACATTCGTGCCCCGCTGAAAACAAACTGGTCTTAAGTTTCAAAGAGACAATAAATTGCAGGAATGTTCCACTGCATCCATATAAGCCTTTTCCAGTTCACAATTTTAAGATCTTTGCCTACTTTACAATCTTTACTGGTACCAGACTTATTTTCTTCGCAGTCCCGCTCAAAGTTACATCATGCCTCTGCTCTCGTGTAAATTAATTGCGCGAGATATAAGTCACACCTGCAGGAACATTTTAACTTATGCAATGATTATTTTCCTATCCGCACTTGCTGCCAAATTCTGGTCGCTTATCTAATGAAAGACCGAAAATCTTACACGGTTAGGAGTCTCGATTCCTAGATATTTCCCATCCTTATGTGTGGGTGAACTGGAACATTACTATATAATCATCTCATCCGAGTGCAAACCGTGCAACTACGCTTTAACGTTTCTTGAAGATGTTTTTTATCGACTTTATCAACATTACAACGCGAGTGCAGCTCTCGAGATTAAACATGATATTATGTATACATGATTCTGCAATTTGTCAAAGCCTTAAAGCTTTTTTGACTAGGATAGGTCTTAAAAACACAACCCCGTGGATTCTAAGTGGTGTAAGTATAATCTTGTAAGCATGAAAAAACATATCTTATTATTAATAAAATCGATTCTCAAGCCTTTGGAGACAGAAAAACCTCAACGCAGATTAAGAGCAAAGATATTCCAGATGCAAGAAAGTGGAGCTTATATTTCACTTTGAAACTGTTTTCTGTGGACAGCAGTATATATGAACAATTACGACAACTAATGTTTAAAAGATGCGCTGTTTCGCGAATTCTGCACGCTGTAATACAGATTACGTTGAAAATACCAAAACATTACCGGATAAACTCATATTTGATAACACATAATTCCTTGCACATACTTTTGCGGCAACACCCCGAAAGTTCAACAAACTCTAACTAAGGTATGGTTTTTGATGCATTCGGTTGGAATAAAAACGGAATTTATACGAAACAAGCGTTCCTACTGTTAAAAAGCATATATTCATATTTCAGATTGGGGTTGAGCAGCATGGATGGACCATTACGTGCGGATCAAATATCTTTCCCGTTTGCTTTGAATGAATGGTAAGCATAAGATGAAACGTTTCAACGAGAACATTGCTTTTATGTATTCAGCACTCAGCAGCTTCTTGACGACATTGACGTCTATTGGTGGGGGAGGGAGGCCTGTAAGGAGCCACAGCGGTCGGGCATGCCATAATATCGCAAAATTATTTTGAAATTTAACGCAGTTCAATAAAAGATCAAAGTTTCGTATGTGATGTATGCGGACTTTCAATGACTGAAAGTTTATGTGAGGCAAATTGCCTTCGAATCCCCCCTCCGCAATGCTGATTTTGCTGCACTGTTGACAGATGTAAATAGTAACTAAGCCGCAAATGTTATATCGCGACCAGCCTCAGTTAAGGTGTTTCTAAATCGCTCCAACTGTACGCCAGATAAATTGCTGCGACTCATTGTTGTATAAACGAAGGAACTTTCAGATCCAAAGAGCAATTGTGCATGATCACTGTGACATCACTGGCACGTACAGTGGAGCTGTGCACTGAGTATAAAACTTAGAGCTACGACATTACCCACATTACAACAAGAATTCTAGTTGTGATTAATAACATGTGCGGGGTACAGTGGCCACATGATATTGCTATCAGTCGCAACGGCATCGAATACACCAATACGTGTAATTCATATTTAGCATGGACAAATAAAAGTCGTTGCGGCTTGGCCAGCTTGAGTTCATTGAATTCTCTGCAGTTTCCCAATTTGAGCTTGGACAAAATCGTCAACAACGTTAGGTCTTGAGGCCCAGAATTGCTTTTCAAGCGGACCTCAATATGTTAAAGGCTTTTTACGATACTGCAGTTCAAGTAGATAAATTCGATCTCGTGCACTACTTCCCGTCGCTGAGTGCGGCCTGGAATGAACTGCTTTCAAATGGTAACTTCCATAGGATATCGTTCAACATCTGCGTTTTTGGAGATGATTTCAATGCCTCGACACCGGTAATCATACCCTGCATTCCCAAGTAATTACCTTATGTACTAGATCAAAACAACCTTTATGCATTGGCGATGATGACACATATACCCATAGTTGAGTTAAAACTGATCATTGCCGCGAGCATATCTATCTATCTATCTATCTATTTATCTATCTATCTATCTATCTATATATTTATCTATCTATCTATCTATCTATCTATCTATCTATCTATCTATCTATCTATCTATCTATCTATCTATCTATCTATCTATCTATCTGTATTTCTGTCTGTCTATATATATATATATATATATATATATATATATATATATATATATGGATGCGTGGGATTGATTGCAAATCGATTATACGTTGACTTTATAATCGCTGTTGATGTCACATGCATGGCTGTCACTATATCAGTGTGTATGGTCGTGGATGATACTTCAAGTTTTTACAGTGGTAAAGTTCACCAAATGTACCAAACTGGTTCGGAATCTATGCCAGAAACTGAGTTACGTTGTCCATGTATGAAACTCACAGTTGTATCTGCGAATCGGTACAAATATTAGAAAAGCAAAAGGAGCCCATGCTTGGCTGTGCAAAAGTATATCCGGCACAATATATATTTTGAATGTCTACGTCAAAACTGTGCCCGGTAATGGAAACATGGCATTGACGTGTATGGTTGGACGAAGGCGAGTTTGTCCTCGCTGAACACTAAGAATTGGATTTTAAATTTCCTAACAGAGCCATCATCATTCCGCACGGGCGTCATGCAATTGAAGGCCAAGATGGCTTGTTATTGTAGGCTTTCCTTGAGAACGATTTAGTGTCTAAGTATATACGTTAGTATATCATGCAAAAATCAGTTCAATGATTGTATATAATTGTATAGGTTAAGATAGTTTATACGTATCTCAGACAAAATATGAAATATGAAATATTCTATACTAGTTGTATCTTTTCCCCGTAAGTTGATGATCATAAAATATAACATATATGTTTAAAAAATGTATGATTTTATTTCAAACAAGTCGCTTATTGACCAGTTAAACTTGTCTTAAGTAACATTTGAGTCGTTGTTTTAAACAAGTCAACACGATGCCAGTATTGCGAAAATAAATTATTTGAGTGTGTGTTTTAAACAAGTCAACAATGAGTTCGTACTTCGTGTCTAAAGTGATGTATGGGTATTTTATCCAAGTCAACATTGTACCAGTAATTAATGTTTAAATTGATTTCTGAGTGTGTTGTGTTAAACAAGTCAACACATTGTCAGTATTACACAGCTAAATTATACATCATGTATAGTGATTTGTCTTCAAAAAGACAACATTGTAACACTACATCATATCTAAATTGATTTATAAGTATGTTGCTTTAGACTAGTCAGTAATGTACAAGCACAACATGTCCTAAATATTTTATGAATGTGAATTATAAACCTGTCAGCATTGCGTCAGTGTCAGACACAAGGGAGATAACTGTGTTGCTCTTAAGTTTCATTCATCATTTTATTCTACTATACCTCTGTGAATTGATTAAAATTGATTGTTTTTGTAAACCATTTCAATGTGATCAGCAACTCGTCGCATCATATAGTAAGTAACTTTTGTTAGCGGTTCAAATGAATATTAATAATACAATCGTTTATGTAAACAAACATGCAATGTACGTGTTAAGTTTAATATAGAAATCCAAACTTGTGTCATTTCAACTTTTTCAGAGGGGTGGGAGAACACACTTCATGTGGGGGCTCAACATATGATTGTGGGGGCAATGTATTTAGGATACATGACGTTTTACAGCAAATGTTTTTTCCAGCTTGTCATATGTGATGGGCAACCTTTAAATCTAAGTTGAAATAATCCCTGTTCTGAGTACGTCTTGCTACTGGCATTGTATGTAGAGGTGTTTTTCTTAGCAAACATATTGTAAGTTATATCGCTTACTCAATTACGAGTATATTACATTTGGCCTAATATCAGGGCAGGTTCATTCGCTGGTAAACAACGAAATAACATATCTGTGTTTGCGAACAAGGTCAAACCAGACGGAACACCAGATTGGCAAACAATATATCTTCCCAAGGGAAGTTATGACATCGCGGATATCAAAGATGAAATTCACCACAGAATAAACATCTATCACAGATGTTGAATCTAAGATCGCGTTAGCAGTTCATAAACCGTCGTTATTAACCGCCATCGAGATAAATTATCCTGGATAATTTAGATAGATAATTTAGATATATATAACTCATCGATCATAACTATATTAGGATGGCCATAAAATTCAGCAAACGGAGAAGAGCCGCCGGTGGAAAAACCACGTCAACCTGAACCTAAAAGATCTGAGCATACCACAGATCAAAAATCATATCACGATATCAAACTATATGATATGGAATATATAGGTAATATTAAAAAGACAGTAAGAGAAGAAATTATAGTTCGTAGCAAAAATAGTATTTAGTGGAATTTTGTTAAAGAAGAGAGATATAAGCAAGATTGTCGTCTTGTTTCAATGGGTCTTGGACTATCAGTGCAATTTTTGAAAATATTAATAATTATCATGACATATATATATGGCAACTACGACAATACTTTCAAAATTGTCTTTCTGATATAACGAGTCCATGCAATGAAATCATCAAACATATTGAAATATTAAACCATATTATATCCAACATAGAATATCTTCCTAAACGAGCATTAAAAGGAATAATTAACAATAAAACAGGTGAAAGACAACAAATTTTAGATTTATTCTCATTAAAAGAGACCTTTTTATCTAAATATAAAATTCCTGGATACATAGATGAAAAAATATTAAGAAAAATTCTCAATGACGTCATTGATTAATTCATTATATGATACATACCGCGTGGACAAGAACATTACCATCAGCAACTATTTTCCAATACAATAAGTACCAGATGAAACCGGCGTACATATCTTACCGGGCAACTTTGATATAGATGCCAGAGTTTTTAACTTAGACCGGCCAAAAGAAAGCAATGGTGGATGTCAGAAATTAAAAATAGTATCAAACATGCAAAATATGAATTTTTCAAAGACGGCGCGGCTTATGTTTGGTTGACGTATCCATTATACTATGACGGATTTTCGAGCCGCGGAAATATTATCCAGGATACATCTCGGATTGATTGGATATTTCATCAATGTATAATTAGTAGAATTTATAAAGATGAGTAATTGAGAATTTACAATCACCTCGAGCGTGTGTTGAATTCAAAGAAAAAACTTGTAATAATCACCGACAAAACTAAACCAGGAATATTAACTGGGATAGACAGCATAATTATAATCGAACGTACCCGGTAACCGCATTGACTTACGTGATTTATTCAATAAATAAACCTGACATCGATAAACTTCCTCGGATGACGATTTCATCGCGGTTAAACAATGTAGTTAATCAAGTGGGCGGAATTAGTTAAAGACACAGAAGCTTCAATTAACAATGTTGCTGAGTTAAAAAAAATCCAATAATTGAAAAAACTATTACCGGGGAAATATTACATTCGTCGGAACATAATAAAAAAAGGTGGTGCTCCGATTGAACTCATCGATCATAACTCACAGGCGTGGAGTAATTCCGTAAGAGTATTTCCACAAGAACGATTAGTAAAATATTACTCTTCATATATATTTGATGTTATATATGAAATCAGTAAAGCCGATCCTGTGTCTTTATGCCGCTTTAGCAGTGATAGAGAGGGAGGATACGATCGATTTGTAAACCAAACGGGGAATTACATCGAACAGAAAGATTTTATAACGAGATGAATCACCTCCCGAAGAGATATGCAAATGATCCTGAAGCAATAACGAAAAAATGTTTATAGTTCGATCAGTAGCGGTGCATTTTGATAGGAAAAAGAACATACGGAAAGCCAACTAAATTTGAATTTCGATGATAAACAAGCGAACTGTACTGAATACGACCATGCTAGATTATGAAACACAAAATACAATAACAAAGATATGATTTGAGTTGACATGACAGCGTGTTATTCAAGAAGTTTTCTGGGGCGCGGCTAATTGAACGAGTACTTTAAATTTCAAGAGTCTCCATAAAAGGAATTTTACCTGATTTTGAGTTGACAGCATTTGCACGTATTATATCATTTAGATTTGCTTAAAATCCTCATCCGATATTGTACGTTTGGATTGGAAGACATTTTTCAACGGTTATATGGGCTGCGAGAGTGTCATTAAGGATTATGTTAGATAAAAACATGTTGTCGTCGTTGACTGTAACCGAAGGAATTATATTATATCGGAAACAAAATTATGTTTGGGTGCCAACTCCGGCAAAATGCGACGATTACGATAAATACTACGATGATGACAAAACCGAGAAGCATCTTGGTAGAAGAATAATTGGGAAATTTACTCAAGGTGGATCATGCGATCATAAACGGCGTTGTACAAACAAGATTTTCGATGATCCGGAATATGAGTTTATAATCGCAGATACAACCAACGATGAGAAGTTCGGTTCTAGGAAAAATGCTTGTTTGTCAAATGGAACGATAATCGGAACTATCATCGAATATTTCGAAGGTGAATTACGACAATACGTCCATTTAAGATGATCGATGCTCGCTTATATATCGATAAATTAACTTTACATGGTAAAAAGCTTCTCTGACATTGCGGTTGGAGTTGCAACTGATTCATTTTTTTTCTCACAGAAAACATTAGAGAATAGTCTAACCGTTTACTAAGCTGTGGTGTAATTGGGGAACCTGGAGAATAAAACGCGAAACATTACATCCGTATAATGGAACAGCTGATGTTCCCATAGAGGATAAGTACCGCGCGGATACAATAATGGAACTATCATTGATGTCCTCTGTATACGATCCAATAACAAGACATAAAACTGTGTATTCCAATGGTCCAGAAGGGTGTGGTAAGACAACTCGAGTAATCGATTTATTGGGGAGGAATTCTGATATGATTGTACTTACTCCGACGCATCGTCTTGCCAGGGAGATGAAAGCTCGAGGAGTAAACGCTTGTACGTATTATATTTTTTTTTGGGTTTAATGGTACCACTTGGAGTTCTGAACCAATGGGCACAAAACATATTCCCGGAGTTGTTATTTGGGATGAAATATGTAACGTAGCACTAGATATATTAAAACCATTTTTAAAATGGCTGTTAATGAAAATCACCACTGTGATAATGTGTGGTGATCACGGTTAATCAACGCATTTGACCTTGAAATTTCCTCGTCGATGGTTAACAAAAATGGAAGATTACTATGAACAAATTAACACAGATCATCGATCACTTGACATGGAATTCACAGAGTTAAAATCTGCGATAAGACTAGAACTAGATAAAATTCAATGTGAAATTACACGTGGAACGATAAATTTGACAATCGCGAGCAGAACAAAAGTCGGAGATATAATACAAGTGAAACTATTTCAAATACTTAAAATAAATTCTCGATTGATCCAATTCCGCTATGCCATAGACCTACAGATACACGACGACAAAACATCGAAGTTGATATTCCTGGACACCTAACAGAGTCAGGTACAGAAAAACAAATACTCGTGTTGAATGATATTGTGCCTGTTAATATCAATGTTGTCGAAGACGCTTTGCACGCTGATAAATCTCCGTGGAAATTAGGTTACGCGATGACAGTACATTATTCGCAGGGACTAACAATTACTGATATGACTGTTTGGTTCGTATATGACTTCATTGACTGGTCAAATTTAGTTTTCATGGCGGTGTCACGAGTACGAAAAGTTTGTAACGATGCTAATGATATTAGTTAAGTCAACTCGGTGATAATTGAGTATCATCTGGGATAACTTGTAACTGGGGCAGTCGAATCTAATCTAAAGATTGCTGGTCTGTTTTTAGATGTAACAACACTAAATATTTTATGTGCGGTTATACTCCATATATGATCAGTGGATCTCTTTTTCCCAACAGTCAAGTTCAACAGATTCATACAAATATTTCACGCTGACATTACTAAGTAATATCGGCGATGAAAAATCACGGCGAGGTAAATTTATATATTTTTGTGATTGCGATAACAGGTTTCATGTTCATGGTCCGAGTAATTTCATTATTAAGCGCGGCAATTACACCTGGCAATATCTTGACCCAGTCACATGATCGTTTATCCTCGTTGTATTCCTTTGCGTATTGATCATGAAATAATTCGTCTGCTTCTGTTCTGATAAACCGCTCAAAAATTGCATGATCGCATCGAATTGCAGTATGTCTTCGTCGTACAGCAGTGTTATGTTGTGTAATCGTTGACGATACTTCACCTTGGATCTCTTTACCGGGTTCAATCTGTAACATATTTGTCCACCGTAGAGGACCTCGTCGATAAGTTATTTCGAACGCAGAGGAAACTTCAGATGAGGACTTCGTCATAAACAGCTCAGTTTCCTTGCATCTACTTTCAATGTCAACGACGGTTTACGCTTATTTATAAACATGTCTTTTGACAGTATCATGCGACAGAAAAAAATATCAGGCCGATGAACTTCATTAGGAACACTAGCATCAAACGACGCGTATTTTAATTTCTTCGGAGATGGTATATAAAACTGTCATATTGCTTGGCTGGATAACCAATCTGCCGCGGTATCTTGTTTTACCTTTCCGGTGTTAGCAAGTTGATTAAATGCTGTTTTAACTTTCAAGTATCCGGTTGGAGAGTAATAAATCAGTTCCATGTTATTAAATTCCATTTCCCAGTACTAACTTTTTTTTCATTGCATTTTTTATCAGCCAGCTAGTTAATGATTCTTTGAATGATTTATCAGGGATAGAATTTTCCGTATGGATTAATTTTATATCTACGATGTGTCGCTTTTGAAGGTCTTTACTTTGGTATGCGATATCATTAGCATGACAGGTTTTATCGATAACGTTTATCGGATATTCACCAGGTAGATGCTGATCCTGATTATCGAGTCCGATATCGAGTCAAGTAACCGGACCACAATAACTATATCCTGGAAAACAATTTTCACCTGTATGATTCGCCAATGGTGCTCCTGGGAGTTTTGTTAACTTGGAGACAATATCACTTCCGTTTTTTATATTGACAAATCTACAAAATTTGTATACCAGACTGTGCACAATTACTATAATCGTGGGTGGGTGGGGTGGATTTATATTGGGTAGGAGATAATATAAACAGAACAGGACATTAAACAACGGATGACATAAAGTTTAAGACAAAATGGGTTATATAATAAAGACAGACACTGGTTGACATATACAGGAGACTTAATGTGCCCAGGGTGGAATCCACATTTGATTGCAAAGGAAATAAAGAGAGTAAGTTAGACACATTGTAAGGGACAATTTAGGGAACGTATAACTACGAAGGACTATACAAATAACAAAATATAGATGACAAACATATTGACGAATGTTTTCAAGAGACAAAATGCGAAACGATATCCACAGAACATAAAAAACTTATGTGAAGTATTAAAGAAACCATATGCAATCTAACAAAAAAAAATCACCAGGTAGGGAAGGACTTTACACGGAATTCTATTAAAAAATCTTTCTGCAGAGAGCTTTCATAAGTAACTAATTTGTTGTATAATAACATTGCACTAAGGAATAATAACACGAGAAACATCATTAGATAATGGCTCATAACATTAATATGTAAAGGGAAAGAAGATAGAGAGGATTTGAAAAACTGGAGGTCCATCTCCCTCCTTAATTTTGATCTCAAAATTATTAGCTAAATACAAGCAGGAAGGGCAAAAAACCCAGGTTAGGATAATTACCACTAATCAGACATTTATGGCAAAAGGAAGAGACATTCAAAACAATAAATTATTCATAAGAACGATAATAGAAACATAGACATCATTGGTCAGAGGGATACCCTGGTAATATTCGACCAGGAAAAAGCGTTTGACAGATTAGAACAAAACATCCTCAGTATTTTCCCGTCAGCAAGTCGTATTTCGACAGTGTCAACATTACTATAAAAGGACAACTGGGACAAAATATTCCATTTACTACTGGGAAAGTCACAGTAAAACTCAATTTTCGAAAATGATTCTCTAACAACTGATAAGTTAGGTATCATGTGTACCGAGGAGTTTCTCGACAACGATAAAATAGATTAGGAGATATAGTAAAATCGGCAATTCGGTCAGTGGCCCCTGTTTGGAACCGATGGTGACACGGGGATTGCACGCATTAACAGATGCTGCATTTAATCAGGGCAACGAATTTCTTAAAAATGTTCTCATTGGCAAACATAAACGCAGAAAATATCTTGCTTCAACGGGTAAAGGGAGTTTGGGCCGACGAGAAACTCCTATAAATTCCAGAAACAGTTCTAAGTCTGGAATTTCTGCTTCAATGAGGACACAGCAAGGACAATAAAGAAAGAGATGATGAAGACACCTCTCCAGAGGCCCTCATACCTCTAAAGCTAGAAAGACTAAGAAAAAAAGAACCGTTCGTGACTTAGACATGTGTGATTAATACAACAACAAACATCAAAGATACAGGAAAAATGATGCACCATGAAAATTGTACCTGTTCCAAGTCGGTACTGGATCCCACAATGATGCCATTGCAAGAATCTCAATGGGTCGAACATCATCCCGTCTCCTCTTTGGCGGAGTCAGCTCCCATCAACTTTGAAATCAATGGGCAACCCGAAGATAGCATCGATCTGAAAATGCACTTACTTGTATTTGTAAGTGAAGGTGACCAAACCGGACAACACCAATCAGGTAGACAATGCTTGAGTAGCTCCCATCAACAATTTCATGCATATCTTGTTCAGCGATGTGGATTTGTACATGAATAGTAAAATGATTAGCAGTAGCATGGATACTTACCCTTACCAAGCGTACTTCAAAAATCTCTTGACGTATGGAACGATCGCCAAGAAACCTCAATCCATATGCTTGTGTGGAAAAGTGACACGGCAGGCGAAAATACGTTAAACGACACAGCCTTGACAGCATATGACGATCTTCACAATGTGGGTTTTAACGAAAACTATTTTGCAAGGAAGTAGTTTAGAATTGTTCGAACGTATGCCTTTTGACGTGTGGCTTCAAGAGAAGTGTTTGCTGAACGGTGTGGAAGTTTGCTTGAGACTGAATCGTAGCATTACTGCTTTCCATTTCGTGGCTTATGCCAAACAAGTACAAAACTATTATCCCGGAAGTCAGGATATACGTGCGTCGTGTCAAAGTATTACCCAAAGTGGGAAATGATATCAGTTATACGTTGAGCTGAACGACAGCCAAGTATCCGATAGGACGTATGGAAGTAAAGACTTTCACCATTGCCGCTGAAAACCGATCCAAGATAGAAGATCATCTGTGCCAAGGACTGTTACCAAAACGTTTATTAATTAGTATATTTACCAATACAGCCCTCATCGGTTCCTATACTGAAAATTCATTCCAGTTTAAGAACTGCAGAGTATCCAATATCGAAGTCAGTCGCGATGGAGAAACTTTGTGTACCCGACCCTTCGAACCCAACTTTACCCAAATGAATTACTTGAGGTCGTACGTGTCTCTGTACGATACCACAAAATAGTTAGAAACCAGCACCATTCACGCATTTTCTTACGACTATTATGCAGGAGGTTACACTTTGTGCGCTTTTTATTTCACTCCAGACCAAAGCAGCGGCGAGGGACATTTCCACCCTATATAATCTGGGCAATTGTGTGTTGAACTTCAGTTTGCAGATGCTCTAGACGAAACGGTGAATGTTCTTGTGTATGCCAAATTCGTGTATGTGTATTCGATAATACCTTATAAATCAAGAGTATGAGGGAGTTTTCTAGACTATTATAAATTATGGAAGACCATAATCCCTTTTTAAATAGTTGACAATCGATCCAAATCGAATGTGAGGTTACAGAGAAGACATATCCCCAGGGACGAAAAGTAGTGATAATGCAGTCCAAAGATCTGAAAATGAACAACATTTAGTCACCTGTTTTGCCAAACACTTGCAGGATAAAATGAGGGAATCGATGATGAACGATTGTTATGGATGTCAAAACGATCATCCCAGTCAAATGCGACACGATAAATGCATGATGACAAGTCAAGAACAAAAATTGGATCATTATCTGAACGAAGTTTGGAGTCTCATCTCAGATGAATCCATGATACATCAGTTGTATAAAAATTTGCATGATCATTCCTCTCCTCCATTGATTACTCGAGAGATTGATCATATCGAAGCTCTTTTGGCACAAAGAAAACGAAGCGAAGAAACCGTTACTTGTCAGACTGATTCAATCAATAAGTCTGGATTGAATTGATGACTTATCATCACCGGTGAAGAAAATATACAAGATCACACAAATGGATACCTGAGAATTTTATTACAGTTTTGAACCACTGTTCGTACACTGATTCTTGGAATCCTATCGTTTGTGTTAAAGATGAACTACTGTACCTCATCGCAAACCCAAATATTCTCAAGCTTATGTCATCAAAACTGCCGACAGTCATCTTCCAGGAACTCACTGGGTAGCTGTCTACTTTCTAAGAATGATGTTATGAGTATTTTGATTCGCATCGATTGCCATCTTTGGAAGACGATATTATTGACTTTATGAGAAGAAATGCCCGGACGACACGATTCAATAAAATGAAATTACAAGGCGCAGATTCTATGGTGTGTGGACAATATTGTGTATATGTTTTGCATCATCGCTGTCTTGGATATTCTTTATATTTTTTAGTGACTTATTTCGAACGTCACTCGTCTAGAATCGATGAGAAATTAGATCGATGGTTTGTGACCGTTATGGAGATATGTTGCATTTAGCTAGGCAACATAATGTACATCAGTGCACCAATGACTTCCAACAGTGGAGATGTCAATGTAATTCACAACGTTGTCAGCCATGTCAAAAATAATATATTTAAGATCAGAAAAAAATGTATGTTAGATAAATAGCAATGTTTGTTAGTTGAAAACAAGGAATGTTAAAAATGTTGTGTTTCGAAACAAATGTTTGTCGTTTGTTTTGAGTTTCGATTTTTTAATAATATAGATCCTCTTTGACTTCTTTATATTGTGTAATTTGTAGATCTTTGTTTTGGCTTCTGCCCGTGTGTGGATAGTAGATTGTATGGCTTGTTTTGGCCGCTTCCCCGTGTCATGGTCTATAGCAAAGCGATTAAGCTTGCTCAGTATTTTAATTTCACGCCCCACAAAAGGATACCAAGTTTGGCTTGAAAGAGGATTGACACGCTAACTTACACGGACGTGAATGAAAACATCTCTTTGTTACTAAAGTTATGTGTCGTTGTGTTCATTCTAATCCTATTTGCCGTATATCTTTGTATTTTGGAGGTTATATTGCTTTTGATGTAAATATTCGCTTCAATAGACATATAGCTTGGGTCTTTATCTTTGAGATTCACTGAACTTCCTTCTTTAATTCAGGCAAATCTCATATTCATAAATTTGAAAAGAATTGAAAAAATATTTTTTTTTAAAATTCTCAGTGACAAAACACGAACTAGTACTGTGACCATTTAGTAGCTGATGTGGTAAGAAGAAATGGTACGAGTACAGTGACCATTGAGTAGTTGACGTGGTAAGAAGAAATGGTAAAATACACTACGGAGGGATTTAAGTTTACAATCCTGTCTGCATTGCAATGGAAACAACTTGGGAGCGCATGTATTATTTTGCCATACTACCTTCTTCCAAAACATTGCATCACTCATCATAAACCATTTCATTGGCTAGACTAATTTTCTTACCATTTCTCTTCACCTAGTAACGAGATTGGTCGAGTTTCGCCGCTGGATTATTTATATATAAAAAAATAAGTATAACTAAGGCAAGAACAATCGTACCCGGGGGGATCCCACGGAAATTATGTAAATTGTATAGTCGAATACATCAGAGCATATTTGGATGAATTATTTTGTGTGAACGTTTTACTTGTATTCGTCATCGGTTCAGTCTGGTGATATTTTAAAATGCTGGACTTTCCTATGGATTTAATGTTCTCGGTGGGATGTGTGTTTTCTTGAAATGTTCTTAGGGAAAATATACCATCAATTCAAGCGTAAGTATGTGGATAGTATATTGTGTGGTTTGTTTTATTTTCTTTATGTATGGACAGGATATTGTTGGTTGTTTTAATTTCATTCTGTGTTAATAGTACATTTTATGATTTTTGATAATATATTTTGTGGTATTTATTCGCTCTCTTCTGTGTGGATATTAGATTTTGCGACTATTGTTTATATATTTTGTGGTATTTTTGCTCTAGGTTTTGTTTGGTTAGTAGATTGTTTGGTTTGTTTTTCTCCCTATCTGTGTTGATAGTAGATTCTGTTTTAATTGATACTATATTTTGTGATATTTCCTGGCACTCTTTTGTGTTGATAGCAGATTTTGTGACTTTTGATAATATATGTTGTGGTATTTGTGCGCTCCCATCTTTGTGAATATTAGTTTGTGTTGTTTGTTGTTTTCCCTTCAGAGCCGCACATAGGTTTCGAAAAGATTTACTTTCTTTGCCTTAACTCACTCTATGCATGTATGTATGTATGTATGTATGTATGTATGTATGTATGTATGCATGTATGTATGTATGTATGTATGTATGTATGTATGTATGTATGTATGTATGTATGTATGTATGTATGTATGTATGTATGTATGTCTGTATGTATGTATGTATGTATGTATGTATGTATGTATGTATGTATGTATGTATGTATGTATGTATGTATGTATGTATACTATCCATATATATATATATATATATATATATATATATATATATATATATATATATATATATATATAAATATATATATGTGTGTGTGTATATGTGTGTATGTGTGTGCGTGTGTTCATATGATTATATTTGTATGTGTTAGAGAGTGTATACTGTATCAATGATATACCACAAGATGTATATATTTTTCATTAAATGGAAACAATGCTTAACAATTTTTTCATAAAGAAAGTTAAAAGAGTGGGGAATCATTAATAGAGCGCACATACTGTACGTATATTTGATTTATATCAGATTATATCAGGTACAAATACATATATTTCCCCAGTGACAGCAGTTAAGATTTACTACAAGTGTGTATTGACCGAGAGAGAGAGAGAGAGAGAGAGAGAGAGAGAGAGAGAGAGAGAGAGAGAGAGAGAGAGAGAGAGAGAGAGAAAACATAGAGAGAGAGAGACATACCGGCCTACAGACAGACATTCAGACATACATAATACATACAGGCAGAGATATACATATACAGAGACAGACAGAGACAGACTCAGATGCGTTTTGAAATTTACATATAGAATTAATAGTAAATATTATAAGATGTTTCAGTAACAACAAAAAAAAGCATTACATACACTACAGCATGTATACCATAAAAACAAGGAACTTACACTAACATGTCGACATGGTTAGCAACTTTTCTTTTAATCACCGTTAAAAAAATGTACATGAAATTCAAAGCATTTCACAAAATGTAAACTGGTAATGAGTATAAACAATTAAAGAGACCCCACGCTGATATGACCATTCATTCAGGAGAAGCAGTGATAACAAACGGCTCAATATGGCTATACGATTCTGAAGAAAAAGAAACTAAAGGCCAAACCGACCCTGAATTGGAATCAGTCATTTAGCTCTTGGATTATGCGTTCAACACTCTACCAACTAAGATATCCGGTCATATGGCACCTTTACTTATTGAGGACCTAACAGATGACATAGGAAGTCTTTTGGTGAAGAGCGTAACACACTATTTTCATTAGGAAGGAAAAAAAAAAGATTTCAACTAGACATCAGTTTTTCACCAAATTCAGTGAGAACCAACAAGACGTCAACCAAAAATGTCGTTGTAAAAATCAGATATTAATATCCCGCTCAATTCTGGGATAATAGCGATGCAAATGACAGGATGACTGATGTGTGACTACACTAGCAAAACTTTCATTAGGGTAAGCCAGATAAGATTTATTAACGAGTGTTTTAGGGAAACTCATACATCAGTAAATAAGTGAGATAGCACGATTTACAAGATGGCTGCTGTGGGGGCCATATTGGATATCTGTACGACATACTTTTCATTTGTATAAACTATAACCTGTACCCTATAAAACGAATGCACTATATTCTACATATGATGTATATTCTACATCCTGTACACACTAAACCCGAAATTGCCTGCTTATATTACACACTGTATATACTTGACATGGTATATACAGTCCTTTATATACTAATAGACATATATACTAGAGTTTAGATATCATATGCGATGAATATTCCAGAAATTGTATATACTAAATAACTAACGAACTAACTAACCAAAAATTGTATATATATACATGTGTGTGTGTGTGTGTGTGTGTGTGTGTTGTGTGTGTGTGTCTCTTATGCTCTGTATATACTGGATGATATATATACTAGTCCATGTATAAAGCAAAATCTCTACTTGTACTCATCAGGGATGATGCAAACTTATGTAGTCAGATATTGACTATCTAGAGAGTATCCAAGAATCCATAGAAAGATGAAAAGTCAGGTACGGACAATCTAGAAAGTACACTATTCCGATGAATAATCAGATAACGAGATTCCAGGGTGATTACTCTAACGATACAAACATTCCATATTAATATAATATATTCTGACGTTGAAACAATTCCATAGCCAGTCATTGAGAATCCAGAGAGAATACCATGACGATGAAAACGTCCCATAATCGGTCATTAAGAATCCAAATAAAAATAATCTAACGATGGAAACATACCATAATCAGTCATTCATAATCAAGAGTGAATACTCTGACGATGAAAACATTCCACTTTCAGTCATTGAGAATCCAGAGAGAATACTCTAACGAGAACAAGATTCTATGATAGGTCAGTAAGAATCCATATAGAATAATCTGACGATGAAAACATTACACAATCTGTCATTGAAAATTCAGCGAAAATACTTTGACGATGAAAACATTACACAGTCTGTCATTGAAAATTCAGCGAGAATACTTTGACGATCAAAGCATTGCATAATAAGTCTCTACGAAATAGAAATATTCTCTAACGATGAAAGCTGTACATAATCACTCTTTAGGAATTCCACATATTTATATGATGATGAAAATATTCCATAATCAGTTATTATGAATTCCAAATATTCTCTGAAGCTGTTAATATTATACAATCAGTCATTACGAATTCCAAATATTATATGATGATGTAAACATTACATAATAAGTCATTACGTTATCCAAATTTTATCTTACGATAAAAGCTTTACATAATCAGCCGTTAGGAATTAAAAATATTCTTTGATGATGTAATCATTTTATAATCATTCATTGCAAATACCAGATATTATATGATGTTGTATACATTCCATAATCAGTCATAACGAATTACAAATATGTTCTGATCATGAAACAATACATAGTTGGGGACTAGAATTCAAAGACACATGCAAATGCATGCACATTCAAAGTAGAAAAGAGTTTTATATGCAGGGTTGAATATGTTTTAACACAAATTCACACACACACAACATAGTATTTAATACACTATCTATGAGACCAATTTGTCCACGTTGTCAACTTTTATTAATGCAGATAGTCTCATAATAACATGGGAACTCCATTATCGTCTTATTTTCTGCTAACGTCGCTAATTTTTATGTCATTGAGAATGACATGCATAATGAATCATTTATTCATTGTGTAGGAGAGAAGTACGGTGGTCATCCATACATTGTATGGGACAGACACATGGTAGTCATTCAATGATTAAGTGACACATGGGTGCACTTAGTCATTCATCAGTTGAAGGGAACAGACGCAAAATCATGATTCATTTATAGTCAGGGGCTGATGCATGATGATCAATAATCATTCATTGTGTAGGACAGACTCATATATATATATATATATATATATATATATATTGTTACGGCTATTGGATTTAATTTATTTATTTTTAATTATTAAATCCAAATTTGTCATTTAGGGTTTAATATTTATTAAATGGGAACTTTTTCTAGAAAATTCAGATTGACCTGGACTCGGTTTGTAAACAGGATGACCTTGGCTTGGTTCCCTCAATATCTGACCTTGCTTTAGACATTGTAAACAGGTCTTTAATACTATTGGCTAATTTCAAGGATAACTTTTATTTTTAGATATTGGGGATGGTTTTTCTTCTGGATCATTCTTTTAATACTTGACTAGGTAGACTCTTCCTCTGAATCGCGTGATTACTTGTTTACTTAGGAAAAACAAGTATAAGAACTGTTGTTTGGGATAGAAGAAATCAGTAGATGTTTGGGCTTTATTATTATTATTAAGTTGTGTATTTCATGTTTGAGTGTTATATTGTTCTGGACTTTGTGTCAATTCATTGAAGAAAGAGGATTTATTATCTATTTGGAGGAGAAAACGTGTGTTCATAATTCATTTGGATGATTAATTAAACAGGAACTGCATCACGTGACATTGTCAGCCATTTTGGATTACATCGTCAAGATTCGAACCTGGAACTAATAGAAAATTTATGTATCTGGACTCTTGCAATTCCATTAGTGGATTATTTCTGTGAATTCTATATTGGATTAATGTTGGATTTGATTCTCTGAAACTGTAAGTTTAGTTATTTTATGAAAATAATTGTACTAAATAAATTCATTGTTCAATTTATACAAGCTTGTTAGTTTTCACTCTTTCTGTGTTGCTGCTTATTCGAGCCTAAGCACGTAACAATATATATATATCAACTCTTACATGCATAAAAACGAACAGACAAGAATTGTTATGCAAATATCAGTATGTCCTGTAATATGACTACTCGCAATTATCGTGCCAAGATTTCAATGAAACCTCATTGGACTAACCACAACAATTACAACATCCAACATAAAAGACGATAGGAATTTAAAAATAATTTAAATCTGAAATGCCGTGCAAGAATAAGAATTTCTTTTTAAACATACTAAGGCTATGTCATGATATCCGAGCTTGATTTACGGCGTAATTGATGCAGTATTAATGATTAATACATTCCAGGTATAACCTTTAGATTTGTTATTGACAAATTTAACCGTTCAAGTCTGTATTATTACATTGAAAAGTGTTATGTTACGCAAGTTTTTGTTTTTAAGCCAGGTTAAATATCCCACTCATAACAAGATATTGTTATGTTTTCTTGTTTACCTGCATAAACAAAGATCGACAATGAAACAAACTAGAAAATACATTTTCTAAAAGTTTGTACACAGACACACAAACACACACACACACACAACTCGTATTTCATACATTATCTGAGACAAAGACGGTCGCATTTGGCAACTTTTAATGTAAATAGTCTTATCATACAATGGGAACACCTTTATCGTCTCATTGTCGGCTAACTTCGAGATTGTTAAGCTGTCACCATTCATTTACTGTGTAGAACAGTAGCATAAGTCGTCATTCGTTTTCGGTGTAGAACAAACGAACCAGTAGTGATTCATTCATTGTGTAGGCCAGATGCACGAGTAGTAATTCATTAATTGTGTAGGACAGACGACCGTTCGCCATCCATACATTGCATGGGACATACTAGAATTGTTATGAAAAGTTGGTGATTTATTTAATTGATCCTTCATGACACTGCAGTTTAAATATTAGTATAACTTTCAATATGACCACTTGCACTTGTCATGCCAAGATTCCATTGACATCTCACAATTACAACATCTTAACTGAAAGGCGATATCAATTTATACATAATTTGAATCTGAAATGCCGTGCTAGAATTAGCATTCCTTTTTAAATAAACCTAGAGTGTATTATTATATCCAAATGTGATATGTCACGCACGTTTTATTATGTTTTGAAGACAGGATAAACATCCTACTCGGAACAAGATATGGTAATGTTTTGTTGGTTATCTGCATAAAGAGATTGACAAAAATACGGTCTAACCATTATCATTTTCTCTACGAGTAAAATACAGTGTTAGAATGAGTAACCTTTACAAAAATGAAATTCATGATTTGAAAGTAAGTGTATAATGAATTAGACTGAGAAGATTGGGATGTCTGAAGTATAACCCTAAAATGCGATGTTTCGTGTATCTTTGATATGTTTTTTAAATCCGTAACTGAAATACCCAAATACGAACATGCAGTCAAACTGAAGTCAGTGAGGTATCATTGCGAATAAGTAATCAACAAGAACCAGCAGCACAACCTATTCTCGATTACGGTAGCAATCAAATAGGTAGAGTGTATCATCGGTTGTGGTCTTATATGGGTCGTGATCAAAACATTGATACTGGACTACAAATATCACAATGGGATTTTAAAGAATTGTACCCGATTTATTTATTTTCGTTGCAACATCTTGATCTATCTTAACACTCGACCATTGATATAAAATTTCAGGCTCGTATCGGCGATGCTCTTGGAGGATTTAGAGCAGTTGCTGTTATTCTCAGTGATACATCTATGACGCTTGAGGGTGGTGGTGAAAAAATGCGAGTCATTGACGCAACAATTGAAAATATTTATCGGGATAATTAGATTATCACTATCTAAATAAAATGTCCTACAATCATGTTAATGTCACCCTGACACCTGGTCAGGTAAAACAACTACAATCGAAAAATTATACTACATGTGGCACAGTTATAACGCTAAAAAAGGAACAAACAACCGGTGGATCAAATAGGTTATCGCTGACAAAACTCAACTTAATCATTTCAATAAAACGTTAAAAGCTGGTACAGGAGTTAAGTTGACTTTTTCACAAGCAGCGGTCAACGATATGATTAAATCCGGTGGAATATTTCCTCTTGCTGCACTGGCTCCACTAGCTATTCCTGCTTTTTAAAGCACTTGGACTAGGCGCTGCTGGTACTGTTGGTAGCAATCTTATTGGTAAAATGTTTGGAAAAGGTTATAAAAAAGGGAAATGGATTCAGACTGCCAGGAAGCCGGTACACAAAGCACTATGGACGGGGTTTTGAACTCAACAGGGCAGTTTCATAGGTCCTTTGTCGCTGGCAAAATATTACTGGGATAACTTCTGTGGCTCCAATGTATAATTTTGACCTCTCCGACGGTCAACGATGCCATCGAAGAGGATGCAATAAGGATGATAGCAATCGTTGAAAAAACAAAACGTCCTCATGAGAAAAAGAACAATGTAGTATACACGTTTCAATACGGATCATTTGCGCGGACTCCACTAAACAATATTTTAAGTATCACTGCAACCGTCAAGGGTATTTATCGATTAACACTAGTATCACCGACTCAATTTAATATATCATCGTGGATTTCATCTGGGGTCAACAATACGATATCAATGATCATCGACAAGGATACAATTGAACAATTTACAATAACATCCAATGATAATAATTTGGCTTGGGTTTCAGTAACATGGTATGTGGAATTCGTAGCGGATTTAAGTAAACAATTCAATTGAGAATCTATAGGATTTTTACTAGCGGTTTGAATTGAAATTGTTCACTGTTGTAATAAATAAAATATCATCTCTAATGACGAAGTCATTGCCGACGATACCTTCAGTATCTCAATACCGTTATGATACCGTCAAAGAATTTCAAACTAGCCTAGGAATACTCGCTGATGAATACCGCGTAAAATAAAAAAAATACCGACGAAGAATCAACGTCATTGACGTAACCGTGTACTCGGTATCTGGTGTAATCACTGGTGCTGGAATAATAATATCTCCGGTTACAATGGTTGCCCCGATCATTGTTCCAATTTGTATATCTGCGGCGACAACCATCGCGGGGTGTTATCAATAATAATAAAAAATATCATCGTGTTCCCAGCGAAAACTACACGATTAAGTTGTTAACCTCGCTACTGTATCCAATGCATACTCGCAATTATCCACGATGATTTCCTCGTCGATCGATGATACATTTATATCCGATGATGAATTCTCGAAGATGGTTCGGTTGTATGATTCAAGGATGTCAAAATTAGAGCACGACAATAATAATACTAATGTCACAAGAGCTGCTTCAACGAGTAGCGGAAAATACCACTCCGGGGAAAACAAAATTGATATCGCTGGTAACGAAAGTACCAGAATTCAGCGTTTAATTTAACCCACCGTTGGTAGCATCTGAGATAGCGTTAACGCAATTAAGATGTTACTGCAGTTGGCCTAATGTCAGATAGGAACCATTTAATGGTAAACCACCCAATAACAGTTTTACATTTCCGTGGAAAAAAAAAGTTAATCCGGATGGCACCACTGAACCAGAATGACACACATTTACCCGCTGGCGCATATGACATCGAATATATCAACGCGGAGATTATAAATTCCATTGAAGCAATCACAGGAAAAATATAATTCCCGTCGAAGATGGACCTGATAAATCTCCCATCGAAATACACGGACATGAGCCTCTGCTGTCAACGACCATGGAGATAAATTCACCTAACTTCGCCGTGGATATATATAACAGCTGAATTAGAACCTTGTTAGGTTACCCTGAGTATCCCCCAGGCACCGTTTATATAAAAGATCTACCAAGACAGCCACTAAAATCCGACTTTATTTCGTCGAAACAAGATTATCACGGTTTTGATAGTGTTGATGTTGGTAGTATACCTAAATTAACATACGTTTTACAGTTAGATAATATTTTTAATGATTAAAGAGCAATTGTCGAAGCCTCCTCTGGTGAGCGTTTAACATTAGATGATGCAGAAATCGCTACACACTTCACAAAAATGAATAGCTATTTTGAGCGATTAAACGGCTATATAGTAGCAGCATTAAGTGAAATCCCACCACGCTGAGATGATGTCACCAAGTACATAGAAGTATGTAATAAAATTATCGCCGACGAGAAAGAATTTAATAAGTGATTTATTCAAGCTATATTAGATCATAATCATCCTGCAACGAAAACAACATTTGCAGCAAAACATAATATCTGCGTTGAAGATATCTCCGAGTTTAAGTTTCCAGGATATAACGTACCATGGATGCGAGGGAAACTCAGTGACACCATCGACGAATTCTTTCCGTGGATCCACAGAGCATGGTTGAATAGTCTTCATGCGGTTCATTTCCAGGTACCTGAACCTAAAAAATCTGATTTCTTCACTGATGAATTACCTGCTCAGGATCCAAAGTACAATTACAAATTTGACATTAATTTTCTACGTGCTAGTGATATCTATCAAAAGTTTTCATATAATGTCTACGACGGAACAGAAACTGATGCACTTGGAAAATACGAATACAACGAGTATGGTAGAATAATATGGCGATTTGCTCAAGGTGTATTTTGTAGTAACAGACAAAAGTTTACTTGTGATCTTCAACACGATGAAATAATTATTTCAAACAAAGCTAAACCAGCTTCGAGATTATCTACGAAGATCTCTATTACTCGATTTAACAACTTCACGTGGGACAATCAAACAACAACAACATCTAAATCAAATTATCTCCGATATGAATTATCTCAACGATAGATTACTCTCGTTGGTCTACGAAGATAGATCTCCCACAAAAGAAAATATTCAAGAAAAGTATTTTGACGCACTGATTTAGATTTAGTCTGTATGAAATTTCCAGGATAGGATGTACCAGCGATGAAGAAATCAGTCAAAGATATTATTGATGAATTATTCCCACAAATTCACGCGTTATGGTTTAAAATAAATCCACCCAATGAAATTCTACGGTCGAATAATTCAGTATACGGCAATAACAAACACAGATCACCCGGCAACGTTGATATATCATCCACTATTGCCATACACGTTATTTGTAATGCAGTATTAGGGAGTTATGCCGTTGATGTACCAAATTGAGATCTCGGATACATTTTATATACGTTTTCCCCAAATGTTTCCCCTGGGGAGTTTAATTTAATGAACCCACCTCATTTAACATACTTGAAAACCACCAACAATCTTATCAAGAGGATGAATTTTAGAATAACCGACCAGAACTTTTCCTTGGTTGAAATTCGAGGGGAACAATTACAAATGACGTTAGATGTGAAATCGTAGATTTTCGTCATAGACTTTCATCATGAAAATTATAAACGATTTCAATAAAGATTTGAAAATCGAAGATTTTCAAGCTAGATTTTCATTATTAAAATCCTATGGACGCTTGAAAATCATTGATTTTCACTTGCAATTTAGAAGTATATAGACTTGCAATAATATGTATCATCATACGTGAATAGTTATTTACGAGAAACATAAACTCGAAAACGCAATCAATGTAATTTTTCAAGCAATTTTGAACATCGTTTACGATTTCAGAAGCATCGTTAGGATTTTCACCTACGGATTTGAAAATCGAAGATTTTCACGTTGAACTATTGATAACCTCGGCGAGGATGATAAATTTCTACTCACTGAAGACCAAATGCAACAGCTGCAAGAGCATACTATAACAACGATTAGTTGTAACTACCATCAAATTATGCTATATGTCCATTCTTGCTTGCTGTTACTGAGGGTACTAACCTGAATCTAAAGATTTTATTTCAATGACTAAATGACTGACACAATCATTTAAGAAATGGAAAATATAAGATTTTCATTGAAAATCATAAAATGATTTCAAAGTTGATTTTGAAATCTACGATTTCTCTAAATGAAATCCGGGGGTTTTCACCGGCGAGTTTTTAGTAATTATTGTCGTTTTTTTGTCTATTTTTGTTGATGTTTTGACCGTTTTGGCCATTTTTGACTATTTTATAATTGTCCTCGATGAAATTTTCATTACAAAGATGATTTTCTCTAAATGAAGTCCGGGGGGTTTTACCCTCAAAAAGTGACTAAAATCAGTCAAAACGATGGCTAAAATCAGACAAAAAATAATGGCCAAAATAGTCAAAAAATGGCTAAAATCAGTCAATGATGATAAAAAATATTTCAGTAGTAAAAAAAATATTTACTATAACAGTTACAACTACCTGGTTGTGTAACCCATTCATTGATAGCGTAGCCAGTATAGAATTTCACCGCTATTGTTTGTTGACTAAAACTACCTTGTTGGTTGAATGGGCATACCTGTATTATGATACAATGCCGTCCAACGAGTATTTATACATGTCTGTTACCTGTTCAAACAGTGAAGCATTTTACACACAGTTTATACAACAGAGGCTCTTAAAGGGTATTTTCATTCTGTTGGATTAATGCTCGTATATTCCTAACCTTCGAATTGATCATCCTTTTAGATTCATACTCCTGCCCCAAAGCTTTTCTTACCCTTTCCACGATAGTGCATGACGGGAAAAACACATGAACATCTTCACAACAAACAAGAGAGTCGCGGAGAGAATTCTGAATTCGCTTTATCAGTGTATACTTCTTTGAAAGGGAATATTTATTGCTCAAAATAGCCCATTCAATGTCCTGATAATCTGACATAATTTGATCACAATTTAAACCATCTGATAATTGTATTTTTTGATTTTTCAGATTTGATATTTCAGTTATAATCTCAGTGATATTTTCATAATTTTTATTCTATATATATATATATATAAAATATATATATATATATATATATATATATATATATATATATATATATATATATATATATATATTTCTAATACAAAAAAATAAAATAATTGGGGGTCAATTTTGACGTGTTTTTTAGACAGTACGATGCCGTTACAACCGTTTCATTAGGGTTGTTTATAGGCATACATATATATATATATATATATATATATATATATTTAATTAAGGAGAGTACAATGCCGTTACAACCGTTTCATTAGGGTAGTGTATAGGCATACATATATATACTTAATTAAGGACAGCACAATGCCGTTACAACCGTTTCATTAGGGCAGTGTATAAGATTACATATATACTTAATTAAGGACACCACAATACAATCCCAAATCGAGTGTATATGGCGATTGTATACACTATGAATGACGTCAATGGTGGTCTGGTATTATACAATGAATGAATAAATGGTAAATGACAATGGATATATACAATGACGGTGGCGGGGTCTACATTCATTCGTGAACAATCATACAACCCAGATAAAATCCAAGGTTGTATGAATCCAAAAAGTACCCACAAACACCGTGGATAGTGCATGGGTTGTATGATTATTCACGTATGATTTTCGACACTTAAAACCCCCAATAATATAACAGACGATATGGTATATAAGCTGTTTATAAAAAAAAACAGAACACAGAGGTGTGCGATTTTATTATTTCATGTGTTTAATACTGATTATTGACAACGCTGAAGCAAGATCGATTACTCGTAAAAATAAAAAAAAATGAATACAGCTGTTTTGTAAACACTACGTGTTTGATTTATTTTCTTACAAAACATATAATTTCCCCAAACTGATTATATCTTTGTTGAGAATCATGACAGCGAAATCAACCAATCAGAAAATTCCCATATCGAAAACAGGTGACAGAATCCACTGAGATCGATAACTCTTTGTCAAGCCGTAACATACCCACACGAGTTATCCCCCGCTGGTGTTATATAGAATATAGTATAAAATGGAATTCAGACATAAATGAATTGAATTCTTTGTCCGGTTGTCTTGGAGACGGCCGACTTGGTTAATCCGTCTGCTACTTTTGTACTGAGGTGCTACAAAAATGAAATATCTACCGGCCTCAGTTATTGATTGGAATACTATTTTCTTGTTATTTTCTGTATTATATGATTTTACAGGTCTCTTCCCAATTGATTTACAAGTGTCAACATTTGTCAGGTCAATTGTTGGTGTACGCTTTTTACATTTCACACAATATATATCCATAATATTATATTGTTATATCTAATGAAAGTGATTGATTTTTCAGCGTTAAAGAAAAAACAACAAGTAAAACATCACGCTATGTTACCAAACTCTATCAGGATGATTATTATCGGACCGTCCGAAAGTGGTAAAACTTAGTTGCTGCTCACAATGATAATAAAATATATGACATGGGACAAATTATATTTAGTTGCCCCGAGCGTGGATGATCAGCATTGTTATCAAGTGTTAAAAGATTACAACGAAAATGCTTCAGAAATTGCCGGTGAAAATGTTGACGAGGTAATTACAAATATCAACGAACCGCAATCTGTGGAAGATTTGGATGGAAGAATTAACAATCTTGTTGTGTACGACGATGTGATGTTGGAACAACAAAAAAACCTGCCAAAATATTTTCTCGAGGACGTCACAAAAACACGGACGTGATATATGTAACTCAAAAATACGCACAGATATCCATGTATAATCAGAGAAAATTGCAAGTTAGTATGTGTATTTAAGGGAATTGGAAAATACACACTACACAATATTTATCAATATTGGTGTGACGGTGATATGGATTTTAATAAATTTCGAAATTTCTTTAGTGGTGCTCAGGCTACCCCGCACGGATTTATAACTATACATTTATCAGATCCTCGGACACGATATTGTATCGGATTAGACCGTATTTATAATTTATTTGATTAACCAGGTAACAGCAAAGGGGCTGCGACAACGGCATTGACGTCGTTTTCGAGAAAGCCTCGTTGTGCCCGTGGACGCTTCTATTAAGCATTTATGACTTCTCTCTCTGTAATGAGACTCTGTCTCTGTAGCAGCTTTTTTTAATTAAATATTTTCGGTTTGAAATAGTTTCGGTTTCTCTGAAATAGCTTCGGTTTCCGTAGAAGCCTTATTTTTGTTTGAAAACTTGGTCTGTTCACCGTCCCTAGTTTGAATGGATTGTACAGACTGTGTGTGTAAATGTTAGCGTCCTCGCTTGCATTGCTAAATTTCATTTTCCTTAGAATTAATCACACAGTACCCTCCTCGATAAATCGACATTTTGTAAAAA
Organism: Unio delphinus; assembly: GCA_029339505.1. Lineage (NCBI taxonomy): Eukaryota > Metazoa > Mollusca > Bivalvia > Unionida > Unionidae > Unio > Unio delphinus. The sequence goes on along the minus strand of JAQISU010000029.1, from coordinate 13,617,650 downwards.
TGTGATGACTGACACTATATTTCTTTTAGCTCCAAGATAACCAGAACAAATGTCCTCTATACGAGGTTACAGATCAATGTCCTCGATACCCACCAAATACATTAATTCTTTATTTATGAAATTCCATATGTTGTTATATTTAACTTAGAATCAGCAAGAAGCAATGTTAGAAACTCAATTGTCCGAATCGCACGATTTCTTTATTCCAGCTTTTACAATACAATTGAATGTAATGTAATGAGAACAGTCATTTGATAAGACTTACGTGTATGGTATTACCAAAGTACTATAACAAATTCATAGATACTAATCTAGTGCATTGCAATACCCCGGAGCCATAATCATGACTATGGTACCACTCGCTGGTAAGGTTATACCGCAATGCCATAAGACAGCCATTGGTACCAATCACTTGTATGGTTATGACTTAGTTCCGTAAGACAGCATTATTACTACTCATATGTATGTTACTCAAACAGTCCCATAAGACAGTCACTGGTACCACATACGTGTATAGCAATATTAGAGTGCCATAATTTAGTAATTCGTAGCTCTCACGTGTATTGAATACCCTAGTGCCATACGACAGTCACTGATACCACTCACTTGTATATTACTTAAACAGTCCCATAAGACTGTCATTGGTATCACTCACGTGTATGGTCATACCATAGTGCCATAAGGCAGTAATTGGTACCTCTCACGTATATGGTAATACACCAGTGCGGTAAGACAGCCATTAATACTACTCTATTGCAATAAAAACAGCCAATGGAATGACGTATATGGAAATAACCCAGTGCCATACGACAGTCATTGATACCACTCACGTGTATGGATGTTTTTCTCAGTCCCATAAGACATATATTTGTACCACTCACGTGTATGGTACTTCTTTGGTACCATTGGAGATCCATTTGTACCACTCACGTGTATGGCAATACACCAGTGATATAAGACATTTATTGGTACCACTCGTGGGTATGGTTGAACCCTAGTACCATACGACAGCCAATAGTACCACACACGTGTATGACATTACGTTAGTGCCATAACAAATATACTTGTACAACTCATATAACCACCATAACTCTGCAAATGCACAACTCTCGTGTATTATAGATGTTCAGTGCCATACAATGCTCTGGTACAACTCATATGACGACCAAGGCACGATTCACGTGTCTCTATGTACGACAGTACTGAAAATGACTAAGTGAAACAGTTTTCATTTGCTCGTTTAAAACTACAAAAAGTATATACATTATATTAGTTTTTTAAATAAGTTGAAAGAGTGCGCTGTAAGGATAGGACATTTGACGTAACATAAACCATTTTTCAGTCATATTGCTATCTTGTCTGCAGGGTGGCGATATATTGTGATGTCTAGAACTGGGTCAAAGAAACATTTAATTCCCCCTATGTACCGGCGACATGAACAAAATGCATTGTAATATCACACGGTTTAAAGTATAATACAATGGCCAACATTAATACTAATATACTTTGGATGTAATAACGCAGCCTTGTGCTTGTCAAGAAGTCAATGGAAAATCTAAAGGTTATACCTGAAATGTTTTAGTCATACACCTGTGATTATCCTTCATCAATTATGCCGTAAATTAAACTCGGATATCTTGATATAGCCTTAATATAATATTTTCCCTGAAGAGGATTTTGTGACATTGATAAGAGAGCCAGGACTCTATCACAAGGCTGAAAACTCCTTTCCTTCGATTTTTTATCATATGTTGATTTCATTTTAGATTTGAGCAGAGTGCAAATTTTCTCTTGCGACCTCACAAGCCTTTGACAACTTGTACCTAAAATCGGAAACATAATCACGAAGATTGATCTCAGTATCTTCATTAGAGAGAAGTTTCTCTTTCAATAACTTCAATGGTCCACGCACAGTGTGTCCAAAAACTGAAGCCTAAAGATTCTTAAACTGATTCTCTAACAGCAAACAATAGTAAATAAATGCCTTCATCCCAATCTTTATACGTATCAAAACAATATGATCGGATCATATTTTTCAAAGTCTAATGGAATCTTTCTAATGCCCCTTGGCTTTCAAGGTGATAGGCAGAAGATTTTAATTGCTGAATGCCCAATCCATACATAACTTGTTGGATAATTCCAGACATGAAGTTTGAACCTTCATCAGACTGAACAGATTTAGGAAGGCCATACTGAGTGAAAAACATTATCAAAGCTTTTACTATTGTTTTAGATTTTATTTTCCTCAACGGAATTGCCTCTGGAAACCTTGTTGACGCACACATAATGGTCAACAGGTATTGATTACCAGAATTGGTCTTGTGTAAAGGGACCTACACAATCTACCAAAATTCTACTAAATGGTTCGTTAAAGGCAGGAATAGGTTATAGTTGAGCCTAACGTATCTTCTGATTGGGTTTTCCTACCATTTGACAAGTATGACAAGATCTACAGTATTTGGCAACATCACTTTTGATTTTTGGCCAATAGAAGTGAGTTAAGATCTTGTGATATGTTTTATTAATCCCTAAATGACCAGCCAATGGAGTTTCATGGGCCAGATTAAGTATTTCCTGTCTGTAAGGTTTTGAAACTACTATTTGATAGTTCACCAACAACTCATCAACATCAGGTACCTGGAGATGTCTTCATTTTTTCATAAGAATTCCATTTTTAATGAAATAACAGACAGGAACTTCAGTGGCTTCAGTCTCACCTATGACCCTTTGAAACAAACATGAGATCTCATGATATTTTTCCTGTTCGACGACAAGTGACTGTCATTTATCACCCTGATTAGAATAAAGAGAAGGAGTTGTTAAAAGAGGATCACTAGGATCAATACCTTCTGACTGATCCAAACAAGGAGTAAAAGAGACCTCATCAAAAGCCTGACCTATACATGTGTCAGATAAAGAAATACTGACTTCATCAACATCATTATCAAGAGCTTTCTTGATATATTCTTGATATATATATATATATATATATATATATATATATATATATATATATATATATATATATATATATATATATATATATATATATATATATATATATATATATATATCAGGGAATTCCATTTCAATTGGACCAACTTTCTGATCCAAATCAGGCTTGTCAGTTACAAGCGGATTATGCACAACCTTGTCTCTAGCGAAGTCGTTGCCTAGAAATAAATGAATGCCCTCAACGGGTACAACCGAGACTGTTCCGACTGTCACAAGTCCTGACACTAAGTCTGATGACAAATCTACACTATTGAGAGGAACGTTAACAAAGCCGCACTCTACTCCTTGAATAAGAACTCTTTCATTAGAAGAAGACTTCTCAGAAAAAGGCAAAGTACCTGTCAATAAAAGACTCTGAGAAGCTCCTGTGTCCCTTAAAATTTTAATAGGATGGGATTGACTGAATCACTCATATGTGATATAAAACGCTTCGACATGAATGATTCATAATACTCCATAAAATCAGACTGGGATTTATTAGATCCAACAAATGTATTGCTTTCAATACATGACCGTGACCACGACCTCTTAGAATTAAGAGCATTTGGAACAGGACTGTGTTGATTCTGATGCTTATTTTTCTATTTGTAGCAATGAGAAATAACGTGTCCTTTTTTCTTGCAATAGGTACACGTCGGAAGAGACAAGGATCTGGAATCAAGCTTTCTGAAGTTTGAGTTTTAAAAGTTATGCTAGTTTGAGTTTTCAGAAGGCTTGTATTAAGCTGAAATACTTCTCTGCCAGAAGACTGTTGAGTAGAAATCTTGTTAACAAAAGGAACTTTATGTGTCAAAGAATATTCGTCAGCAGATCGAGCAGTATTCTCCAAGGTTTCAATCCTATGCTCATCAAGATAAGACTGAACGTCACCATGGACACAGTTTTTGAACTCTTCAGTTAATATAATTTGCTTCAGATTATGATCATCGTGTTCAACTTTCTTGGCTAAGCACCATCTATCAAACATCTGATATTTTTCTCTAGCAAATTCGACATGAGTTTGTCCAGCTTCTTTTCTGTAATTCTGAATTTTTGCCGATAGGCTTCAGGGACTAACTCATAAACACTTAGAATGCATTCTTTAACCAAAATCATAGTCACCACTTTGGTGAACAGGCAGTGAAATCTAAATCTCAGTAGCCTTACCAGTGAGTACACATTGCAATAACTGAGTCCAATGCTCCCTTGGCCACTTTAAATTTTCTGCAACATTTTGAAAATGAATGAAGTATTTGTCTACTTCATTGTCTCTGAATGGGGGCACTATTCTAATATTACTTCCTAAATCAAAAGTGACATTTGGATTTGAAGTATGAAGGTGTTTTTCACTTGCCAGCTTTATTTCTTTCATTTTACACTGACATTCCCTTTCTTCCTTCTCTCTCTCTCTATCTTTATCGATTTGTTTTTCTTGTAACGGAATGTGCATCTGCTATTTTTGTAATTTAATGTGCCTACTCTTTGTCATATTGTAATTGTTTTTCTTTCTCCCTTTCCTGTCTCTCTCTCTCCTCTTTATCATATTGTAATTGTCTTTGTTTCTCCTCTTTTTCATATTGTAATTGTTTTTCTTTCTCCCTTTCCTGAAATTCCAGCCTCTTCAGCTCTAAATTCCATCTTGAATTTTAATTCTAATTTCTTTTTGTTAATGTCAGTCTGATACAGACTTCCTGGCCGAAGTCAAAGCACGTTTATCCCAAAAATTCTTTTCTGTCAAATATTGGACCAAAATCTTTTTGATATCTTGCTTTGTTAAAGAAGCCTTGGCTTCAGAAAGATCATATATTCTGGCAAGTTGAATCATCTCATCTTTTTTTAAATGATCTAATTGCTCCTGAGTATGATTAGAAAGAAATATTTCTACTTTACATGCCAATTTAATACAAGCCTGTAAATCTCACTAACGATTTTAAAATAAATTAAAAAAACTAGGGGAATTCAAATTTAAAACAAAGTTTTCTGAAAAACATTCTATCCACATTCCAATTGATCCCAATCCCGGACGAGCCCCAAATTTATATGTTATGTGCTAAGGTTCGAATAAACTGTAACATAAAAAGAGTGAAAATAACGAGCTTGTAAAAACTTAATAAACAATTTATTGAGTACAAATATACTCCAGAAAAGAAAATTAAAACTTACGGTTTTAAGAATCAATTCCAAAATTAATCCAAAAATAATTCAAAATATAATCCACTAGTGAAATTGCAAAAGTCCTGGTAATGAAATGTCCTAATAACTTCCAGTTCGAATCTTAGAGAAGCATCGAAGATGGAAGACGATTTCGCGTGATGAAGTCAGTTCTGATTTTATGAAATTCAATGAGCACAATTGTTTTCCAGATAAATAACAAAATAAATCCTCTTGATCCAAACGAATTGAAATAATTTTCTGTAAAAGGTAATATAAAATAACTCAAAACAACACAACTTAATATTCTAACAGGCCAACGTCTACTAAATAGTTCGCTCCAAAACATCATTTATATACCTGCTTTTACGTAAATAAGGAAGGGGTCACATGAGCTGTTAGAATCTTTAGAACAAATTTACATTAAAAAAATCCATATGACCCAGATGAGAATGAGTTATTTTTACTCTCAAGAACTAAAAATAGAAAGATGTTTAGAACAAACCTCCATAATGTCCTTGGAATCAGTCAATCATTTTAAAAAGCTTGTTTACAAACTCTGAAGCAAGATCAGAAATGAGGCCGACATCTGGTGTTTATTTGTTGAGTACAGGTCATCACACTCTTTTAAAAAACATTTTTTCCAATGAATGAATTTTAAACTTAAAATGTCAAATTTGAATCTGACAAACAAACAATAAAAACAAAATTAAATGAACTAATTCAAATATTCGTAACAGTATTATCACCCTAAAAGGTTTTTTTGTGTATCTTTGAAAGGCTCTCCATATACTTGTTGGAGATACCCAAATATGAACAGGCAGCATAACTGTCTTAAAAAATATCAGCTACCACAAAAATACAACATTTCTCCAATTCTATAATGAACGCTGATTGTGACCATAAAAAAATTGTATGTATGTATGTATGTAGTATGTATGTAGTATGAATGTATGTATGTATGTATGTATGTATGTATGTATGTATGTATGTATGTATGTATGTATGTATGTATGTATGTATGTATGTATGTATGTATGTATGTATGTATGTATGTATGTATGTGTGTGTGTGTGTGTGTGTGTGTGTGTGTGTGTGTGTGTGTGCGTGTGTGTGTATGTATGTAGGTAGGTAAGTAAGTGGGTAGGTAGGTACCAATTAGGTATCGCTTCTAAACGTGCTACAGTGTGCTGGCTCTCATGCATAAAGTGATATATTTATGAAATGCCATAGCGTCTTAGTTTTCACTTAGAATCAGCATGAAGCAATTTTACAAACTCCGGTGTCCATATACTACGGTTCTGTTTATTCCAACTTGTACTATACAATTGAAAGTAATGGTATGGGAGTCACAAGTATAGTACAGTCGACTACGGTTTACTACACACCCTCGGGCCAGTCATGAGACCGTGCAGTTAACCGGAGTGTGCAGTTAACCGATGTGCAGTTAAGTGGAGTCGACTGTAATGAGAACAGTCATTGGTACCACTGTCGTGTATGATAATACCAAAGTACGATACCAAATCCATTGGTACCACTCACTTGTATCGTAATACGCCAGTGCCATACAATAGCCTACTGTGCCTCTCTTTCAGAAACTGACTCAGTTTCCTACCAACTGTGTTTAACAGTTGATCTCAGATCAAGAAATCAGTCAACCCTTCAGAAGTTTTCACCGCGCTGACGGATTCAATGCATCGCTAAAATTAGTTTGTTATTCTAACGATGAACTGACAAAAGGTTTCTCCCTTCTCGGGCTTGCTATACCTGAACCTTTCACGGAAGCCTTGTTCAATTAGCTCGTACCTTTTTAGAAATGCTTCCTTCAAGACGTCGTAATCAAACACATCGTCTCTAGGAAGTTGTGAGTACACATCCAGTGCTTTTCCTTTTAATAATGCACTTAGATTCATTAATTTTAATAATGCACTTAGATTCATTGCGAACAAGCTTCTGGTTCTCGGCATATCGCTCAAACCGATAAAGATAACTATCCATGTTATCTTTTTCATTGTCGAAGATGGGGAATTTATGCCCTTTAATCTGCTAAAGGCAGAAATGTGTTCTCCTTTTCTAGCTGTTGCTAATTCTACATTACGTTTATGATTTCTTAATTTAATCTTTCTTCTATCTCTAAAGCTTCTAACTTTGCATGTTTTTCCCTTTCTTTCATTCTATATTCTACCTCTTTAAGCAGTTCTATCTTCTCTCTCTCTGCTTCCCTTTCCTTTTCTATCCTTTCTTGTTCGGCCTGTTTTTCTAGTTCTATCTTTTCCTTCTATAATTCTACCCTTCCCCTTTCGGCCCGTTTTTTTAGTTCTATCGTTTCCTTTTCGGCCTATTTTTCTAATTCTATTTTTTTCTGTTTCAACAGCCATCCTCCTTTCTTCCGCTTCCCTTTCTAGCTCTACTTTTTCCTTTTCGGTGTCTCCTTTAATCTGTGGTTCCTCTCCCTAGCCTTTTCTTCCTGAAATAAAATTCCATAAACGTTCTCACTCATACCCAAGTTCTTTGCTTAAGGCGACCAAGTCCTTAAGGGATGACACGACTCCTAGTAATATAACAAATATATTAAAGTCGACTCCGGTTAACTACACACCCTAGGGCCCGTCACGAGACCGTGCAGTTAACCGGAGTGTGAACTTAACCGGAGTACGGTACAGTACATTTTTTAGCATTAGAAAAAATCGGGACCGGCATGATTGCGTGCGGTTATCCGAAGTGTGCAGTTAACCGATGTGCAGTTAAGTGGAGTCGACTGTATTTAAGACTAGACTAACCTTATCTTCCCGATGAAGGCAACCAAAACAATACTTTTTATGTGTTTATACTGGACCCACCGATATTGCAAAACTAACTAAAATAACCACTAAGGTGAACATTATCTTCTCAAGAAGTTCACACTCAAATATAAACAATGAGTGAAGACCTTCACAAGAAAGATGATGACGATTCACTTTATCCAAAGACCCCACATCTGACACCATTGTCGTAGAATTGTAACCGGTATTGGATTAAATGAACAACTCATCACAATGTGTGAAAGTTAAAAATGTATTAACTTGATTAGTAAAGAATGATATTAAAATACAATGATTCTCACACACTCTCAATATAAATTGATCCAAACAAATCACTCTATACTAACATTCACACATTAAAAATAAACCAATAATATACCTCTCTGATACACAGTTTCAAGAAACCTTTATTTCAAATAATATTACACACTAAAATATTTATATAGTTTCACGTATAGACTAGCCATGGGATTCAAACAATCTCGAGTTTACAGATACGTTCAAAATGTTCTGCACTGTCAGTAAGATTCACAAATCTCTTGGAATTCAACTAGGATTCAAAATAATATCATGTAAATACAAATATACCAATTTAAACAAAAATTGGAATAAACATATGCTTCTTGACCCTTGTACAGTCGCACGATTCATCCACCGATAACCGTCAAAGCTTCATCACGTTCCTCGGGTTGACCCACTCTTGTATCAGCCGCTCACCCCCTTCATGGATCCACTACATGAACAATTAGTCATTCATACGTATACACGCACAGACAGCATACAACACTCTTGTATTAGCTACATCTACAGTCGTGGTTCCACCACATGTACAGACATACGTACGTACATATAGACATTTAGATAGCTCGTTATATCACCTCGTAAACATGTAGCCACGTAACGTCGTAACCACATTACTTCGTAACCACCTCGTAACACCTCGTAACCTTGTAAGCTACAATAAAAACAAACTGGTAATAATAATGAGTTCTGGAAAATACTATCTCACTAAACTCTTAAAACAACTTGAAATTCGCAGTTCACAACGTTTCTAATATACGTTGTAATAAATGAATCACTACACGATATGACAATACAAACTCAAAAAACTTATATCAAATAAAATATAAATTTAACACTCACCCCTATGGCTTTTAGAAATAGCACGTGAAAATACGTGCTCTCTTCACTAGATCCAAAAGATCATTGTGTTGATTATATCTTAATGTTGCTTAATTCGTAGGATAGTGAGTAATATTTACGGTAATATACCCGTGCTAATCGTGATAATGACGTCCGAAGCCGCAAGTAGTTTAGAGCGGCGCGAGATATATGTTTGTACCGTCGCTCGTCTGAAAAACAAACACCTGTTCAACCCAGACAGCGCTGTAAGCGTGCACAACACAAATAATCAAATGTTTCTCAGGCAAAGCAAAACTTTAATTTTTTCTTTCTAATTCTGTGACAGAATGCACTAGATTCTACATACGATGTATATTCTGTATCATGTATGCACTAAACCCCAAATAACCTGCATATATTAGACATTGTATTTACTATCCTTTATATACGCATATATATATAGATACTAGAGTTTAGATATCATATGCGATGAAAATTCCAGAAATTGTTTATACTAAATAACTAACTAACTAACCAAAAATTGTATATATACATGTGTGTGTGTGTGTGTGTGTGTGTGTGTGTGTTATGCTCTGTATATGCCAGATGATGTGTATACTGGCCCATTTATATACCAAACTCTCTACTTGTACTCATCACTGATGATGCAAACTTATGTAGTCAGATATTGATTATCTAGAGAGTATCCAAGAATTCAGAGAAAGATGAAAAATCAGGGACAGATAAACCAGAAATTACACTATTACTCTTGAATAATCAGATAACGAGAATCCAGGGTGATTACTATAACGATACAAACATTCCATAATAAGTCATTGACAATCCATATAACATATTCTGACGTTGAAAACATTCCATAATCAGTCGTTTGAGAATCCAGAAAGAATACCATGACGATGAAAACGTCACATAATCTGTCATTAAGAATCCAGATAAAAATAATCTGACGATGGATACATTCAATAATCAGTCATTGAGAATCAAGAGACAATACCATAATGATGAAAACGTCCCGTAATCAGTCATTACGAATCCAGATAAAATAATATGACGGAAACATTCCATAATCAGTCATTGAAAATTCAGCGAGAATATTTTGACGATAAAAGCATTGCATAATGAGTCTCGACGAATTCGAAATATTCTATAACGATGAAAACTATACATAATCACTATTTACGAAATCCACATATTATCTGATGATGAAAACATTCAATAATCAGTCATTACGAACTCCAAATATTCACTGATGATGTAAACATTGCGTAATAAGTCATTACGTTATACAAATATTATCTTACGATACAAACTTTACATAATCAGTTATTAGAAATTAAAAATAGTATCGGATGATGTAATTCATTTCATAATCAGTCATTACGAATTCCAGATAATTCTGATCATGAAAACGTTACATAGTCGGGGACTAGAATCCAAAGACACTTGAAAATGCACATTCAAAAAAGAAAATAAAATGTATATGAATGGTTGAAGATGTTTTCAGACACACACACACACCATATTATTTCATACACTATCTATGAGACAGATTTTGCAACGTTGGCAACTTTTATTAATTCAGATAAAATAATAAAATGGGAACACATTTATCGTCCTATTTTCTGCTAACTTTGCGATTTTTAAACTGTCGCCATTCATGTACTGTGTTGAACAGTTGCAGAGATCGCCATTTATTCATTTAGATGGACAGATGCACGATGAGTCATTTATTCATTGCGTAGGACATAAGCACGAGTAGTAATGCATTCATTGTGTAGGTCATTGTTTGGGACAACACATGGTAGTCATTCATTCACTAAGTGGCACAGACGTATAGTTAGTCATTCATCAGTTGAAGGGAACAGACACAGAGGCATGATTCATTTATAGTCAGGGACGAACGCATGGTCATCATTCATTCATTGTGTAGAACAGACTAAAATTACATATATAAATGTATCAACTCATACATGCATACAAACTAATAGACAAGAATAGTTATGAAAATATGTTGTTTTATTTAATGGATTCTTCTTGAGATTGCAGTTTAAATATCAGTATCTCATGTAATATGACTATTCGCAATTATTGTGCCAAGATTCCAATGAAATATCATATGACAAGCCACAACACGTACAAAATCCAGTCTGAAAGACGATATGGATTTATAAATAATTTGAATATGAAATGCCGTGCTAGAATACGAATTTCTTTTTAAACATACTAAGGCTATGTCAAGATATCCGAGTTTGGTTTACGGAGTAACTGATGAAGGATATTCACAAGTGTATGACTAATACATTCCAGGCAAAACCTTTTGATTTTCCATTGAAAATTTTACACGCACAAGGCTGTATTATTACATCCAAAAGTGTTATGTCACCCAAGTTTTTATGTTTTTAAGACAGGTAAAATATCTCACTCAGAACAAGATATTGTTATATTTTCTTGGTTACCTGCATAAACAGAGATTGACAAAAACAGGGGTCTAATCTGTATCATTTTCTCTTATAGTAAAATCAATGTTTGAATGCGTAACATTTATAAAAAAGAAATTCATAATTTGAAAGTAAATGTATAATGAATTAAACTGACAATAATACATTCAAACTAAATAGAAAGTTTCTATGAAAGTTTGTACACAGACACACACACATACACAATCGTATTTCATACACTATGACATAAATTCGGTCGTATTGGCAACTTGTTTTAGTGAAAATAGTCTCATAATACAATCGAAACACCTTTGTCGTCTTATTTTCGGCTAACTTCTACATACTGTGTAGAATAGTTGCTTAGTTCGTCATTCGTTTACTGTGTAGGACAAACGCACTAGTAGTCATTCATTCATTGTGTAGGACAGAAGACCTGTCGCAATAAATACATTCCATGGAACACACTAAAGCAGTTTAAATGTCGGTATGCCCTGTAATATAACCATCCGCAGTTGTTGTGCCAAGATTCCATTGACATATCATATGACATTCCACAACAATTACAACATCTAAACTGAAAGACGATATAAATTCATACATAATTTGAATCTGATATGGCAGGCTAGAATTACAATTTCTTTTTAAACAAGCTAAGGGTGTATTATTACATCCAAAAGTTGTATGTCACGCGCGTATTATTATGTATTGAAGGCAGGATGAACATCCTACTCGGAACAATACATTCTTATGTTTTGTTGGTTATCTGCATAAACAGAGATTGACAAAAACAGAGGTCTAATCTTTATCATTTTCTCTTGTAGTAAAATCAATGTTTGAATGCGTAAAATTTATAAAAAGGAAATTCATAATTTGAAAGTAAATGTATAATGAATTAAACTGACTAGATTGAGATGTATCACGTACAACCCTAAAAGGCGATTTTTAGTGTATCTTTGAATGGTTTTCTATATCCGTGTCGTAAATACCCAAATGTGAACAGGCAGTCTAACTATATTAAATAAAACACCAGCTACTGCAACAACATAACCCTTCCTCACTCCTATCATTGATGATGGAGTAATGTACCAACAAAAGTAAATATCTCCCTTACAGATAACGGAAACAAAGAAAATCAACAACAACATTTAAAAATATTGGCATTGGAAATCATAAATAATCAATATCAAAACTACACAAAAATTTACAAGGATGGCTCAAAAATTACAAATCCTTTTAAAACATCTGCAGCCTGGGTCATACCAGAACATAACATACAAATGGGCAGGCGTCTTCCTGACCACTGTTCCATTTATACAGCGGAATTTTGGGCCATCCTTGTATCATTAAAATGGATAGAAGAAAACAAACCAAATAAGACACTGATTATTGGTGACTCGCTCAGCGTCCTTACTTCTATCCAAAACAACAACACCAAATCTAGAGAAAATTTCCTAAAACAAATTATTCAGATATTAAAAATAGTAAATTCTCAAAATCTAGTAGTTGAATTTATGTGGATTCCATCCCACATAGACATAAAAGGAAATGACTTAGCAGATCAACTGGATAAACACAAACTCACCGAACCAAACTATATGACACTCAGATATAGTCAAACTGAGATATATCATTTAGTCTACTCAATGATTAATCAAAAGTGGCAGACTGATTGGGACAAAAACAAACAAGGGGTAAATTTACATAACATCATTAAGGAAGTCAATAGAAAAATCATACCACCTAGGTGCAATAGTTATGAACAGTGTAAAATAAATAGAATAATCTTGGGAAAAACAAAACTGGCTAACAGCTTTGGTAAATATATAGGACCTTTTCCACACAGCATTAATTGCTTCAGTTGTACCTTACCTGAAGACTTACATCACATTTAATAACTGTAAAAACAACCAGAAGGAAAGGAACATATTTAGATCTAAACAATTAAACATCTCTGCACCACGTACATACCCGGAAGTAACTCAATTAAAAAACACCAACCCCCAAAAAACAATTCAACACATAATATAATTACTTAGAACATCAGGGCTCCTTAAAAAAGATAGTGCAGATAATACTATATAATAAATAACACCCATAAGGAATGCCCCCTGTTGGTCACATGGGTTCATTGGCCAATCAGGGGATAGGACCTGCAACCGCGTAAATACGTTAAGCGGAATTTGTATAATAACAAAAAATAAATTAAACAATATCCATAAGGAATGCGAATGCATAGGACCTGAAGGGTTCCGTTTCTTGTAAAAGAACCCACCTACACTACGCTGGGTATAACTCCCCGGATAATACCTGTGCTAAACAAACATAATAGGATACTTAAAGATATTGAAATCTGCATTATAACAATGTAAAGAACAAAACAGAAACAATATACAAATGTCTGGCGAAACCACCTCTCTTCCGTCTATTCTTACAACTTTTCCTATATACAGCCTCATTGACAGCATCATACAACTAAACTAGGAATGTATTTACAGTTAAAAATCCCAACAAACCGGGATATCCACATGGTCTAAACGTGACCATCTAACACGTCTCCTGCTTTATGGCCTCAAATAGATTTTATGAGGTAGTCTCAAAGTCCAAAGTCCAAAGACTATCAGGTTCAGCGACACAATGTCGCAACATAAAAATATTTACTATAAGTAAGATCCCTAAATTATTACCATATAAGGTAGTCAATGCCCAGACTATCAGGCCCCGAAGCACAAAACTGAACTAATAATCTAAGCTATAAGAACTAAGGCCTATAACATGATTTAGATACCTGACCATCTAGCAAGACAACACAAGCTGCAATAAATTTTTACACAATAACCTTAATTACTTTAAAATTGCTACGTTGGATAACTACCAACGCGAGAATAGGCTGTCATATGAGGTTCTATAATCTACTTTAATAACAGCACAAAGTATTCAAAATTGTAAAGGGAGAACACGGAATGGATAGGACGGAAGGAGGGAACATCAATATGGAGGAACAACAAAACCAAGACACCCAAGAAGGACACGGGGACTAACCTGATTGAATGAGGGAACTTTGGTTACACCCTGTAACACTCCATCAAAAAGCCCTTTTAAGGGCTATTTATGCTTACAGAGTTTCCTTTTGGCTCAGAAACTCTATTCGACAATCTCGTTCTTCAAAAATCAGACTTGATCAATTTTTGCTCTCCACCATCAATATTAACAACCCATTTAACCTGACATAGACCAACCTACACATGTCACTTGACATACCTAGTTTACAAAATTGATAGGGAACGCACCAAATGTACACTGTGTACTAGACAAAAATTGGAATGTTAGGATGTTAGGAAAAAATATAACTTGAAAGATTGACTCAATTGCACAGGTGGCTTACACAATATCGGTATAGGATGTCCACTAGCAACAACTGGACTCGATTTGATAAGGCTAGGGCGTGCAAGACGAACGACATCAAAGTGCCAGTTCACAGATCCTTTTCCTCCTCTTCCTCTGCCTGACTCCAATACCAGCAAATGACTAGAAGTGGAAACCATTTTTCACTAGTCATCATTTGGTGCCATTGCACCTCTAGCTCTGCATCCTCTGATTGGTTGATAGGGTTGAGTGCGTGGCTGTTCTATTCCCACTCACCTAGGTCTTTCATTCATGTCGATAGCTCCTTATAAGGGTGCGGCATGACGACCAAATTAAATAGCATACTATGTATGCATAAACGCCCGTGCGGATGTAGCACCATTCCTTCCTCACGGGAAAATCTAAATCACTACCATATTAATTGGTAGTGTAAAATAGTGAAAAAATGACCCTTTGTGGCCGGTTTCACTTAAAACCATTATTCATTCATTAATTAGAACCATTCCACGGAATAACCATAGAAGACAGCTATTTCTGGATATTAGACGGGGAATATGTAGTGGAAAGAATACACAATGAATGGAAGTTTATGAACAGCCTGGACTTTGCAAAAAGACTGAAAATAGCCAGGGAGCTCTTAGAAGGAATGCTAGAAGAAGAAGCAGAAACGTTACGAGGCTGCATAAACCCACCCTATGTCAGAGTGGTGACATTGAAGGAAGTGATAGATATTGTCCAAAATGTAAAGTGCTTTTTGGATAATATCTTGACACAGTGGCCCCATGTCCAAAATGGTTTGGACAAGCTCTAGAAAGCCGAAGAACTGATGAGAAAGGAGTTATTAGAAGAAGTGAAGAAGATAAGAGATAACTGGAGTAAGAAGAGAAAAGACAATGAAAACGAAAAAAAGAAAGAGGAATTTGAATGATTAAATAACAATTGGATAAATATACAAGAGACGTTTAGAGCTATGGGACATCCTGACTGGATTCCCGAGGACAAAAAGAAGAACAAAAAGTCAATCATTAATAAAATCAAAAGGCGGTGAAACAACGGAAGAAAATAAAAGAAGGGCCACTCTTAAACCTCGAAATGATATTTGCTTTCTTTGCCTCCATTTCCCTTCTCGCTAGATAGTCCCAAATAAAAATACAAATAATATTCCATATGTTCAATTCCCCTTTCGCTATACAGACCCACCATGTTAAATTCCCTTTGTCGCTATACATATCCAACATGTTACATTTCCCCTTGTCGCTAAAGTGCCCCACGACCTTTCTCGCTATAGTGTCCCACGACCTTTTTGACTGGAATTTCCAATTGTCGCTATAGTGTCACATATTACTGCTAGCGGGGTCCTGATAGTGTAAATACAATTTATAACGCAGCTTAAGTAAAGTAAGATATCCATGTTAAATTTACATTGTCAATATTGTAGTCAAATGTAATCAGCAGTGCATTATAAGACAATGCAAAATCGGATACCATATGTTTAATCCATTCCACTGAGTCTTTTGAAATTCACCAGACGTAAACTTAGCCAGTCTTCTAATAAAATATATAACTCAGCCATTTTTCTAAATTATATATATATATACATACATTCATGCATGCATGCATGCATGCATACATACATACATACATACATACATAAATACATACATACATACATACATACATACATACATACATACATACATACATACATACATACATACATACATACATACATACATACATATATACATACATACATACATACATATGTAGGAAACCAATGTATATATATATATATATATATATATTACCTCTGCATTGTCCTATTTATACAATTATATACGTAAATCAGTTGACTTGAAGAGTCTTGGTTTGGACTTTTCCGGCACCAGCACAATCAACATTTAGATATCTTTGAGACAGCATAACGTATCGGGCCTTTTCGATATCTTTGAGACAGCATAACGTATCGGGCCTATTCTATATGTTTGAGACAGCATAACGTATCATGCCTATTTGATATCTTTGAGGCAGCATAACGTATTTAACCTATTCGAGACGTTGTCAGACTGCTTGGCGTATCAGACCTATTTTAAATGAGTTAGGGTGTAACGGGCCAATAGTACATGCCTGAGACACCATTGCGTAGACAGCTCAGTTGGCTTAAGTGGTTAGAGCGCGTCCGTCCCAGACACAGGAAGTCTGGGATTCGATGTTCGGCCGCATCATACCAAATACCTATACAAATGGTACTAACAGTTGCCTCGGTTGGCGCTCAGCATTAACAGGTTAGTGTCAACTGGTCATCTTGGTGTCAGGGGAAAGTTTAGTGTATGGATCATTCGACTGGAAAACGAATGTATGATATACCGCAGGGATACAATTAAAACTAAAAATAATGAGGACTTTGAAAAGCGCCTAATCTTTAGAAACTCTACCGATTTACAACATCTATAATGATATGACTACAAAAGAAAGAAGAAAGAAATATAAAACCCAAAACACCATGAAAACATAAACAATGCTGAATATATTTAGTAAACATTATTATTAGGTAATTACGTTTGTTCCAACAGTCGATAAAGGTGGCTTTAAAGAGCACCCTTGAATGAGTTAACTGTATCTTAATTCTTGTCTAATGTAAATGGGCAATTCATTCCACCTTGCTGGGCCCTTGTATGCTAAAAAAAGTTTTCCATATGACTTCGTTTTGATAGTGGGAGTAATGAGTGTACCATTGTCAGAAGAGGAACGTAAGTATCTTGCTTGTGTGTTCACAAGTGTACTCTGATTGTAGTACCCTAAGGATGATAAATGCAGCTGTGTTTGGAACTTTTTGATGTTATTTGAGTCAATATTGTGACAAAACTGACATAATTGGGAGCCAGTATTTCAGTTTGTAAAAGTGATAATGAGCACACGTGTTTGTGTGGCATCACCTGAAAGATTGTTGCGAATGGAGCTGATGCTTCTCAACTCAAGATGTGCAGCCTTGTATGTTTATGATATGGTTTTGCAATTTGAGAGCATTGTGCAGAGTCAAACATTGGTTTCCTACTGACTGTGTGAATTTAATGCTGGTATTGCATATGTTTATTGTCTGTGGTAAAGGATGTGAATGATAAAGTCTTTGTCTTGTGATCAGAATGGCCTGTTATATCATCATTCATATGCAGCTTGTTACATGTCATCCATGACTTCAAATATTCAGTCTGAACAAAAATAACTGTGTTCATTCCTTTCCTTCATCTTCGTCTACCAGTAAAATATTCATAATATTGATTATAAGCTGTTGCTTAAGTTTGAACAGAAGATAACGAATAATATAGATCAAACCAAATTAATTCATAAAGTTTGTCTTGTTTCACTCACGAACAGAACATTAAGGAAATACGATTTTACACGGTTCAATTGCCTATATCTTTCCAAATGCGGTCCCTTTTGATAATGGTATTGGCGTTCACGTGACCTCGTACTATGGAGTGCAAGGCAAGGATCATATGAAGATTTTTCTAGAAATCATCTCTCACACATGATATATGTCACATGATCTCGTATATTGGAGTGCAAGGCAATGATCATTTGAAGATTATTCTATAAATTATCTCGCACACATAATATGTGTCACATGACCTCGTACATTGGAGTGCAAGGGAATGGATCATATGATGTCTGTACATGTCTATATAATCTGACATGATTATTCGACTCCTATAAAGGTCTATGCAACCTGACACGACATAAATAACTCAATATCTGTCTAAACAATCTGACACGAATCAATGACTCCTATATTTGTCTATATAAGTATAAAATCTGACACGATTCAATGACTCCTATACACGTCTATACAACCTGACACGACTCAATTACCTCTATATATGTCTATATAATCTTATGCAATTCAATGAGTTATATAAAGGTCGTATTAAAATGACACGATTCAATGACTCATTTAAAGGTCCATTTAATCTGACACGATTCGATCACTCATTTATATGTCTATTTAATCTGACACGATTCAATGAATCAGTTAAAGGTCTATTTAATCTGTTACAAATAAATGACTCATTTATAGGTCTAATAATATAACACGATTAAATGACTTCATTGTCTGTCTACATAATCTGACACGATGATACATATATGCAATATTACACGATTCAATGACTTATATATCTTTCTATATGACTTGACAAGAGTCAATGACTCTTATATATGTCTATATAATGACAGCTAAGTATAGGACAATTATTATTTTAATATAATTTAAGTTAGCAAAAAGTTGTCTAAAATAACATGGAATTTTGTTCTGGAAACTGCACTTATCTTTACTAAAACATCTATATTTCCATGTTCACGCTGTTTCGGGAGAAGATCTATTCGTTCTTGCAATAAGATCTATTTTCAGAAGTTAACGCAGTTTCCTCGAGGAGACGTACTATTGCTACTACTGCATTTATGATTTGAAAGATACCAAAAAGGTCATGACTGTTATCATCCAAATGTACGAGGACCATCTATATCGTCCTTATAGACATTGTACTTATCATCCGATTGTACAAGGACCATCTGTATCGTCCAAGCAAATTATATATCACGGTTGCTATCATCCAAATCTACAATGACCATCTATATCGTCCATGCAAATTGTATATCACGGTTGCTATCATCCAAATCTACAAGGATCATCTATATCGTCCATGCAAATTATATATCATGGTTGTTATCATCCAAATGTACAAGGGCCATCGATATCGTCGTTATCATCCGAATTTACAGGAACAATCCATATTGTCATTACACATTTAATATTGTGACTGGAATCATCCAAATCTACAAGGACAATTTATATCGTCCTTGCAAATTATATGCCATAGCTGATATCATCCAAATCTACAAGGACCATCAATATCGTCCTTGCAAAATATATGTCACGGCTGTTATCATCCGATTTCACGTGGACCATTTTATCATCATTACACTTTTTGTAATGTGTCAAAATCTACAGGGACCATTTATATCATTTTCGCAAATTATATTTCCTCGATTTTAGAAATGAAGTATTGATGGAGATAATATTAACAAATACATTAATAGGAAAGTTGTTATGCAGTTGGTGGTGGAAATGGTGATATTGTTTCATTTATCCTCAACCATTAGTGATGTATCACATCAAGAGCGGTCTAATATGTTATCGTAATCACATATATTATAGGAGACAGCCCATAAGTCATGTACACTAAGACTGATACACCACGTGGTCTCAAGCCGCGTGCAGAGTATGTTCGATACGCCATGTGGTCTCTGGCATGTTAAATAGGCCCGCTAAGCCCTCGTGCATCTTTTTAGGAGGCGTATAATGAAGGCTACATAAAAGATAGTTCAATGACACACAATATTAATGTTCATAAATTTTGTGTCATTTTTCATAAAACAGCTGTACTTTACACAAATTAGTTTTGAATATTGCATAAGTACAATTGTATATGTCACGTGTTAGGTATTCCGGCAACTTTAAATTTGAAAGACAAATGTCATCAGGTTTTAATTATTTAGTAGGTATGTTAATTTGTTAAGTACATTCATTTCTTTGTAAGACTTTGAATCATCAAGAGAACGGTCTATTTCTGTTTTTTTTCATGTCTTCTAAATAGTTTCTAATTTTTGAGCAATTGTTTTTAATATTTACCGGCCACACCCTGATCTTGAGCATATACTCTCTCTCTCTCTCTCTCTCTCTCTCTCTCTCTCTCTCTCTCTCTCTCTCTCTCTCTCTCTCTCTCTCTCTCTCTCTCTCCTTGACTACAATGACGACCCCACATACTTGTAGATGAAATAGATAGTGCCGACAGAGATAAGAATAGAATATCCACGTAATAGTTGCCATGTCAAACCTTGCGTAGAAACCTGATAAGCAATGCGGCTAAAGACAATCGCATACCAATATCTGTTATTTCGATTCGTTAAGCGCCTATTCAAAACTAACAGACGGCACCATTGAATGGCAGTTGAATCGTTTTGCTCGTTTTGGTTTAAAATTGTATTTGTCAATTAATTTAATTCTTATCCCTCGACGAAGTTTCAATTGAGAACAGGATGGTAACTGACTAAAGGTTTAAGGGGTTATATTTTTTATTATTGTTTCTCATTAAAGAAATACATACATGAAGCATTGGTAAAATTAAAAATTGCTAATACCAGTTAAGTCATGTAATTGTTGATATATTTATCTTTAGAATATTTCATTCGTTAATAATGGTCCCTTTCACTTCTGAATACTTTTTTCAAGGTCTGACATCAGGATTAATAGCCAAAATAAAATAAATGGTTCAAATTTATTTCATGTCAAATTTAAAATAATAGTTAAAAAATACACTGAAATAATGTTTAAGTTAATCAGACAATCATGAAATAAAAATAAAAAAATTAGATAATGAATTAAACATATTATCTTGTTTCAATTTCTCAGATTCTACAACTCATGGTAGGTTGTACACCACTATGGTAGCATCTTCAGATATGGGAGGTTGCGGGTTTGAACCCCGGTGAATCATACTAAAGAAAACTACAAAATGGAGGAGCTGTCTCGCCAGACGTTCAGCATTAAGTGGTTAGTGTTCGGGCTCGTCGGTTTGGTGTCAGGATAATGTAACTGAGTGGGACATCATGCTACATGTATGCTGTATAATACCTCTGTACTAGACATCACACTGCCGCACTGCAGACATTGTAGCGAGCGATATGACTTAATTTGTTTTAAAGCTACGTTTAAAATCCAAATCCACACACACACGCATACACACACACACACACGCACACACACACACACACGTACGCACTATGGTAACATACAAGGAATTAAGCAACATGGGGACGTAAGGTATTGACAAGGATAAATAAACACGGTAATATAAAGAATTAAACAACACGGTAACGTAAGAAATTAACTCACACGCAAACGTAAATAAATAAGCAACATGGTAACGTAAAGAACTAAACAATACGTTAACATAAGGAATTACCCAACACGTTAACGCAAACAATTGACCTGCTGGTCACTAGAGAAGTTCTGAAATCTTTAAGTAGTCTTACTGTTTTAAATAACTCATAATGCTTACAATTAAAACTAGTGACGTACCAGGGCCGTCCGGAAAACCACCATGTCCGATATCTCATCTAATTCATCCAATGTTTATTTATGTTATCCATCTGTATATTACATGTTAGCAAGAATGACTTGTAAGCTTGATCGGAACATATTATAACATTTTATACCAATTCTGCTAGAGACATATATATGATGGTGTGTATGCATTAACCTTATTACTAGGGCATGGTCTCTATGAGTCTTCGATAATGGGATCTGAGACCTGGTCTACAGGAGTTATTATTTTTTACCAGATTCCTTATAATTAGGGCCTTTTATACCGGAGTCTGTATTGACGGGGCCTGTTCTACATGAGTCTCAATTGTAAGGGTCTGGTCTACTTGAGTTCTTATTATCAGGTCCTGTTCTACCTGAGTCTCATTCATTATAGTCTGGTCTACCTGAATCTTTATTATAAGGACCTGTTCTACCTGAGTCCTTATTGATGGGGTCTTTACCTTTTTACATCATGCTTTAAGCTGTGTATTTCTTTAGATCAATCAAAAAGAATGTAGTCCAGGGTTTGACGCTGATGTTTAGCCATATAAGTGTATCATGTTTATCATGGTGTTATTAGTTTAAAATTATGTTAAGTTTATACTAGAGCAATGGACAGCATTACAAAGGCAATAGAATGAAAGATAACAGTATATTGGTATAATTTGAAAAAGAATATCTAAATAGTGGTAATTAGTGTTAAATACAATTACTCGCCATGTATAACTTTTAACACTGGAAAGCAATGGCTATTTTTTGCCAGCTTTGTAACTTTCTTTTGTATTGTCTTTTCGCGTTTAAAAAAGTTCATAACATATCAGAATAAAACAAAATGCATAAAAACAATGTAACGCGCGTTTTCCCAATTTGCTTAAACTTAGTTGAACGATTACTGACGTTATGAATTCTCACATTTGACCTGAAAAGTATTTTAAAAAATGTTGTATAACTTGTGTTTGTTTCCATAAATGCAAACAGCCTTCATATATTACTTATCCTAGCGATAATATAAATATATACATATCATTCAATATTGACTTCAGCTGACAGAGTTACAATATAATATAATTATATCTGTAATTTAGAGAGAAAAATATAAGTCAATGAAAGTGTTATCCTGGAATCTGTCAGTGTTTTGCGCCTACATAAGTACTTCACTGTTCAATTATACTTTTTTCCAGATGGTTAGACTTTAAACCGAGTTTTAAAAATTTAGATATCTTCATCCACGCCGTGTGATCGCATTATCTGAATTCGTTAGGGAAAACTCTTACATTTCAGAGCATGATCAAAGTAATGTTTTACTACAATCTGTTTTTGTCTAATGTTTATAAACAAATAAACCTGACTTCGTTCAGGAGAGTATTTAATAAGTCATTTTTCATGTTAAAAGTTTTATGTTACATTACCAATTGCCACCATCACTGCAAACTACAACTTCAGGGAGGTATGAAACTATTTTTCATTTAACAATGTGTGTACTTGTGTGTGCATAGTCAAAATCCGTAAATGCACATGCTAATAGAAGCTAGAATATATAACGTATGTGTGTGCTAATGGTATTTATGTCCTTGTCAATGATCACCTGGTTTGCAATGAATTTCAGTTATCACTTGTCTTTTGCCAGTGACGTGTTGTACATATGGATTGCTAGTGTATTATATGGGAAATTATTTTATGGCGTGCTAGCATTTAAATACCAAAGTTCCTCACGTAGTCTTTACAAGAGACGCTCATGGTGCATCAGCGCATTGTGCCAGTTAGTGGAATCATCAATATAATTTTACGCCAGCGATGTGCCTTTCATATATGACTTTGGATTCAGTGCACGCAAGATTCTCATAATATTTTCCACAATGCACATGACCCATGGATGCCTAATCTTCACCCTCCAACGTGATCGGTATTTCATGTATGGTTTATGTTCGTGAACTACATTGTATACAGCATGAGTATACTGCATGACATAATCAATTTGTTCATTGAATCATAACAACTAAACATTATATTGCGTAATGCTCTCGCTGAAAACAATTTTTCAACACGAATAACGACATCCCCGAAAGGCCATCACACCGAGTTTCCAAATAGCGTGCGATCATTCGTTATTGGTCAGTTTATGTCAGGAAAGGTTTCATTGTTATTAAATATTATCATGGACTGGTTCACCTAAAATACAGAGTATTTGGTCACGCAATCTCCAGATGAGCAATTGCTTTACGACGTCCCCAATCTGAAAGTGACTTGACTCAAAAAATGATATCGCCAAATAGACATCACGTCGCGTTTTTGACTCCTTTGTTGTTGAATCTTAATAGAGACTTCATCATCTGGGATTTAAAAAAAAAAATACAATGTAGGTCGCATTTTGAACGACGGTATTAGCTCTTTAAAAGAAACCAATGATTCCAATCTCGGAGCTAATCAAGCGAATTAGGAACCAGCATAAATATCATTGACATCGATGACGCAACAGGCTTCAGCGAGTTATATTTGTCATTGAATAAACTCGTATCCAATGAAATCATGCTTTCACAACAAAAGTCTTTAACGACTATTGTAATTTTTCTTAAAATACCATTATGTAAAATTGTACGTGTGATACTCGAACCATTCCAACGTGTCAGACAAATCAGTGAACCGTTCGATAATTATTATGATTTTTTTTATAATGATATATTTGAGCATAGTCACGCCAGAGTGAAACTAACCAGACTGAAACTTCTCAACGTTATAAATTGGATAAAATATGTATTGGTGATGTCACTCAAGGATTAATCAGACGATCGCAGCGTTGCTGACAAAATTAACGAAAGCAAGTTGTGATCTGTGTCGCAGATATAGTAAACTCATACCAACAGTACCCAACCTCTTCTTCTAGAGCACGGGGGTGTTAAGCGACTCCACAGGCATATAATCCCACCCCTCATTTAAACTGTTCTCCACCCACCACTACCCACTCCCCTATAATACGCCCAGAGAATGCAACGTTGTCTTAGTAACCATCTTGATTGTCTTTGAATTGAAATTCTAACGTAAGAGGTTTCTGAAGTGAAAATTATTTTTTACTGAGCGCCCATTGAGAAACTCCTCAATGTAGTACCTTACTAAAATATTCAGACATAACGTTTGTGAGAGTCGTTTATAATCAAACCATCATCAACCATTTTATATAGTTCTTATCTACCGTCCAAGTTACAAAATTTATATTAGCAATACATTTGTGTGCACATCGTATACTGTATACATGACTAGTGCCGAACATTTACTAGGGTGACATTTTCTTTAGAGATTTACCGTGTTTCCCACAAAAGTTTGCATCGATCTGCACGTTGTCTTAAAAGTGTCGACGATACAGTTAATACTAAATAATTTAACAATCCGCTGAATTATATTAATGGATTCAAAAATGTAACCACATTACAAAATAATTTAATTGTATTAATGAACACAGAAAGTTGTAACCACTATGCAAATGAATGCAGTTCTATTATTGGGCCCATACATTGTAAATATATAGCAAGTGAATATAAATATATTAATGAGAAACAAAATGCAGCCACATTGCAAGTGAATATGATCCTATTAATCGACAAAAAACACTAATCACATTGTAAAACGTGAATCTAAAATATTCAACAGTAATGGGAATGTCTTTCTCCCTTTGATGAGTAAATCACATAAAACCAACTCTTCAACGTCAGTGTTGTACACAATAAATATTTTTCTCATCTTTAATGATCCCTCTTTATCGACAAGATACACACAATTCTTAAGTTTTATATTCCGATTTATCCAGCCTCTCAGTTCTGTCTCAGGCACAACAGTAAATACCGATACTTCATTTTTGTAAAGTGAAGGTTATCACCAGACACGAAGTCTACTAGATTGAGTTAGAGCACCTTGATGCATATTAATGGACTGGATTTATATCTTCAGACAATCTTTGTTTTATTCGAAGATATAATTAATACACGCATAGATTGTGAGATGTCACTAGTCTTAAAGGCATTGATGAATTTATTGACTAAATATGTTGTCATACATGTCCAAAAGGTTGTGGATATTTAATTTAAATCATGTACCTGACTTTTGTCATGATTCAAAGAAATCAATAATATGTTTCCTAAACATTAAATGAATACCTGATCTTGATTAGGTGTTCGTTAATCTTTTCTTTAGAAATGATCAGTTTTCCAGAATATTATTTTGCGTGATAGTGACAGTCTAGAAATATCGGTAAGAGGTTTTTGGCAAATATTATTCGTTCCTATTTTGTGATCAGACTAGTTGTATAATCACTTATAGTTATTAATATATAATACATTTATTTGAAAAATTTCATTTGCAAAGTGCTGATAGATGTTCTGGAAAAAATCACTAATTTAGGATTATAAATACCTCATTCTAAGAAATTCTGGATTATATCATTGTGATACACCAGGACACTCAAGATTACTAGAATTTATTTGGACACATTCTTCACTTTTGGACTTTGATATGACATTCAGGACCATTAAGAATTTAATTCACATTGTGTATATGTCTTTAAATCTTTACTTTGTATTCTAAAGAAATAAATTATTTGTTAAATTTTACTCAAATTGTTGGTTTTACGTCAATGTTGTTATATAGTTTAAGATCAAAGAATGGTAAGAAACATACAAGTTGTTTGCTACACTGTATTTACCTTTATACTTCGTTGACAATAATCATGTTTGAGTGCCTATGAACATGCACACTTTTGGAGTTATATTTTCTGTACAACTGCTGTAAATGTTTATTTTATGTGTAAAGTGTGATGTCCAAATTCAAATGCGGGCAATATGCCTAAACAAAAGGTGAGCAGATATAGCAGATTTAGAGCAAATTCTAGAGATAAAGAATTGAGAAAAAGAAAATTTATTAATATTGTTCTCTTTTGCTTTATGTAAGCAATTCATAAATATTTTTCCAAGATCCAAAATATCAAGATTTTGCTATGTCATATCCCTCTTTTGACTACTACATCAGAAGAACGTGCTAACTAGGTTTCTATAACATTTGTATTTGTAATGAGCGTTATTGACCTGGCCATTTGTGTTAGAATTACCATCAGGGGTATCAATGTGCTCTGGTTACATTACAATGATGCAATGATGAGTGTGGAGGCATATTGAAGTTCCCGTGTCTGGCCAACATGATAAAGTTTATCCCCACACTTTTTAATAGATTGACATGCAACTTAATATATATAATCGTCATCACCTTAATATCATATATCAAAAAAGTCAATGTTCCTCTTAAACACGTGTTTGATAATGTTGTCATTTTGTTAGCTGAATCTGAATCTTGTGAATGCATCAATTCTCATTTTTATGATTTTGTCATGAGACTTGAAGCTTAGCATGACTTATGCCTGATATGCGCAATTAAAACAACCAGTGTGTACCAGGGGTTTCTTAGGGTTGTTTCCCTTTTTGACTTGGTTTGGTTTTGTGGGTGTAAGCAGGATTATTCCAGGCCGAACCACCAATCCATGTGATACTGCTGGCCAGCTTTCTTATACGCATGCTTTGACTGAGCCAACATTCGAATCCAGATGCACGTGAGATCTCCGTTATATATAAAGGCGAGTGTCTTAAACCACTTTGACAACCAAAGCCACTTTTTTACTTGGATCATTCTAGATTGTATGACTGATTATAACTACTCTTATTGTTTTCTAATGATCACTGTGGATTTTAGTAACTGTTGCATCATTATTTCAAGCTATCAATAATTAAACACTACAGTGATTCCAAACATTTCGTTAGTGTAATTCCTCATTTTGTTTAGCAGCTTAATGCATGGCATGACATACTCTTGTGAATATTACTAGTCTCAGTCTTTTGAAGATTGCGATTAAACTTGGTATCAAAGACTATACAAGATAACAAATCACTGTGCTGTTGCAATCTAATGCAGGAGTTATTGCATATTATTACATTGTTGGAACACATTACCTAATGACATGAATGCAACTTCATACATTCTTACAGTTTTCGGGCGAGTGCAATGAAGCCTTGTGGATATTACGGACTTAATGAAGTGGTTTGCATGTTGACCATTCACTGTAGTCACTTTTATTTCGGAAGATATACAGTACATCGACCGCTCAGTACAGTGGCTGCATTATATGACAAGAACTTGTTATTTCAACTGCGATGAATTTCACTCATACTTGATGCACGTTTGATTATTGCCCTATGATGTGCATATATAAATTAATACTATTATTGTACGATTGTATGCCTTTTGTGACTTATTGATGTGTAGAATATATGACAATATTTTTTGAATTAAAATTAATTTAGTGTTGTGTTTGTTTGTTTGGTTGATTTTTGACTTTTTTCATTGTAACCCAGATGAATATTTCATTTAATAGGGTATACCAGGAGAGAATGACAAATTCACAACAGTTGATCCCCTGATCCAGACCCTCACCTGTATCATATATACATGCAGTGTTGCTCATGCTGCCACCAACTTTCCTCAGTACGATCAGTATGCTTTCCCACCAAATTATCCTGGTCTGACTGAAGGAAAACTTCCATCTTGTAAGGTATGTCTCCTTAAATGTATTATCGTATGAGCGTCATGACAGTTTTATGTGGGTTAGCTCCTTAGCAGTAAGAAAGTTTTTAAAAGAATTCCTGTAGTTATTTTTAATTTACATATTTATAATTTGTGATAACCTATCATCTGAAGGTAAGATTCTTTGAAGTGAATTAGCTTTCTGTTTTTTTTTGTGGATATGTTCATTAAACAGTCTTTATACAATACGAATTAAGCTTTTGAATCTGAATAAGACATATCAATTCATTTAGGTTAAACAAATCCAATGTATTTATCTGACAGCCTCATTTAAAATGAGTCCTCTTTGTCCTTCGAACCAATAAATACCCCTCTAGTCATCTGATGGTGAGAAGGACTGCAATAATGGGTGCACTGTTTTCTAAATACAATGTATAGTTTCATATTAAGTGTGGTGATTTTTCGCAGTTATTATGTTTAACATCTTGATGAGAAATAATTTCGATGCCATTCGATCTTGTTGTTTTTGTACGGTTTAATGCCATTTTTCAGAACAAGATAAGCTATATATGGTGGCAAGTATAAATGGTGGAGGAAGAAACCTGAAAAATCCCTGGAAAGAACCAGACATCACTGTAAATTGCCACACTGCGAATATTGTAGCGATAAGACTGAACCATTGTTAATGCTAAGCTAAGGATCACAATCACACACTCGTAATCCTGTAGGAGCCTCTAATCTCATATACCAGATGGTATATAGCCTACATTATTAATAATGCAGTTTTCCATGACAGCAGATTATATAAACGTTATTTCTTATTATAGGAGCCACTGACAGATCAGGATGTAATTAATAGTCTGCCAGATAAACCCACCAAATTGTACACAATGATTGTGACAAAAATCCTCAGCACTCGTGGAACAAAACAGCTTGGAAACTTTGAAGTCCAGTACATATTTGATCCCATGGCCGTGAAAGTTGTGGAAGAGTAAGAATTGACGACCATGTCGAGTTGACAGCCTTTCATTGTTTTTCTTATGTTTTGAGCCCACCCCACGCTCCTCTGAGTTATTAGAGAAACTTGCTGCAGTGAAGATTGTGTGGTAGTGTGACATAGGTCAAACACTTGTAAAAAGGAAGCCAAAAAAGTTCTCCAAATGTATATTACTGAAAATAAGAAAAAAATCAATAATTGAAGTTGAAATATAATATAAATGTTAAGCATACTTCTTAGAGTGCAGTTGTAATGTGGAGTCAATATTCTTTTTTTTTGAGAGAATACATTTATCCTTTTTCTTGGAAAACATTTTTTATATAATTGTTTTAATTTGTTCAGTTAACTGCATATTCTGTATCACAAAATGCAAATTGAACATCCCGTAAAATAAACTTTGTGACCTGTCAGCATTGTTAATAATTAGTTGATTGATTAGCGAAACTAAGTAATAACTTAACATAACTTCCATGAGACGATTTACGAAAGCAATCAAATATATATATAAGATGTCAACAGCATTTATAATTATTTTGTAGTTATGTCATCTTGAGGTACTTTTGCTATTTAGAGAAATTATATTAGATGTTGGAATTTATCTTTCGGAATGGGGAGGTCTTTTGTTTGAATATCGACATAATCATACCGAAGACTAACAAATTTGGTACTAACAACTCCCTCGCTTGGCGCTCAGCATTCAGAGGTCAGTTTTAGAACTGGTCGACCTGGTTTCCAGTTAATGTGACTGTGTGGTACATAATGATAGATGTCTGCGGCATGATGCCACAGTGCTGGACATCACACTATAAATTGCTCCAGTCATCATAGCGACATGACCGAAAGCTTGATAAGATACATTATATATTCGAATCACATACACTTATCTCTGACTCTACTGTCAAATAACCCGTTTACATAATAAACACCTAACTACAATAGAGTATCCTCAGCTTTAGCATGGCATAATCAGAAACAGATGATATTCAGATGATAAACCCAATGGGTATGGGAACAATTTTACTCCAAGTCCAAAGTAAGACCATGATCATTTGTAGTCCTTTCAATTTTTTTCAGGTTTCAGAAAGAACTGGCAGAGATCAGTAAAACAATAAAAGGAAGAAATAACCAGAGAAAGATACCTTATCCATTCTTGGACCCAGAATTTGCTCCAAACTCTATCAGCATTTGAGACGATTTCATTTCATTTTGGATCATTTTGAATTCCATGTTTTATGTACACTGATTATGTGCACTGTCTGACCTGATTCACACATTTGCTGTCAAAATGTAGAAAAAGCCAAATAAATGTAGATAAGGCCAAATAAAGGTAGATAAAGCCAAATAAAGGTAGATAAGCTTTGGAGAATTGGCACCTGATATTATAATCAAATTAGAATTATAAGAATTTTTCACGTTATATGGCAAATATTGAAAGGTTTTTTCGCAGACAGCATCATATAAATTCCAAAACCGGATCTAGTTGTATTACAAATATTTGAATTCATGACACTATTTTCTTAGAAAGACAGATTCCCTAGTCTAGTTCGAGAAGGTATTTGATACAATATCCTTTAATTCATGCTGTTACTTTGGTGATTTTGTGCTAATAATGGATGAAATATTTTACATAATGGAACTAATTTATTTATTTTTATAAAATAGATAAATTATAATTCCATTATTACAAACGCCAGCTGCAGACATAGTGAACCTATTTCCCAATTCGTCTTTATGTTTCTTGTTGAATTTGTGGGAAAATGAGAAGAGACAATCAAAGAGATGAATGAACTCCTATAAATAATATTGAACATGCATTCAATCAATATGCTGACGATAATATTTAGTTTGCTTGTTGTTAAATATTTCCTAATCAGGTGCACAAGTTTAATAGCATGTCAATGATAAACACTAAGGTAGAAAAAGACTGACAATTTGAGTTTGAGTATTATGGAAAAATAATCTTGGACAAACTGCAATTATGAATATTCAAAATTTTACATATAATTATTTAAAGTTATTTGGTATTTAAACTTCTATCAAATTATTCAAGAGATAGAACAATGCTTAACATAAAATACTTTATTTTGAAAATTTTTATAACATATAACTGTTTTATTTAGATTCAATCGTTCATTGATTCGCAACAATTTAGCAACAAAATCTGGAGCAAATGTTTTTCTCTTAATAACTTTTATTTTGACGTTAATTGACAGATCAGGTGAAAGACTCGTTCTGCTATGACTATATGTTTAGAGGAATAAGTATTATTCAAATTAATATCTTTTATAACTCGGAAAATCTTTTGGTTGAGAAATACATGTATGATCAAAACATTAGCATTTCTTTATTGTGCATTATTGTTTACAATATATTTACCTGGTCACATATCACGTACTTATTGTTTCAAAACTGTCACCAAAACTGATTGGAAAAAATGTACTTAATTCTTTTCGTGCTTCTAATGCGAAGTTAATAATCTGTTTTGTATTAAAGAATCGCATACAAATATTAACCTTACCTTTTCAAGAATATAAAATGGTGCATATATTCTTAGATTATTATTGCTGAATAAATAATTACGTGTCTAGACCAGACTAGAAGCAAAATGATTCATAGTTTTACGTATTTGCCGACATTCACGATGTTAAATCAATGCATAGATATTTTAGAATATTGCATCAAATATTTGTGTACAAAACTATTTGTCCATAAAACGAACCACATAGATGATAATAAATGAGGTATATGTCAATTTTAAAGGAATCAGTTGTATCTGTTGATGTGAAAAGTTAAAACATTTATGGAATACGTTAGGACATGGGTTGAAGAAACATTTCTCTTTTAATAAATTTTTTCCAAGTTATAACATTTGGAACAGATTATTCATAGATTATTTATATTTTTAACTGTTGTAAAGACATCTGATGCACATCATACTATGAATAAAACATTGTAATGTTTTGTTAATCTCAATCATATATTAAAGTTGAGAAATGTATTGTAAAATAAAACAGATTAGTAAAAATATTTATTGTACAAAACGTCAGACATGCATAATGTTATGTATATATATATATATATATATATATATATATATATATATATATATATATATATATATATATATATATATATATATTATGTGTATAATGCTTCATAATATCCAAGGTAAAACAGATCATTAAGTATATATCAACTTGAGAAATGAAATTGAATGAAAACACAAACGGTATGTTCAACAGACAAAGACGGTGAATATGCAGGGTTGTTACATACAGTTGGACAAGCAGACCAATGAAATTGGTAAAGGACAATAACTTAAAAGGCAATTGAAAATTTCACAAGTCAAATTACAAAGTTTAGATCAGTGGCCCCTGCCAGACTCTAGCAATGTTCAAACTCATACATATATTATCACTAATAAAAATGGATACAGTGCACCTCATAAAAAAAGATAACAGGCGGACTCAGAACCCAATAAATCGGTGATCGAATTGTACAGTGGCCGTCTTAAGATACTTTGCCATCTTCAAACAGCAGTACTGACTTTTAGGTAATCTAAGACTATATTCACTTATTAACCATTGCATTGTGCAATCAGCATAGATAAACTAAAACAGCCTATACAGCAGCCAATCAACAGAATAAATTTGAATGTAATGAAAAGACCAATCATATGATTAGCATGTGCAACACATCTATTTAATATAATTGCAACAGCTCTTTTCGAATATTAGCAAGGTGATGCTGTTTAATATTAACAATGGCGTTTTACGACAAAGGTAACATTTTGTGGTACTTCAAGCATTGGATACCAGAACAGTGCATGGTTTGGCTTTGGTGAACTTTATCTCAGCCGTTATATGTACACTTTATCACCACAACAAAGTTTTTATATGCCTTGTTAAGAGACTATGGTTTAAATCTACATTCATAACAATAAACGCTATTACGCATGAATGTTTGCAACTGAAATAGGTTTTAAACAAATACTTTCAAAAGGTTAAATAGGATTGGTACTATCATAACCTGAAACACTTTTTCAAGATAAGATTATGATTTTGTTTGCCAAGTTGTCGATTCGTGACTTTCATAGACGATTTCTGATTTTAGTGTGAAAAGATTGTCAGGTGGGATAGCCTGAAGCGTCTATCAAAATTGCAATGAGGATCCATATTTTAGTGATTAAAGCTATTAGAAGCTCTTGCACAATACTTGCATATCATTTTACGGAATTAAGCCTGAATGAATCCATGTTCGGATACTCCCTTTAACAATATATTTAGAATTGATACTTTTCCATTTAATCAATAAAATTTATATTGCATTATATTTCTAGCAAGTGTGGTTTAATGTTGCTGAAACAGACTGGTCAAAACCTGATGTTCAAGAATTTACTCAGAACTATTTTTCATACCGATAATCACTGAGGAAACGTTTACTGGTGGCAGGGGCACTTTTCACTTCAATCAAGGATACTTATATTTATGTCTTAGTATAATTTTCAGAATGCCCACAATAACATTATGATTATGAAAGTAGAATAGATTCCATTGGACTGTCACTAATGTCAGGTTGACTTAAAGTTGATGAATATTAAAGCACCTTCAAAAATATATGCACGATCAGCATGACATTTGTTAGAATCTTGTTCTGAAAAGCCTTTTTTGATGGTAGGAACGTAATAAAGTGACTGTTGCTATGTCGTAGAGAAACCACAACTCAGTTATGACATCTATTCCAAGTTACTACATGATTGAATGCCATTTTTAACAATCAAGCCCTTATATGTTTATTTTTAAACGACTCTTGCTATGTCCCTGTATAACAAGAGTAAACATACATAGTAGGAATTATAATATGTATATAACGGTATTGAATGATGGGGTAATGTTTCCTAATGCTTCAGATATGATTACGTCACTAGTTTTAGATGATTGAATGACAATGTGGATGGTTTATTCATGTAAATCAGGCATGAGCAACTTCTAATAAGACATGAGCCGAAGAAGTGAATATGTAAAGCCACACCCTATGATAGGATGCGTGCTGAATCTGGTCGTACTTTATATATAACTGATGCAGTTCATACCTGCTCAGTAGCATGCAAATAGTTTCGCTATAATGGACTTTACTGTGGAATTTTTTGGATTGGGTTCCTTGTGCTTTTTGTATTCCCTGGTCTAGCATATTGATTCAGATGGGACCTGTTGCAATGAAGCATATTTTATATGCAATAGACAGTAGAGTGAAATTATGTTGTGTTCTTTTGTGTTTATACCATTCCACAGCGTGTGCATGTAATTGTTGCCTGTTCTTGCATGCTGCGAATTTGAACGCTTAATTTCGTATCATATTTCTTGCATGGTCATGAAGACATATAAATGTAGATGAGATCAATTCTGATTTGTGCACATTTTCTCTAGAATGAACATTGTTTTGGAATATTTCAGATTGGGCCTCTTATCTTGTTTCCATCGTGAGGAATGTATTGTATAACTTGCCTGTTCTAAACCATGCATTCATGTCAAATGTTTCTGATTGGGTAGCATGTTTTTTATAATGTTGTTCTCATTTTTGTATGGTGAGGAAAGTATTAATTGTAGCATGTACATTTTGGAAACAAATGTCCATTGTTCACGATGAATGGCATGTTTTTTTTTCTTCGATTTCTTTTCAAGAAAGCACTACATCTTCGGTAGTGTGCAAATTGTCTCGCTTATCTAGTTTCATATTTATTTCATTCCTTCGGTCAGATTGTAAGTTAATATAGATGGGACCCATTCTGTACAGTGCATCTTTTGCAAAGCACATTATTCTGAAATGCTTCGGATTCACGAAATCGGTACTGTCTGGCAGTTAGCTCACTTTCTCTGTAATGGACTTTATTGTGGAATCCTAATATTGGATCGCTTGTATTGATCGGAGTTTGTTCCACTACATGAAAAATAAGAGGTTTTCATGTGAATAGGGTTCTTCTAGCATTAACACTTTCCTGGCATTGATATTATTGCGCCATGATTTGGAGTGGGTCGTTTCATTGGTGTCACACTTGTTTCTTTCCATGGGTACGAATGCATTTATGTAGATGGATTTATAGATTTGCATGTGCAAAACTTATCTACAATAAGCATTACTGCAAAATGCTTCATATGTGATTTCTTGTGTTGTTTCCTGTTTGTTTTTAAATGAAATGTTATGGCTAGGAATAGAAGCCGACACAGATCAACTCTATAATTCAATACGGTACTCAATTTAACTCCATCATTATAAACGAGTTAAGATATCATGCAATTATTATAATTATATCACTAGCATGAATAAATATATGTAAACATCACAAATGTTTTGGAAATACAGATACTAGATCCCTTTTTGGTCGCATTAATGATTTTGCAACACGAAATCTTTCGGCTAACAGTTACACTTTTTTCAATTTCAGCAGCATCATTCTGAACTCAGCCATGCTAACGTTTGATTTAAAATAAATAACCACTGAATATAGTTTGTCAATCGTGCCAAGGCCACTTTGTGCATCGGCAAAAATGTTTGAAATTTTCATGTATTCGTGAATGTAATCGGTTGCTTGTTTTATTGCTATTGTATATACATTTGTACATAAGACATCTCAACATTATCACCTTCGACACATGTTACAGATGGTCTATCAAGCTAGACATCATGTTGCGAAAACGTTGAGCCATTACAAAGAATGCAATCCAACGAGTTCAGCCATCTTTGCCATGTTTGCACTGTTTGCATCAAATAATATTTGGTCATTGGCTACCACCCGGAGTTACATAATCAACAACTCACAGCAGTGCAGGCTCGTATGAGTCAAACTTTAAAAGATGTTGAGCTGTTACCAAGCTTGCAACCCAACAAGAATTAGTTCTTTTTGCTGAATCCAGTTTGATGATGTCGGTTCCCACTTACAACGGATGATCTCCCGAGAATCTTTGACTCGCACAAAGATTCATCTCACATAAAGATGCATCGAATATGCTATACTGAGTTTGCCCTTGCTAATTAATAAACATTTGTTAAAAAGGACGAATCAGAATGATCACTTCATGCAACTATCAGGTTATGACCAAATGTAGTTTGTTATCGTTTTCCAACGACAAAGAGGTCTGCATGAGTATATTCTGCGAGCCACCCTGAACTCGATGTTCTTTACTTTGTGTTTAGTCTTTGAAATGCTATGCGTCTACCATCTAATTCTATTAACGCTGATTTTGCAACAATAGCATCAGGTCCCATCTGCTAACAACGATGAAATTGCAGAATAGTATAGTCTACCAGTCTTTTGAATCTGCATCAGCTCAGACGCGGATAATTTTAATGTCACCAATGTATTTTTTACTGTGGCTACATTAAATGGATAAAGTTGTGTTTGGATCAACCACATGGGGACATTTCCAGCTTTCTTGTAAAACAACACACTTCAAATGAACTCAGAAACGTTCTTTTTAAAGCTCTCAATCTTGTCGCCAGCTTCTTTGAACGAAGGCCAACTTTAAAAGGAAACTAATATTAAAACATCTTATAGGAGACATTTCCTGTGTTCTTGTATAGAAAACAACACCTTAAGTTGACCTCACAAACGATGTATTGGTTCGTACTCAATCTTTTCCGTGTTGCCAAGGCCATCTTTGTGAGAAAACTAATATTTCAAAGTGTTATTATAGGTTCACTTGTTTATAAATCTTAACATTCTCCACAAGTACATCAATGGGTCTCACCCTGTCACATGTACCCTCCAACAATAACATCATATCGGACAGAGGCACGGCAAGACCTCTGCAATTAGTGGCAGAAACAGTAGGTCATAATGATCATTTATTGTTGAGCCACATGAAATAATCACGCCTGAGATATATTCAATGACTCATATTTTGCATCGATAGATGTTGTGGTGTGGGAAACAAATGTAGCTCAAACTGAGATAGAATTACAC
Organism: Unio delphinus; assembly: GCA_029339505.1. Taxonomy (NCBI): domain Eukaryota; kingdom Metazoa; phylum Mollusca; class Bivalvia; order Unionida; family Unionidae; genus Unio; species Unio delphinus. The sequence continues at coordinate 13,580,104 of JAQISU010000029.1, read as the reverse complement.
ATTCTTGTAGAAATTCTGAAACAGATCCTGAAATAATCCTCTCGACAACCCACTGTTTTTTAGACATACCTATCCTATTTATATTGCACTATCAGTAAAATATTTGCAACAATAATGTATGTGCTAGTCTTATATCATGAAACGTTTTAAAATCTTTATAATATAGTACAGTAATCCAGTTTTGTTCTTGCAATATGTTCATCTCAACATACACATATATGCAAGTTCATGCAAACATTTTTTTTTATCAAAAGTAATTAAAACCCAACTCGGAATGCTAAACTAGATATTTAAGCAAATGTAAGGTTTCCTGGAAATTACGTCATAGCACACTAACCCTGCCACGCAAGGATCATCCATCTTTTAGTCCCAGTGTGATGTTAGTCTTTTAGGTCAAGAAATGTACTTTTAGTTGTATATTCATGCCATGGTGAATCAAATTCATTGTTTTTGAGACGTGAAAAATATTTTTCAACCTAGTTACTATGTTTGTTGAATGGATGCAATGGAATCCAACAAAATTGAAAGTTGCCTAAAAATATTGGTTTGAACAAATATGACTTGTATTGTTTATTGATTCTGCAAGTGACTGAAAAAAGAGTTTAAGGTTTCTTAAAGTACCTGATTCGTGGCTTTCTTAAAGTTCCTAATTCTTGGCTTTCTTAAAGTTCCTAATTCTTGGCTTTCTTAAAGTACCTAATTCATGGCTTTCTTAAAGTACCTAATTCGTGGCTTTCTTAAAATACCGAATTCTTGGCTTTCTTAATATACCCACTTCTTTGCTTTCTTAAAGTATAGATTTATTGCATTTTCTCTATAAAGTTTTTTGTTATACATCCATATTTAAATACAGATTATCATTATGTTTTCTTATTTCTTTTCTTTATTGTCAGTACGAATATGTACTATGATGCTAAGCGCATATAATATTGCAGGCCGCATGGGCGATTAATTCCATGCAACTGACTGTAAAGTTTTTTTAAACAAAATATTATTATTATTATTATTATTATTATTATTATTATTATTATTATTATTATTAGTATTATTATTACCTCTCAAAGTTTACAAACTTATTATTGATGGATCACAAATGACCCATGACAGCTCTTTCAGACTTTATAGACGCTGATGACCCTCTAAATAGCTTTATGAAATAGGATCTCTACAACACATTATAAACTATCTCGTGCCCTTTTCCCCTTCAGTGATCTTGGTCAACTAGAAACCTGCCAGCTGCATGTTAAAGTATGGAGCTACGCAACGTTTAATCAAATTATATGAAGTTAAAATATGACAGCCGGTATACAAAAAGACAGGCAATAGACTTCACTTGTTTGATATATCGGGGAAAGTTTACGACTCAATACACAGCATAATTTCAAGCTCAAGTGTGTAACAGCCTAAAGTTAGATGGAAATATCTTCATTTTTTCAATTGTTATTTATACATGGATATTGGTCACACACACACACACACATACACACACAATAGAGAAATTGCAAACGTCCTGGTCATAAAATGTCCAAATGATTCTAAGTTCGAATCCCAGCGAAGTATCCAATAAGGAAGACGTTGTCACTTGATGAAGTCAGTTCTTGTTAATAAAATTATATTAGCACAATTCTTTTCCAGATAAATAACAAAATAATTCCTCTTGATCCAAACAAATTGACATAATTTCCAGTACAAGGTAATTGAAAATAACTCAAAACGAAACACAACTTAGTATTCTAAAAGCCCAACTTCTACTCAATATCTCGCTCCAAAACATAGTTTATATACCTGTTTTTACATTAACAAAAAATGAGTCACGTGATCTTCTAGAATCTTTCAGAACAAATTTACGTTCAAAAACTAACGTATCCATCGTATGACCCAACTAAAATCAGAAAGATGTTTATATAAAGCTCCATAATGTCCATGGAACCAACCATTCATTTTAGAATCTTGTTTACAACTCTGAAGCCAGGTCAGAAATGAAGTCAACACCTGGTGTTTATTCTATATAGTACAGGTCCCACCCCCAATTAACGAATCTTTAAGCTTCAAATTCCAAATTTGAATCTAACAAACAAACAATAAAAATAAATATAAATGACTTATATCATATATATATATATATATATATATATATATATATATATATATATATATATATATATATATTACTCCTGGCTGGCTGAATTCATGCCAGTGTTATGCAACAGACTCGTTCATCATGATGTTTAACTGATTAAAGCTTAATTACAAATAACTTTGTTAGACATCCTCCAGACAATATATAAATCACATTTTCTCCTTGGTCTTGAACTTTGATTCAAAGGACATGTATATGGTAGGTTTCACGCCATCTAGTCATGATATATCAAGGACAGTCTCATGCAAATATCTGATTATAAAAGCTGCAGTCTGGCCAAACAAATGATAACAGATAGTAGTGTGGATAATTGAATCTGCCCAATTTCAGATGAGTATATAAAAAGTATTAATATTCACATCATAAGATAGCATTATTCACGAGTTCCATGTCAGCACAAGAATTAAAGCCCTAGACTTGATCTTATTAATGTGACCCTAAGAAACGACACAAAACATTGTATGAAACATGACTGATGAGGCCGTTAGTAAGGAGGATGGTTGAATCGTGGATGGCTAAAATTGTTGAAAGAGTGGTATTAGTAATGTAACTGAGAACAGAGCAGTTTTGTGTATGTACCTGGTTCACAGGCACCTACTAAGCAACTTCAAAAAACCCGCATTCAACCTAAACATCTATATCCACCCTAAGAGATACCCGGAAGACAAGATCATTCCAAAATGACTGAACATCATCAAGCTGAAGAACGCAAACTCCAAAATGACCTTTATCATCACTAGAAAACATTCTTCAATCCACCCGCTGAACGCCCAGATATGGATCATACTCCCTCTGCTGTTATATGGCTGTGAAATCTGCCATGCTAAGAACCTGAACCACTTCCACCCAACTTGCATCAGAAGACTCAACATCATGAGACAAGACAGGATGATGAACAAACTAACAACATATTAAAATACAAGATTTTTATGTATTACCTAGTGATTTTTGTTTACTCAGGTTAACGTCTTCATTGCTCATTAACCAAAGTTATTAAGATGTATAAAGATTCATTGGAATATAGTTTAAAACTTTATTTGGCAGTGTTTAGTTTGTGTTGTCTCGACTTTTCACCTGTCTTGCCAAGCATCAGCGCTGGTCCGCCCACCCCTTCTCGAAAATGTCAAGCCCAATTCATATTCTGTAAGAAGCACAAATATATGCATCAGAATTAAATTTCAAAAATCGGTTTATTGGATGAATGAGAACTGCTGCGGTACTGAGTGAGTGGAGCATTGGACTGGTGCAGAAGGTCGCAGGTTCAAGCCCCTGCCGAGTCGTACCAAAGACTTGAAACAAAATAATGGTACTACATGTAACAGCTACCTTGCTAGCCACACAGTAAGAGGTTAGTGATAAAGCTGGTGAGCCTGTTGTCAGTATAATGCTAATAGCTAGGACATCATGCTACAGTGATAGGCATCGCTATAAACCACCATACTGCAGACGTCGTAGCAATACAATTGATTTTTTTGAAAAACTATGTTAAAAATAAATAGCAAACACACTTTGGGTGAATGATAATGTCTATTGATAGTCTATGAATGTTGTAGCCTTTTTCCAAAAACAAATATTTACATTTGTATCCATACACGTAAGACAAATTATATGTTGTACTTGTTACTCATATTGTCCAATGTTCATTTCAGGTATTCCTGGATATAATCCAGTCTAAAAACTTTGTTACCTCAGTAACATGTTCAGTGTATACTTTCCAAAAGTTTACTTTTTAATTTTTTTAACCAAAATGGGTACTGTCCTTAGATGAAGGGATTCAATGAAGGGACAAGCTGGTATGCATGATTTATAATGTAGAAAATTCTATTAAGTATGGTATTAAGTCTTATTAGTATGTGACTATAGTAACAGATATTTGTTCAAAGTTTCGGATGTGTGTCAGTAAAGCTTATATAACTGTATGATAAAACGTACTATCTGGCTATTGTTGGGGCCCCGGGTGGCCGAGTGGTCTAAAGAGCTTTCCTTTACGGATCACTGCCATCTGCGTGGGTTCAAGTCTAAGATTCGGCTTAATTAGTAATGTGAGAAAGCTTACCAGTAGCTTCTCGTAGGTCGGTGGTTATTTCCGGTGGTTTTCTTTTGTTCTTCCTCCTACAATAATACTGGCCGCCATGTATCCTATCGTGTATTGAAAAATGGCGTTAAACCCTAGAACAACAACAACAACAACTTGGTTATGGTTACCAAACAATTTTTTTTCTGACAGGATTACTTGTTGCTTAATAAAAGTTGCTATTCATCTCAAAGTCTGTTCCTAGACATATGGATTTGTTCACAACAATGGGTACGGGACTCCACAAACTCTCAAAGACACCCCTCACCCCCGACATATATATACCTTTAGCTGGATGGATAAAACATTTTCTAAGGGTATCATTGATAAACCAGTAAATTTAAATTACATCAGATCCGGAACATTTTGCTGGTGTTATAAAATCAGTAATTTGAAACATCAGTTTATCTAAAGTCAGTATGACAAACATTTCAATAATAACCGGAAAAATCATGATGTTACTTACTTAGTCTCAAGCCTAACAAAGACCAACAATATTTAACTACTTTCACCTCATCATAAAGTTAAATACTTATACATAAATACATACATGCATGCATGCATACATGCATATATATATATATATATATATATATATATATATATATATATATATATATATATATATGAAACGTCCATAAGAAAGAATGCATTACAAATAATTCTATATAAAATATGTAAAAAATTTATTTTACAATCCACTTTTGCAATTATAGATGTAATGGGGTTTAGGACCATTCCAGTATTAAATTTATAGGATGGTGTTTTGCTAACTTTACACCAGTTAAATTTATTACTAAATTTAAACAAAAAAAACCCTTTCTGGTTTCCTAGTGGTTATAGCGTCCGCTGCAGAAGCGGGATGTCATGGCTTCGATCCCTGGCCAAGTCATAACAAAGACTTAATTTGAGGGAACGAAATAACAATTTGAGAGAACGAATTACTTTCTTGACGGAACACAATAGCAACTTGGGGTAATGAAATATTAAGTTGAGGGAACAAATTATTATTTTGAAAGGGAATAAAATAATAACTTGTGCGAATGAATTGACAATTTGAGGGAACGAATTATTAATTTGAGTAAACGAGATGCTAACTTGAGGGAAAAAATATTATTTTGAGGGAACAAAATTAATTTGAGGGAACGAATTATTATCTTCAGTGATAGAAAGTTAACCTCAGGGAACACATTATTACTTTGAGAACAAATAATAACTTGAGGGAGCAAAATAATAAACTGTGCGAACGCATTGACAATTTGAAGGAACGAAATATTAGTTTGAGGGAACGAATTATTAATTTGAGAGAATGAAGTGCTAACTAGAGGGAACAAATTATCATTTTGAGAGAACAAAATATTATTTTGAGGGAACGAAGTGCTAACTTGAGGGAACAAATAATTAAGTTGAGGGAATAAAAATAACTCGAGGGTACAAAATAATAACTTGTGCGAACGAATTGGCAATTTGAGGCAATTAATTATTATTTTGAGGAAACGAAATATTAAATTTAGGGAACGAATTATAATCTTATATGACCAAATAATAACTTGAGAGAACGAACTATTAAGTGGAGGGAACGAATTAATGTTTTGAGGGAAAGAAAAGTTAACTTGAGAGAACAAATTATTAATTTGAGTGGAACGAATAATAACTTGAGTGCACAAAATATATTGTACGAACCAATTTGCATTTTGAGGGAACGAATTATTATTTTGAGGGAACGAAATATTAATTTAATGGAACGAAATATTACTTTTACCTCGTGTTCTCTCTGATGCAACGTACATGACTTTATTTAATTCATCAATGAATTAATTACATAAAATAATTAAATGCCCACGTTTAACTAATTAAAACATGAATATATAAAATAATAAAATATACGGTCCTGCTATAAAAATATAATCAATTTATGAATACATATAACACGCGATTCTTTAAAAATATTTGTATTTTTTTCGATTATGTATTTAGAATATTGTTATCTCTATTAAACATTATGTAATGACAAATCGCTCTATATACATGCTGTTTTTCTTATATAAAGAATATGTTGTAAACATTATAGCGTGTGGGTAATACATTTCGTCATTTATTGGATAACGAATGTACAGTCTTGTCATACAATAAGAAATACACCCCCCCCCCCCGCAATAACCCAACGTAAGTAGGGCATCACGCTATATATACACCATAGTATATATCCACGGTGTATCTCAGTTTTTATTAGTCTGTCTGTTTACTCACATTCTCGTGGCCGTCTTTGCTTGCCAATATTAGACAAATCACTTCATGTTACGGTCTGTCGAACTGGATACTAATTCGCGTTTAATCGTCTTAGCTAAAACCTTTGTGCCGTCGTTCAAAACAGACCGGCGTAATTTATATTGTAGACGTGTTGATATTGTTGCACCCGTCGAGTTATGGAGAAAGTCCAGTACAGGTTGTTTGTTAAGACTGGAGACAAATGGGAAAGTACTACAGATGCGATCATTTTCATCATTATGTACGGGAAAAATGGAAAGAAGTCTGACACTGTTCAGTTAAATGCGCGTTTCGACGAAAAGTTCTTAAATGGTCACATGGACGAGTTTCCGATTGAATCTGAAAACCTTGGCGAGATTGGCATGATAGAGTTATGGCGTGACGAAGCGATATTTTTCAATGACTGGTACGTAGAGACAGTGAAGGTGGTCAACCAAACGACACATGAGGAGTTTATTTTTCCAATCCTTCGATGGATAAAGGCTCACTATCATTACAAGATTGTACATCTTGATACAAGTCTTCCTGGGGATGACCCTTTTAAGGAGCAAAGAGACAGCGAACTGATGGAGAAAAGAAAGGTATACATATTCAAGAACGGATCATACCATCTTCCTCCTCAGGTACGTCAGTATATGATAAGATTGTGAGTTTTTATGTTTTTTTTTGCAATCACGATTGTGCGTTCTCTCTCTTTACTGCGTTCTCTCCCTTCTTTATTAACCGCTCCGGCGTAAGACTAAGTTTCGAACAAGTCTTATGCAACCTCGAGTCACCTCCGTGTCCTGATCTTACATCAAGAACAACCTTGAGCAGTTTTTAAAGACAAGTCAAACCATCTTCTTCGAGAAAAGTATGTAGCCACATTAATAATGAATTGCCGTACCTAGCTGCTAATTATTATTATCATGATGTTGATAGGAACAAAATATAAGAGGGAATTACCTGTTAAGATATAACAGGATTGTGTAATAAACTTCCTTGTGACAATGAATCGTATTTTACTTGGTTATAGTGCAATCTGTTTTATTTGGCTGCCAGAAGAGCATTATTCAGTATAGCTCAAATGATCTTTTATTTCCCAAGGCATCATTTTAATGCAATTAATTCAGCAGCGTAATAATTGTGGGTGGATGGGAGAAGGAGGCGGACGTGGCTGTTGCACTAGAGGTCTTGGAGCTCCAGCCCACTTTGGGTCTTCATGATATATCTGGGCGGTTTATTTCCATTAGTACACCACTGAGTTACTCACATCCATGTTTACTCTTTATTGAAATATAATGGACGAGTGATGCGTAATGTGACAGCTTTGTATGTGGGTATAATTCATTCAGCAATAAACCAAGCTATTCATTTTGTTTCTATCGCAGTAACAGTTGTATTAATGGTAGTAGATGTATTTGTAGTTGTAGCTTTTATTTTCGGGAACATTTGACAAAGAAAATATGTGACTGTATTGGGTACATTATCCATGAGTTTTTCCTATATTTATATGATGTATTAAAATAGACACCCGTCTCCAAAAAATAAGAAAAGAAAATTCGATCAGTAAACATTAATAGATGTGAATAATGTCCTATGATTTTCACATTTGGGTCAAAGAAACTGGGCATTTTTTATTCTATATTATAGACTCTTTAAAATATTGTTTTTGTTAATTCAAATACTTTAACATCGAACAATGTTTTAACATAGGGATCTATAAGAAACAATGCAATTATATGTACTTACGTTATATTCCACTGATAGTGATTTGTAGATTTGTATGATGATAATGCGCGTTTTGAAAACATTTTATTAAACATCTGCACACTTAAACAGATTTTATATAAACATTGCGTAATGGAATCACCATGGTTAGCTTGTACTTCGAAAAAGGAAACCAAAAGATCGATTTGGGGTCGCAACTTAGGGACTGAGAGAAGACAAAGGTTTTCTCTATTTCTTCACCATCTATAGATAGAAACTGCTTACACTGAGGGGGCCCCGAGTGGCCGAGTGGTGTAACGCGCGTTCCGTTACGGATCACAGCCGTCTCACCTCTGTCTGCGTGGGTTCATGTCTAAGATTCAGCTAATGTGGTTATGTGAGAAAGTTTGCCTGTAGCTTCTCGTGGGTCGGTGGTTCTTTCCGGTGGTTTTCCCGGTTTCTTCCTCCACCAATAATACTGGACGCCATGTGTAGCCTAGAAAAATGACATTAAACCCTAAAACAAAACAAAATAACAAAAAAACAAATAATTTACACTGATGGTAATGGAAGGTTTTTTCATCAGTGGTTACTATTCTTTGGGGAGTACATTCACTTGGACAGTGGCAAATCTGTTAATTTGTCCAATCACACTGTCAGAACCTTGTGTCACTGTGACATAATGAAGTGTGTTGCACACTAACATTAGTTCTTCATTCCATAGGCGTATCAACTTTGTCGATTATTTACCCATGCCTTAAAAGACCTTAGTATTTGTGTGAAACATCAGAAGACAAGGTCACTGCGAAAGAAGAAAAATAAATCGTTTTCGCACTCTAACGTTAGATATACATCATATACCTGAACCAAAAGTTGTGAATGGTCTGCACTATGAAAGAAGTATATTGATTCTGATGTATAACGATTAACGGTACAGGTCGCTGTGATGTAGGGAAAATGTTTATACACAAAATGTCCAGTCAAGCATGAATGATGATGATAGTTGAATTATAGTAAAACCGGCCATAAAGGTCATTTGTTAACTGGTTTGACCATCAATTTATATTGATGGTTAGGTTCCGATGGGAAAGGAATGGTGCCACATCCCCACGGATATTTAAAGCACAAAGTGCGCTTGTTATCCAATATAATTAACTGCAATGATAATGTTGGCGGCTTTTTTCTCATCCTTCGTGGTTTTGGCATGTCCCAGTTCGTGGCATAGTGACGTCATGAGCTTTGTATTTTTCTTCTGTGGCATTCTAACTATTTTTTGGTTGAATTACGGGTGATTCTGCTTCATCAGAAGTCAAAGATACTTCCAAATCGTTCTCCAATTCAACTGCAGAAATTGAAGATTTTTTAGCAGCAGGCGTAGATGGTGGTGGTGGTTGATGCTGCTCTTTAGGTGGTGATGGTAGGGGTGAGGTAGTTTCATCTTCTATAGGTGTGAACCATACCCCAAGTTCAGTCAGTTCAGTGTAGAGTAGATGCAACGTTTTAGCTATCTCAGCCATTGTGTCTTCTACAGTCGTTTTAGGTACCTCAGATGCAGCAACCACAGATAAGGGTTGTGAAGCCGTCTGTAACTGGACTGTAGGTGGTGGGGATGGGGTGGTTATTCTTTGGTCCGACTGGGTCTTATTCCGCTGTCTTCCGCTACCCCTATTTCTCCAGGATCGCAGATTCCCCGGTGAAGTAATTTCTTCTTTGTCCCATAACAAAAGTAAAGTAGTCCTTTTCTCTAAGGCTACAGCTATTAGCTAGTTTTAACCCAATACCCATAAGGGCACTGAAAGCCTGAGTTGGGACAATCTACGTTGCTGGCACGTATGTTTCCATGTTGTTGCTTGCTCGGTCGCCGCAGACTTAAACATGACTGATTCATATATTGTGTTGCTCATGATAGGTCCTCAACAATTCTGTATAAATGTATTCGTACATTTCACAATAGAAAAAGCAAGACACAAGTTTTGCATTGTGAAGCTTAACTGTCAATCGCATGTATTTAAAACGAATGAGAATGAACTGGAACGTTAGTGTTTTGTGTTTCTTTGTCTGTATGATTGAGTTTATTTAGGCATTCATCATTATTACTTTCCAAATTAATGCAACAGCATTTAATAAATATAGTTTTGCTTCATATTTTGTTTGTTGCAGGTGGAATCTTTGCCAGAAGATGAAAAATTCAGTTTTAAATACAAGGTAAGCTATTTTATATTCTAGCGCATGTATAATCATCAGAATTCTAGAAAACACATTGATTTATTTTGTCTGTTTCAGCATCAGAAAATGGTAATGATAAATGCATTCAGAAATTGCATGCTACGTTTCTTTCTATGGAAGATTGCCGAAGTTCAGTATGATATTTCAAGTATGCCAGACTGATATCCGGACTCACTTTCGGCGTCTCTGTTTCACTCAATCGTCTGTCATTAATATTGATAGATTATATATTTTGGCAAACGTCCATAACGTTTGTCTCACGTCGATGCAAAAGGCAAGAAATACTATCCACAGTAGTCGTTGTTTTCTACGTGATCGTTATTTGATAGCTGGCTAACTGGCCGCCTTTAGCAATATTGTATTAGCAATTTGTTGTTCTTCAAACTCTATAAATATTAAGAATCTACCTCGGCTTAAAAGTCAAAGGTCCAAATCACAGAGAGGAGGTTGAAAAATCTACATTTGTAGCTAGCTGATTAAACATCGCATTTCAAATGTGTAGTTCATCCACGTGTGCAATTGTTATTTTATACTTTCAGTTTGACATTGGGCATCACTATTTAGCACTTAACGTTATCAGCATATATAAGAAGTTGACGAGTGGGAACTGGGAGAGTTTGCATGATCTTAGAAATGTATACACAAAGGAAATCTTCAATGAGCCCTCGGTAAGCGATTGATACATATGCTAATAGGACTATGCCTTACAATTCAGAATGGGGACGTTAACAACTCTCAATAAAAGCAGTGGAACTATTTGAATAAGTCGTTATAAAAAAACTTTACGAATCATGTTTTTGAGGGGCCCAACCTTATGTTAATATTCAGCTGTCAGTCCTTTGATCATACGGTAGTGTTAATCTTTATTTTTATTTTTTATCAGGTTACAATACGTTTTCATTATCGTTTATCACATCGTAGAACGTGCAGGTATCATGCATGGGCAGATTTGGTTAGGCGGGTTACTATCTACATGACGTTACTAAACCCGTCACATTATACGTGTCAGGTCTTTCGGTAAGTTGTGATTAGTGTAATAAGTAATAACAAAAATTAAGAGAACACAGCTATATAATAGCAATCGAATAGTATATTTTGATGGAAATTATAATACCAAACTTCTAAACGAAATAGCAGATCATATAGTTAAGAATATGAGAGCATGTGGGCAGGTGATAATTATAGAAAAAATAACGTTAGATACAACGGGAACAGGGTCCTCAGGAGGAGAAGTACTAACAAGGAAAACACGGGGCAATACCACATGGCGCTACGCGAAGTGGGAAGGCCCATGGTAGAGCAAGGAAATACTCACCTAGAGAAATCAAGCAGAACAACATAGTTTAAACAATCTAGATAGCCTACTGAAATAGAGCAGAGAGGTCGGAATGTATTTCGCTAATTGGGTTGGATTTTAAGCAAAACATTTTTAAGTCTCCTTTTGCCAAATGAAGCCTGAACGATTTTAGAGCCCTATTTGTCAAATTAAGGGTTTCTCAAAACCTCTCTACGAAAAAGAACCAGAGAGGCTGATTTGTTAAGCAAAAACCTCTTACAAAAAACGAAAAAAAAAATATCTTACAACCTATATGCCACAGTCGTTGTCACTCACCACCTCTGCTGCTAACGGGTTAACCAAATATTTTATCAAGTCCGACACGATATCGCGTTCGAAGATCTGATAAATTTATCGTCACAAATCCGTGTGGGATTGACTGAGCGTGACTAAAGAAATTTCTAAATCGATTATGATCCATATGAAAGCCACACCAAGTTTGCCAAATATTTCTAAGAGTATGTATGTCAACTCCGTTGAATATAAATTATAAATTGCAGTTATCTCTGATCACTTTTGGTATTTGAGTGTATCGTTGAGTGACATATATCACGTCGGTGTTTTTATGTCTGCCTCTGGAAAATATTCTAGCAGGATTATTTTTGATTATCTAACATCACATCATCATATACGACTAAGTTGTTAATACGTCCATCGATATCATCAATGCTCGGTGCTTCTTCGATATCGGTTATAAATTAAATAATACCTTCCCCGTTGATTTATATTGCTCTCTCGTCAGCATCCTTTAACACGTTGTAACATCTCTGATCGTCTACACTCGGGGCTACTAAATACAACTTCTTCCATTTCATCCATCTCGTTATCAAATTAAGTATCAGTTGTGTTTTGCCACTTCCAGATGGTCCAATTATAATCATTCTAATTTAATCCGGCAACAACGCATGGTATTTAATAGGTTCCCGTCGTCGGGTAGCTGAATAATCAATTACACTCATGTGATTATAAATATATTATGTATCTATATTGTGTGAAGTGTAAGGCGCGTACTGGCACAGATGACTTGATGACAATTACAAATAAAAATAACCAATCAGCACTTTCCGGTAAGTGTGTACAATGTTGTACAAAAAAATTTAGATTTGTTTCTAAGGATTTAAAAAAAAACGATGATGTGATATCGCAGCCAAGCTAGCTAAACTCCCAGGAACACCATGGGCGAAGTATCCAGGAGAAAAACACTTTCCAGGGTAATGTTATTGAGGACCTGGAACCAGACTCGATATCAGACTCGATGATCAAAACCATCCTCGACGTGGTGAGGAACCAATACACTCCATTGATAAGGCGTGTCATGCTCATGATGCTGCTTACAAAAGCAGCAGTCTGCAACATAGGCATATCGCAGATGTGAAATTGATTCACGCGTTGAATTCTATCACTGATAAATCCTTGAAAGAAACATTTACTTCACGGCTAGTAAAATTGGCAATGAAATGTAAATTGATGATGGGTGCCGGTAATTAATAACAACACGGAATCTATTTATTATTCTCCAAGAGGATACTGGAGGGGCAAAGCAGCAATTGTTAAACTCGCTAGCGCCGCGAAGGTGAAATATACCACTGCAGCGGATTGGTTATCTAAACAGGCGATATGGCAAATTTATCTACCATCGCCTAAACAAATTAACTACTCGCATTTTGATGTGACCGTTCCTAATGAGGATCATCAAGCTGATATATTATTTCTGCCGCATGATGGTGTTTACAAATACGCGTTAACTGTAGTTGATGTTGCGAGTCGGTACAAACAAGCAGAACCGTTTAAAACAAATTCAGCTGAAGTTGCTTCTGCATTTGAAAGGATTTATCGTAGGGGTCCTATGCGCTGGCCAAATCTGTTGCAAGTTGATCCTGGCAAGGAATTTCAGGGTGCGGTTCTATCAGCAATGAAGGATCATAATGTCACTATCAGACGAGGACATACTGCGCTACATCGCGATCAGGCATATGTTGAACGATTTAATCGCACACTTGCTGAGCGGTTATTTGGATATCAATACGCGAAGGAATTCATCCAGGATAAACGATCTCGTGAATGGGTCAAGAGATTACCACGTGTAATTACCGCGCTGAATAACGAGATTACTCAAACGATTAATATGAAACTTAACAACGCGATTAAAAAGAAGTATATACCCGTACAACCGCAAAAAGATTTTTCAAAACAACCAAAACTCGGTAATGTCACTGTGAGATATGTATATGAAACAGGAGAGCTAAAAGGCGGTAAAAAAAGAGCTACTGATCCTATTTGGAGTGTAACCGCACATAAGATATCTAGTATAACACGATCTACGGGTAGACCAGCAATCTAATGATTGGATTAAACTGCTCCTCAGCGAGGATTTACTCGTGAACAACTGCAAGTGGTACCCGAGCGTACTCAATTACCACCGCGTGGTCTTAACTAGCGCCTTTTCGTCTGTTGCATTCAAGACAAGTCAGCATCACATTATCTCTGGTTTGACCAATACTGCTATCTTTTCTGTCTACGGTAAATTGGCGAGGATCTTTATCCGACCAACACCATCGCATTATACAATTGCAACTCGCGCAGTGATTATTCTGTTGTTGTTTCAGCGTAATTATTAATTCAGCATCACTATCAAATTCTCTGTTATTTTTATTATCCTGCTGTTTATAACCAGAAAGTATTTTTCTGATTATATCATCGCTGACAGAATCATTAATTGTAGTTTCGTTATCATCTAAAACAACTCTTCGAAGCTGATTTATTCTTCGTACTCTGGACACTGCGATATAAACTAAATTTGACCACTCGATGTGATTATCCACCATCCAAACAATCGTATCTGATATAGTCAATCCCTGCGAAGAATGTATCTTCGCTGCGTAACCTAGCGTCCATGGGGATTTATCAGCACGTAATGCATCTTCGACGACGCTGATATCAACCAACACAATAGCATTTAACACTAAATTCTGCTTTTCACGCTGTCCTGGAATATCAACTTCAATATTCTGTTTTCGTGTATCCGAAGGCTTATAACACAGCCGAGTTGGAAGTGTTGCAAATTTTTCTTTATGCAATTCAAATAACTTTATCTGAAGCGTGTCTCTGACTATCTTTCTGCTTGCTACTATCAAATCGTTTGGTATCCACGTTTCCCAGAAATTATTTAATGGTGTTTCCGAAATTATTTCACGCGCTATTTCACATTGGATTCTATCCGGTTGTAATCTGATTAGTTTTTTGAACTCTCGTAGTTGTTCATCAAGTGCTCTATGATCGATGTTATTTTCTTCATAATAGTCTACAAATTTTTTTAGCCAATCATGTGGCGATAAAGCGACAAATAGTGGTGGCTGGCGAATATTCGCTAGCAATAGCCACTCGTGAAATCTTTGTAATACATCTGATTACACCGTGCATATTTCATCCCAAATAATGACTTCAGGAATAAATTTTTCACCCATTCGTTCAGGAGCCCATTCGTGACATTTCCATCGAAAGAAACTGTGATAAGTACAGGCATTAATTCCCCGTTGTTTCATCTATCTGGCAAGTCTGTGTGTTGGTGTTAGTTCAATCATATTTGATTTGCCACGAAATAATTAAATCACACGAGTCGTTTTTTCCTGATCCACCACAGCCGTTTAAATAACTGGTTTTATATCTACATATTGGATCAGATATCTGCGGTGCATTAGATAGTTCTTATATCTGATTATATTTCAAGTAATTGTTTTCAATCGTATCATCTGCTGATTTGGAATAATCACACGGTATTTCCAGCTTAATTCTCCATGATCCCCAACTCTTGTCAGAATTTGTGAATTCGGCCACTTCTTCCCTTTGTTTCACATCTATATTAAATGAATAAGTAGCTACTCTAACTGCGGTGTCAGGGAATCTATTTATCATCGCAAAAAAATTGATAGAAGCATAAGCCAGCAAAGATGCTCTCAAATGTGTATACTGAAGATTTTCTCCGTCTGCGTAAGTAACAATTATACCAAATTTTGTTCCATCGGACAAGAAAGCGTCTTTACGATAGACGTATATACCTTTAGATGTTATATCCGCGATTATAAAATCGTATTCGACGTAATCTATAATCAATCGTGAAGAATATCTTATATTGTTGTATTTTCCACCCTGAGTGAACTTACCAATTATTCTTCTACCGAGATCTTTTGCGTCTTTATTCCTAGCTTCAAAGATCTTCTTGGATGCTTTAATAATATTTTCCTCGTCGAGGGAGGGAAATTTGTCTTTGTAACCGATGATTATACTATCTAGACTATCGGGTTGTGGTAACCAGACCTCAGTCTGTGCTTGATAGGATATAATCGCTTCGCTGACAATCAACGATATCAGCATTTTACAATCAATTATATACCGTAATAGCACAATTGGCATCCAGTGTTTTTCAGAGATATATCTACCAATCCAAACATAACAACACGGATGAAGTCCTGTAGTCAATTCAAATGATACCACACGAGCGAATCCGGTTAAATCAAAATTAGGCAATGGGCCATTAATCGCAACACGGGCCATCTCATGTGTGGGATGTCCAAATCGCTTGAAGTACTTAGTATATTCTCCGTACCCGAGAAAACTCCCTGGATAACATGCAACCATATCAACTGAAATAAGAGTTTTGAGGTTATATTTTGTATTTCATTATTCGCCGTCGTTGTATTCGATGCAGATTGATTTGATATCTGATAGAAATTCAGCTCTTGAAGGTTTCCGCGTGTTTTTCTTTCTCGCAAAATGAGCTTCAACCGACGGAATTGTAAAACAATTTGTTAGTAATTGTTCGTCATATTCTGTTGAAAAACTACTAGCTAGTTTTTTTGATCGCGGCATGGAGGGCATCAGTACGGTATAATTCTCCATTGGGTCGTACAAATTGATCGAATTTGCCTTCGGATTTTTCAAAACTGTGAAGTAACCACGCTGATACAGGATAATTTTTACTCAGCTGGTAAATAAAATCGAATAATTTCTCTTCCCCGGAAAATTCCGGGGGTAGATATTTTACGGTTCCTTCCCGTGTAAATATTGTTACTGCAGGTGTCCACGCGTGTTCGTTATGATCAGTAATTTTGATTGGAGCTCCTCTCAACTTATATTTCTGTTCATATAATACTTCTCCTGTTATCGTCGTTACTGATATTGGGAATCTTATTGATGTTTCTAATTTGCCTATATCCTGGATTGTTGCTCCTTTTCTTCCTAACTGAAAATTCACATTCATTTATTTTTTTGCGTCTTAGATCAGTCAGTCTGTTTCCACGCAAAGCATTTGTGAAGTGTTCTATTATTCGTTCTACTACACAATTCAACGACGACAGTTTCATGGGTTTGAGTTTTTCAATGCTTGGTTTATCATCTAACGGATATATTACATTAACAACTGCTGTTACAGGATAGGATCTCTCGTAATCTGGTGTGTCAATTCCAGTCAAAAGTCCTGGTTTGGAATCTCGACTCACAGTGACAGTTCTTTAATCCTTCAAGATGGGTTCAAATTTATCTTTGATAATCCAATCTCCCGTGTCTGAGCGAATAATGAATTTCACTCTAAATAAATACCTTTTCCGCCCAAGATGTAAGATTATCACTGCTGCGCTTTAAATCGTTCATGGTAGCTTCAACGTTACCATCAGTTCGAAATGTTGACCACTACTGAGATGCTCCATCACGATTGAATTCATTAAAACAATCACGAATTTTACCTATCATGGTTCTATCACGAATTTTACCCTTTGGTGTATCAGAGACTCTATCGGGATTGAATTTAGCATTTTTCCAGGGCCTAATTTTCGATAATCTCACGAACACCTTCATGCTATAATTAAAAAAAGTATTTAAATAGAGAATTTATATATAATGAATCATTGCAAATGGCTTATGATAGGATCAGTTACCTCGTGTAACAAATCATGCAAAAAGGAGTTTTGTGAGTATCATATGCAAAGTTTACGACGTGGAAGTCTTGGTCCGATCCTTTGTATACGATGTGGGTAGGGGTGCGTGGTAAATCACAGTTGTGTCTCAGTTGCAGTGGTAAGCGATGCAGAGAGTTGAAGCATTATTACGATAAGAGAGATAAAAACTCCATTAGTGACACTGACAAGGTCATAAGAGATCCTCAAGACTACTTCGGAAGATTTCCCAATGTAATCATTAGACCAAACAATGAATTAGACAAATAGTATTATGTATATAAATAAACCAAGAAATCCGACCACATCCCGTGATCAGCATCTTTGAGGCATCCAGTGATGGTATTGTCAGACACTGCAGACTGAAAAAACCAGTTGGTGCTGTGAATAATCAAGGGTATTTGGTGTTTACCGCTAGAGGGAAAAATCATCTTAATCATAGAATAATATATGAATGTCACAATGGATTGAACAAGGATGGTTTGGTTATCGATCACATTGTTTACAATGCTAAGAACAATTCTTTATCAAATCTACAAGCTGTTACACAAAGTGAGAATTTAAAACGAGGAAAGAATGGACAATACTCGATAAAAGCGAAACCTGTAAAATCATTTGATACAACAAATGACGAAGAAATAATATTTCAATCAATAGCTAAGACCGGTAGGTATTTCGCTATTTGTCCACCTTCTGTTCAATGCGTTGCAGAGGGAATTTATCGATCTGCGATTTCAAAAAAAGACCGGACAAAAAATTCAGTTCGTTTATGTTTGAATTCCATTTTGCACCTGAGGCTCCCATATCTGGGTTCATTTTTGAAAAATATATTTTTTTATATTAGAAGTATATAATTATCATATAATATGAATTCTGAAAATATCAATGAGGTTATAACCGAAATTTTAATTTTGAAATCTCAGGTTATTTACATATCAGATAGTTTAAACCGCGATCAAATTATGTCTGACTTCCAGGACATTGAATACGGCGCTATGAATAACGAATATGTTCTACTTAAAAAATATGCCCTTACTAAACGAATTCAGAATTCAATTCGCAAATCCCTTCTATTATGTGACGACGTCAGTAAGTTTGTCCCGTTATTTACTATCGTGGAAAGAATAAGAAAGGAATTAGGGCAGGAATACGAAATAAAAAAAAATAAAAAACATTTAATTCAAAAATCAGAAATATAAGATTGTTAATTAAACAAAACGAAAATCCCCTTCGGATATCCCGTTGTAACGGTCGGTTTTAGTCAATACAGGCGTGTAGTAATTGTTTTTTTTAGATTCAAACTGGAAAATTGTTTACAATATAAATAATGGTTAATGAATCATTACCGACCAGATCGGATCGTGAAAGATTAGATGCAATTAAGAGATTTATACCAATCCGCGACTCTCAGAAATAAACTACAAGCTAGATAGAGTCTTAGGACAATTTTTTTCAGCCGGAACTAAAGATTTGTTTAGATTTGTTTAGACCAATTACCAAAGCAACAAAATGGCTAATATCAGCTACTGAGCGTGCTATATGGGGGGATATTCCCAAGGACGAAGCATGAGAAGAAAATCCTCTAATTGGTGAACTTGAAAAAATAGCAAGAAGATCCAAACAAACAAAAAAGTCTTTAAAACACTTCCTGTTGATATAATAACTGCTGCAAGACAACAAGAACAACAAGAACGAGAACAACAAGAACGAGAACAACAAGAACGAGAACTTCTTGAAAAACTTGAAGAAGAACTTGCTAGTAGAACAACCAGGTGATACTGCAAGAGAAGAATATCCACCTGAAAAGATATTTTCTGATGATGCGTTAGTTAGAATTGGAGGAATCAAATCAGACTCTAAATTAATTAAATTTACTAAAGACACTTTTAAAATAAAAGACGAGAAGTCTAGAGATTTTATGAAACAAATAGACACCTGGGCGAATAAAATATTTTTAGCAAAACGACGTAAACCTAAACTGGCAACAAAAGAATTACAATCTGATTTTGCTAGGTTCCTAGCTTCAGTAAAAGGTGTCACACAACCACCACAGGCATATACAGAAGACGACCCAAACCCGAATGAAATACGAATAATGGCAGAAGCTGATTCTGAAAAAGTTGCAACTGGTATTACTAAAAAATCAAGCGGAAAGGGATTTTCTCAGAGTGGTCCAAGTGGGGTATCAGTTAGTGGTCTAGTTAGCTGGCCTGGTAATATTCTCAGCGATTTAACTCAACGGAAATA
This sequence comes from Unio delphinus, assembly GCA_029339505.1. Taxonomy (NCBI): domain Eukaryota; kingdom Metazoa; phylum Mollusca; class Bivalvia; order Unionida; family Unionidae; genus Unio; species Unio delphinus. The sequence goes on along the minus strand of JAQISU010000029.1, from coordinate 13,560,176 downwards.
ATTAATGAAGCGGCTGATATCTGCAGGCGGTTATTTCAAGGCGGTGTTATGGATATTGGTCTATATCGAGATTTCATTGATGAGTTAGTGGAAAATCCTACGGATTTTCACCATCACGGTTATCACAGTGACTAATCTGATGACGAAGTCATCGCATTAGATAAATATTATTTAAATAAGATGATCATACACTACAACCATGATAAACCAACCAGCGTCTATGTAGTACACTCACTGTTTCCAGTTTATAGAGTGTACTATGGTGATGGTCTCGGTCATAATATTGCAGGGTTATTTGCAAGAATGGCTCCAAAAGTGGCGCCCCTAGCAAAACAATTATCAATGAAAGCCATTGATGTTATTCGTGATAAGGGTATTAGCACAGTTGGAGATCTTGCTGGAAAAGCGTTTTTAGCCGTGAAGGATAAACTAACAGCGCTAACCATCTACAGCGGAAATCCCGCGAGTGGTAGTACAATAATAAATAACGTAGTGGATCAGAAACTAGCGTCGCTGGCAACTTCGTTGACAGCAAGTGACCAAGATAACATTACCGCAAATATGATAGTGGAAAGTGGCTTAAAAAACCTCGACGACGTCGACGATGATGATTTAGACGCTGATAAATATAATGAAATGTTCAAACGGTCACCTGATACAGCGTTTGATATGGACGCCCCAGTGCTCAAGGATGATTCCGTTCGTGATTATCAATTTTATGCCTGTCACGCAATACAACCAAATCTTCGATCAAGAATCGAACTTCAAGTTCATGATACCAGTAAATATTTTTTACCGTGTGAAGCGTTTATCGAAGTAGAAGGTGAACGTTTAACAGAAGTTTTAGCTAATACACCATACGCAGATGATCCACTTGTCCGAGTTGGTTTTGTCAATAATGGGATCATGGCGTTATTTACTAGCGCTAGATATATAATTGATGGAAAAAAATTAAACTATTGAGAATGATGTTGATGCTGCCACAACAATAATTGGGTTAGCAAGATACTCCGACGATTATACAAGATCGGCAGGTACATCTATGATGTTCGCTAAGGATATTACTGATCACCCTAATCACTCTCCGTATATTAAAATACGGACACCACAATCCGATACCTATGAACAACACAGACCTAGACCGGCTGATGCATTTGATATTGTCGGAGGCGCTAATCTCGATTACAATTTAGGATATGCAACACGCAAAGCAATGCTACAAGGAAATCGTCGACGATTTTCATGCTCGATTCCACTGCATCATATATTTTGATTCTGCAGAAATGTCCGAAAAGTCATCTATAGAGGAAAGCATACGGTTGTACTCGTGCAAAAGGGTACTGATGATAATGCAATCTGGCGTGGTGATGAAGCTGGTCTTGCTGCAGGTAAAGTTATTTTATCAAAACTATCGCTATGGATGCCAGTAATGACTCCATCAATTACCACGGAGGAGCGATTATTATCATTTTTGGACCAAGAAGGAAAATCGTTGATAAGTTGGTTATCAGTGTCCACAGATACTATAGATTCTGATATTAATGGTACATTTACATGGCACCTGGCAGCGCGACAAGGTGTTTCAGCTCCACGTCAGATATTTATTGCGCTACAAAATAGAGCGCGATTAGACAATCAAACACGTAGCCATATGATATTTAATAGAATAGGCGTTAGTGAAGTCTCGCTCAGAATAAATGAGCAACAGGAACCATCCGAGGATATACAACATGATTACGACAACAATCACATTACACGCGTGTATCACATGTTGTTGACATATATGGCACGCGATCAAAATGTTGATAGTGGTCTGCAAATATCACAACATGATTTTAACAATTTATATCCGATCTATTACTTTTCGCTGGAAAATCTTGATTTAACAAGACAGTCCGTTGTTGATAAACATTTTAGAGCTCGTGTAGTCCCTGCTGGTGGTGTTAATTATAGAGCGGTTGCTGTCATTCTCAGCGACAAATCAATACTATTCGAAGGTGTTGGTGGACGAATGAGAGTAATAGATACGCCAGTGGAAAATATGTAACAATTAGATCAATCTGTTCTTGTATAATGTCATATAGTCGTATTAGTGTTACGTTAACTCCCGGTCAACTCAAGAAATTGTAATCGGAATCAGCTAAAAAAAATGTGCAACCACGATCACGCTGAAACACAATCAGATGACTGGCAGGGCGAATAAATTGTCGCTGACAACTCGTCAAATAAAATACTTCAATGATGCGTTCAAAGATAAAAAAGTCGTTCAGATCACTCTTTCTCTGGCGCTATCAAAAACATGATAAAATCAGGTGGTATATTCCCGTTGTTAGCTGCGTTACCAGAGTTGATTGCAGCAGCAGCCCCATCGGTGGCTAAAGCGGCAGCTTTAGGAGCCGTTTGTACCGCAGCAAGAATGGCACTAAAGACAACAACTGAAAAAGACCAAAAAAGCGAAAGGGTCAAAGACTACCAGGAACCCAGTATTCATGGTACAGCGGGAAAGGTCTGAGAATCCCAGGAACAGTTTACTAGTTCCAATGTCCAATTTTGATTTACTCGATATTGCTAAAAAATTGGCCTTAAAAAACTTCAGAGGTGTCTTTATGAAAGATCAGTTACCGGCACAACCAAACAAGCGGAAACCGGTATCATTAATCTCGATTACAGCACCGGACGCGGAACCCACTGGGTTGCATACGAGATTGATCCACGTGCAATTGTTTATTTCGATTCATATGGGTCATGTGCATTATAAAAACCGCTTAAACACCCCTCGTTGGTATTCCACGCTACCAACACAACAAATGAATGATGCACCAATATGAGGAAACGAAGTGTTGAATTTTCTTGACGCTATTTCAACATCTGGAAAATCACCTCATCAGGTCGTAAATGAATATATACTTGCAGTCGCTGGTATCGACGAAGTCGTCAACGAAGAGATTTTACAGAGAGATTATATAGAATAACATGATTGATATTTGGGGGAGATCTTTATCAGCGCTGAAAAAACCCGAACCTGATGGCGATGCAACCGGTGATTAAAAAAAAAAAATCGAAGATGAAATAGCTGAGACATTGAACTTAGCAAGTGTTGATCCCAATGAAATAGTTTTATTTCAAGATTGTCAGGGTAAATTGAAATCTAGTAATGTTTCCCTGGATGATATTTTCGTTAAACAACGAGACGCAACCGAAGGCACTATCGCGTTGTTTTCCGATCAGGGTAAAACCAGACCGGGTGTACTTATTTCAACTATCTTGGAACGAATTAACAATATTGACAAGCCGTTATAATATTTCCTTTTAAATCCACAGGTGACCACACCGAAGCTCACAGAGATAAAAAAAAAATTACATTGCAACTAGCAACACTTCAAGCCAAATATGAAGACCACGTTGAAACATTTACATCATTTCGTAAAAACCTCGTCGAGAAATTTTTTACAACTACGCTGGATAAACTCGACTCAAAACTTCCTGATATTAAAAAATCCTTCAATGAAACTAAAATCTTCATTGAAGCAATCAAAGGTGATGCAACGAGGATGATAGAAGGCATTGAAAAAACAAAAATTCCTCATGAGAAAACCAACAATGTAGTATACACGATTCAATACTTATCATTTGCGTGGACACCTGGAAACAACAAATTAGATATCACTGCGGCCATCAAGGGTATTTATCGATTAACACTAGTGACACCGACTCAATTTAATATATCATCGTCGAGTTCATCTGGGGTCATCAATACGATATCAACGATCATCGACAAGGATACAACTGAACAATTCACAATTGAATCCACTGATAAAAGTCTGGCTAGGGTTTCAGTAACATTGTATCTGGAATTCGTAGTGGATCTGAGTAAACAACTTAATTGAAATCGTAAACGATTTGAAAATAACATGACATCAGAATACTGTTATGATACCGTCAAAGAATTTCCAATGGAACTCAAAACTCTTTCTGAGGAATACCGAACAAAAATGAACAAATACCGACGAAGAATCATTGCCATCGATGTATCTGTATACTCGCTGTCTGGTGTAATCGCCGGCGCTGGTATTGTTATATCATCGGTTGCAATGACCGCTCCGGCTGTTGTTCCGATTTGTATATCCGCGGTGTCAACCGCAGCTCTAATAGCCTCCGCGATAGCAAAAATAATATCATCGTGTTCTCAACAAAAACTGCACGATTACACCGCTAGATATGCGGCACCTGTGGATTTAAAAGGAAATATTATAACGGCTTGTCAATATTGTTAATTCGTTCCAAGTATCTCGCGCGTACTCGCAATTATCTAAGTTGACAGCGCCGTCACTCAACGACACGACAATAACCGAGGATGAGGTTTCGAGAATAGCTCAGTTGTACGAGTCAACTATGTTAGATATAGAGCGTGACAATAATAATAACAATGACAACACCGCAAGAACTATTTCAACGAATAGTAGAAAATACCGAACCGTTGAAAACAAGCATGATATCAATAACCTCAATAAATCCTGAATTCAATGTTAATTTCCCTATTCCGATTCGCGTGAAGGAGATAGCGCTAGCAAAACTACGAGTGTATCACAGTTGGCCTAATATCAGATCGGTAGCATTTGGTGGTCAACAACCGAATAATGTTTTGGTGTTTGCGAGTAAGAATAAAGAAGACGGGACTCCAGACTGGAACGTTGTTTCGTTACCATCTGGATCATACCAAATCGAACAAATCAATAATGAATTACAGCGTATAATAAAATCCATTACATGATAAGAATCAATAATCGCTATAACAGTTCACGAGCCCATGCTATCTGCCATTGAAATAAACTCACCAAGTTATGTCGTATATATTTATCAGAGTTTGATAAGAACAATACTGGGATGGCCTGAAATACCACCTCGGACACCCGAACCACACAAATCTGATTATGTCACCAACAGAATAAAACCCGATAATCCAATAAAAAGTTATGACGAATACAATAAGTTGAAATTTTTCACTGAAATGATAGACGATCGCGCTAATAGATATTATCAAACTCAACAAGATGAAATCGTTAAAAATTTCACAGCGATGACTAATGATTTTGCGTTGCAGTTCTGTTAGTATCTCTCGAGTCTGGTACTCTCACCCGATATGAATTTATCAGCTTTGTAGATACATGTAATAAAAACATCGATGACATGGAAACATATAATCTGCGAATTATTCAAGAGGTATTAAGTGACGATCATCTTAAAACAAGAACAGAATTTGCAACGAAGTATAATATACACATAGAATATATTCCTCATTTCAAGATTCCAGGACATAGTGTCTCAGTGATAAAAGAATCTCTTAGATACGCCATCGATAATGGTTTCAAAAACATCCACGACGCATGGAAGAAATAGCCACAATCACAAAAAAACAATAATCCTCAAATATAATAATGACCCAGATGGCGGTGGTAGGCATATCGCTCCTCAACTGTGAATATATCCTCGGTGATACCATTAAATTTAGTATGTGATGTTATCGAAGGAAGCTATCAAAAAAATCTCGAGCGATCAAATCAAGCTCAACAAGGATATCTTTTATACTCGTTTGCCCCAACGACTCCTCCAGGGTTTCTAATAATTGAGGACCCAACTAATCCAGTTTATAGGCGATGTCATAATAATTCGTTAACAAGAATTAATTTTAGACTCACTGACCACTCAAATAATCTAATTGATCTACGAGGTGAGGTCCTACAAATTAGTCTGTTTGTGAAATCCTAAAGGTCTTTGATCGTTAAGAATTGTTAACCCGTTAGCAGCAGAGGGGGCGCGACAACGACTGTGGCATATAGGTTGTAAGATTTTTTTTCATTTTCGTAAGAGGTTTTTGCTTAACAAATCACCCTCTCTGGTTCTTTTTCCTAGCGAGGTTTTGAGAAACCCCTAATTTGATAAATAGGGCTCTAAAATAGTTAAGGCTTCATTTGGCAAAAGGAGACTTAAAAATGTTTTGCTTAAAATCCAACCCAACTAGAGAAGTACAGTCCGCCCCCTCTGCTGCAAATAGTTACCTGATGCACGTGTAGTTTACTAAGCATGCTCGCATATCAGTCACTAGTGACCTAAACTGATGTATACTCTCTATAGTTCACCTGTACTGTATACAGAAAGCCCGTTTTAGAGGGATGATAAACAAATGATTTCGGAACGGAATATAATAAATAAGATAAATAAATACAGGACGAAAAAAAAGATCGAGTCTAGTGATGGAGAAATAAAATAAAAAAATGTATAGATCCCGTTTCGATCAAAGTAGACCTATTGGATAAATAAGGAAGAAGGCAAGGCATGGAACGGGATAAATACAAGCACTAAAACAATAAGGATGGGTAACAACCCATACTAATTATTAAAACTGAAGACACCATGCTTGTACCAAATTCAAAAGGAATTACAATATTTGACAAAATCTATAAGTATTATTAAAAAATAAGTGAAGACCGTTTTTAGCGGTCTATAAATATTATACAACTGGGAAATTTGATATAGAAAAAGGCTGTCCTAACAATAAACAGTGTATTTATGCGTATGCATCTAGCAACATACAAATAGCACGACACAAATAGCATACACAGGATGTAGGAAACCCCTAGTCAGGGTTAACTTTAAATGTAAAGAAAAAGAGGAAACCAAGATGAAATTTTAAACCCAACCTGGAAGAAACATTCTCATAGAAAACATTAGGACCTAAAAACTCCTTCCATTATGATATAATCCCGATGGGAAGAATAAGGTTAGGTTAAAAGTAAAGACATTTTCCTAAAAAAGACAAAACAACACATCAGAGGAAACACACCTACAAATAACACACTTTTGGTTTAGTTTTTTCGATAGTAGGAGGGGCATCTGACTCTTGCCCCCCCCCCCCCAAAAAAAAAAAATAGAGTAATAAGTAATAAATAACCAGAAAAAGATCAACATTTTGTGTACCATTTATCACCAATCTCAAACACTGCTCCTAGAGCTCAAACAAGTTTCTCTGTAATTGCCGATTTCATTTTGTCTTTATGTGTATGCCATGCATGATAACGGAATAATTTGAGTTAAATGAAGCCACAATCTTGTTTTTTTTTTTTCTTTTCAAAACCTGATCAGTATAGAAAATGACAGTTCACAAATCAGTCAAAAGCTTTGATTTATGCTCCAGGTATAACACTGTAAACAGGCTGTAAAGACATTGCTTTGCGACGATGAATAGCGTAAGTACCACGAAAAAGCCAGGAACGTATTTATTGTACTGTATCATTTTCTAGAAAGGGAATGTTAATATCTCTCTCATTCAAACTAAGGTATTGTAGATGATATCTATCAGCACTATAACCTGACAAGTTAAAATTTGTAATGAGACGCGAGCTTGGAATCTCAGCTATCTAATTATATTATTCCATGTAAATGGACACTTGGATTGATCCATTATAGGCAAACAATGTACCAGTTACTAACAGTATATACTCGTTTATCAGTCTAGTCCAACAACAAGCTGTAAAGACCCAGCTGTGCTATCAAAGATTTGAGTCTATGCAATTTGGAGTAACCAATTGTTAAACCGTCATAGATATCGATCTGCCTACACAATATAGGACAGCTGATCAGAGTATCTGTTTTCGGCAATGGTGCTCAAGATGGAAGTGATTATATTATATTTAAAAGCCTCGGAGGTTTGTTCGAAGTAATGGAGAGAGCAATTTCCTGCGGTTATAAGCTATGTTTAACTTCACCCTCTATTGCTTCTCTGTTGAAACTGAGCCTAATCACGTGTTAGATGACCGATTTAGGCTGCCCTGGTAATGTCGTTAATGGTGCTCTAATCAATGCCTCCTGCTTTCAAATTTTGTTCATGTCATAAATCCCAGGTAATTGTATCCCAAGTATATTAACCCACGAAACGATCTAATCTGTTCCTTGATTTCTCGTCTAGTAGCACCTGAGTGCTTCAAATATGTCCGGTGAAGGAAGGGGAACTGCAATGACCTCTTTACTTGTATGCGTTCATATTCCAAATTAGGATATGCTCTGGCACATATGGTGCGTCGAGTTGTGAGAAAGGCCTTGTGGTGTTTGTCGATTAAGTTGATCGGAACTTTCAGTTAGCTCTGGAAACACGGTGACGTAATCAATTCTCTCTTTTCCAACATTGATGGGGCACGCTGGATGAGTTTCTTAATGGTATCTGTTTTCATTTCCTCACTTGATTCTTTATTTTATGACAATATTACATACTACGTTCAATACCCCTTTTTACTGTTTTTTTATGGCAAACAGTGCACGGTCAGTAGATTCACACCGGACCTATAAAGTTATGCTAGCACGTTGTCAGTTGTCTTTTTTCAGATTAAATTGACCTACCCAACTGCATTCGTGCCCCGCTGTAATCAAACCGGTCTTAAATTTCTAAGAGACAATACATTGAAGGAATGTTCTACTGCCTGCAAATTAACCTTTTCCAATGCACAATTTTCAAATTTCTCCCGTCTTTACAATGTTAAATGGTATCAGACTATTTTTCTCAGCCGTTCCGCTCAAAGATGCATCATGCCCTTGCTCTCGTGTAAATTCATCACGCGAGATACCAGTCACAACTTGGAACCTTTCAACTTATGCAATGGTTTTTTCTCTATCCGCGCCTGCTGTCAAGTTTTGACCACTTATCAAGTGAGAAACTGAAAATCTTACATGGTTAGGAGTCTGGATTCCTCGATAATTCCAATCGTTATGGGTGGGTGATCTGGAACATTACCATATAATCACATCACCCGCGCACAAACCGTGCAACGACATTTAAACTTGTCTTGAAGATGCTTGTATCGATCATATCAGAATTACAGCTTGATAGCACCTTTGGAGATTAATCTTAGTATGATGTGTACATGCATATGCCATTTAACAAAGCTGCAAAGCTTTATAGACTAGGAAATATTTTAAAAATACAACCCCGTGAATTCTAAGTGGTGTAAGCATAATCTTTAAAGCATTAAGAAACAGTTATTAATAATGAAATTGATTATCATGCCATTGGAGACAAAAGAACATCAACGCAGATTAAGGGCGAAGTCATTCCATATGCAAGAAAGTGGAGCTTATAGTTCATTTTGAAACTGTTTTTTGTGTCGGTTTATATTTAATGCCATGGTAGGTTTCGTCATGGACAGCGGCATATGTGAATAATTAAGACAACTTATGTTTCAAATATGCGCTCGTATTTGCAAATTTCAAGCTTACACGTTGGTGAAGTTTACTAAATGTACCAAACTGGTTCATAATCTATGCCAGAAACTGAGTTACGTTGTCCATGTATAAAGCTCGCAGTTGTATCAGCGAATAGGTAAAAATATTAGGAAGTCAAAAGGAGCCCATTCTTGGCTGTGCAAAAGTATATCCGGCACAATATATTGTTTGAATGTCTACGTCAGCAGCGAAAGTTCGCATATTCGGAAAACCGTACCCGGTTATGGAAACGTGGCATTGACGTGTATGGGTGGACGAAGGCGAGATTGTCCTTGCTGTTGAACACCAAGAATTGAATTTTAAATTTCCTAACGGAGTCAGCATTTTTGTGTAAGGGCATCATGCGATTGAAGCTCAATATGGCTTGTTATAGTAGACTTGGCCGCAAGAACGACTTGCCGCTCTTTTCGCACGAATGCTGTTTGACGAGATCCCGCATGTTGTTGAACCGCAGATTGGTCTGGTGCTAGATCATAGTGTGTTGGTTGTCCTGAAATATTAATCTGATGCGAAATCGCGAAAAGATTGACGGAGCTTACTTGATCAGTAAGCACGCCGTTGTATCTTTGTATGCAGATGCCAAATGAAGTTGTATTCAATTGAGTTAAGCGTAATTGTTGCTGAGGCATCGATCTTGAAGACCGCGACGGTTTCAAGCTGCATTGCATCAGAGAATTTCAACCCGATAATGTGTGGAATTTCATTGTTCAACGTGGCTATGACTGGGCGAAGGGGCGCCACCCACTCGCGAGGTCTTTCATGAAATAAAACATTATTGCATGTACTTGAACCGGAATAAATAATCAGCAAATATGCCGTTGAATCATTTGATGATGTCGCCAATATGCACACTGAAGTGTCCAAAACGAATCGGCGTTCTTTGTTGCCAAAATTATAGGAAGAGGTTCAAGAATTTGACTCGATCCACCTGAAGCAACCAGTCACGTGAATAATTACGTTTGAGCATGTCTGCGACACATGTTTAATCTTTGAAAGTCGGCGGCTCTGTTTTTCTGGACGGATAACACATTTGTATGTGTTCCCATGCAATCGATCATGTGGGAGAAACAAAATATCTGTCTGGTGAATCCGTTTAGCGTTCTCATATCAACAAATCAATGGGAAATCTATATAGAGGCAAGTAATTAAATCTTCAACGTTTGTTTGGCCTTCTCCACTCTAGCAACACTGGTACTAACGTTTGCTACACTTGCTAACTTATCAACGGATGCTTCATCCTTCCAACAACCGCGCAGTCTGTACCATATTGCGGTCAAGTTAAGGTCATATTTCATGTTTGTTTTATCGGTGCTTAGCCTAAAATGAGTGGATTTTGTCCAACCAGTGTATTTTTGGCCTTCGTGACTCATTTAATGATCAATTCTTTATACGTTGGCCGATTCAAAGATCGCGTTGAAATCATGAATCAAACCACATTAGCGCCTTGACGTACAGAGAATTAATTCATTTACTGTTTTGTATGTTATAACATGCTTATAACATGCAGCTTCTTTATGCGGTTAACTGGTTCTTGGAAGTAGGTATACATGTTACACCTTGTCGAGAAGCTTCTGGATAAGGTTTGCCTGTGGAGCAATTGTACAACTCAGGTGTCCTACGTTGTTAGAGAATCCACATCGGATGCGGTAGGAGTGGGGTGGGTTCGATTCCTGCACAATACCAAAGACATCTGGATATGTTTGCTTGTATGAACCTTGCTAGGTGCTTATCGTTGAGAGGTTAGTGTTAGGGCTAGTTGAACTGGTGTTAGGATAATGTGACTGGCTGGAACATGATGCTAAATGTTTGTGGCATGATGCCTTAGTGTTAGACATCACTATAAACTGCCACACTGCAGACATCGTAGCGATATGACTGAAACATTGTTAAAGCTACGTTAAAATCACACACTCATACAGAGCGATCACATTAATTGAACTGTGATGGATACTCAAGGCGATCGATGCTTTGGAAATAACTGAAGTGGAACAACAATTGTGAGATGACATTACTTAGACAGCCTATATACTTGCAAAATACAAGCGCATGGGTAATGTTGTAGAAGCTCTTTGCTGAATCACCACTGAAACTGTTGCATTGATATTGGTGGAATTAGAAGAGTAACTGTCCTGGGCATTCCAGTTAGCGTTAATGTCGGAGTTATAGCAATAACAACTGGTGTGATGGTGCTCGCAAATTAAATTTATTAGTACCATACCAACGAGTACATATCTATTCAAAAATATTTTCAGCAGAAGAAATTAGTCTCAATACAAATACAAAAATTTACTAGGTGGCCATCTAAGAAAAAAACCGTTACCATGGAAAAAATTGAGATGGTGGTTGTGGAAATGGAAAACATCAGATGACTACCAAACAATATGAAACTGCGGGACAGTACTTAGATAGGGATGTGAGTTACATGCTGTAAAAATCGGGTAAACAGTTGAAACCTAACTTCCCATGATAATCGCAGAAGAGGAGTTTACTCGCATGAGGTTTTCACTAACACGCACGAGAGCTGAATGTGTGTGTGTGTGTGTGCCAAGAGGCAATGCCGTTTTGGTCTGAGTGGGGTGGTGTACAAGGCGTTGACCCAGATTAGTATCTAAATCTAAAAGTGCCATTATCAAACTACCAGGCAAGTTTATATAGGATTATAAAGTATTGATCTAAAGAGTACCCTTGTTATAACTATGTCCCTGGGAATATAAATTAATGATGCAATTAGAGTTTAACTCTTACCGGTGAGGTAACTAATCTCATTTTCTATCACAAGAACGGCCGTACCGGCAAGAAACGTCTTATCAGTACGATTTACCTGACCATACCATTTGATATGGATACACACAAATTTACAAATAGAGACACCTATGGACATGCAGGTACTCGACAACCGCGTTCTTTCATATATACATAACAATTTGTATGAATTAAGTTGTTTTGCTACATTTGTACAATTTGTTTATTCCGATACTATTATGGTTCATTATTGTTCGTACCAAAGACAATATATTTACATTTGACTTGCATAGTGAAACAGTCACTTATTTACTTTTAGTGCACTAAAAGCTGGAAGACGGATCATGATTTTGGACACCAGCGTATTGCCGGTGTGAACCATTCATTGATTGAGTTGTGTACAAAACTTCCAAAAAAGTGAGTATAGCCATCATCAGTTGGATAAATGATCACTTAAAAGACGAAGGATACATATTTCTGCTCGACAGAGTATTATTTTCCAGGAATGTTTAAAATTTTTCTCTGAAAAATTATCACCCGTTATTTGAGAACATTTTAAGCTGATAAGAAGAGTGCAGAAACCTTAAAGAAGGGCCCCGAATGGCCGAGTGATCTAAAGCACTCTCCGTTACGGATCGCTGCCATCTCGTGGGCTCGAGTCCCGGATTCGGCCAATGTTGGTATGTGAGAAACTTTGCCAGTAACATCTCGTTATCGGTGGTTTTATCCTGTGTTTACCTGGGTTCTTCTTAAACCAATATTACTGGCCGCCATGTATAGCATATATTGTGCTGTACAATGGCGTTAAACCCTACAACAACAACAACAAAACTTTAAGGATATGAATATAACAGAGAGAAAACTGTTCAGGTGTCCAGCAAATATTACATTATGCATCTCCTTATCAGAAATGTTAAGCGCAAAATGTTATTTAAAAAACATTTACTTTAAAAGATGTCTCTACCTACTTCAATAGATACAATAAGCAGTTTCCAAATAAAACCTGCAGGTGTGGTGGGATTATATAAAATTTTACACTATCAACAGGTGGTAATCAAATAGGTTCCTCATGAGAAATATTTTTTAAACATGAAAAATGCAGAAAAACTTGCTTATTTTACACTCGTTACACAAGCCAGCATCTTCAAGATCTACAGTATTATGGGTCTTGTCATGTAATAAAACTATATAGAAAATCATACTTTGGCCAGTATATTGAGACCCATGACCATATCCATCTTATATCAGTGACAGAGTTATATAGAGAACATTATAATATGATCACTATTCCCGAGTTATTTCCGGGACCGCATTATAAAGGTTAATATTCATATTGTGAAAGGTAGATCATGGTGACCTACATTTATTCCTCTACTGATGATTGTACTATTGAAAGATCAATTAGCACAGATCAGTCATAACAAACTTCATTTTGTGGAATCATGTTAATTTTGAAACTCTCATTTTTGGTTCAATTTGCATGGTATTAAGAAACACGAATATTGAATTATTTACACTTGGCAATCATCATTGAAGTCGTAATATGGCTTAAGTGCCTTCTTTATAGTATTGTGATCGTGTTAGTACATGTATCTTTGAAAAGGTTAGGTGTAACAGATGAAATGTTGCGACCATTTCTGGAGGGCTGTACACTGCAGCAAGTCATGGACTCCAAGAGACTTTTCATTTGTGACCTGGAAATTCTGGATGGCATAGAACCCAAGAAAGGCTTGTATGTAAGTATTTCATTACGTATTAACTTTATTATAGGAAGGCTTGTATGTATGTATTTCAAAACGTATTTACTTTATTATAGACGAATGTAAAATTCCTTGACTCCCAAACCGGAGTTGTTGATCCCAGACAGATGAATAATGTGTAATTACAATATCCCAAAAATGTTTTCTTTCTAGTAGAGAGTTCTGTATCACAAAGAATATTTTATATACATTGATCCTGAACACGATTTGTGTTGTGGTCATGAATGTTTAAGTACTTGAGACAGGGACATTTGTATGTTTGTTCTTGCATTTATCCTTGTTTTTTATTCAAACTTCAAAATACTCTTTAGTCTCACCTACATACTGCATACCACCAATGGCTTTTCCTCTAATGAAGTCATCAGTGGACGCTTCCTGAAAAAATCTATTAGAGATGTTATATAGAAGCAATCCAAGCGCTCTGTCGTCAGTGACCTAAATAGATCAGTGACCATATAGTGTTGTTATTGCTTCTCTATGCTCACTACATCCTGTTTCTTTAACAATACTTTACATACTTAATTAAACTAACGTACATGATATTTTTTGTTTCAACCGCCCAAGACATAGTGATACCATTCATTACAAGAGTATAAATACAACAATGAAAGATCAATAATGACAAACACACACACAGTGACGAGAGAATGAATGACGAGTCATGAAATAAACTGAATCAGCCGGCAGTGAAACAATTCAGCATTTGTTCATGAAAACGAATGCATAACAATATCACCATATATATATATATATATATATATATATATATATATATATATATATATATATATATATATATATATATATATATATATATATATAAATATATATATACATATATAATCATAATAATAATAAGTATAATCATAATACAATGGAAAAAATTGCGCAGCACAGGTGCAGTGGTGGGACTTAAATTACACAAATTATTTTTATTGATTATGGGTTACGTCTCTGCTCCTTTAAAGTTTCGTTGACAGTGACACTATATTGCAATTCGATTTACTGTGCTCAGATGCAAGCTCTAGTCCATTTTTATAACATATAGTTGCATCTAGGATTTGATAAATGTGGTCACTTCCCCCACTATATCTGAAAAAGGGGGAAGGGCAATGTAGATGGGTGGCTTCCAATATGGTGTAAAAAAACTCAATGTATTCAAAAAGAGCAATAGCAAGTATAAGAAGTGCATTAATTGCAAATCATGTCTTCTGTATATTATAGTATAACACTTAAAACTGAAATCGGTCTTATATTTTCTAATAACAATATTCTATCTACACACTTACTATTAAATAACCATACCATTGACTGCTAATAGGGTTTCTCCTCTGGCCAATCTTAAAAAACAGTGTCATGTACTTCCTGCATGTCACATGCTCAATTCCTATTGGTTACAAATCCGTGCTAAGAATGATCAGAAGAGCAAATATTTTCCTTTCATGGATGACACAAAATAATTTTTAAGGAAAAGTCCAAAGCTCAAAATGAATTAAGGAATGAATATATACATTCTCTATTACAGTCAACTCTTAACTGGAACATATGTACATCTGTATTCAGACTGACTGTATTTGTGACTGCATTATGCTGCAAATATGATCACTATTTCCTAAACAGACTACTGTCCTTCCTCATCCTCCACTCTAACAATGCCTGGTTAAAGTTGAAGTCTCTCAGAGGAGGTCATTCAATTGAAATCATCATGAGTCTGTTGAGAACATTTTTTTCTATACGGAGTCCGCACATTTTGTCTCTAGGATACATTTCTCTTTTAATGATAGTCTAAGCAAGAGACAACTCTGTCAAAACATGTGTTGGGTCACACAAAGTGGTTACTGATAGCTTCTTTAGATTTCCTCTCCTGACCAAAATGATCACAGATAATTTTAATCTAGTCCTACCCATACATTTCTTGTTCTTCAGAAGATAGGAATGTGAGGTTACGTAGACCAAGATTCTCAAATGCTGTTGCCACCTGTGTGCTGCTCTTTGGAAATCTTGCAGCCATCTCCACCTGCAAATTTGTAACAAACTCGTGTCGAAGGTTAGACATATCATCTGAAACTTTTTTCAATGTACTCCTGTGTAACTTGAGTTCAACACCATTGTAAGTGATTGTAATATTGTCTCCATCCTTAGATGATTTCAATTGTTCAGGCATACATATCTGGTGATAGGATTGTACTGTCTGCTTTCTGTAAGGTATTATTCAAAATATCAAGTGCCGGTGAGACTGCTGCTATATCCAAGTCAGATTTCTGTAAAAGCATATTTAACTGTGCTGAGTGAGGTATGATATCAATTATAATATTCATGCATGCCACAAATCTGTAGTCGATGAGTTTATTCAACAAGCCTTGGCACTCTTTTGTCTTGTTATTCTTTTTGAAATAATTCACGAGAGCCCCCCAGCTGTGAAAAATTGCATATAGTGCATCATAAAATGCCAGCCATCTTATTTTATGCTCTTCTCTGACTGTCAGTTGAGGACTGTCCAGAATTATATGGATTTCCTTCAATTCAGCTGTTCTGTTGGCAGATTTACGAAAAAAGTAGTACAGGTCTTTAATTCTGCCTACAAAAATTTCCTTGAGGTACGGAATGTTTTTGGATGCGTGAGAAGTACACAAATTTAGTCTATCAGCCATACAATCAATGCTGATCAAGTGAGGGTTTTTGTCCTTGAACCGTGTTGCTACACCACTTTTGCGATCTGTTATGACTGACGCCCCATCACTGACAAACCAACAACTTTTTCAAGAGGAATCTTCTTTTGTTCCAAGAACTGGACAACTTCATTGAAAAGAACTCCAGCAGTGTGTGATTGGCCTTCCACTAACACATTACCAAGAAAATGAGTTGTAGAAACAAACATGGTTGGTTCAATGATTCTGGCATAAATGACCAGTTTCTTGGTATTTGAAATGTCTGTACTCTCATCAATTAAGATGCTAATGAATGGACTAGATTGTACTTTCTGCATTAACTCACATTATATCACTGTTGCTATGCAATGCTGGAAACAAAAATAAAGCTAGATGATAAATCAAAGTTTAAAAGTATTCTATTATCGTTATTATTATTATTATTATTATTTTACTATTAAAGTATTACTGAAATGTAAAATAAATAGCTTTTTTTTAAACATTCAAAGTAAAATTGCCCAAGTCAGATGCAATTTGTACAAGATCCTTAATCTAAGACCATGGAGTTTCTAAGGATGTTGCCGTGAGATAATTAGGTTATTTTAAGAAATTTCATCAAGGTGTTTACATGCTAAACTAATATGGCACTACAGTCTCACTCTCGCTGTTAATTAAAGTCAATCAATTATAATAATGATGGAAGTGATTATGCCTGTCTGTATAGGACGATTTCAAAACAAAAACTTTGGTATTATATACATCATCGATTGGTCTCTAAATGTGCACAGTTGTGATATAAGCAGACCAGGGTCAATGTCATTTGCTGCAATGGTCATCAGAGTCAATAATAATAACTTATTTAAAAAAGAAATATATAAGTTTCCAGTGGTAGGATTTGTCTGACTACTATACCGTATTGAGCTGTGGACAGTAACTACTTACATGCTCAGGAAGTTATTCAGACAACAGCGACTGTATCATTTCAATCGCACAAAAATTCATTACAGTGATACTTTAATGTGACCTGTCTAGACAGGAAAGAATTTCAGGAAAAATAAACAGGTACCGATAATCCAGATAAATTATAAAAGTAAAACATTATCTACTATTAACAATTGATAGGAAGTTGCTCCGATGAGCAAACGAATACAATTTAATTGGCCAATCACGATGCTAGGTGCTATGTTTAGCAACATGGATTCCTCAAGATATGTACTGATCGTAACCTATCACGTTTTGGTTGCTTGTTAGTATACACCAATTTTTGCATGTAAATTTCAATAGAAAAATATGAAAATAAAATTAAAAAACTTACCTGAAATTCCTCTACAGAAGCCCTTAACGAGTATTTCGAGTGTCCTCCTATTCGCATGTTGCCAACGCCAACACCCAGAAAATCCACAAAATCCAACAGTGAGCCATATTTTAGAGAAGCAATATTCTCCTTCGCCATGTAAAAGGCAACTGACATGGTATGAACAATTGATTCAGATTTCTTGCTGTTAGCTGCCATGCATGTAGTTTTGAGATTTTCACTTAGTTTCAAATCCTGAATCGCCTGTTTGTGAGCTGGTAATTCAACATGTCAGTCAAGGGTTGATGTCCTGATATTGGCATTTCCAAGTGTGAAAGAATTTTTTGACAGTTTTTACACACCATCTGCATTCATTCATTTCCAGCCATGGTCGATTTTGTTTCCAGTCTGAATTGAAAGAGTACTTTTTTTGTCGTTAGATGGACCTTTAGTATCATCGCCGCCATCTTTAAGCACATCATCACTAGCTTCGTCCGATACGGAATTAGCTTGAGGAAGTGTTTGATCGCTGTCATTGTGCCTATGGTGGTGGATGAGGTGAACCCTACAAACTTTACAAGCGTCAATTTAGCAAACTGAGGCTTCCTAAAATTGCTGAAATAAGCGTCAATTTAGCAAACTGAGGCTTCCTTGAAAATATTTAATTAAATTTTTCAGTAAAAAAAAAGAAAAAAAAAAGACGCCATATAGTTGGCGTTCACGTTCGTTGCTGCTGCACGTTAACGATGAAAATCACTACGATGAAAGTCCTAGGACGAAAATCCATTGTTGAAATTCGAAGAATTTTCACGATGAAAGTCTTTAGGACGAAAATCCTTTCAGGATTTCACAAACAGACTAACTTGCAAAACCTCCTCTTGTAGATCAATTAGATTTCCTGACTGGTCAGTGAGTTTGAAATTAATTTTCGTTAAAGAATTATTATGACATCGCATAAAGACTGGATTAGTTGGGTCTTCAATAATTAGAAATCCTGGAGGAGCCGTTGGTGCAAATGAATATAAAATATATCCCTGCTGAGCTTGATTTGAATGCTCGAGATTTATTTGATAGCTTCCTTCGATAACGTCACACACTAAATTCAATGCAATCACCGAGGATATATTGACGTTGTTCGGAGCAATATGCCTACGACCACCATCTGGGTCGTTATTATGTTTGAGGATTGATATTTGTTGTCGTGGTATTTTTTTCCATGTGTCATGGATTTTGTTGAAACCTTCATCGATGGCATCATTGAGAGATTTTTTTAATTCGTCTGCGTTATATCCGGAAAACTTGAATGTTGGAATATCTTCAACTTTTATGTTATGCTTCGCTGCGAATTCTGTTCTTGTTTTAGGATGATCGCAACCTAATATCATTTGAATAACTTTCAAATTATATGTTTTCATGTCATCGATGATTTTGTTACACGTTTCTACGATGCTGATAAATTGATCTCGGGTGAGAGTACCGAATGTAAGAGGTTTTAACAACAATGAAAAATCATTATTCATCGCTGTAAAATTTTTAGTGATTTCATTTTCGTCGGCTCCAAAATAACCTTTTCCATCTTCCTGAACGGTAAGAGTAAAGGAGGAAACCTCCATGTAATAACTCTGTATTGGATTATCGGGTTTTATCCTGTCGGTGATATAATCGCCCTTTATGGGTTCATCTGGTATAACAATTTCTCGTCTAGGTGGAAATTCGGGCCATCCTAACACTGATCTGATCGAACTGTTATAAATATCTACAACATATCCAGGGGAATTAATCTCGATCGCAGATGATAACGTCGGCTCGTGAACCGTTATAGCGATCTTTGATTCTGCTTCGGTGATAGATTTTATTCTTCGTTGAAATTCGTTATTGATTTGTTCGATTTGATATGACCCCGTTGGTAACGAGACAACGTTTTAGTCTGGAGTTCCGTCTTCACGATTTTTCCACGCGAACACCAAATAATTATTTGGTTGTTGACCACCAAATGCTACCGATCTGATATTTTAGCCAGCTATGATATACTCGTAATTTTGCTAGCGCTATCTCTGTCACGGAAACGGGGATTGGGAAATTCACACTGAATTCAGGACGCGTTGAGGTTATTGATATCATGCTTGTTTTCACCGGTGTTGTATTTTCTACTATTTGTTGAAGCAGTTCTTGCGAGGATGTCATTGTTATTATTATTTTTCCGCTCTAATTTCAGCATCGTTGACTTGTACAATTGAGCCATCGTTGAGAATTCGCTATCTGATATTGTTGTGTCATCGAGTGACGATGATATCAACGAGGACAATTGCGAGTATGCGGTAGATGCAACGTGAAATTTAATTACATAATCGTGTAGTTTACTCTGGCTACACGATGATAGTTTTTTTGTGAACCCGGTTAATATACCCGCGATTGTAGCCACCGCGGAAATAGCGATTGGAACTACGACCGAAGCAATCATTGTAACCGAAGATAGTATTATTCCAGCGGCAGTGATTACGCCCGACACCGAATACACGGTGATATCAACCGCGGTTATTCTTCGTTGGTATTTTTTAATTTTTATTTGATATTCATCGATGAGCGCGCCAAGTTTAGTTTGAAATTCTCTGACCTGATCATAGCGATACTGATACACTGAAGGGATTGTCATTTTATTTTAAAAACGCCTAGCGTTTTCAATTGTGATTTCCCTTTCAATTTAATTGTTTACTTAAATCCACTACGAATTCTACGTACCACGTTACTGAAACCCTGACTAGATTTCTATCCGCGGTCGTTATCGTGAATTGTTCAGATACATCCTTGTCGATGATCGTTGATACTATATTATTGACTCCAGATGAGCTACTTGATGATATATTGAATTGAGTCGGTGATACTATTGTTAATCGATAAATACCCTTGACTGCTGCGGTTACGGTTAAACTGTTGGTTGTGGGAGTCCACGCAAATGATCCGTGTTGAATCGTGTATACGATATTGTTGGTGCTCTTATGAGGAATTTTTATTTTTTCAACAACACCTATCATCTTCGTTGCATCCGTTACGATGTTATTAGTGGTCGTTTTTAGATCATCGATGGATTTTTTAATATCAGGAAGGGTTATTTCAATTTTATCAAATGGGGTTCCAATAAACTTATCAATGATGTTTTTACGAAACATTGAAAACTGTTTCACGTGTTTTTCATATTCGGATTGAAGAGTTGCTAGTTCCAACATAGAATCTTTAATCGAGGTGAGTTTTGGTGTGGTCACTGGTGGATTTCCAAAATATTCTAGCATGGGTTTATCAATATTGTCCACGATGGATTTTTGTAAACTAGTAAAAGTATCAAATTTAGTTATATGATCGTCATACTTATCATTGAGCGATATCACCGTGTTATCGAATGCTGCTAATTTATCTGTGATCGTTGAAACAAGTACACCTGGTTTGAGTTTACCCTGATCGGAAAATAACGCAATAGTATCCTCTGCTGCGTCTCGTCGTTTAACTAAAATATCATCGAGAGAAACATTACTAGTTTTCAATTTACCCTGACGATCTTGAAATATAACTATTTCACCAGGATCAACACTTGCTAGGTTCAACGTTTCGGCTATTTCATCTTCGATTAGTTTTTTAACATCTTTGATTTCAACTCCACCAGTATCTGGTTTCTTCAGCGCTGATAAAGATCGTCCCCAAATATCAATCATTGTTATCATAGAAATCTTTTCTCTGTTTAAATCCAACGACTGCTAGTATACTCATTTACTACTACATGGGGAGGTTTTGATTGCAATTTCATCAAAGATTCCCGTGAAATAGCATCAAGTACGTTTAATACTTCATTGCCACATATGGGTGGGTCAAGCATTGTTTGTGTTGGTAACGTGGAATACCAACGGGGAATTTTTAATTTACTTACATAGCGGTTAAATTCCTTCGGAGGCGCTAGTCCATATGAGTCAAAATAGACAATCCCACCTGGATCAATCGCGTATGCAACCCAGTGAGTTCCAGGTCCATCACTATTATCTAGATTAATAATACCCGTTTCAACATTATTTGGTTGTGCCGGTAACTGATCTTTCATAAAAACACCTCTGAAGTTTTTAATCGCGAGTTTTTTTAGCGGCATCAATTAAATCAAAATTGGACATAGGTGTGAAATTCTTCGGATTTTTCACTAGTAAACCGGTCCTAGTCTCAAGCCGCTTCCGCTGTACCATGAATACGGGGTTCCTGGTAGTCTTAGACCCTTTCCCTTTTTTATAACCCTGCCCAATTGCCTTTTTTAGTGCCATTCCTGCCGCGGTACCAACGGCTCCTAACGCTGCCGCTTTAGCTACCGCTTGGGCCGCTGCGGCAATCAACCCTGGAATCAACCCTAACAGCGGGAATATACCACCAGTCTTTTCCATGTTTTTAATCGCACTCGCAGAAAGAGTAACCTGAACTCCCTTTTTTTCTTTAAGCGCGCTATTAAAATGATTAATCTGAGTTTTCGTCAGTGATAGTTTATTCGCCCCGCCATTCATTTGATTATGTTTCAGCGTTATTGTGGTTCCACATTGCTTAGCTGATTTGGATTGTAATTTTTTTAGCTGACCAGGTGTCAACGACACATTGATATTACTATACGACATTATACAAAACAGATTGATTCTAAATCGTAAGTGATTCAATGGAAAATTCGAAGAATTTCCACGAAGTAATCAATTACATGTTTTCCACTGGTGCATTGACGATTCTCATTCTTTCACCAACACCTTCGAGTAGCATTGATTTATCACTGAGAATGACAGCAACCGCTCTATAATTCGGGATAAGGATAGGGTGTACCCCACCAACTGCTGGACCAACAGGTCGGGTTACACGAGCTCGGAAGTGTATATCAACGACGGACTGTCTCATCAAGTCAAGATGTTCCAGCGAAAAGTAATAAATCGGATACAGACTTTTAAAATCCAACTGTGATATTTGTAGACCAGTATCGACATTTTGATCGCGTCCCATATACGACAACAACCGATGATAAACTCGTGCAATATGATTGTTTTCATAGTTAAGTTGTATATCCTCTAATGGTTCTTGCTGTCCGTTTATTCTCAGTGAGACTTCATTACACCCAATTTGCCCAAATATCATATGGGAACGTTCTTGATTATTTAATCGCGCAGTATTCTGTAGCGCAACAAATATGTGACGTGGAGCTGAAATACCCTGTTTTGATGCTAGATGCCATGTAAGTGTACCATCAATATTAGAATCCATGGTATCTGTGGACGTTGTCAACCAACTCAACAATCTCTTTCCTCCTTGATCCATAAATGATAGTAACCGTGGTTCTGTTGACAACGACGGAGTCAACACTGGCATCCACAGTGATAGTTTTGATAAAACGACTTTACCGCGGGGAACGCCAGCACCGCGCCAGATTGCATTATCATCAGTACCCTTTCTCACTAGCGCTATCGTATGCTTTACTCCATAGATAAGTTTTCTGACGTTTCTACAAAATCCAAATATGTGATGCAACGGAATCGCGCATGAAAACCGTCGACGTTGTCCTTGCAGCGTTAATACACGTGTTGCAAATCCTAGGTTGTAATTGGGATTAACGCTTCCGAGAATATCAAACGCAGCTGCGGGTCTAGCTCGACGTTCTGGATTAGCTGCTTCTTGTTGATAGGCTTCTGCATTATCTCTTGCTGTTAACACTTTAATATGCTGGATGTGATCCGCGTTATCAGTAATATCCTTCGCGAACATCATAGATGGACCTTCCGATCTTGTATAATCATCGGAATATCTCGCTAACCCAATTATTCCCGTTGCAATATCAACCTCGCGTTCAATAGATTCGATTTCTCTTCCATCAATGAGATATCTAGCACTTTCAAATATCGCCATGATGCCATTGTTAACAAAACCAACTCGGATAGTTGGGTCATTTGCATATGGTGGATCATTATGAGCAGCATCGTTTGTTATGAGTTCACCTTCGACTTCAATAAAGGCTTCAGCGGGTAAAAAGTATTTACTGGTATCATGAACTTGAAGTTCGATTCTCCCCCGAAGATCAGGTTGTACTGCGTGATATGCAAAAAATTGATAATCGCGTACAGAATCATCTTTAAGTACCGGGGCGTCCATGTCAAATGCACTATCAGGGTTCTGTTTGAACATTTTTTTATTATATACCCACTGGTCTAAATTGGAGGGAATTGAAATTGCTTTACAATTTTCACCGACGTCTTTTGACTTTTGTAGAAATTCTTTGAATTTCCAAGACCACTTTCCGCTATCATATTTGCTGTTATATTATCCTGGGCTAGCGACTATAGTTTTTCATCTACTGCGTTATTTATTATTTTACTAACCCGCGCAGGCATAACCGCAGTAGATGGTAACGGCAATGACGCTGGTTTCCTTCCACGTCGAACTAGCGCTGTTAGTTTATCCCGAGCGGCTGAAAACGCCTTCGTGGCAAGATCACCAACAGCGCTAATACCCTTATCCCTGATAACATCAATGGCTTTCATTGATAGTTGTTTTGCTAGTGGCGCTACTTTTGGAGCCATTCTTGAAAATAATCCCAATATAGTATTACCGAGACCATCTCCATAGTATGCTCAGTATTTTGGCAATCGTGAGTTTACCACGTAGACGTTAGTTGGTTTATCATGGTTGTAGTGTATGATCATTCTCTATTCAATTGCTATTAATCTAATCGAATGACACAGTCATCCAAATAATCGCTATGATAACCATGATGAAATCTTCGATTTTCCTCCACTAACTCTTCAATAAAATCTCGATATGTTGCAATATCCATGATACCACCTTGAAATAACCTCCTACAGATATCAGCAGCTTCATTGATTATTTCCGGTGAGTTATTCCCGGCTCGTTTACCCCCTACGAGTACTTCTAATCGTGCTATATCACCGAGAATATTGCCAGGACATGAAATTGCAGGCAATTTCGCTGATATCCCACTCCCAAACGTCTCAACGGGGGAAGATTCCTCATTTTCATTATCTGCATCGTCACCAATTGCACCTTGTGTATCTATTTTTGGATTGGGTTTTGATTTTTTAGGTGAAAAGGATATTTTCTTCGAAGATTGTTACCGCCGCTGTAACTTTTGTGGTTTTTGTTGTTGTCGCAGTTCTTCATATTTATTGTATACGTCACCCACTATTTTCATGTATTCAATGTATGATGTATCTTCCTGTGGTTTAATTTGACTTTTTTTAGTTTTAATTTTGTAAATCACATCAGCCCAGTGATTTATATTTTTAATATATCCATGTTGCTCTGGTTTCAACATTTTTTTTCTGTTTTCATAATTCGTAACAACAAACACAGGAATATCTATTGGTGGTGTATTATCAATTGATGCTATTCCCGTCTCGTTAAATCTCCCCCGTAAACCCTCTATTGTTCTTCTTGATTCAAGTGGCGAAAATGTTTCAGGGAAATCTCTTCGAGATTCATCACTAACATCAATACCACTTTGTCGTTGTATTTCCATCTGAGTTGCCATATCACCTGAAAGTTTTTGTATAGCCTGTTTTGTTTGTCCAGTTTCGATTGCTATTTTTTCAAGTTCACCAAGAAAAGGTCTCTCTGTTCTAGTACCCGCCTCGGGAATATCTCCGTATATAGCTCGTTCAGTAGCTGTTTTCACATCTGTAGTTGCACTGACAATCGGCTTAAACAGTTTTTCAGAACCCTCTGTAAAATCAGTTTGAAATAATTGTCGCTGTTGAAGTTTGTCTCGTATACGATCACGTAGAGGTAATAGTTTATTAATAGCGCTCAGTCGTTGTTTTGTGTTACGTGTGGTCAATGATTGTCCTACCATTATTGAAAGAGTATCAGTATTGTTAAATTGAAACTCAAAGAGTTTCCATCGAAGATTTTCCAAGCAATTTCAATTAAAAAAAAACTAGCTGCTTTAATAATGTATCAACACGTGCTAGTATCTATCCATGACAAAGAACTTCTTGAACAAGCTATCAGAGAGGTATTCGGGGGAGGGGGGGGGGGGGCAACACAACAAGTGAGTTTTACGTCTATATAGTCATTGAATTACAAAGCAATTCTAATAACCTTGAAAATTCTGAAGGAATTTCACCCACGGAAAAGTTTCTATTGACTGATTATCAAATGTTAAATCTTCAGCAAAACGGTATAACCACGGTACGATTAACCCGTGATCAAATAATGGAATACACATTCATGCTTATCCGTGGAGAATCTCAAAAAAATATTGTATATTTTCTAAAATGTTCCATTCACTGGGAAAAAAAATCACTAGATTATACTTCCCTGTTGTTGTACACACAATTTTACTTCCTCGTTACCTGCACAGGTTTTACAAACTTTGTTCTAGTAATCGGAGACGCATTCATGGGTTATACGAAGGAGGCTCTCTACGCGTGGGGCTCCATTAACGTTTTTAACTGCCTCACCTTACAATTAATAAGCTTTCTACTTTCATATTCGGAGCTTAATTGCTTACGTATATGCTCGACTATCTTACATAATGGTACAAACACATTAACGTCTTCGGTATTAACTAAGCTTTCACGAATAAACTTTTGAATTTGCTTAATTAAAAAATATTTCTTAGCGAGTACATATTTTCCATGTTGCTCTGCAAATTCTATATCCGAGAAATCGTTCATGATTTGATCACAATCTAACCCTGAACATAGTTTAATATTCTGATCTTTAAGCTTGTTGATTTCAATAATAACACATTTGAGATTTTCAGAATTCATATATATGAAAAAGTATATTTGTTGAATTGCTTGAAAATCCACAAAATGAATTCTGGACACGCTAAGGTGTTGGTCATCTTAGCATATCCAGAAGCTTAGTGCGATGATTATATAATGGATGACGACGGCACATCAACCCGTGATCTAGTGTGTTAGGCGATTGTATTGTACATCACGAAGCGTATGCCCCACGAGTAGAGTCTAAGTTGTCAAATAACAGGTTTGACCTACAAGAGGATACGTTTGGTGTGTGGACAAACACATAACAAATAGGTGATTATGGTATAATACAAATGAATTGTCACCGTTTTGAACCCCGTTGGTGTTTATACATCAAGCGGTGCTTAACGGTTACATATAATCACGAAGCGTATGCCCCACGAGTAGAGTCTAACTTGTCAAATAACAGGTTTGACCTACAAGAGGATACGGACGCACAGACGGCACATCAACCCCTGATCTAGTGTGGTAAGGCGATTGTATTATACATCACGAAGCGTATGCCCCACGAGTAGAGTCTAAGTTGTCAAATAACAGGTTTGACCTACAAGAGGATACGTTTGGTGTGTGGACAAAACACAACACAAATAGGTGATTATGGTATAATACAATCAATGACAATGGATGACGACGGCACAGGACATGGACAAACACAACACAAATAGGTGATTATGGTATAATACAATCAATGACAATGGATGACGACCGGCACAGGACATGGACAAACACAACACAAATAGGTGATTATGGTATAATACAATCAATGACAATGAATGACGACGGTACAACAATAGATTATAGGTGACACAATGAATTAATTGATTTCAATGACAATGGTATGTACAATGAATTGATTTCAATGACAATGGATGACGCGGGCTATTCTACATTCAAGTACAAAAGCAAACCTGAAATCCGAAACCTGGTTTGAATGTCAATAATAACGTTCACCCCACGTGACGGTGTGGGTTTGTTTTTGTACTTGAATTTCGGCTAAGCCCAAATATAACACAGACGGATTTGTATATAAACCACTCATTACAACGAAGTGACATAGAGAGGTGTGGTGCTTGTAATCGCTTATTGTGTTTGTTAGCGATCACTGACAACGTTGAAAACACGCATAATACTTGAAACAGACACTAAAAAAAAAGAATTAAATACGACGTGTATATAAAACAGTTCTGTTAATACTTGAAAAAAGACGAAATTGATTATATTCTGTTAAGATTTCATAATAGCGAAACCATCCAATCAAAAACTACTTCCGCGTTCACCAACGGTAACTCTGTCATTAGTGATTTATCACACACGCGTTACCTTACGGAGTTATTCCCCTTGTGAAATTGGAAAAGCAATTTCCAATGCAAGTTTACGTACTTGCATAAACAAACCGAATTTTATTATTGAAGCGTTTTGAAAAAGCGGTCTTGGTTATACTCGATGCAACGCATTGAATAGAATACGGATAAATATCGAAATACTTACCAGCTGAATACAAAGATTTAAAAACTATCTCCGTGTTATTTTCAGTATTAAACGACTTTACAGGTCTAGCATTTTTCGAGTATTTCCCAGTCCCACCTCTTTTTGTGTTTTCGCGTTGTGTAATAGCTTGTAGATTCGATACAGAATTGTTCTTACGATTAGAGTCAATATGATCAATAACAAGGCCATCCTTGATCGTTCCGTTAAATACTTCATAGACGAAACGGTGATTGAGATACATTTTCTTTCCAACGTTAAACATCAAATATCCCATACCATTGTCCAATCCAACCGGCTTCTTGAGTCTACAGTGTCTAACAACACCATCACGAGAGGCTTCATAGTTTTCAATAACAGGATGTCGTTGAAATTCCTGGCTCATTTGTATACATAATACTTTTATTTGTCTAATTCATTATTTGGTTGAGATATAACATTGAGAAATCTTTCTATGTAGTCCTGAGCGGTTTTTATGATTTTGTCGTTGGCAACGTCATTGACAGCGTCGGGTTTTTTTATTCTTCGCTTGTCATAATAACGCTTCAACTCTCTATAACGCTTACCCCAGCAATTAATGCATAACTGCGACCTACCTCTAACACCTACCCCACAATACAGGCACGGAAGAGGACCATTGCTCCCCCGACGAAAACTTTGCATATGATACCCACAGAATTCATTTCTGCATGATTTGTTACATGGAGTCTTTGATCCAATCATAAGCCATTTGCAATGATTCATTATATAATATTTTTCTTTTTAAATACTTGTTTTAATTATAATATGAAAAAATTATCGAAAATTAAACCTGAAAATGATAGCATGAAGGAGTTCAAGAGATTATCTAAAATTAATCCTCGATTTAATCTCGATAGAGTCTCTGTTAAACCAAAACGTCTAAACGACGATAGCATGAAGGAGTTCAAGAGATTATCAAAATTTAACCCTGGATTTAATCTCGATAGAGTCTCTGTTAAGCTGAAACGTCTAAACGACGATAGCATGAAGGAGTTCAAGAGATTATCAAAAATTGCGCCTTGGGAAAATGCTAGTTTTAATCTCGATATGAAGGTGTTTCAGAGATTATCAAAAATTGCGCCTTGGGAAAATGCTAGATTTAATCTCGATAAAATCTCTGATATACCAAAAAATCTAATAGACGATAGAACTATACTGGGTAAAATCAGAGAGTGTTTTAATGAATTCTACCGAGACGGCGCAGCACACTGTTGGTCGACATTTCGAATTATCAATGATGATGTCAATGTACCCGTAATCGATGCTACTATGAACGATATAAGAGCAGCTGAGATAATTTCACACCTTGGTGGGAAATCCAAAGGTGAAAATCCAAAGGATTTCAAACAAAGCAATTCTCAACAGAAGTATTTTTTAAGAATAAAATTCATTATCGAAGTCGAAGGTGAATGGGTTATCAGAGATAAATTTGATCCAATTCTCAAGGATAAAAAAACTATTATTGTGAGTAGAGATTCCAAACCAGAAATTCTAACTGGAATTGACAAACCATACTACGAGAAATCTTATCCCGTAACAGTAGTTGTTTATGGAATATAACCGTTAAATGATAAACCTGATATTGCAAAACTAGCTCCTATGAAACTATCGTCGAAATCACAAGGTGATTCAGCGCTCAATTGTGTAGCAACACGGGTAATGGAACACTTCACAAATGCATCCCGAGGAAATAAACTAACTGATCTGCGACGTAGGAAAATAACCGAATGGGAACTAACAGTGAAACAGCACGGTGCAACTATTTCCGATATAGCTAAATTAGAAACATCATTAAGATTCCCAATATCAGTAACGACAATAACCGGAGAAGTATTATACGAACCGAAATATAACAAAAATGGAGCGCCAATACGAATTATTGATCATAACAAACACGCGTGGACGGATTCAGTAAACGTATTTCCACGAGAACGAATCGTGAGATATATCCCCGAGAAATTTTCGGGGGAATTCCTCAAGGATGTGTTCCACGAAGAGAAATTATTTGATGTTCTTGTTGCGTTGTGTAAAGATGATCCTGTGTCAGTGTGGTTACTTTGCAGTGATGGTTCCGAATCAGGATTTGATCAGTTTGTAAGACCAAATGGTGAATTATATCGCGTTGAAGAGTTAGATACTAGAATGAGAAAAATCGCTAGTGATTTTTCACCGGTGAAATTGCATGAAAAACTACTCACGGATAGTTTTACTATTCCATCAGTGGTAGCTCACTTCGCAACAGAAAAAAACTCATGGCGTCCAACACGAAGTGATTTTCTCGAGGATGTCAAATTGAGTTGCGTCAAATTTGGTCATGGAGGACTGTGGAATACAAAATACTCACGTGATGGTATGATTTCCGTTGATATATCCGCGTGTTATCCTGGAAGTTTTCTCGGGTATGGAGAAGCCGCTAAGTATTTTAAACGATTTGGACACCCCACGCATGAAATGACTCGTGTTGCGATTAATGGTCGTTTGCCTGATTTTGATTTAACCGGATTCGCTCGTGTGATATCATTCGAATTCGCTGCAGGGTTACATCCGTGTAGTTATCTTTGGCTTGGTAGACATATATCTGAAAAAGCGTGGATGCCAATAGTGTTACTACGATATATGATCGATTGTGAGATGTTACAATCGTTGATTGTCGGTGAAGCTATTATATGCTATCGAGCTCAGAAAGAAGTTTGACTACCACAACCCGATTTAGATCGTATAATACGCGAACAGCGAGAGCATTTTCTAGATGGAAAATCGGAGATTTTAAGCGAGGAACAAATCATGAATTGGTCTAAGAAGTTATTTGAAATTAAAAACAAAGAAGCCAAAGATTTCGGACGAAGAATAATCGGTAAATTTACCCAAGGTGGAAGATATGACAATGCAAAATACTCTTCGAGGTTGATCATAGACAACGCAGAATACGATTTTATTGTATCGGATTTAACGAAACAGGGAAAACTTGTATCCCGTAAGGATGCTTTTCTATCCAATGGTGAGAAATTAGGTACGGTTGTTACCTACTGTGATGGATATAGTCCCCAGTACACACATTTGAAAAGTTCTATGCTCGGTTATTCTACTATTAATCTATTTTCGATGATAAATAGATTTCCTAATATCGCGGTTAGAGTAGCTACTGATTCGATGTATATGCACGAGAAATACAAATCGGATGTAGCGGCATTCACAGATCCCGAGGAAGCGTGGGGATGTTGGCGATTTAAAAAGGAAAAACTACATGAATATTGTGAATCCACAGACGTTGCCAACGACGAAAAATATCATCGTTGTGACCGCGCTGAAATTCAATCAGAATTTTCTAATGCACCACCCGTATCTGATCCCGTATGTAGATACAAGACAGTTTATTTAAACGGCTGTGGTGGGTCAGGAAAGACAACTCGTGCAATTGAATTATTTCGTGGGAAAAATCCTACGGATTTCACAAGCATGATTGTGTTTACACCAACTCACAGACTCGCCAGAGAGATGATAGCGCGGGGGGTAAAAGCCTGTACTTATCACAGCTTCTTTCGATGGAAAGGCGATACATGGACTCCTGATCGAATGGGCGATAAATTCATTCCTGAAATAATAATCTGGGATGAAATATGCACTGTATCGTTGAGAGTATTACAGACATTTCTTGAATGGTTGTTAAACAAAAACACAAAAGTCGTCATGTGCGGGGATCACGGCCAACCACCGCCATTTGTTGGTGGATCTCCACATGAATGGCTAAAGGGTTTCGTAGACTATTATGAAGAAATTAATACCGACCATAGATCACTTGATGATCAATTACGTGAGTTCAAAGCGCTAATTAGATTACAGCCGGATAGAATCCAATGTGAAATAGCGCGTGAAATAATTTCAGAAACTCCAATGAATCATTTTTGGGAAACATGGAGACCGAATGATTTGATAATCGCGAGTAGAAAAATAGTCAGAGATAAACTTCAGATGAAGTTATTTGAATTGCATAAAGAAAAATTTGCAACACTTCCAGTGCCTCTTTGTTATAGACCTTCAGATACCCGAAAGCAGAATATCGACGTTGATATTCCTGGACAACGTGAAAAGCAGAATTTAGTGTTAAATGATATTGTGCTGGTTGATATCAGCGTCGTCGAAGATGCATTGGGGAACTCAAAGAGTTCCGCTGATAAATCACCATGGACGTTAGGTTACGCAGCGACGATACATTCTTCACAGGGATTGACTATCACAGACACAATTGTTTGGATGGTAGATAATCACATTGAGTGGTCAAATTTAGTTTATCTCGCAGTATCCAGAGTACGGCGAATAAATCAGCTTCGAAGAATTGTCGTTGGCGAAGCCAATGGTGATGAAATCATTGGTGACGATAATGACACTACTGACAACGTCAAGGATATAATCAGAAAAAAACTCTCTGGTTATAAACAACAAGACAAAAAAAATAGAAAATTTGACATTGATGTTGAATTAATAATGACGTTGAAACAGCAACAGAATAATCACTGCGCGAGTTGCAATTGTATAATGCGTTGGAGTTGGTCGGATAAAGATCCTCGCCAATTTACCGTTGACAGAAAGAATAACAATCTCGGTCATACCAACGACAACGTGAGGTTGACTTGTCTTGAATGCAACAGACGCCGGGGTGCCAGCACCCTGGGCGCTAGTTAAGACCACGCGGTGGTAATTGAGTATCCTCGGGGATCACTTGTAGTTTTTGTCGAGTAAATCCTCGCTGAGGAGCAGTTGAATCCAGTTTATAGATTGCTGGCATAGAAACGCTAGCGTTTCCACTAGTTGATCGTGTTATACCGGATATCTTATTCGTCGTGACGCTCCAAATAGGATCGGTAGCTCTTTTTTTACCACCCTCAAGCTCTCCTGGTTCGTATAGATATCTAACAGTGACATTACTACCAAGAATTTTTTCTCGGAAATCTTTTTGTGGTTGTACGGGTATAGACGTTTTTTTAATCGCGTTGACAGGTTTCATGTTAATTGTTCGAGTAATCTCGTTATTTAACGCTGCAACTACTCCTGGTAACCTTTTGACCCATTCACGAGATCGCTTTTCTTGAATGAATTCCTTCGCGTATTCATATCCAAATAACCGCTCAGCAAGCGTTCGATTAAATCGTTCAACAATTGCCTGATCACGATGTAACGCAGTATGCCCTCGTCTGATGGTGACATTGTGATGATTCATCGCTGATAAAACAGCGCCTTGAAATTCCTTGCCAGGATCGACCTGCAATAGATTTGGCCAACTCAGAGGACCCTTTCGATAAATCCTTTCAAATGCAGAAGCTACTTCAGTAGATGATTTTGTCTTCAGCGGTTCTGCTTGCTTATATTGACTCGCAACATCAACTAACGTTAACGCGTATTTGTAACCGTTGTCATGTCGTAAAAATAGTATATCAGCTTGATGAACTTCATTAGGTGTTGTAACATCAAAATGCGAGTAATTAATTCGTTTAGGCGGTGGTAGATAAATTTGCCATATCGCCTGTTTTGATAACCAGTTCGCTGCTGTAGTTTTTTTTTACTTTTGCAGCGCTAGCGAGTTTACTGATTGCTGTCTTGCCTCTCCAGTATCCCCTCGGAGGATAATAAATTGATTCCATGTTGTTATTAATTACCGGCACCTAACATCAATTTACCTTTCATAGCGGATTTTACCAACCACGAAGCCAATTTTTCTTTGAATGATTTATCGGGAATAGCATTTAACGCATGAATTAATTTCACATCTGCGATATGTCGATGTTGCAGATTGCTACTTTTATAAGCAACATCATGAACATGACACGCCTTATCAACAGCGTTTATTGGCTCTTCACCACGTCAAGGTTGGTTTTGGTCATCGAGTCTGATATCGAGTCTTGTTCCCGGTCCGCAATAACTATACCCTGGAAGGTCCTTTTCTCCTGAGTATTTTGCCCACGGTGTTCCTGGGAGTTTTGCTAACTTGACTGCAATATCACCTCCTCGTTTTTTTTTAAAGGTTTCGTGGAAATAAATCTAAATTTCTTTGTACTACATTGTACGCACTTACCAGAAAGCGCTGATCGATTATTTTTCGTTGTAATCGTCGTCAAGTCATTTGTGCCAGTACGCGTCTTACATTTCACACAATATAGATCCATAATTATTATATAACAGCATGAATGTAATTGATTATTCACCTACGAGACGACGGGAACCTATTAAACACCATGCAATGTTACCAAACTCTATTCGCGCGATTATAATCGGACCATCTGGAAGTGGCAAAACACAATTGCTTCTTAATTTGATAACGAGATGGATGACATGGGACAAATTGTATATGATAGCTCCGAGTGTAGATGATCAGCGATGTTATGAAGTGTTAAAAGATTTTAACGAAGCCGCGCTAGAAATTAACGGCGATAGTGTTATTGAGTTTTTAACCGATATCGAAGAAGCACCGAGCATTGATGATATTGATGGAAGTATTAACAATTTAGTCGTAGATGACGATATCATGTTAGATAATCAAAAGAATCCTGCTAGGATATTTTCCAGAGGCAGACATTAAAACTCTGACGTGATATATGTTACTCAACGTTACACTCAAATACCAAAAGTGATCAGAGATAACTGCAATTTGTTATGCGTGTTTAACGGTGTTGATACACACACGCTAAGAAATATTTGGCAAACTTGGTGCGGTGGCGATATGGATCATAATAAATTTAGAAATTTCTTTAGCCGCGCTCAGTCAATCCCACACGGATTTTTGACGATAAATTTATCAGATCCTCGGACTCGATATCGTGTCGGACTTGATCAAATATTTAGTTAACGTGCAGCAGCAACGAACGTGAACGCCAACTATATGGCGTCTTTTTTTTTTCTTTTTTTTTTTTTTTCTTTTTTTTTACTGAAAAATTTAATTAAATATTTTCAAGGAAGCCTCAGTTTGCTAAATTGACGCTTATTTCAGCAATTTTAGGAAGCCTCAGTTTGCTAAATTGACGCTTGTAAAGTTTGTAGGGTTCACCTCATCCACCACCCCTATTGACATAAATGTCTGCACCCTTACTGTTATTAGAAGTGTTACTGCTAAAATAATGAAAGAATGTCAGAGATTTAACAGATGTTGCCATTTAACACGTTGTCCCGCCAAGCCAGCCACTGTATCTAACGTGCTCTACCGACCTTTCTTAATAACCAATCAGAATTGAGCACATGAAATACAGAAATACGTGACGTATTTACAGCTATGCAAGTACAATATATTCGCCGAGTAACGATCGGGAATTTTACAGCAAAAACACGTTTAAAAAATAGCGCATTCTTCACAAAAAATGCACACAATTCTTAATTTTTTGCACGATTTTGCCCGCATAGGAATACAAATCTTGCTGGAAATCTTAAATTTGTAAGGGAATTTGCACGATCACGCGTCCTAGATGCAACCCTAATGTTTACATACGTTAAGAAGTAAACTAATCCTTAGGTTGCATGCGTTTTTATCACCAGGGTGTGGGAGATAAGAACTAACTCCCTTGGAAAATCTCTTGGATCCATTAGCTGCATGAGAAACAACTGATTATCCATATCACCCTGCCCAGGCTTCCGCACTGGAGAAGACACTCCATCTCAAGTCCACCATTTGTTAAAGTTACGACAACAATTTGTTTTTCTTCTTTATTGATTAATATTTATATAATTTAAATATATGCATCTAATACACATAGTGGTGTTTGGGCACATATTTTCAACCTTTAGTACTCTGATATAAAGGAACTAATATTTCGATAGAGAAATCAATATTAGCATCAAGATATCCGAATGGATCATTTGTTATGTCGTCGAAAGCTGAGCTAAACATTTTAACAAATGACTGTATGGTGTCTTCAGAAAGACGAAACTATTCACAACAACATAAATATCAATATTACTATTCTCTACATCACAATAAGTTTGATGATCATTAACATCCAGAATTTAGGAAATGCTATCTTAATTTTGCAGATGCTGAGTTAGTCTAATTGAACAATATATTGACAAATGTGTTGATACACCTCGAGCCCCTTTTCAAAAGCTGGTGTTATACCTCAACATTTCTGAGGAACATATTATATAGCCAACTTCGTTGCAATGAGTATGCGTTATGCATGTGAACTAATCAGTTTTAACATCAAAGAGCATTACATTCATAATATGAATATAAAAATTATGCCTGAATCTATTAACGATAAGCCAAAATTTGTATGCCTGTACACTGTATCGTCTTTTAAAAGTCTCAACACGGAGACATTATCTGTATCATAATCAAGTATTGCATCCTTACACAAGTGTATCCTCAATGTATCCTCAATGGTAAAATCTTCAAACTTTGTAATTCTAGCACGCAAATTGCCCGATAAGAGAAGATACAAATGTATATATTAGCTTTTCAGCGGAAATAACCTCTCGCTTGATAATTCTATTGCCTCTTCATCAATATTGTTATACATTGGAGAATATTCAGAGGAAATGTACGTGAATACAATAATGCATTGATTACTTGAAATTATGTATCTATACTCATGATTCACATCATATTCAACTTCTTTGAACCAACCATGGCGCACATATTGATTTGTATTGTACTTTGTAATACGGGCTGGTGGCCTATAATGCTGAATAAAGTAGTATCATTTTTTAAATTTATATTAGCTAAGAATTTCGACTCCAATTTGCTTTCGAAATTTTCTATTGTCTTTCCAAATATGGAATAATTAATAGGCTTGAGAAAGTAAATTTACATACTGGTTTATTTCCGGGTTATACACTGAGAAGGGAACAACTGTTGTAGGAATGTCACAGTTCGTATGGGTATTAAAATATCATATTCATTGACCCTTTTCTTCACTACTTATGTTATCCGATGAAATATCTGTATTTAGTGTTGCCTTGCAGAGTATGTACTGATATATTCTCAGTTTTATTTCTGATAATATTGGACAAGTTTACATTTATTGCATGTCCGAAAAATTCCTATGTTAATGAATGTATCAATGTGTTCATAGACGCCGTTTCTGAATCTGTGATAACTATGTTATATGCATTTAAACGAAATGTTTATTTAATCATTTCCGTAATATTACACACATTCTACTGATCTGTAATGGTAATATCACAATTATACATTAAAAATCTTTTAAAATACTACACGCATCTATATGCATTTTGCCATTTCTGTATACCATTGCCAAGGTAAAATCACCCATTGATTTGTATTTATGAATTGGTATGTTGGAGACTGTTCGGGCGCTACCAGTTGTAATTTTCTTGCATACAAATTTCTTACAATCGAGCAAACGCAAGCAGTCCATATCAATTACAATGGTTCATACAACCCTATCTGTGCCTCTAGTGTGTCAAACAATGTTCTAGAACGCCTAGAGGTTAATAAAACCAAATATGTCTTAAATTGTTTGCGTGTCATGCAATTATTATTTATAACAAACAACAAACTTGCATTATCCAATTACATTATTTCCATGTTCATCTAACTTCGGCACCGTAATCTACTCAGTCATTAGGAAACATATTCTTTACTGACAGTTGGACTAAAAATGGTAATATTACCATCGGTATTGTTTTTGGCGCCTTCTCTCTCTCAGCCACTATTAATATTATGCTTAGCACGTACACGAACAACTCTTATACGATATAAAGAGATTCATTGAAAATATGTGCGCATGCCTTCCACAAGAAGCAAAATCATAAACAACACCATTTTAAATTGCAACTGCATAACTTCTTTTATGTTCCCTTGTAATAATAATCTTACATAATCATACAACGGTACTTTACGTATTTTGAATATTTACCAATGCTTTCATCAGCGACCTAATCATGTTTTGTATATTATATGTTATCAGCATGTTTTCATGTTTTCCAATTTCATTGTTTGTGTCATTTGTTGTTCTGTAGTGTAGTCATATAATTATTGATGGTGTAAAGCACTTAGAGCTTCGAAAGATTAGGCGCTATACAAAGTCCACATTATTTTTATTATTATTATTATTATTATTATTATTATTATTATCATTATTATTATTATTATTATATCAGTCAGTCATGATCTTGCCTGGTTTTCGTATGAAGAGAAGCCATGTGGAATATCACTTTGACATTTGGCTCGCTGGTATTACTCAATATTTAATTAAATCAAGAAAACAGCTTATTTATGTTTAAGATAAATATACAAAAATAATTGACTCCATCTATATACAGGGTCAACTGGATAAGCGAAATGACTAGGTCCCTGCCTCATGACATTGAATTGTTGTCTACTGATATACTATAATGTAATAGCCGTATAGCTTGATACATTTAGAGCTATGTTAAAAATATGGCAGTATAAAATTATATATAGTATTTAAATGTTTTACTTTTAGCAGTTAAATTCTATCAATATCCTCAGATGTGTGTTCCTATTGCATTATTCCTGGTGAATGGCAATCAAGATCTGGTTCCTATAGCAATACAACTGTACCAGCAGAAAGGACCAAACAATCCCGTAAGTGTCTCAGTTATGTAGGCCAATGGCAGCCCATAATACAGCAGTTGCGTAACAGCTTTTTTCACATAATCAATATCATATCTTAATAAACTTCACATATAGATGAGCAGTGGATTAAGATTATTTGTCCATCTTTAGTTACTTGCTTCAGTTCTCTTCTTTCTGTACATTCATTACTCAATTCAGAAGATTCTTATCCTTTGTATGTCATACTGCTGATATATCACGCATGTATCGTTTACAGGTTTTCCTGCCCACAGATCCCGAATACACCTGGATGCTGGCAAAGATGTGGTACAATAACGCTGATGCAGCATACCATCAGTCTCTTACTCATTTGGGTAGGATAGCAGCCGTGTATTAACAGTGACATCTTTATGATAATTGATAGCAGCCATGTTTTAACAGTGAAATCTTTATTATAATTAATAGCGGCTATGTTTTAACAGTGAAATCTTTATTTTAATTTATAGCAGCTATGTTTTAAAAGTGAAATCTTTATTATAACTGATAGCAGCTGTTATTTAACAATGCAATCTTTATTGTAATTGATAGCAGCCATGTTTTAACAGTGAAATTTTTACTATAATGGAGAGCAGACATCTGTTTAAGAGTTAAATGGTTTTGATAATGAATAGCAGCCATGTTTTTAAGAAGTGAAATTTTTATTATAGTGGATAGCAGCCATGTTTAAAAATTGAAATATTTATTATAATGGACAGCAGCCAATTTGTAACAGTGAAACCTGTATTATAATGGAATAACAGCCATTGTTTAACAGTGAAACCTTTATTTCAATGGATAGCAGCCATATTGTAACAGTGGAATCTTCATTATAATGGATAGCAGCCACTTTGTAACAGTGAAATCTTTTTTGATAATGGATAAAAGCCATTTTGTAACAGTGAAAACTTTATTATATGGGATAGCAGCCTTATTTTAACAGTTCAAAATGTATTATAATGGATGGCAGCCATGTTTTAGCAATAAAATCTTTATTATAATGGATAGCAGCCATGTTTTAACACTGAAATCTTTATTATAATGGATAGAAGCCATTATTTAATAGTGAAATCTTTGTTATCATGGATAACATCCATAATTTAACAGTGAAATCTTTTTTATAATTGATAAGATCCATTTGTGAACAGCGTAAACTTTATTATATTTAATCGCAGCCATTTTTTTTATAAAAGTTAAATCTTTATTATAATCGATAGCAGCCATTTTTTAAAAGTGAAACCATTTTTATAATGGAGAGATGCCATTTTTTAAAAGTGAAACCTTTACTATAATGGAAAACAGGCATATTTTAAAAGAGAAATCTTTATTATAATGGATAGCAGCATTTTGTAAAAGCGAAATCTTTATTATAATGGATAGCAGCCATGTTTTAAAAGAGAAACCTTTACTATAACGGATATCAGCCATGTTTAACAGTGAAATCTTTATTATAATGGATAGCAGCCATTTTTTAACAGTGAAATCTGCACTATTACGGATAGTAATCATTTGTTAACAGTGAAATTCTTTTCTAAAATGAATATCAGCCGTTTTTTAACAGTGAAACCGTTATTATAATGGATAGCATTCATTTTTTAACAGTGAAAGTTTTATTATAAAGCAAGCTGAAAATAATTAATCATAAACATGTTCAAAATCGGACAAAATTTCGCTTTTGATAACCAGTTTACAATGGGGTCCAGCAATATATAATGGAATGTACCAAGAAACTGCGTTGCAGCGGAATAAGAAAAGAATGAGAAAAAGTAGTTACAGTGCTGTTTAATGATTCGATACTCATTGAGTAATGTCATTGCGTACAGTTGTAATAATGAGGTTATCTAATGAAATTCTTTGCTTTTAGTATTAATTACCTTTTGTTTCAATTACCCTAAACTATAATTGTTTATTATCACTAGGTCTCATAAACATCACATGTATGCAGAAACATTGCATATTATGTCACTATGTTATTGATATTGTTGACTTAAAAATATGATTCATATGGATATTTATTTTGTTGAACACAATCAACGTCGAAAACCGGTTTTTTAATTTGTTTGTTTTCTTAGTAAACTATTGATACTGGGATTTGATTGCGATTGATTGTGAAACATCTCATCGATGTGAAAATTTCTTTGTGCGAATTCAATAATTTTAAGTTGAATACAAAAACAGAAAAGCACTTCTCCATAAATTGAAAACTATATCTGTGCAACAAAGCTTTTCTTCACTACTCATTTCTATTGTTCAAAATATCGGCCCTACTGTTTTTGATCATATGTATTAATTAGTTTGCTAATTATACTACTTAATAATAATTATACGTTTTCGATTTATCAATTGAAATGAGTTGACCTGACAAATGACCTTGACCTCTAGCTCTTATGCAAGTAAATTTTTTGCAACGTTTCTTTTAGTCCATTTCTATCATTTTATATGTGATACAAGAAAGGTAATTACTGTGATAACACAAAGCAAGTCCACTTTTAATTGAGCATAACAATACAATACAATACAATGCAATGCAATGCACAACAATACAATACAATACAATACAATACAATACAATACAATACAATACAATACAATACAATACAATACAATACAATACAATATAACCAATACAACCAATACAATACAATATAACCAATACAACCAATACAATACAATGTATACGCAAGTCTGTGATCAAAATAAGGCCATCACCAAATTAGGTCCTCTCAGAAAAGTGTGTGTAATTTGGATTTTTAACGTAGCTAATAAAATAGTTCAGTCTGTTGGCTACGCTATCTGCAGTGTGCCAGCTTATAGTGATGTATAGCAGTGGGGCATCATGATAAAGACATAATATGATGTCCCAGTGACGCAGTGACCACTAGGCCACCTGAATGGTCTCTCAAAAATGCTCGTGGACATATCTATGTTTTTTTCATTGAAATTTTGCATGTTTTGATGCAACAAGGCATAAAATGATAATGATACTGAAATCGAAATAAAAGGCAGAAGCAAAACATGAATGCCACCTGATAAAACTGATTTAATTGGCATTTTATTATTCAATGCTGCCACCAGTAAGCATTTTGTCATATTTTTAATGTTCATTATGTTTCTTAAATAATTTTATTTATAATGATGAAGATGTTTATTTGAAAGAAAATTAAAAAAAATTAAACCAGATTTTTAAAGGTTGAGACATTAATGACATTGATGTAAATTTTCATGTCTAGCCACCGTTTCCAAAAAATAGCGATATATCAAGGTTTCATTTAACAATTTTGATCACTAGTTTCTTAATGTCTAACAAACATACGCACTTGTTTTGTATTTTACAGCAAAAAAAATGCGATGCCTGGCACTGAAAAGCAGATATTGAATGGAGGTTGTAAAATTATAATAATATTACTACTACTACTACGACTCC
Organism: Unio delphinus; assembly: GCA_029339505.1. Taxonomy (NCBI): domain Eukaryota; kingdom Metazoa; phylum Mollusca; class Bivalvia; order Unionida; family Unionidae; genus Unio; species Unio delphinus. Next base: position 13,518,188 of record JAQISU010000029.1, on the reverse strand, counting down.
TACTACTACTACTACACTACTACTACTACTACTAATAATAATAATAATAGGAAACAATTTATTTTCAGGTTCTACTCACTTGCTGATGGAGGGAATTGCTATAATCACCCACAGAAATCTGTCACAGTCTCATCCGCTATTCAAGCTACTTGCGCCACATTTCCTATATCTTATCGCTATAAACACGTAAGATACATTTATTTATTTCTTACAAAATTTGGTATCAAGGTAGACACGTAATTAGTATATAGTATGTCTATCGATGATATTCGGATTTAATATTGCTTAAGATAATTACATTTGGTTTGCTGCTTTATGGTGCACAAAAACGTTGCACGATTAAAATTATTTTATAGCTAGGCTTTGAGGAAGTTACATTGTTCCTGAACTCACCATGGCATCTAACCCAGAATCATCTGATTGTATGATTCATACCAATATTTAAATGTTCATCAAACCAAAACAAAAGACGTCCACAATCTCTACAGGTAAAATACAGCAATCTCCCCAGGCTGAGTAGTATCCACTCATTGCATGTAATTAGCAATGTTACCCCAAATTGTTTAGAAGTAATTTTTATAGAGACTTAGGTGAATCGCTATCATATATAAACATAGTTTGGAGATAAAACATTACAAGGTTAAAGGACCTATGAAGGAAAAGTAGAAAATTCGCAATGTTGCCAATTTGATGTAAATCTGCCAATTCAGTGAAGAATGCTATAACAAAATCAAACATAATGCAAATACAAAGTTATTATGGAACAAATTAAGTATAGTACTGGCTATATATAAGTGTCAATTAATACATTGATAATGTTAAAGGTAAACACAAAATTATTACACAATGAAGAATGCAAGCACAAAAAGTATACATTCAATTGTATTAAATACCAACAAGAAGCAGATTAACATAATAGAAACAGTTTAAGCTAAACAGTAATGAATCAAGCGGACCTTGTGTTGCAATCATCTTGCCTCATTTCTTTTGTAAAAACAGGGAAACTATTTAGCTTTTTACTGATTGTCAAGGAGATAATGCAATAATAATGTGGACTAACTTGTGTCTGTTTGCATTTTCTATAATTCAGACGCTTTTTAAGTATATGCATTTAATTCATTATGTGAACGGAGATTTTTTTCTTTTCTAAAGTCTTGGTTTCAACGGTTTGTTGGCTAAAGATGGCACGATAGACACGACCATGACCGCTGGTCGTGATGGAGTATTGGAACTCGTTGCCAAAGGGTTAGTATTCAATGCCGAACAATCTTTTTTCTCAGAAATCAAAGATTAATTTTATAAAAGCCATTAATATATATATATATATATATATATATATATATATATATATATATATATATATATATATATATATATACATTGATATCACGCATAGGGAATGTTACCATAATTACTCTTGATGATTATAGGACCAGACATATTAGTAAAATACTCTTGACACTTTCAGCTGACGGTCATATCTGAGGTTGCTTAATTTAATCATAATTACCCTTGATGATGTTAGGTTCAGGCATATTATTATATACTCTGACAATGACAGTTGAGGTTAATAATTGAGGTTGTTTAATTTAATCATAATTACTGTTGATTACTCTTGATAAGGTTAGGATCTTGCATATTAGTACAAGAAACTCTGACACTGACAGTTGAGGATAGTACCTAAGGTTGTTTAACCTGTGCCATGTTCAACCTAGACTATATAGAGGATAGCTCAAGTTGAATCTCAAGTAAATGTTATTTTACTAGCATAGGGTCATTGGTAACTAAGTACCTATTGAACTGCAAAACCAGGATGTGGTAATATAGTGATTTGTAGTTACTTTATGTGAGAAGAGGAAGTTCACTCACTGGCTGGAAATAATTACTGGCAATAATTAATCTAATTGTTCAAATGAGGTTTGCATATGGGTCATTTGTGTCTATTGGTAGGTTTTAAGTCAGTTATACTTATTCTATATCCATTGTGATACTGAAACTACTGGATGTAAATGAGGACTTGTCACCATGTTGGATTTTTATAGTCGGCACTTGAAGGAGATGTTTGCCCGAACAAGTCATGCATCAAAGCATTTTCATTTTTGTTTGAAAGTTTCCTCTCAAGTCAATCATTCTTAAGATGTAAGAGTGGTTTGACTTTTCTACTACAAATGTACAGTGAGTTGGCCAGATATTTAGATTATGGTCTGTGTGAATTTCGTTTGGTTGTGACCACATATCTTGTACGGTTTGATTTCCAGAAAGTTAAAACCTGTGTACAAACTGAATCTCCTTTAAGACCAAGACAACATGACAAGAAATGGATGTGGAGTGGAGAAGAACTCCATTTCAGCCCACCTCATTGAGTAGTGTTAATTATTTGGGGGATTTAATTGCAAGATTTATATTGGTAACAACCCTTAACGGATATTGACACTCAAAGCTCTAAACCTGGATATCTAGGACATAAACATAGGTTATATATTTAACACTGCCTTATACGGATAAATAACAAAGATATACCCGATTCTGAACCGTCAATGCATGTATTATTGTTCTGAGAGATTTAATAGTTCAGTGTCTGACATCATACATTAAACGAGAAATATCTTTTTAAAGCATTTCATATACCACCTTAATAGATACGTTATATTAAGGATTAGTGTGATTCTAACAAGCTCAAAATAAACCACAACAAATTGAATATAAATATCTTTTACTAATCTTAAACCATTGACTAAGTGTTGAAGTGTTTTAAACGTTTCAGTATCAAGCGGTGGAAAATGGACGTTCACGGCACTTTGCCAGAGGATCTGAAACGGAGAAAGGTAATTTGCATATGCATTTTCCAGTAATCTATTATAGTCTTTAGAAAAAAAGATAATTTATGTGATTTTGCTATTATATGTGGTGCATTCATTACACCTGGACGTTTGTCATAAAGATAAATGTGAATAATTTTGTCTTAGTAAACGCTGGCGTAGATTTTATTGACATTTAGCAACATATGTTCATCTATGATTTCATTGCTAATTTCAGTTATTATTTTGCATTTATATGAATATACCTAAACCTAATTGATAAATTTGAAATTGTCACGTTTGTACTGCTTCTTCAATCGAGTGTTTTGAAAAAAAATTTTGTTTTCAGATTAACCTAATTTTAAACTCATACATTTCAAAACTCTCTGGAAGGATTTTCAGCATAGTAAGATCATATTTACCCATTTATATTATTTTTAATCAGTTCATCTTTTATAAATTTGTCTGCCTAACTTTTACAAAGAAAAGCATGGCACATGTAATGTGTGCATTCAACCATCATAATTTTGTTGTGTATTGAAAACTAGGCTCATATATATATATATATATATATATATATATATATATATATATATATATATATATATGTGTGTATATAAGAAGTTAGTAACACTTACCAACATCAGTATAAATTTATGCAAATAATCAGCAACTCATCCAGCCTAAACCTATTCTTAAAAAAGATGTATGGTTACAGAACATCATGCTATTGCACCTATCAGAAGATTTCATAAAAAGATTCCTGGTACATTGCCCTCTTCTAACACTACGTTAAAAATGGAAGGAACACCTATGCCAGAGCACTTAACATACGATTCATTTAACAAAGTTTCAAAGCATCATAACATTAATATCCAACCTATGATATTTCATAGTTATAGCTTGAAATCGTACTGGAGATCTATGCATGAGAGCTGGATCTGATAAAAAAATACACTAAATATAAAAGTATCTTACAAACAAGCCAGTCAACATTCTATGATAAATAAAGTTTGAAATTTGATAATGAAGGTTCGCTGGACAGATACCGAGGTGTGATAAAAAAATTCACCAAAATAAATTAAACAGCATGGGTGGCAGTAGCTGGGATAGAATATCATTATGGATAATAACCAGATCAAAGTATAAATGTGCAAGTAAAATCAATACATGGGTTCCATGTTAACTTTAATATAAAATGCTTAATACAATTACCTAACCTGATAATTAATCATTTACTGCAATACTCAGTACATAGATGAGAAACAATGTAACATTATCTGCTAAAGCTATAACATTCCTGCTCATTATGACTAGATACATATTAATAAAAACAATCAAAGTCTGATTGATAAAATTGATAACAATTGATGAGCACTTTGTGAAGAGTTTTAAACCCTTTTTTGCGTTAAGTGATCTCAGTGACAGATATTATATCTTGGTTACGTTTCATACCTGCCATTTTCCCTATTACTCTGTCACGCGGGATCACAGCTCAATTTCTTCACTCTATGTTTTTTGCATTACGATTATGGTAGGGTGGAGGACAGAAACGGCATGCTTCACTTGTTCTATTTCAAATTATGCAAGAAAAAGTAATTTTTCCAGGTGTACAATCAGAATGTTTTACCAGGGTACCACTTCAGAGATGATGCCCTGCTATTGTATGATGCAATCAACCAGTATGTTTCCAAATACACCCGCCTCTATTATGGTAAGTGATACTATTAGTAACGAAAAGATAACCATTCTCACCAGGCTTGGAAAATCTGATTTACTTCCCAATGAGTGAGATTTGTTTCTGAAGTCCGCAAATAATCAAAATTTTGCATTGTATATAACAATACAGGAAAGTTGAATAAGAATTTACTCTCTTAGCAGGATTCCTTTTTCATCCTGATTTTCAGACATCAGATTTATACCTTACTGGACATGAGATCTAAAATTAACCTGCATTGCCAGACATTAGAGTTTAGCAATCTCTACCATCCAGTTGAAAGTAAAACATATATTCGATTGCTGCAGAAGACCATTTTGGCATCAGTCTTAAATATGTCATCAGCTGATAAATAGTAACGAGGTGTGTTCAGCAAGGGTTGTGCTAATTAGTTCAGGCACAAAAATGTTCACACTTGGTTTGTACAGCATTGAATTATTAGATTATTATTAATTGAGTGCATGCCGATAGCGCTGAAACACATTATTTGTCAGTTGTTGTAATAAATAAATTCTTTAGGTTAGAATCATGTTAGTCAGGTTAATATCTAAACAGTTTTTACTTTACATAAATTTGTTACAGAAAAGAAGCTTTAAGAGGCTGCTTTTGAATTAGATTATATTTTATGGAAAAAAAGTTAGTTTGGAATTTGATCTACCGAATTGTGAACATTAATTCATTCTACAAGAATCTTCCTTGAAGTCCGATAGATGACAGTCCAGAACGCAGAATAAGAGATAACATACATGTAAAAATAGAATCTCAACATTGTTCCAAAACATACAGGAATACTTTAATTAATCGTATTCAAAAAAAAAAAAAAAAAAAGTTGTAAAACATACCCTAGGTCATTGATTGCACAACCAATGTTGACACGGGATACAAGAACGTAACATTCATATCAATGTTCTAACTTCGATATTTAGATAATTTGTATCAATGAAGTAGGTAGAAGCAACTCAATTGGCAATTCGACTAATTTAAAATTAAGATGTCTGACGATTTCTCAAATCTTTTCATCATAGCAAATATGTTAGTACAGCTGGAATTTGTGCTGAATTTTTAAACATTGGCGCTCACTGAATCAATTAAAGCATTGTAATCATTATGAACATTGATATCAAAGATGGTTTTCTTGAGACCAGTAGAAATCAGCTTAAGTCACTGATATCTTCAGAAAGATAAAAAAGTAAATTATTGGCCAGTTTGTAGGTCTTTAAATATGACTAAATCTACATGGATGACATATTTGTTGTGTTAACGATCTCTAGTGGCTTAAACTACATACATAACAAGCAGGAGAGATACACTACAAGTTTTGCATAATTTAAAATATAAATTTCAGTTTCTTAAAATACCACATAAAATATTTAAAATAAGTTCCTTGTTTACTGACTTCCTAAAAATCGTTAACATTCTACAGATTCAATACAGCCAATTAATCTGAATATGTTTGAAATGTATTCCGAATGAAAACCGTTATGTCTTTAATTACCGATACCACAGGCAGAATCAATATGTCAATTCATGTAAATGTTCTTGAATATTTCACAATAAATCGAATAGAAATTTAAATTCCAATGTCCTTGAATGTTTTATGATCAATCCAATAGAGTTTTAAATCCCAATGTCCTTGAATGTTTTATGATAACTCCAACAGAAATTTGAATCCCAAGGGTTCATGAATGTTTTATGATACATCCAATTGAAATTTAAATCCCAATGTCTTTGAATATTTCACAATAAATACAATTGAAATTAAAATCCCAATGTTCTTGAATATTTTATGATAAATATGTTGAGCTATAAATATCTGAATGTCTTTGAATAAATTCTACTGCACCGTGTTTCCAACAAATGATATTAAATAAAAACAAATAAATCAAAGTATTGATGTATCTCTTCCATGTCCAGTGAATTTTCAAGAATAGCAAATTCAGCATAAAACTCTTCTGATATTATAAGACATTATAGATTTAAAAATATTGTAAAATATAAAGCTTCAAACTAAATCAATTTTTAATAAAATACTTCCATTAATTCAAAATATCAGCTATTTCAATCTAACCAATCAGGAAATATGACAATCCTACACCACAAATATCCTCGTTGGATATTATTATGACATTATTTAGTACATCGACCTAGGACCTTTATGAATGAAATCAAAGTACGACCTATATGACTCATCTCTAATAATGCAAACTATAATGTGTAGAATGCACGTATTACAAATTTCATTAACTAAATGAACCCCAATACAATAATTATCATGAATTTAAAATACATAATATAGATACACATAACATACTGTCTTCTCTTGCTCCTGCATAATAACTTTGCTTGTTTAATAGCATTTTAAGTGATCAGCTCTCAAATGAACTGTGCAGAAATATTAGTTGCACGCTATTTCATTTCAACAAAATAAAACATTTTTAAAAATAAAAACAACCGAATTATAAAGCCATCTATTGCATGTTGCTGTCCGACAGTTTATCCATCTATTTCCTTTCAGTAAAGTTTACCAAATTCAGACATATCGTTTAGTAGGATTTGTATAACGAGCATTGGCAAAGTAACTAATATTAATGTTATTAAAATGTACAGGATATAATTCAGGTCAACATAATTCTTGTAGAATGTGATTTGATATCAAGTTATCTAATTCATGGACAAGGTTTTGACTTATGGAATGAGATTGATGTGAGGGTAGATTATTTTGATTATGTCCTTGTAATACGTCCTTATTAGACAATATGTGTATCGGCTGATATGAAGAAAATATTGAATAATGTCCTCTTCAAAGGGGACCAGAAACTGTTTGCAGCATCATTGATCAGACATATGTGTAACAATGATTTACGAGTGGAATGTGATTCTTTCACGCATGCCAACGTCAGAATTTGTAATTTACACTTTTAATGAACCTTTTGTTCCGTATAGTCTCCGTAAACCTTTTATATTGACATATTTGTATTCTTAACCAGTAGCAGCAGAGGGGGTCAACCCTACAACCTTTTCCGACAAAAAATTGATTGATCACTCAAACGAAAAATAGAGCCTTCCTTCGAAATCTCATATTTTAACCCCCCAAAAAATGTCTCCATTTGGCAAACGGAGACTTTGCGATTTTTCAATCAATTTTGGTCGCAACGTTGTTGTCGTTTCCCCCCTCTGCTGCTGAAACTTTCAGTTCTGGTTAACAAAAATAATAAATGATTTTAATCGAATATTTGATCAAGTTCTAGGACTTTCACAAACAGACTAATCGCTAACACCTCACCTTGTAGATCAATCAGATTATTGGACTGGTCTGTGAGTTTGAAATTAATTTACATTAATTAAATGTTTCCATATCGTCGATGATTTTGTTACATGTTTCTACGACGCTGATAAATTCATCTCGGGTGAGAGAGCCGGATTTAAGAGATATTAACAACAGTGAAAAATCATTATTCATTGCTGTGAAATTTTCAATAATTTTAGGTTTGTCAACAAAATGATGTCGCTCTATTATATCCCCTTCCTTTTCTCTCCCAGTTGATTGGTATCCAAGACCAAAAAAATCTATAGTAATTCTGTGATCTTTATAACTCTTTATTGGATTATCAGATTTTATTATGTCGGTGATATAATCAGTTTTTTGTGGTTCGGGTATATCAACGAGTTTTCCTCGGGGTGGTAATTCAGGCCATCCTAGTAAGGTTCTAATAGAACTCTGATAGATATCTACGACGTATCCTTCTGTGCTTATCTCAATTGCGGACGATAGCGTTGGCTCGTGAACCGTTATAGCGATTTTTGATTCTGCTCCAGTAATCGATTTTATTCTACGCTTAAATTCATTATTGATTTGTTCAATTTGATACGACCCTGTTGGTATTGAAACAACGTTCCAGTCTGGAGTCCCGTCTTCTTTATTCTTATTCGAGAACACCAAGGAATTATTCGGTTGTTGACCACCAAATGATACCGATCTGATATTAGGCCAACTGTGATACACTCGTAGTTTTGCTAGCGCTATCTCCTTCACGGGGACTGGGCTAGGGAAATTCACACTGAATTCATGATTCGTTGATGTTATTGATATCATGCTTGTTTGTACTGGGTTCGTATTCTCCACTATTTGATGACGTAATTCCATCGGTGTTGTCATTGTTATTATACTCATGATGTATTTCTAATTTTGATATCGCGGAATCATAAATACTGACCATCACTGAGAACTCAGTATCTGATATCGTTGAGGTTATTGAGATCATGTTGGTTTTCGGGTTTGTTTTCTCCAATTCCATCGGTGTTGTCATTGTTATTATACTGTTGTTGTATTTCTAATTTTGATATCGCGGAATCATAAATACTGACCATCGCTGAGAACTCACTATCTGATATAATTGTATTATCGAGTGACGAGGATAATTGCGAGTATGCGGTTGATACAACATGAAATTAAATTAAGTTATCTTGCAGTTTATTCTGGCTGCATGATGATATTTTTTTTTGTTAGCCCGGTTCATATACCCGCGATTGTAGCCGCCGCAGATATGCAAATTGGAACCACGACCGGGGCAATCATTGTAACCGATGCAAGTATTATTCCGGCGCCAGCGAGAACGCTTGACACCGAGTACATGGTAATATCAATTACGGTGATTCTTCGTCGGTATTTTTTTATTTTTATTTGATACTCCTCGGAGAGGGTTTTGAGTCTAGTTTGAAATTCTCTGACCTGATAATAGCGACATTGCGTTGATGAAATTATTTTTTTTAAAAAACGCTAGCGTTTTCAATTGTGATATCCTTTCAATTTAGTTATTTACTTAAATCCTCTACAAATTCCACATACCACGTTGTTGAAACCCTAGCCAAATTCTTATCAGTAGATGTTATCGTGAACTTTTCCGTTGTATCCTTGTCAATGATCGTTGAAATTGTATTGTTGACCCCGGATGAACTTGGCGATGAAATATTAAATTGAGTCGTCGTCACTAGTGTTAATCGATAAATACCTTTAACGGTTGCAGTGATGTCAAATTTGTTGTTTGTAGGTGTCCACGCAAATGATCCGTGTTGGATCGTGTATACTACGTTATTGGTTTTCTCATGAGGAATATTTGTTTTTTCAATGATTGTTATCATTCTCGGAAAATCAGTTTTGATGGATTCGATGAAGTTTTTCGTCTCATCGATGAATTTTTTTATATCCGTGAGTTTTATGTCGAGTTTATCGAATGTATTTCCAATAAATTTATCCACGATGTTTCTACGAAAAATTGAAAACTGTTTTCCGTGTTCTTCAATTTTAGATTGAAGTGTTGCTAGTTCCAACCCAAAATCGCTGGATAGAAATTCTAGTCTATCTGTAATAGTCGAGAAGAGTACACCCGGTTTGAGTTTACCCTGATCGGAAAATAACGCGATAGCATCATTGGTTGGGTTTTGTTCTTTAACCAAAATATCATCCAGAGAAATATTACTCATTTTCAATTTACCCTGACGATCTTGAAATACAACTATTTACCCGGGATCAACACTTGCTAGGTTCAAAGTCTCAGCTATTTCATCTTCAATTATTTTTTTTATATCACCCGTTGAAGTGCCATCGGGTTCGGGTTTTTTCAGCGCTGATAAAGATCTCTCCCAAATATCAATCATGTTATTTTATACATCTCTCTCTAAAATCTATTCGATTTTCGCCAGTGATTACTAGTGTATTCATTAACGACAACATGCGGTGGATTTCCCCTTGGGTTATCCAAGGAGTTAGAAATAGCGTTAAGGACATTTGATACTTCGCTGCCGCATATTGGTGGATCAATCATCGTTTGTGTTGGTAGCGTAGAATACCAAGTCTTCATTGGAAAAGTTTTTATATAACTCATAAACTCATTCGGCGGTGCTAATGCATATGAATCAAAATAGACAATCCCACGTGGATCAATCGCGTATGCAACCCAGTGAGTTCTAGGTACTGTGCTGTTATCGAGATTAATGATACCGGTTTCAACGCTGTTTGGTTGTGTCGGCAACTGATCTTTCATAAAGACACCTCTGAAATTTTTTATGTCCAATTTTTTAGCAGCATCGAGTAAATCAAAATTGGACATTGGCGTGAAATCCGAAGGATTTCCAATCGAAGATTCCACAACCATAGGTTCCCGAGTTAATGAACAGATCCTAGTCTCAGGCCTGATCCGTTCACGGATCTGCCGCTGTACCATGAATACGGGGTTCCTGGTAGTCTTAGACCCTTTCCTTTTTTTTATAACCCTGCCCAGTTGCCTTTTGTAGTGCCATTCCTGCCGCGGTACCAACAGCCCCTAACGCTGCCGCTTTAGCTACCGCTGGGGCTGCTGCCGCAATCAACGCTGGTAACGCAGCAAACAACGGGAATATACCGCCTGTTTTAATCATGTTTTTGATAGCAGCCACAGAAAGAGTAATCTGAACACCTTTTTTCGCTTCAAGTGCATCATTGAAATGTTTTACTTGACGAGTTGTCAGCGATAATTTATTCGCCCCGCCAGTCATTTGATTAGGTTTCAGCGTTATTGTGGTTCCACATTGCTTAGCTGATTTGGATTGCAATTTTTATTGACCAGGTGTCAACGACACATTGATATTACTATACGACATTATACAATAACAGATTGATCTAATGGAAAAATCCTAAGGATTTTCAATTACATATTTTCTACTGACGCATCTACCACTCTCATTCTTCCTCCAACACCTTCGAGTAGCATTGATTTGTCGCTGAGAATGACAGCAACTGCTCTATAATTAGCAATAACACCACGAGTCACATTAGCTCTAAAATGTATATCAACGACGGATTGTCTTGTTAAATCAAGATGTTCCAGCGAAAAGTAATAGATCGGATACAGATTCTTAAAGTCGTATTGTGATATTTGTAGACCAGTATCAACATTATGATCGCGTGCCATAAAGGACAACAATCTATGATACACGCGAGCAATATGATTTTCTGTGTAATTAAGTTGTACATCCTCTGATGGTTCCTGCTGGCCGTTTATTCTCAGTGAGACGTCTTTAACACCTAATTGATCAAATATCATATGGCTGAAACGTTGATTGCCAACTCGTGTGTTATCCTGTAACGCAATAAATATATGACGTGGCGCAGTAACACCTTGTTTTGATGCTAGATTCCAAGTGAATAACCCGCTGATATCTGATTGTTTAACATCTGTACTCACCGTTAGCCAACTTAGTAATGATTTTCTTCCTTGGTCCATAAATGATAGTAATCGTCCTTCTGCGGTGATTGATGGAGTCAACACTGGCATCCACAATGATATTTTCGTTAAATTGACTTTACCAGCATCAGCATTGGGATTTGCAGCATCTGCTGGGATCCTCCAAATTGCATCATTATCATCACTCTTTCGTAAAAGCGATACTGTATGCTTCGCCCCGTAGATAACTTTTCGGACGTTTCTACAGAATCCGAATATATGATGTAGTGGAATTGCGCATGAAAATGATTTACGCGTTCCATGCAACATCAACATACGTGCTGTAGCTCCTAGATTGAAATTAACATCGTTGTTTGTAATCATATCCTCGGCATCAATATTAGCAGTACCAGCATTATTCTTTGGTCGTCTTACAACAAATTGATTTCCTCCAGCGGTATTTTTAACATCTTTTGCATGCATCATAGTAGGTCCCGCCGATCTTGTATAATCATCGGAATTTCTCGCTAACCCAATTATTGTTGTAGCCACATCAACATCGCGATCTATAGACTCGATTTCTTTTCCATCGATGAGGTATTTTGCACTCTCAAATAACGCCATAATACCATTATTGACAAAACCGACTTGAGTACCAGCTGGATACGGTGCTGGTACAGCAGGAGTATCAGCAGCTGTTACAAGTTCACCCTCGATTTCAATAAACGCTTCAGCGGGTAGAAAATACTTACTGGTATCATGGACTTGAAGTTCAATTCTTGATCCACTATTTGAGTCTATTGCATGATAGGCGTAATATTGATAATCGCGTACAGAATCATCCTTGCCAACTGGCGCGTCTATATCAAACGCTGGATCAGGTGACTTTTTGAACATTTTATTCTATTTATCAGAGTCTAAATCGTGGAATCGTAAACGATTTTCATCGTGAAAAACGCTAGCGTGAAAATCCGTAGGATTTCATCGACGTGGTTTTTTAAAGCCACTTCCTGCTATCATATTTGCAATATTGCTTTGGTCCCCTTGATTTATCAAGGGGGTTATCAACGACGCTAGTTTTTCATCTACTGCGTTATTTATAATTTTACTAACACTTGCAGGCATTTCCGCTGTAGACGGTAACGGTTTCTTTCTCCGTGATTTCACTAGCGCTGTATTTTATTATTCGCGGCTGAAAACGCTTTTCCGGCAAGATCTCCAACGAAATCTCCGATTTTGCTAATACCCTTATCTCGAATAACATCAATTGCTTTCATTGATAATTGTTTAGCTAACGGCATCACTTTTGGTGCCATTCTTGCAAATAACCCAGCAATGGTATTACCTAAACCATCACCATAGTATGCTCTATAAACTGGAAACCGTGAATTAACTACATAGACGGGGGTTGGTTTGTCATGGTTGTAGTGTATGATCATTATTTGAAATCAGAAACAATTTTTCAATTGTAAAACAATTTGTCAATTATAAATTCAGTCCCGGTGATTAATCACTGTGATACCCAATTGATAACTCGCCAATGAAATCTCGATATGTGCTGATATCCATGATACCGCCTTGAAATAACCGTCTACTGATATCAGCTGCTTCATTAATTATTTCCGGTGAGTTATTTCCAGCTCGGAACCCTCCTACAAGAACTTCTAATCGTGATATATCACTGAGAACACCACCAGGACAGAAACTCTTTGAGTTTCCAACGCTAGCGTTTTCACTGGAATCTTGCAATCCCTTCCCGCTATAACCAGTTGCTTCATCCAGTTCTTCTAAATCGGCTTCTTGTAAATAATCAAGAACATCATCATCTCGATCAGGTGGTGGTTGTTGTTTTTTAGGCGAGAAAAATATTTTCTTTGCAGGTTGCTGTCGCTTTCCTTGCAATTTTTGCGGTTTTTGTTGTTGTTTTAGTTCTTCAAATCGTTTATACACTGTGCCCACCGCATTGATATATCCAATGTATGATGCATTATCGGTATCAATTCGACCTGTTTTTTTACTTTTGATTTTGTAGAATATATCAGCCCAGTGAGTTATACTCCTAACATATTTATGATGTTCTGGTTTCAACATATTTTTCCTGTTTTCATAAGTCGTAACAACAAGCGCAGGAATTTCTGCTAGTTTAGTCTCATCAATTGCTGCTAACCCTTCCTCGTTAAATCTCACGCGTAAATCATCTACTGTTCTTTTTGATTTAGGTGTTTTAGATTCCAGTTTTTGTACAGCTTGTTTTGTTTGTTCCGTTATTTTTTCAAGTTCACCAATAAAAAATTTCCCCGTCTCGGGAACATCTCCTCGTATAGCACGACCTACCCCTTTCGTTGCTGTGGTTACTGGTTTAAACAATTCTTCAGATCCCACAGCAAAATCAGTTTGTAAACTCTGCCGTTGTTGCAGTTTATTCCTTACAGAGTCTCGAATTGGTATAAATCTCTTGATTGCATCTACTCGTTCACGAGCCAATCGGGTCTCTAATGCTTCATTGACCATTATTTGAAATAGTAACAACTTTTCAATTGGAAAACAATTTTCCGAACCTGACTTAACAGACGAAAACACTTTTCAGTTAATTCGACATGTCGGATGATTTTTAACACCACCGTGCAAGCATTATTTCGTCGAATAAATACCTCTATCGATGATGGCTAAAGTGCCGGAATTACTAGTAAAATAAAATTTTTAATTTAATACTGGCACTTCAGCCATCTATGGATTCAACTCAATCTGAACAGTCGTATCGGGAAAACCAACCATTAACGGCCTATCGATTTTTTATTCAGTGAAATATTTTTTATTCAGTGAAATATTTTTTATTGAGTGAAATATTTTTTATTTTTATTCAGTGAAATATTTTTTATTGAGTGAAATATTTTTTATTTTTATTCAGTGTGAAATATTTTTATTCACTGATTTCGACATTTTGAATAAAAAAAATGCTAAAAAAAAATGAAAATCTCTCTGAGGGTCGGTCACAATCAAAAAACGACAAAATCTCTTTGAGGGTAGGTCACGGTCGAAATCGTTCATTTTTCTTGAATTAAGGCTTTTATGTTTCTAACTTTAGAATTGATATCCTTTTTCAATTCGTATTCCCTACCCAATTCTTTTCGTATTTCCTCTACGATAGTATATAACTGCACAAACACACGTACGTCATTGGAAAATGCAAGAGAGTCCCGAATAGAATTCTGAATTTTTTTGATTAGCGCGTATTTCTTGGGCAGCATATACTTGTTAGTGTTAACTCCGTATTCTATATCCTGAAAATCTGACATGATTTGATCAGGATTTAACCCATCTGATAGTTTGATATCCTGACTTTTCAATTTTAGAATTTCATCAATAATGCTATTCATTTTTTCAGAATTCATATTCTATGATAATTACAGATTTCTAAATGAAAAACATGACGCATCAGACATAAAAAAATTGAATTTTGTGTCCTGTCTTTTTTGAAATCGCAGATCGATAAATTCCTTCTGCAACTTTTCGTACTGACGGTTCACAAATATTGAAATATTTTCCGGCTTCATTCATAGAATTAAACAATTTCTTCGTTAGTTGCTGTATTAAATGATTTTACTGGTATCGCATTTTTCGAGTATTTTCCAGTCCTTCCTCGTTTCAAATTCTCACTTTGTGTAACAGCTTGCAGATTTGATAAAGAATTATTATTTGGATTGGAATCAATGTGATCAATAACAAAACCATCCTTGATCAATCCGTTATATGCCTCATAAACAAAACGATGATTGAGATAAATTTTCTTTTCAGCACAAAACACCAAATAACCCATACCATTGTCAGCACCAACTGGTTTCTTTAGTCTCCGGTTTCTGACAGTACCATCACTTGATGCTTCATAGTTTGTGATCAAGGGATGTGGTCTGAATGGTCAAACCAGGAATTCTAACTGGAATTGACAAACCATACTACGAGAGATCTTATCCTGTAACAGGAATCGTTTATGGAATATATCCGTTAAATGATAAACCCGATATTGCAAAACTAGCTCCTATGAAATATTCTAGTTCACTGAATTGTGTAGCAACACGGGTAATGGAACACTTCACAAATGCATCCCCAGGAAATAAACTAACTGATCTGCGACGTAGGAAAATAACCGAATGGGAACTGACAGTGAAACAGCACGGTGCAAAGATTTCTGATATAGCTAAATTAGAAACATTATTAAGATTCCCAATATCAGTAACGACAATAACCGGAGAAGTATTATACGAACCGAAATATAACAAACATGGAGCGCCAATACAAATTATTGATCATAACGAACACGCGTGGACACCTGCAGTAACAATATTTCCACGAGATAGAACCGTGAGATATATCCCCCCGGAATTCCTCAGTGATGTTTTCGATGAAGAGAAATTATTCGATGCTATTCATGCGTTGTGCAAAGATGATCCTGTGTCAGTGTGGTTACTTAGTAGTGCTGGTTCCGAATCAGGATTTGATCAATTTGTAAGACCAAATGGTGAATTATATCGCGTTGAAGAGTTAGATACTAGAATAAGAAAAATTGCTAATGATTTTTCACCGGAGAGTTTTCATGAAAAACTATTAACGGATAGTTTTACTATTCCATCAGTGGAAGCTCACTTTGCAAGTTAAAAAAACTCATGGCGTCCAACACGAAGTGATTTTCTCGAGGACGTTAAATTGAGCTGCGTCCAATTTGGTCATGGATGACTGTGGAATACAAAATACTCCCGTGATGGTATGATTTCAATTGATATATCGGCGTGTTATCATGGAAGTTTTCTCGGGTATGGGGAATGTAGTAACTATTTTAAACGATTTGGACACCCCACGCATGAAATGACTCGTGTTGCGATTAATAGTCCATTGCCTGATTTTGATTTAACTGGATTTGCTCGTGTGATATCATTCGAATTAGCTACAGGGTTACATCCGTGTAGTTATTTTTGGCTTGGTAGACACCTATCTGAAAAACACTGGATGCCAATAGTGCTATTGAGATATATGACTGATTGTGGTATGCTAATATCTTTGATTGTTAGTGAAGCTATTATATGCTATCGAGCTCAGAAAGAAGTTTGGCTACCACAACCCGATCTAGATAGAATAATTAGCGAAAAGCGAAAACAAATTCCTGATTTCAATGAAGAACAAATCATGAATTGGTCTAAGGATTATTTGAAATTAAAAAAGAACAAGCAAAGGATTTTGGACGAAGAATATTCGGTAAATTTACCCAGGATGGAAGATACGACAATGCAAAATATTCTTCGCGGTTGATCATAGACGTCGCTGAATACGATTTTAATGTAACGGATTTAACGAAACAGGGAAAACTTGTATCCCGTAAGGATGCTTTTCTATCCAATGGTGAAAAATTGGGCACGGTTGTTACCTACTGTGATGGATATAATTCCCAGTACACACATTTGAGAAGTTCTATGCTAGCCTATGCTTATATTAATCTATTTTCGATGATAAATAGATTTCCTAATACCGCGGATAGAGTAGCTACTGATTCGATGTATATACACAATAAATACAAATCAGCTGTAGCGGCATTCACAGATCCCGAGGAAAATTGGGGGCGTTGGCGATTTAAAAAGGAAACACTACATGAGTATTGTGAATCCGCAGACGTTACCATGGATGATAAATATCTTTCATGTAACCCCATTGAAATTTAATCAGAATTTTCTAATGCACCACCGGTATCTGATGCAATATGTAGATACAAGATAGTTTATTTAAACGGTTGTGGTGGCTCAGGAAAGACAACTCGTGCAATTGAATTATTTCGTCGGTCAACCATGATTGTGCTAACACCAACTCACAGACTCGCCAGAGAGATGATACAGCGAGGGGTAAATGCCTGTACTTATCACAGTTTTTTTCGATGGAAGGGTGACAAATGGACCCCTGATCGAATGGGTGATAAATTCATTCCTGAAATCATAATTTGGGATGAAATATGCACAGTGTCATTAGATGTATTACAAACATTTTTTTGAATGGATGTGAAACAAAAACACAAACCAAACGGCCAACCACCACCATTTATCGGTGCATCCCCACATAAATGGCTAAAGGGTTTTGTAGACTATTATGAAGAAATTAACACTGATTATAGATCACTTGATGAAAAATTACGAGAATTCAAAGCGCTAATTAGATTACAACCGGATAGAATCCAGTTTGAAATAGCCCGTTAAATAATTTCGGAAACTCCAATTAATGATTTTTGGGAAACGTGGAAACCAAATGATTTGATAATTGCAAGTAGAAAAATAGTCAGAGACACACTTGAGATGAAGTTATTTGAAACGCATAAAGAAAAATTTGCAACACTTCTAGTACCGTTGTGTTATAGGCCTTCGGATACACGAAAACAGAATATAGAAGTTGATATTCCAGGACAAAGTGAAAAACAAATTCTCGTATTAAATGATATTGTGCTGGTTGATATCAGCGTCGTTAAAGATGCATTGCGTGCTAATAAATCCCCATGGACGCTAGAATACGCAGCGACGATACACTCCTCACAGGGATTGACTATCACAGACACAATTGTTTGGATGATGGATAATCACATCGAATGGTCGAATTTAGTCTATCTTGCAGTATCCAGAGTACGAAAAATAAATCAGCTTAGAAGAATTGTCCTTGAAAATCCTAATGACAATGCAATAAGTGAAACTGTCACTGGTGATTTCATCACTAAGGACATAATCAGAAAAAGACTTTCTGGTTATAAACAGCAGGATAAAAAAAATAATAAAGAATTTGATACTGATGTTGAATTAATAATGACGTTGAAACAGCAACAGAATAATCACTGCGTGAGTTGCAATTGTGTAATGAATTGGTGTTGGTCAGATAGGGATTCTCGACAATTTACCGTGGATAGAAAAAATAGCAGTATTGGTCATACAAGAGATAATGTGATGCTAACATGTCTTGAGTGCAACAGGCGCCGGGGTGCCAGCACAATGCCTCTGGGGGTGCTAGTTAAGACCCCGTGGTGGTAATTGAGTATCCTCGGGTATTACTTGCAGTTGTTGTCGAGTAAATCCTCGTTGAGTGGCAGTTGCATCCAGTATATAGATTGCTGGTCTACCAGTTGATCGTGTTATGCCGGATATCTTGTGTGCAGTAACACTCCAAATAGGATCAGTAGCTCTTTTTCTGCCACCTTCAAGCTCTCCTGGTTCATATAAATACCTACCAGTGACATTACTACCAAGAATGGGCTGATAAATGCTAGAATCCTCTTGTAAAACTCCTTGAATTTCCATTTTAGGTATAGACTTCTTTTTAAAAGCGTTGATATGTTGCATGTGAATTGTTCTAGTAATCTCGTTATTCAGTGCGGTAATCACAGCTGGTAACCTTTTGACCCATTCACGGGATCGCTTTTCTTGGATGAATTCTTTTGCGTATTGATATCCAAATAACCGCTCAGCAATCGTCCGATTAAACCGTTCAACAATTGCCTTATCACGATTTAGTGCAGTATGTCCTCGTCGTATGGTGACATTATGATGTTTCATTGTAGATGCAACCACACCCTGAAATTCCTTGCCAGGATCAACTTGTAACAGATTTGGCCAGTGCAGAGGACCTCGTCGATAAATCCTTTCAAATGCAGAAGCGACTTCAGTTGATGATTTTGTTTTCAGCGGCTCTGCTTCTTTGTATCGACTGGCAACATCAACTACGGTTAATGCGTATTTGTAACCACGATCATGTGGCAGAAATAGTATATCAGCTTGATGAACTTCATTGGGTCCGGTAACATCAAAATGCGAGTCATTAATTTGTTTAGGCGCTGGTAGATAAATTTGCCATATAGCCTGTTTGGATAACCAATTAGCCGCAGTGGTTTTTTTCACTTTAGCAGCGCTAGCGAGTTTATTGATTGCAGCGCTACCCCGCCAGTATCCTTTTGAAGCATAATAAAAAGATTCCATGTTGTTATTAATTACCAACACCTAACATCAATTTGCTTTTCATAGCCGATTTTATCAAAAATTAAGCTAATTTTTCTTTGAAGGATTTATCAGGAATAGCATTTAATGCATGAATTAATTTCATATCGGCAAGATGCCTGTGTTGCAAATCACTGCTCTTATATGCAACATCATGAGCGTGACACGCTTTATCAATGGCGTTTATTGGTTCTTCACCGGCTTTGGGTTGGTTATGATTATTGAATCTGATATCAAGTCTTGTTCCCGGTCCACAATAACTATACCCTGAAAGGTGTTTTTCTCCTGGATACTTTGCCCATGCGGTTCCAGGGAGTTTAGTTAGCTTGGCTGCGATATCACCTCCTCTTTTTTTTAAATCATCAGAAATGATAGCATTTCCTGCAGATCTCATAGACACAAATCTAAATATCTTTGTACCACATGTTGCACATCTACCAGTAAATGCTGATCTGTTATTTTTAGTTGTAATCGTCGTCAAGTCATTTGTGCCAGTACGCGTTTTACACTTCACACAATATAGATCCATAATGTATGTATAGAGATATGAATATAATTGATTTTTCAGCGACTAAAGCAAGCGAACCAGTTAAGCATCATGCACCGCTACCAAACTCTATCCGGATGATTATAATCGGGCCATCTGGATCCGGCAAGACGCAATTGCTGCTCAATTTAATAATGAGATGGATGAAGTGGGATTAGTTGTATTTAGTTGCTCCTAGCGTAGATGATCAACGATGCTATGAAGTGTTTAAGGATTTTAATGAAAACGCTTCAGAGATTGCCGGCGAGGGTATTATTGAATTTATAACCGATATTGACGAGGCATCATTGTAACAGAATTGTTACCGAGTGGATTTTGGATTAAATGAACAACACAAACACAAGTGTGAAAGATAATGTAAATTTATGAAATTTATTATTAATGAAAAAAATAATGATGTATCAACACAATAACTCATGCGTTCAACCCACAATTACACTCACAACCATTCACAATACATGAATAAATGAAATATTAATACAAAATAAAACACAGATACAAAGGAATCTCTTGGACTATACACAGATCCAAAGAACCTTTACAAAAGTTATATTAACGCAAGTATAAATCAGGATAATAAACACAAACGACAAACTATACTATCGCACGTATGGATTGCGACAACTAGCACGAACAGGTATTCAATCAAGTTGCTATCTTTTATTGAGAATCATGCAATGCCTTGAAATACTATCGTGTTCTGAAATAACCATGTAAATACAACAATGTATTCAATTGTACTACAATTGCAACACACATATGTGTCTCGACCCTGTATAACCGTACGATTCACCACATGTTGAATCGCCGCCCAGTTTCCCCGAAAACCTAGGGTTGACCAATACTTTTATCGGCCGTTTGCCCTTCACGGATCCACCACAGTTATACGTACAGACAGCATACAACATCTACTAAAACCAACGTTCCTCAATACCCTACATGTCGCCCTGGATGTTTATAACTCTAGACATCTCCGACACTCGGACTTCTAGCTTTCCGGATATTTACACGTCACGACAGATGTAGACGAACAGACAGTTCGACAGACAGACAGTCAGATACTTCAATTCGATTGCACAATAAATCATCAACAATTTCAGCTACGATAACATATGTTATCAGAGATGTTCCGCAATAAATCAGCTATAATTCAGAGATGTTCTCAGTGATGTTATCAGATGTTATCAACGATGTTATCAGATGTTATCAACCGACGTTATCAGATGTTATCAACCGACGTTATCAGATGTTATCAACCGACGTTATCAGATGTTATCAACCGACGTTATCAGAGATGCTATCAGTGATGTTATCAGAGATGCTCTCAGTGATGTTATCAGAGATGCTATCAGCTACAATAGAAAAAACCCAGACAAATAACAGTTGTCTCAAAAAAAATAATCTAAACCTTAGATCACGCTATTGCATTTAAAGCCTAATAGTGACTAGTAATTCCACGTTTAAAATCTGCATTGCAATAAAGGAATCATTATATGAAATGATAAACGGAATAAGATTCACAATAAAACGAAAAATAAATTTAACACTCACCCCTTTGGCTGGAGATTAATGACAGGCTATCTTTCCTACGATAAGATACTTTTGGTCCCGTAATATTTATCAGAAATATTCTGCATTATATACCCTCAAATGGGTGAGCAGAATTCACGGCAAAATTACCGTGCACCCGTGATTCTTGGTGTTCCCTGACTTCAAGTGATACGAAGACAGGCACATGCAAATCGTTACACGCCGCTTACCTTGGAGAAAACCACTTATTCACCCTAGTTAATGCATGTACGACGAAACAAAAAAATGGTGAGATTAGTTTGTAATTTAAGAAAGAAAAAAAATTCAATTTTCGCCTAATTCTGTGACAATACCTCCCCCCTAAGAATAAAAATGTACACATTTTTAAAACTAACACAGAATAGAAGAAAAATGACTACTGATGATATCTTACATCATTTACACTGGTTATAATACAATCTGGATTTTAATATTGGGCAAATTCATACAAATTTCCCATCATACCCTACTCAAGTAGTCTGCGCCTATATTTTCAACTCCCCTTATTACTTCTACACGGAAACGATAAGGTTGTAGTGTTAGCGCCCAACGCATCAACCGAGCGTTAGCGACCTTGGCCTTGTTTAAATACAGTAGGGGTTGGTGATCAGTCTCGAGAACGAAATCTCTCCCAAATAGATATGCGTGATACTTCCCAATTCCCCATACTACGGCCAAACATTCATTTTCTATGACGGAATAATTCTTCTCCCTGGGTAGCAATTTCCTACTCGAGTAAGCTACGGGTAACTTACTGTCGTCTTGCTCTTGCAGTAAAACTGCCCCCAACCCAGTTTCAGAAGCATCTGTTCTTAGAATAAACGGTTTGCTGACATCTGGCAATTTTAATATAGGTGCACTAACCAATTTCTCTTTCAGAGCACAAAATGCTTTATCTTGTGGCGGTCCCCATTCAACTTTGTTTGGTTGCCCCTTCTTTGTTAAATCAGATAGCGGGCTAGCAATGGCTGCAAAGTTCGGTATAAACTTTCTATAAAAACCTACTAGACCTAGAAATGATCTTACCTGCGTTTTATTGGTTGGCTTTGGTGCGTCTC
This sequence comes from Unio delphinus, assembly GCA_029339505.1. NCBI lineage: Eukaryota > Metazoa > Mollusca > Bivalvia > Unionida > Unionidae > Unio > Unio delphinus. The sequence continues at coordinate 13,495,291 of JAQISU010000029.1, read as the reverse complement.
TAATTGCTTCATCATAGTCTACGATTGCCGTACAAACGACATTTAAGACCAACTTTCAACATTGTCGCTCTGTCTCTTGATATACAACTTGAGCATGTTAGCATGGAATGTCTTTAAATTACCGTCCATGTCAATTTTATAGTCCATGTCATTTTTACCTCCTTAACTTCATATGGACCTTTCCACTTGTCTAATAACTTATTTGAGCTTGTTGGAAGAAGCAATAGCACCTGATCTCCCACAAGAAATTTCCTATTTCGCGCTCTGCGGTTGTAATACTTGGCATATCTGCGCCCCGATTTAATCAATTCGTCACGTGCCATCTGGCATGTACTCTCAAGTTTATTTCTTAGATCTAACACGTACTGGTAAGTTGTTTTTATTTCCTCGTTCGCGACGTCACCAGTCCATAGTTCGCGTAGTATCCGCATTGGGCCTCGAACCGTTCTACCGTACAACAATTCGAAGGGTGAAAACCCTAAACTTTCCTGCGGTACTTCACGGTACGCGAACAGAACAGCGTTTAAATAACGGTCCCAGTCTTGCGGACGTTCCGCGCACATCTTTTGTAGCATGCTTTTCAGGGTACCATTAAACTTCTCTACCAGTCCATTGCACATCGGATGGTATGGGGTAGTGTTTAGCTGTTTGATGGATAACAGCCTACTTATTTCACCCATGAGGTCAGAGGTGAATTGGGCACCACAATCAGTGAGGATTTCTTCTGGCACCCCTACCCTACTGAAGATATCAACTAATGCTTCAGCTACCCTTTCCGTTTCATTAGTTGGTAACGCTACGGCTTCGGGGTATCTGGTCGCGTAATCAACCAGAGTAAGAATATACCGATTCTTTCTTTCGGTAACTGGGTGTATTGGTCCTACAATATCTACTGCCACTCTTTTAAATGGTGTATCTATTAATGGCATTTGTCCTAAGGGCACCCTTGTGACCCTTCCCTTACAGACGGTTTTCTGACATACGTCGCACGACCTACAAAACCGTGTGACATCGCCATTAACACCGGGCCAGTAGAATTCAGCGACTACCCTGCTAGTGGTCTTAGCCTTACCTAGGTGTCCTGCCATGCTTGACTCATGCGCCACCCTAAGTACTTGAGATCTATATCTCTGGGGTACGACCACTTGCCAATACTTCTTACCCTCCCGAGCGCTAAACTCCCTATGAATTAATCCGTTCTTGCGTACGAATCTAGAGCTACCCCCACGCTTGCAGTGTTTAATCGCGCCGGACGTGATTTTCTCAACAATTGATTTGATGGATTCATCATGTTCTTGCTCTTGTTTGAAATCATCACGCAAAATTCCGGAGATCGATTCAGGGACTATTAATTTATGAAACGCGGTTTTCTCTCGCCGTGTTTGCGCTCGCGTTTCGACTGCCTGAACCAAAGGTATTTTAAAATCGGCCATGGTTGGAAGACGGGAACCTTCAACATTACCGATCGTCAGATCGTAAATAGGGTTCTCCATACAAAGGGCATCAACAGTTCCCGTTAGGAAAGGGGTTTTTACTGTGATCCTTGCTACGGGAATGCGACCGATCGTCTGATCAAGTAGCATACATGGGGACTCCCACCAGAGCATTTGGTTATCCTGCACGAGACTACGTTTGATCACTACGCCCGTGCAACCAGTGTCACGTAATACTACGACTTCTCGACCGTTGACGAACCCTCTTGCGGTTGGTACACGCGCTTCGGGAAATAGACACGTGCCAAGCGAATGAATACAAGGTTCTACCTGTACGATGTTATCGGATATACCTTTACTTTGTATAGCCACTGCTACCTTATGTACAAGTCCCTTTCTTTTAGGACAGTCTTTTTGAACATGACCCCATGCATTACACAAGAAACATTGCACACGCTGAATAACTGGATTCCTAACTGACCTATTTACCACGGCTGATTTTACAAGCTCCCTAGGCATAGGTCTCGCAGACTGGTTTCCAGACTTAAAATCTTTTAAAACCACATTCTGGGTTCCCCCATGAGCTTCGGCAAAGAAATCGGCTTGCTTAGCCATATCTTTTACGTTTGTGAAGACTTTCTCCTTCAGAAATTGATCTAATTCTCGCCCAACTGTATTAAATAACTGATCTCTGAGCAAGAAATCAGTCAACCCTTCAAACGTCTTCACCGCTTTGCCGCATTCAATCCACCGCTCAAAATAGTTCGCAATTCTGACGGTGAACTGACCAAAGGTTTCTCCCTTATCGGGCTTGCTATACCTGAACTTTTTACGAAAACCCTGTTCAGTGAGCTCGTACCTTTTGAGAAGTGCTTCCTTTAGGACGTCGTACTTAAACACATCGTCTCTCGGAAGTCGCGAGTATACATCCAGTGCTTTACCCTTTAATAGAGCACTAAGATGCAATGCCCAGTCATTTTGACTCCACTTCTGGTTTTCGGCATACCGCTCAAACCGATGAAGATAACTATCCATGTTATCTTTTTCATCGTCAAAGGGAGGTAATTTGGGGCCCCTTAATTTGTTAGTGGCAGAATCGTGTTCTTTTCCAGATGTTGCTAATTCTACCTTCCGCTCATGATCCCGTTGATTTGCTATTTCTTCTAACTCGAACATTTCTACTTTTGCTCGTTTTTCTAACTCTTAACATTTCTACTTTTGCTAGTTTTTCTAACTCTATTCGCCTTCCCTCCGCTTCCCTTTCCCATTCTATCCTGTCTTTTTCGGCCTGCTTCTCTAGCTCTATCTTTTCCTTCTCTAATCCTATCTTTTCCTTCTCAAAGGCCCATTTCCTTTCATCAGATTCCCTTTCTAATTCCCGTTTTCTTTCTTCGGCCTCAGCAGCAGAGAGGGTGAACAGACCACGTTTTCAAGCAAAAATAAGGCTTCCAGATCATGTTTTCGAGCAAAATATGGCCTATAGATAACGTTTTCGAACAAAATATCAGGTTTCCAACAAATCTCATTTAACCAAAAAAAAAGTCTCCATTTTTGCAAAAACGGAGATTTTACGATTTTTTAATCAATTTTGCTCGCAACGATGTGGTCATCCACCCTCTCTGCTGCTAAAGTTTTCAGTTCTGGGTTAATAATTCTTTTACGATTTTAACCGAATATTTGATCAAGTCCTTAGGACGAAAATCATTTATGATTTCACAAACAGACTAATCGCTAACACCTCTTCTTGTAAATCAATCAGATTATTTGACTGGTCGGTGAGTTTGAAATTAATTCTGGTTAATGAATTATTATGGCATCGCATGTAGACAGGATTAATTGGGTTTTCAATAATTAGGAATCCTGGAGGAGCTGTTGGTGCAAACGAATAAAGAATATATCCCTGCTGAGCTTGATTTGATTGCTCTAGATTAATCTGATAGCTTCCTTCAATTACATCACATGTTAAATTGAGCGCAATCACTGAGGATATATTCACGTTGAACGGAGCGATATGCCTGCCGCCACCGTCTGGGTCATTATTGTGTTTGAGGATTTTTATTTCCGGTGATGTTGTTTTTTTCCATGCATCATGAATTATTTTAAAACCAACATCGATGGCATCACTGAGAGATTTTTGTAGTTCTAGGATATTATATCCTGGTAGTTTGAATGTCGGAATATCCTTCACGGAGATTTTATAGTCTGTTGCAAAAATATCTCTTGTTTTAGGATTACTTGCACCTAATACCTCTTGAATGATTTGCGCATTAAATGTTTCCATGTCATTGATGATTTTGTTACATGTTTCTACAACGCTGATAAATTCATCTTGGGTGAGTGTGCCGGATCTAAGGGATATAAACAACAACGAAATATCGCTATTCATCGCTCCGAAATTTACAGTGGGGTCATCCGGTTGAAGAATGTGGTAGATCTTCTTAGTGGGAGGATCTACCAATTCAATAAAGAAATACAATTTATCATAATCTCTATAACTCTTTATTGGATTATCAGGTTTTATTCTGTCGGTGATATAATCAGTTTTTTGTGGTTTTGGTAAAATCAACAGTTTTTTCCCCTGGTGGTAATTCAGGCCATCCTAGTACGGTTCTAATAGAACTTTGATAGATATCTACGACGTATCCTTCTGTGTTTATCTCAATTGCGGATGATAGCGTCGGTTCATGAACTGTTATAGCGATTTTTGACTCTACTCCAGTAATCGATTTTATTCTACGCGCGAATTCATTATTGATTTGTTCGATTTGGTATGATCCGGTTGGTATCGAAACGACGTTCCAGTCTGGGGTTCCGTCGGGTTTATTCTTATTTGCAAATACCAGTGAATTATTCGGTTGTTGACCACCAAATGATTTTGATCTGATATTAGGCCAACTGTGATACACTCGTAGTTTTGCTAGCGCTATCTCCTTCACGGGGACTGGGCTAGGGAAATTCACACTAAACTCGGGTTCCGTTGATGTTATTGATATCATACTTGTTTGTACTGGGTTCGTGTTCTCCACTATTTGTTGAAGTAATTCCATCGGTGTCGTCATTGTTATTATACTCATGTTGTCGCTTTAATTTTGACACCGCGGAATCATAAATACTGACCATCACTGAGAACTCACAATTTGGTATGGTTGAGGTTATTGAGATCATTCTGGTTTTTGGGTTCGTGTTTTCTAATTCCATCGGTGTTGTCATTGTTATTATATTCATGTTGTCGCTCTAATTTCGATATCGCGGAATCAAAAATACTGACCATCGCTGAGAATTCACTATCTGATATAATTGTATTATCGAGTGACGACGATATCATCAATGATAATTGCGAGTATGCGGTTGATGCAATATGAAATTGAAGTAAGTAATTCTGCAGTTTACTCTGGCTGCATGAAGATATCTTTTTTGCTATCCCGGTTGATATACCCCCGATTGTAGCCACCGCAGAAATGCAAATTGGAACTACGACCGGGGCAATCATTGTAACCGATGCAAGTATTATTCCGGCGCCAGCGAGAACGCTTGACAAAGAGTACACAATAACATCAATTGCGGTGATTCTTCGTCGGTATTTTTTTATTTTTATTTGATACTCCTCAGTGAGGGTTTTGAGTCTATTCTGAAATTCTCTGACCTGATCATAGCGACATTGAGTTGATGAAATCATTTTTATTTTAAAAACACTAGCGTTTTCAATTGTGAAATCCTTTCAATTTATTTACTTAAATCCGCTACGAATTCCACATACCAGGTTGCTGGAATCCCAATCAAATTTTTATCAGTAGCTGTTATAGTGAACTTTTCAGTTGTATCCTTGTCGATGATCGTTGAAATCGTATTATTAACCCCGGATGAACTCGACGATGATATATTAAATTGGGTCAATGGTGTTACTAGTGTTAATCGATAAATACCCTTAACGGTTGCAGTGATATCTAATTTGTTGTTTGTAGGTGTCCACGCAAATGATCCGTGTTGGATTGTATATACCACGTTGTTGGTTTTCTCATGAGGGATTTTTGTTTTTTCAATGATTGTTATCATCCTCGAAAAATCACCTTTGATGGCTTCGATGAAGTTTTTCGTCTCATCGATGGATTTTTTAATATCCGGGAGTTTTATTTCAATTTTATCTAACGGGGTTCCAATAAATTTATCAATGATATTTCTACGAAATGATGTAAACTGTTTTCCGTTTTCTTCAATTCTAGATTCAAGTGTTGTTAGTACAAACACAGAATTGTTTAACTCATCGTTGAGAGTTTTTAATCGATCTGTAATCGTCGAAACGAGTACACCCGGTTTGAGTTTACCCTGATCGGAAAATAGCGCGATAGTATTCTCGATTGCGTTTCGTTGTTTAACTAAAATATCATCCAGAGAGACATCACTAGTTTTCAATTTACCCTGATCGGAAAATAACGCGATAGTATTTTCGATTGCGTTTTGTTGTTTAACCAAAATATCATCCAGAGAAATATTACTGGTTTTCAATTTACCCTGATCCGAAAATAACGCGATAGTATTCTCGATTGCGTTTCGTTGTTTAACTAAAATATCATCCAATGACACATCACTGGATTTCAATTTACCCTGTTTGTCTTGAAATACAACTATTTCATTAGGATCAACATTTGTTAAGTTCAACGTCTCAGCTATTTCATCTTTGATTAGTCTTTTTACATCCTTGACAGAATCAGGTGGTGCAGTGTCATCGGGTTTGGGTTTCAAAGATCTCCCCCAAATATCAATCATGTTATTGTAAAACTCTTTCTCTCTCTAAAATCGTTTCGATTTCCAGCGATTACTAGTGTGTTCATTAACGACAACATGTGGTGGTTTTCCGCTTGGGTTACTCAAGGAGTTAGAAATAGCGTCAAGGACATTTAATACTTCGCTGCCGCATATTGGTGGGTCAATCATCGTTTGTGTTGGTAGCGTAGAATACCAAGTCTTCATTGGAAGGGTTTTTATATACCGCATAAACTCTTTTGGCGGTGCTAATCCATATGAATCGAAATAAACAATCCCACGTGGATCAATAGCGTATGCAACCCAGTGAGTTCCAGGTCCGGTGCTGTTATCTAAATTAATGATTCCGGTTTCAACGCTGTTTGGTTGATGTGGTAATTGATCTTTCATAAAGACACCTCTGAAGTTTTTAATCGCTAGTTTTTTAGCAGCATCCATTAAATCAAAATTGGACATAGGAACCATCGAAGATTTGGGAACCATAGGTTCCTGAATTAATAAATCGTTCCTGGTAGTCTTAGACCCTTTCCGCTGTACCACGAATACGGGGTTCCTGGTAGTCTTAGACCCTTTCCGCTGTACCACGAATACGGGGTTCCTGGTAGTCTTAGACCCTTTCCCTTTTTTTTTATATCCTTTCCCAGTTGCTTTCTTTAGTGCCATTCCTGCTGCAGTACCAACGGCTCCTAACGCAGCCGCTTTAGCCACCGCTGGGACTGCTGCTGCAATCAATGCTTGAATCGCAGCTAACAACGAAAATATACCGCCTGTTTTAATCATATTTTTCATAGCAGCCGCAGAAAGAGTAATCTGAACACCTTTTTTGGCTGCAAGTGCATCATTGAAATGTTTTATTTGACGAGTTGTCAGTGATAATTTAATTGCACCACCAGTCATTTGGTTGGGTTTTAACGTGATTGTGGTTCCACATTTTTTAGCTGATTCCGATTGCAATTTTTTTTAATTGACCGGGAGTTAACGCAACACTAGTAGCACTATATGACATGTTATACATAATTGATTGATTCTAAATCGTTTACATGTTTTCTACCGGTGCATCTACCACTCTCATTCTTCCACCAACACCTTCAAGTAGCATTGATTTATCACTGAGAATAACAGCAACCGCTCTATAATCAGCAATACCACCACGAGTCACATTAGCTCTAAAGTGTATATCAACGACGGATTGTCTCATCAAATCGAGATGTTCCAGTGAGAAGTAATAGATCGGATACAGATTCTTAAAATCAAATGTGATATTTGCAAACCAGTATCGACATTTTGATCGCGTGCCATAAATGACAACAGACGATGATAAACTCGTGCAATATGATTTTCTGTGTAATTAAGTTGTATATCCTCGGATGGTTCCTGTTGGCCGTTTATTCTCAGTGAGACGTCTTTCACACCTAATTGATTAAATATCATATGACTGGAGAGTTGATTGCCAACTCGTGTGTTATCCTGTAACGCAATAAATATATGACGTGGCGCAGAAACGCCTTGTTTTGATGCTAGGTTCCAAGTGAATAACCCGTTGATATTTGATTGTTTAACATCTGTACTCACGGTTAGCCAACTTAGTAATGATTTTCCTCCTTGGTCCATAAATGATAGTAATCGTTCTTCTGCGGTAATTGCTGGAGTCAACACTGGCATCCACAATGATATTTTTGTTAAATTGACTTTACCGGCATCAGCATTGGGATTTGCAGCATCTGCTGGAATCCTCCAGATTGCGTCGTTATCATCACTTTTTTGTACAAGCGATACTGTATACTTCGCCCCGTAGATAACTTTTCTGACGTTTCTACAGAATCCAAATATGTGATGCAGTGGAATCGCGCATGAAAATGATTTACGCGCTCCTTGCAACATTGAGTTTCGTGTTGCAGCTCCTAGATTGAAATTAGCATCGTTGTTTATAATCATATTCTCGACATCAGCATCACTATTATCACGTTTTTTTGGTCGTCTTACAACAAATTGATTTCCACCAGCGGTATTTGTAACATCTTTTGCAAACATCATAGAGGGTCCTGCTGATCTTGTATAATCATCGGAATATCTCGCTAACCCTATTATTGTTGTAGCCACATCAACATCGCGATCTATCGACTCGATTTCTTTTCCATCAATGAGATATCTAGCACTCTCAAATAACGCCATGATACCATTATTGACAAACCCGACTTGAGTACCAGCTGGATACGGTGCTGGTACAGCAGGAGTATCATCAGCTGTTACAAGTTCTCCTTCGATTTCGATAAACGCTTCACAGGGTAAAAAGTATTTACTGGTATCATGGACTTGAAGATCAATTCTTGCTCGACTATTTGAGTCTATGGCATGATAGGCGTAATATTGATAATCGCGTACAGAATCATCCTTGCGAACTGGGGCATCTATATCAAACGCTGGATTAGGTGACTGTTTGAACATTTTATTCTATTTATCAGAGTCTAAATAGTGAAATCGTAAACGATTTTTCCATTCTCATCGTCGTAGTTTTTTAAAGCCACTTCCTGCTATCATATTTGCAATATTGCTTTGGTCGGGGGTTAAAGCCATCGGCGCTAATTTTTCGTCTACTTCGTTATTTATAATTCTACTAACACTTGCAGGCATTTCCGCTGTAGATGGCAATGGTACCGGTTTCTTTTTTCGTCTCACTAATGATGTTATTTTATTCTTCGCAGTTGAAAATGCTTTTCCAGCAAAATCTCCAACAGCACTAATACCCTTATCACGAATAACATCAATGGCTTTCATTCCTAGTTGTTTAGCCAACGGCATCACTTTTGGAGCCATTCTCGCAAATAACCCTGCAATGGTATTGCCTAAACCATCTCCGTAGTATGCTCTATAAACTGGAAACCGTGAATTAACTACGTAGACGGGGGTTGGTTTATCATGATTGTAGTGTATGATCATTATTTGAAATCAGAAACAATTTTTCAATTGACTTTTCAATTCAGTCACTATGATACCCATTTGCTAACTCGTCAATGAAATCTCGATATGTGCTGATATCCATGATACCACCCTGAAATAATCGTCTACAGATATCAGCTGCTTCATTAATTATTTCCGGTGAGTTATTTCCAGCTCGGAAACCTCCTACAAGAACTTCTAATCGTGATATATCATTGATAACACTACCAGGACATGTCGTGGTAGAGTCAAAGACTCCAGCGTTGAAATCCTTTGGATTTCCAATCGAATATCCTTTTCCGCTTGTTTCCTCAGTTGTACCAGTTGCGCCCTCACGATCATCAAGTAATTGCCTTTGTCGGCCTCGACCTTGTTGTTTTTGTATACCATAGCTATCAACTCCTGCTTTAAAAGTTCTGTACTCAATTGTATCCTTTTTCAAATTACCAGTAATCTCCTTGTTTATTTTATATAACCAATCTACCCAGTCGTCTCGTTTAATTCTACTGTTTTTATACTCGTCTTTTAAAAACTCTTCCCTTGAATAATATTTTTGGATAGCGAAAACGCCAAAATCAGCATAATCTTCGAGTTTTATTAATTGAGATTCTTTGATTTCTGTTATAGCTCCTTCGGTGAATTTGTCTATAAAGGGAACACCTCTTGGGGTGACGACATCAACAGGTTGTGGTTCAGGTGTGGAAACTCTTTGAGTTTCAGGCGCAGAATCATCAATATCAGCTAATCGTTCATACTCGCGCTGAGTTTTTATATCACTGGATAACTGTTGTATCCCTGCGCGTATTTGTCCGGTCTCTGCTGCTATCTTTTCAAGCGTATCAAGCAGCGGCGCCTTCTTTACTCGTTCTCGCTCAGGAATATCTCCATATATCGCTGCTTCAGTTAACTTTTTCACATCTTTGGTCGCACTTGTTATCGGAGTAAACAGTTGTTCACTTGACACAGAAAAGTCAGTCTGCGCTTGTTGTCGTTGTTGTAGTTTATTCCGTACAGAGTCACGAATTGGTACAAATCTCCTGATTGCATCCAGTCGTTCACGAGCTAATCGGGTTGTTAATGCTTCATTGACCATTATTTGAAATCAGAAACAATTTTTCAATTGCAAAACAATTTTTCAATCCGACCTAACAGACGAAAACACTTTTTGTTACATGTCAGACATGTCAGTTAATTTTTAACACGATCATAGAAGCGTTATTTCATCCTATAACAGCTTCGTTCATCGATGGCGAAAGTCACATAATTGCTATAAATAAATAATACTGATAGTTTCGCCATTCTATTTTTGATCAATCCGAACCAGCCATCAATTTTTTATTCACTGATTTCAACAGTTTTAATCAAAAACTGCTAAAAAAAATTAAATTCTCTATGAGGGACGGTCACAATCAAATAATGATAAATGGTTGGTCAATCAAAATTGTTCATTTTCTTGAATTAACGCCCGTAGGTTTCTAACTTTAGAATTAACCTCCTTTTTCAATTCGTATTCGTACCCCAATTCTTTTCGTATTCGTTCTACGATGGTATACAACGGAGCGAACACACTTACGTCACTGGAGAATGCGAGAGAGTCCCGAATAGAATTCTGAATTCTTTTGATGAGCGCATACTTCTTTGGTAGCATATATTTATTGTTGTTAACTCCGTATTCTATATCCTGAAAATCAGACATGATTTGATCAGGATTTAACCCATCTGATAGTTCAATATCCCAACTTTTCAATTTTGAAATCTCGGATATGATGCTATTCATGTTTTCAGAATTCATTATTCTATAATAATGATATATTTCTAAATGAAAAATATGACGCATTAGACGTAACTAAATCGAGTTTTCTGTCCTGTCTTTTTTGAAATCGCCGTTTTGGTTATCCCCTCTGCAACTCTTCGTACTGAGGATCCACAAATATCGAAGTGCCTACCGGCTTCATTCATTGATTGAAATATTTTTTCTTCGTTAGTTATCGTATTCAAAGATTTCACAGGTCTCGCTTTTTTCGAGTATTTCCAAGTCCCCCCTCGTTCGGAATTTTCACTTTGTGTGATAGCCTGCAGATTTGATAAAGAATTGTTTTTCGAATTAAAATCGATATGATCAATAACAAAATCATCCTCGATCAATCCATAAAAACACTCAAATGCGAAACGATGATTGAGATAAGTTTTCTTTCCAGCACCAAACACCAAGTACCCTTGATTATTCACAGAACCAACTGGTTTCTTCAGTCTGCGGTTTCTTACAACACCATCACTGGATGCTTCATAATTTGTGATCACAGGGTGTTGTCTGAATTCTTGGTTCATTCGTATACATAATACTATTGTTTGTCTAATTCATCGTTTGGTTTAATGATAAATCTTTCGATGTAGTCTTGAGGAGTTCTTATGATTTTATCCTTGATACTGACTTTGTCAGCGTCAAGAATACTGACTTTATCAGCGTCAAGAATACTGACTTTGTCAGCGTCAGGGTCATAATTTCTGATTGATTGTCCATTTTTTATTCTTTTATCATAATAACGCTTCAATTCCCTGTATCGCTCACCACCGCAATTTAGACACAACTGAGATTTTCCCCTGACCCCAACCCCACATAGAATACAGGGTAACGGACCAAGGCTTCCACGTCGAAAGCTTTGCATATGATACCCACAAAATTCATTTCTGCATGATTTGTTACACGGGGTTACTGATCCAATCATAAGCCACTTGCAGTGATTCATTATATAAAAATCTTTCATTTAAATGCTTGTTTTAATTATAGCATGAGGGAATTAAGGAGAACGCCTTCGAAAAATGCTGATAAGGAGTTTAAGAGATTATTAAAAATCAATCCTAGATTTAATCTCGATAGACCCAAAAAACGTCCAATAGACGGAAACATGAAGGAGTTTAAGAGATTATTAAAAATCAATCCTAGATTTAATCTCGATAGACCCAAAAAAACGTAACAAACGTCCAAGAGACGGAAACATGAAAGAGTTTAAGAGATTATTAAAAATTAGTCCTAAATTTAATATCGATAGACCCAAAAAACGTAACAAACGTCCAAGAGACGGAAACATGAAAGAGTTTAAGAGATTATTAAAAATTAGTCCTAAATTTAATCTCGATAAACCAAAAAAACGTAACAAAATTAATCCTAAATTTAATCTCGATAAACCCAAAAAACGTCCAAGAGACGGAAACATGAAAGAGTTTAAGAGATTATTAAAAATTAGTCCTAAATTTAATCTCAATAAACCAAAAAAAACGTCCAAGAGATTACCCTGGAAAGATGCTCAATTCAATCTCGATATAGTTTCTAATACACCAAAGAATACAATTCTTGATAAAGCCATGATTAGTAAAATCAGAGACTGTTTTAATGAATTCAAGCGTGATGGAGCATCTTATTGTTGGTCAACATTTCGAATTGATGGTGTTGTTGACGCTACCATGAATGATGAAAAAGCAGCAGTGATAATTTCACGTGTTGGGGAAAAACGGCATTTTTTCCGAATCAAATTCATTATCGAAGTCGATGGTAAATGGATTATTAGGGATACATTTGAACCAATCCTCAAGAATAAAAAAGCTGTCATTGTGAGTAGAGATTCCAAACCAGGAATTCTAACCGGAATCGATAAGCCATACTACGAAAGATCTTATCCCGTAACAGCAATGGTTTATGGGATATATCCGTTAAATGATAAACCCGATATCGCAAAACTAGCTCCTATGAAATATTCTAGTTCACTGAATTGTGTAGCAGAACGAATAATAGAACACTTCACAAATGCGTCCCGGGGGAATAAACTAACTGATCTAAGACGAAAAAAAATAACCGAGTGGGAATTAACGGTAAAACAGCACGGTGCAAAGATTTCTGATATAGCTAAATTAGAAGCATCATTAAAATTCCCAATATCAGTAACAACAATAACCGGAGAAGTATTATACGAACCGAAATATCAATCGCGAGGAGCCCCAATACAGATTATTGATCATAACAAACACGCGTGGACACCTGCGGTAACAATATTTCAACGAGAACGAACCGTGAGATATATCCCCCCAGAATTTTCCGGGGATGTTTTCTATGAAGAGAAATTATTCGATGCTATTCATCCGTTGTGTAAGGATGATCCTGTGTCAGTGTGGTTACTTAGAAGTGATGAAGAATTCGATCAATTTGTAAAACCAAATGGTGAATTATATCGCGTTGAAGAATTAGATAACAGAATGAGAAAAATCGCTAGTGATTTTTCACCGGAGAATTCCCATGAAAAACTACTCACGGATAGTTTTACTATTCCATCAGTGGTAGCTCACTTCGCAAGAGAAAAAAACTCATGGCGTCCAACACGAAGTGATTTTCTCGAGGATGTTAAATTGAGTTGCGTCAAATTTGGTCATGGAGGACTGTGGAATACGAAATACTCACGTGATGGTATGATTTCAATTGATATAGCCGCGTGTTATCCCGGAAGTTTTCTCGGATATGGGGAATGCGCTGAGTACTTCAAACGATTTGGACACCCCACGCATGAAATGACTCGTGTTGCGATTAATGGACCATTGCCTGATTTTGATTTAACCGGATTCGCTCGTGTGATATCATTTGAATTAGCTACAGGGTTACATCCGTGTAGTTATGTTTGGCTCGGTAGACACCTATCTGAAAAACACTGGATGCCAATAGTGCTATTGAGATATATGATTGATTGTGGTATGCTAATATCGTTGATTGTTTCCGAGGCTATTATATCCTATCGAGCTCAGAAAGAAGTTTGGCTACCACAACCCGATCTAGATAGAATAATCAACGAACTACGAAAACAGTTTCCAGATTTCAGTGAAGAAGAAATCATAAATTGGTCTAAGAAGTTATTTGAAATTAAAAAAAAACAAGCAAAAGATCTCGGAAGAAGAATAATCGGTAAATTTACCCAGGGTGGACGATACGACAACGCAAAATACTCTTCGCGGTTGATCATAGATGTCGCTGAATACAATTTTATTGTAGCGGATTTAATGAAACAGGGAAAACTTGTATCCCGTAAGGATGCTTTTCTATCCAATGGTGAGAAATTAGGTACGGTTGTTACCTACTGTGATGGATATAATTCCCAGTACACACATTTGAGAAGTTCAATGCTAGCCTATGCTTCTATTAATCTATTTTCGATGATAAATAGATTTCCTAATACCGCGGTTAGAGTAGCCACTGATTCGATGTATATACACAATAAGTACAAATCAGCTGTAGCGGCATTCACAGATCCCGAAGAAAATTGGGGGCGTTGGCGATTTAAAAAGGAGATGCTACATGAGTATTGTGAATCCGCAGACGTTGCCATGGATGATAAATATCTTTGTAGGAACCGTATTGAAATTCAATCAGAACTTTCTAATGCACCACCGGTATCTGATCCAGTATGTAGATATAAGACAGTTTATTTAAACGGTTGTGGTGGGTCAGGAAAGACAACTCGTGCAATTGAATTATTTCGTCGTGGAAACGCTAGCGTTTCTAACATGATTGTTCTAACACCGACTCACAGACTCGCCAGAGAGATGATACAACGAGGGGTAAATGCTTGCACTTACCACAGTTTCTTTCGATGGAAGGGTGACAAATGGACTCCCGAGCGTATGGGTGATAAATTCATTCCTGAAATCATAATTTGGGATGAAATATGCACAGTGTCATTAGATGTATTAAAAACATTTCTTGAGTGGTTGTTAAACAAAAACACAAAAGTCGTCATGTGCGGTGATCACGGCCAACCACCACCATTTGTCGGTGCATCTCCACATGAATGGCTAAAGGGTTTTGTAGACTACTATGAAGAAATCACCACTGATTATAGATCACTTGATGAACGATTACGAGAATTTAAGAAACTAATTAGATTACAACCGGATAGAATCCAATGCGAAATAGCGCGTGAAGTGATTTCAGAAACTCCAATGAATGATTTCTGGGAAACATGGAGACCAAACGATTTGATCATTGCAAGTAGAAAAATAGTCAGGGATACACTTCAGATGAAGTTATTTGAATTGCATAAAGAAAACTTTGCAACGCTTCCAGTACCCCTTTGTTATAGGCCATCGGATACACGAAAACAGAATATTGAAGTTGATATTCCAGGACAGAGTGAAAAACAAATTCTCGTATTAAATGATATTGTGCTGGTTGATATCAATGTCGTTGAAGATGCATTGCGTGCTAATAAATCCCCGTGGACGCTAGGATACGCAGCAACAATACACTCTTCACAGGGATTGACTATATCGAATACAATTGTTTGGATGGTGGATAATCACATCGAATGGTCGAATTTAGTCTATCTTGCAGTATCCAGAGTACGAAAAATAAATCAACTTCGAAGAGTTGTTTTCGATGATAATGACACAACAATGGATGATATTGATGTTAAAATTATTGATAAAAAACTCTCCGGTTACAAACAACAGGACAAAAAAAACAACGAGAATTTGATATTGATGCTAAATTAATAATCACTTTGAAGAAACAACAGAATAATCACTGCGCGATTTGCAATTGTATAATGCGTTGGCAGTATTCGGATAAGGATCCTCGCCAATTCACCGTAGACAGAAAAAATAACAATCTCGGTCATGTCAGAAATAATGTGATGTTGACTTGTCCTGAGTGCAATAGACGCAACGGTGCTACTTAAGACCATGCGGTGGCAATTGAGTATCCTCGGGAATCACTTGTAGTTGTTGTCGAGTAAAACCCCGCTGAGGGGCAGTTGAATCCAGTTTATAGACTGGAGGTCTACCAGTTGATCGTGTTATACTAGATATCTTAAGCGTAGTGACGCTCCAAATAGGATCAGTAGCCCTTTTTCTACCCCCTTCAAGCTCTCCTGGTTCGTATAAGTACCTCACAATGACACTACTACCAAGAATTGGTTCTTTGAAATCTTTTTGTGGTTGTACGGGTATTGACTTCTTTTTAATCGCTTTGATAGGTTTCATGTTGATTGTTCTAGTAATCTCGTTATTCAGTGCAGTAATCACAGATGGTAATCTTTTAACCCATTCACGGGATCGCTTTTCTTGAATGAATTCTTTTGCGTATTGATATCCAAATAACCGCTCAGCAATCGTCCGATTAAATCGTTCTACAATGGCCTGATCGCGATGTAGCGCAGTATGCCCTCGTCGTATGGTGACATTATGATGTTTCATTGTAGATAACATTGCACCCTGAAATTCCTTGCCAGGATCAACCTGCAATAGATTTGGCCAGTGCAGAGGACCTCGTCGATAAATCCTTTCAAATGCAGAAGCGACTTCAGTGGCTGATTTTGTTTTTAACGGTTCTGCTTCTTTGTATCGACTTGCAATATCAACTACGGTTAAAGCGTATTTGTAACCACGATCATGTGGCAGAAATAATATATCAGCCTGATGAACTTCATTAGGAGTGGTCACATCAAAATGCGAGAATTGAATTTGTTTAGGCGGTGGTAGATAAATTTGCCATAGTGCCTGTTTGGATAACCAATTAGCCGCAGTGTTTTTTTTCACTTTTGCAGCACTAGCGAGTTTATGGACTGCTGATTTACCCCTCCAGTATCCTCTTGGGGAATAATAAATTGATTCCATATTAATAATTACCGGCACCTAACATCAATTTACTTTTCATAGCCGATTTTATCAAAAATGAAGACAATTTTTCTTTGAGGGTTTTATCAGGAATAGCATTTAACGCATGAATTAATTTCACATCCGCGAGATGCCTGTTTTACAGATTGCTGCTTTTATAAGCAACATCATGAAGGTGACAGGCCTTATCAATGGCGTTTATTGGTTCTTCACCGGGGTTGGGTTGATTTTGATTATTGAGTCTGATATCAAGTCTGGTTCCTGGTCCACAGTAGCTATATCCTGGGAGGTGCTTTTCTCCGGGGTACTTTGCCCATGGGGTTCCAGGGAGCTTTGCCAATTTGGCTGCGATATCACCTCCTCGTTTTTTTTAAAATCAGATCTCATAGACACAAATCTAAATTTCTTTGTACCACATTGCACGCATTTACCAGAAAGCGATGATCGGTTATTTTTAGTTGTAACCGTCGTCACATCATCTGTGCCAGTACGCGTTTTACACTTCACACAATATAGATCCATAATTTATGTATAGAAATATGGATATAATTGATTTTTCAGCGACTAAAACAAGAGAACCAATTAAGCATCATGCAGCGCTACCAAACTCTATCCGGATGATTATAATCGGGCCATCTGGATCCGGTAAAACGCAATTGTTGCTCAATTTAATAATGAGATGGATGAAGTGGGATAAGTTGTATTTAATTGCCCCTAGCGTAGATGATCAACGATGTTATGAAGTGTTAAAGGATTTTAACGAGAATGCATCAGAAATTAAGGGTGAGAACGCCATTGATTTTATAACCGATATCGATGAAGCACCGAGTATTGATGATATTGATGGAGATATTAACAATTTAGTCGTATACGACGATATAATGTTGGATAAACAAAAAAATCCTGCTAGAATATTTTCCCGTGGGCGTCACAAAAACACTGACGTAATATATGTCACTCAACGCTACACTCAGGTTCCAAAAGTCATCAGAGATAACTGCAATATTCTTTCTGTATTCAACGGAGTTGATACTCATACTCTTAGAAATATTTGGCAAACATGGTGTTCTGATATGGACTTCAATCAATTTCGAGATTTCTTTAGTCATGCTCAGTCGACTCCGCACGGATTCGCAACAATAAATCTACATGATCCTCGGACACGATATCGTATCGGACTTGATCAAATATTCGGTTAAAATCGTAAAAGAATTATTAACCCAGAACTGAAAACTTTAGCAGCAGAGAGGGTGGATGACCACATCGTTGCGAGCAAAATTGATTAAAAAATCGTAAAATCTCCGTTTTTGCAAAAATGGAGACTTTTTTTTTGGTTAAATGAGATTTGTTGGAAACCTGATATTTTGTTCGAAAACGTTATCTATAGGCCATATTTTGCTCGAAAACATGATCTGGAAGCCTTATTTTTGCTTGAAAACGTGGTCTGTTCACCCTCTCTGCTGCTGCCTCCCCTTTTTCCCTTTCTAATTCCCTTTCTAATTCCCTTGCCTTTACCCTTTCTTCCCTTTCCCGAGCTTGTTCTTCTTGAATAAATTTCCTTACACTTTCACCTTCATAACCAAATTCTTTGCCTAAGGCAACCAAGTCCTTAAGGGATGACATGACAATTATAATATGAATATAAATGTATAAAACAGGCTGACCTTATCTTCCTGATGAAGGTAACCAAACCAATGCTTTAAATATGTTTATACTTCACAAAAATGATTGACATTTCACTTAATCCAGCGATCCCACTTCTGACACCATTGTAACAGAATTGTTACCGAGTGGATGGTGGATTAAATGAACAACACAAACACAAGTGTGAAAGATAATGTAAATTTATGAAATAAATTATTATTGAAAAAAATAATGATGTATTAACACAATAACTCATGCGTTCAACCCACAATTACACTCACAACCATTCACAATACATGAATAAATGAAATATTAATACAAAATAAAACACAGATACAAAGGAATCTCTTGGACTATACACAGATCCAAAGAACCTTTACAAAAGTTATATTAATGCAAGTATAAATCACGATAATAAACACAAACGACAAACTATACTATCGCACGTATGGATTGCGACAACTAGCACGAACAGGTATTCAATCAAGTTGCTATCTTTTATTGAGAATCATGCAATGCCTTGAAATACTATCGTGTTCTGAAATAACCATGTAAATACAACAATGTATTCAATTGTACTACAATTGCAACACACATATGTGTCTCGACCCTGTATTACCGTACGATTCACCACATGTTGAATCGCCGCCCAGTTTCCCCGAAAACCTAGGGTTGACCAATATTTTTATCGGCCGTTTGCCCTTCACGGATCCACCACAGTTATACGTACAGACAGCATACAACATCTACTAGAACCAACGTTCCTCAATACCCTAGATGTCGCCCTGGATGTTTATAACTCTAGACAGCTCCGACACTCGGACTTCTAGCTTTCCGGATATTTACACGTCACGACAGATGTAGACGAACAGACAGTTCGACAGACAGACAGTCAGATACTTCAATTCGATTGCACAATAAATCATCAACAATTTCAGCTACGATAACAGATGTTATCAGAGATGTTCCGCAATAAATCAGCTATAATTCAGAGATGTTCTCAGTGATGTTATCAGATGTTATCAACGATGTTATCAGATGTTATCAACCGACGTTATCAGATGTTATCAACCGACGTTATCAGATGTTATCAACCGACGTTATCAGATGTTATCAACCGACGTTATCAGATGTTATCAACCGACGTTATCAGAGATGCTATCAGTGATGTTATCAGAGATGCTCTCAGTGATGTTGTCAGAGATGCTATCAGCTACAATAAAAAAAAACAGACTAATAACAGTTGTCTCAAAAAAAATAATCTAGACCTTAGATCACGCTATTGCATTTAAAGCCTAATAGTGACTAGTAATTCCACGTTTAAAATCTGCATTGCAATAAAGGCATCATTATATGAAATGATAAACGGAATAAGATTCACAATAAAACGAAATATAAATTTAACACTCACCCATTTGGCTGGAGATTAATGACAGACTATCTTTCCTACGATAAGATACTTTTGGTCCCGTAATATTTATCAGAAATATTCTGCATTATATACCCTCAAATAGGTGAGCAGAATTCACGGCAAAATTACCGTGCACCCCGTGATTCTTGGTGTTCCCTGACTTCAAGTGATACGAAGACAGGCACATGCAAATCGTTACACGCCGCTTACCTTGGAGAAGACCACTTATTCACCCCAGGTAATGCATGTACGACGAAACAAAAAAATGGTGAGATTAGTTTGTAATTTAAGAAAGAAAAAAAAATTCAATTTTCGCCTAATTCTGTGACAACCATCAGTAGAAGATCTCGATGGAAGTATTAACACTTTAGTTGTGTACGATGATGTAATGTTAGATAAACAAAAAAATCCTGCTAGATTATTTTCCAAGGCAGGCATAAAAGCACGGACGTGATATATGTCACCCAACGCTACACACAGATTCCAACAGTGATCAGAGATAACTGCAATTTATTGTGTGTATTCAACGGAGTTGATACTCATACTCTTAGAAATATTTGGCAAACTTGGTGCTGCGGTGATATGGATCATAATCAATTTAGAAATTTCTTTAGTAATGCTCAGTCAACCCCGTACGGATTTGTAACAATAAATTTGCATGACCCTCAGACACGATATCGTATCGGACTTGATCAAATATTCGGTTAAAATCGTTTATTATTTTTGCTAACCAGAACTGAAAGTTCCAGCAACAGAGGGGGGTTGGGAAATGACAACAACGTTGCGACCAAAATTGATTGAAAAATCGCAAAGTCTCCGTTTGCCAAATGGAGACATTTTTTGGGGGGTTAAAATATGAGATTTCGAAGGAAGGTTCTATTTTTCGTTTGAGGGCTCAATCAATTTTTTGTCGGAAAAGGTTGTAGGGTTCAACCCCTCTGCTGCTCCAGTCGTTTGTTTTTTTAAGACCAATTAGAGGGTACACTAGCAGGTCCCTAGCTTTTCTTCATCAAGCTTGGTATTTGCCAATGATTTTGTTTCAAGAGGTCTTCGATTGAAACCTTATAGCCATCAAGCCCTGATTGTTCTTTGTACATGCCTAATGTATGCTCATTAGAATCAGCACAATAAAACAATGACACTTTAAATATGCTCTGTTTTAAATACCAGGCCACTACATAAAGTGAACAAATATGTCTCGATATACTACAAATGTGCAACCAAATATATTCTTTTGATGATGGGTGGTTTCTAAACATAGGTCTCATCATAAAGTAACTTAATAAATCCATACATTAAAAATCTAGTCTTAACGTGCGATAGTCACCCAAAATAGTGGTCTCTCAATTAAGGATTTTGTTCTATTAATTCCTTCAGAGGAATACATAAAACAATTATAAAAAATTTGCTACTTTGTATTAAACAGATACACCAGAGAAAATAGAGAGAGACAAGGAGCTCGATAGCTGGAGGAAGGAAATGACCAAACCACGGGAGCAGGGAGGATGTGGTCTGCAGGTAGGTTAGTAATGTGCTTCTTAATCGGAATCCTGTAACCACAATGCAAACAAATATAATTTAATTAATGACTATACCACTATGACCAGGCTGCAAGTGAATGTATTCAGTTGAAGGGGATCAAACTAACCACGTTGCAAGTGTATATATTATTAATGGGCACACGAACTGTAACAACAATGCAAGTGAATATAATTATGTTAATGAGCACAATAACTATAACAACATTGTTAGTGAATATAATTATATTAATGGATTCAAACATGTAGCCACATTACCAAATAATTTAATTCTATTAATGAGCATAGAAAGTTGTAACCAGTGTGCAAATGAATGCAATTCTATTAATGGGCCCATGCATTGTAAATATATAGCAGGTGAATATAATTATATTAATGAGAAACAAAATGCAGCCACATTGCAAGTGAATATGATCATATTAATCGACAAAAAGCACTAACCACATTGTAAAACGTGAATCTAAAATATTCAACAGTAATGGGAATGTCTTTCTAACTTTGATGGGTAAATCACATAAAACCAACTCTTCAACGTCAGTGTTGTACACAATAAATATTTTTGTCATCTTTAATTATCCCTCTTTATCGACAAGATACACACAATTCTTAAGTTTTATATTCAAATTTATCTAGCCTCTTAGTTCTGTCTTAGGCACAACAGTAGATACCGATACTTCATTTTGGTAAAGAGAAGGTAAGCACCAGACACAGAGTCTACTAGACTATGTTAGAGCGCTTTGATGCTTAATAATGGACTGAATTTATATCTTCAGTTTCATTAGAAATCTTTGTTCTATGCATGGATATATTTAATACACGCATAGATTGTGAGATGTCACTAGTCTTAAAGGCATTGATGAATTTATTGACTAAATATGTTGTCATACATGTCCAAAAGGTTGTGGATATTTAATTTATATTATATACCCGATTTTTGTCATGATTCAAAGAAATCAATAATATGTTTACTAAACTTTAAATCAATACCTGATCTTGATTAGGAGTTAGCTAATCTTTTATTTAGAAATGATCAGTTGTACAGAACATAATTCACCATGATAGTGACAGTATGCAAATATTGATAAGAGGTTTGTGATAAAAATTATTCGCTCCTATTTTGTGATCAAACTGAGTGAATATAATCACTTATAGTTTTAATACGTAAGAAATTTATTTGAGAGATAAGGTGTTATTAACATGCACACTTTTGTAGTTGTATATTCTGCAAAACGGCAGTAAATGTTTTTTTATGTGTGAAGCGTGATGTCCAAATTGAAATGTGGGCAATATTTCAAAACAAGCGGTGAGCACTTATATCAGATCTAGAGGAAAATCTTGAGATCGAAAATTCGTAAAAAGAAAGATGATCAAGATCGTTCACGTTTGCACTTTGTACCCAATTCATGAATATTTCCCAAGGTCCAAAATATCAAGATTTTGCTATGTCAGATCCCTGTTTGGTCTATTCCATCACAAGGAACGTGCTATCTCGGTCTTGATAGCATTTGTATTTGTATTGACCAATATTGACCAGGACTTTTGTTATCATTATCATCAGGGGAATCAATGTGTGCTGGTTATATTACAATGATGAAATGATGAGTGTGGGGGCATATTGAGCTTCTCGTGTCTGGCCAACAAGATACAGTTTATCAATCAATCTTAAAAACAAAACTAGTCCCACATGTTTTATAGGATTGCCATATAACTTGGTAAATATAATATTCATCACCTTAATATCATATATCAAGAATGTTAATGAGCTTCTTAAACACCTGTTTGAGAATGTTGTCCTTTTGTTAGCTGAATCTGAATCTTGTGAATGCATCAATTCTCATTTTCATGATTCTGTCATGAGACTTGAAGCTTAGATGAGTATGTATCTTTGCTGTTGTTAGAATTATTGCCATTTTTGACTTGGTTTTGTTCTGTGGGTTTAAGTAGGATAATTCCAGGATTAACCACCACCCATGTGACGTTGCTGGCTAGCTTTCTCAAATGGATGATTTGGCTGAGCGAAACCTCGAATCCACATGCACGTGCGGTCTCAGTTATATATAAAGGCGAGTGTCTTAGACCATTTTGCCGACCGAAGCCGCATTTTTACTTGGAGCATTGAAGATTTTATAACTGACTATAACTGCTTGTATTGTTTTCTAATGATCACTGTGAAACTTAGTAACTGTTGTATCATTACTTCAAGATACTAATAATTAAAAACTACCGCGATTCCAAACTTCTCGTTAGACTAATTCCTCATTTTGTTTAGCAGCTTAATGCATGGCATGACATAATCTTGCGAATTTTACTAGTCTGTGTCTTTTGTGGATTGTGATTAAGCTTGGTATCAAAGACAATACACGATAACAGATCACTGTGAACTCTAATGCAGGAGTTATTGCCTATTAGTACACAGTTGGTACACATGGCCTAATGACATGAATGCAACTTCATCTATTCTTGAATTTTGCAGAGGAGTGCAATGAAGCCTTGTGAATATTAAGAACTTTATTAGCTGGTTTGGATGTTGACTAATCATTGAAGTAACCTTTGTGAAGAATTACATGACATCGATAGCGTACAGTGGCTTGATTATATGAGAAGAACTGCGATGAATTTCACTCATACTTGATGCACGTTTGATCAATGTCATATGAAGTGGATATATCGAATAATACAATTATTGTAAGATTGTCTGCCTTTTGTGACTTATTAATGAGCAGAATATATGACACTATGTTTTGACTCAACAGTAGGTTAGTGTTGTATTTGTTTGTTTGGTTGCTTGCTTACGTTTTTCATTGTAACCCAAATGACAATTTCATTTTATAGGGTGTACCAGGAGAGAAGGAACAAAAATTCACAACAGTTGAACACATTATCCAGACCCTGACCTGTATCATATATACATGCAGTGTTGCTCATGCTGCCACAAACTTTCCTCAGTACGATCAGTATGCTTTCCCACCAAATTATCCTGCCCTGATGAGAGGAAAACCTCCATCTTGTAAGGTATGTCTCCTTAAATTTATTATTGTACGAGCGTCATGACAGTTTTTCATGTGGGTTAGCTCCTTTGGCAAAAATAATTTTTTTAAAAATTCTTGTGATATCTATAATTTACATATATATATATATATATATATATATATATATATATATATATATATATATATATATATATATATATATATATATAATATATTAACCAAGGTGAGGCTGGTATGATCATCCACATAAAACACCCTTGACTTTACATTTCGTGTGATAACCTGTCATCTGAAGGTAAGATTCATATTTTTGAAGTCAATTAGCTTTCTGTTACTTTTAGACATGTTCATCAAACAATCTTTTGACAAAACTAATTTAACTTTTGATCGAATGTATTTATCTGACAGACTCATTTATAATGAGTCATCTTCGTCCCTCGATTCAATGTGGACCTCTTTAGTCATCAGAGGGTTGCAAGGACAGTAATAATGGGTACAACAATACAATACAATGTAAATATTCATATTAAGTGTGGTGATTTTTAGCAGTTTTTATCTTTAACATGATGATGATAAATAAGTTTGATGCCGTCCAATGTTGTTGTTCTTGTACGGTTTAATGACATTTTCAGTGCAAGATAAGCTATATATGGCGGCCAGCATAAATGGTGGTGGAAGAACACTGATATATCAATGAAAAGAACCAGGCATTACTGTAAACTGCCACACATTGTAGCTATAAGACTGAAAAATTGTTAAAACTACGCTGAAGAGATCAAAATCACACACTCGTAATTCTGCAGTAGCCTGCAGTAGCCTCTAATCTCATATACCAGATGTTATATAGACTTCATTTAGTACTACTGCAGTTATCCCTGATAGCAGGTTATATAAACTATATTTCTTACTATAGGAGCCGCTGACAGAGCAGGATGTAATTAACAGTCTGCCAGATAAATACACCACATTGGACACAATGAGTGTGACAAAGATCCTTAGCACTCAAGAAACTAGTGAATTAAAACAGCTTGGAAACTTTGAAGTCCAGTACATATTCGATCCCAAGGCCATGAAAGTTGTGGAAGAGTAAGAATTGATGTCGAAGTCGATTTGATAGCCTATCATTCTTTTTCGTATGGTTTGACCCCACCCCACCCTCCTCTGAGCTATTAGAGAGACTTCCTGCAATGAAAGTGGGAAAAAAGTCAAACACTTCTAAAATTGAAACCAAAAAAGTTCTCCAATGTATATCGCTGAAAATATGAGAAGCATCAATAACTGAAGTGGAAATATAATATAAATGATAGGCATGCTTCTTAGAGTGCAGTTGTAATGTGGGGTCAAGTTTAATTTTTTTGAGGGAATAATTTTAACCTTTTCTTGGAAACCATTTTTGATATAATTTTTTTTTTATCTTTTTTAGCTGTTAACAGCATATTCTGTATCACAAAATGCAAATATGATATCCAGAAAAATAAACGTTGTGACCTCAGCATTGTCAATAATTAATTGAATGATTTGTAAAACTAATAACTCCAGTTAACTTCTATGAGACGATTTACGAAAGCAATCAAATATATATTTAAGATGTCAACAACATTTACAATAATTTTATAGTTATGTCATCATGACAGTTTCCATTTATGAGCATCTTTTACTATTTATAAAAATTATAGCATCCCTCGCAAGCGGGATTTAGTGTGTTTGAATAACCGCCAAATCATACCAAAGACTTACAAACTTGGTACTAACAGCTGCCTCGCTTGGCGCCCAGTATTAAGAGTTTAGTGTTAGAACTGGTCAGCCTGGTGTCAGGATAATGTGACTGGCTGGTACATAATGCTAGATATCTGCGGCATGATGACACAGTCCTGGACATCACTATAAACTGCCCCATTTCAGTCAGTATAGCGATATGACTGAAACTTTGTTAAGCTACATTAAAGATCTAATTACACACACTTATCTCTGACTCACTGTCAAATAACCCATTTCCTTAATAAACACCTAACTACAGTAGTGTATGCTCAGCTTTAGCATGGTATAATCAGAAACAGATGATATTCAGATGATAAACCCAATGGGTATGGGAACAATTTTACTCATAGTCCAAAGTAAGACCATGATTATTTGTAGTCCTTTCAATTTTTTTTAGGTTTCAGAACGAACTGGCAGAGATCAGTAAAACAATCAAAGGAAGAAACAACCAGAGAAAGATACCTTATACATTCTTGGACCCAGAATGTGTTCCAAACTCGATCAGCATTTGAGATGATCTCTTTTCATTTTGGTTTATTTTCAATTCAATATTTCTGTGCACTGGTTATGTTCACTGTCTGACCTGATTCAAACATTTGCTGTCAAATGTCTGATAAACTTGATTGCCGGATACATTCTTCTTATAAATTGGTTTCCTCCCTTTGGTAAAATAAAGCCAAAATATTGTAGATCAGTTTTAGAGAATTGACACCTGATATTATTATAAAATTAGAATTATAAGACTGGTTCAGGTTATATGGCAAATATTAAAAAGTGTTTAGGAATACAGCAACACATAAATTCCAAAACCGGATCTAGTTGTGGGAAATATTGGAATTTATGACACGTTTTTCTTAGAAAGTCAGATTTTCTTGTCTAGTTCGAGAAGGTATTTGATACAATATCCTTTACTTCATGCTGTTACTTTGGTGATTTAGTGTTAATAATGGATGCAATTCAAAAAAAATAATATAACTAATTTAGTTATGTTGCAAAAATGATAAATTCTGATTCCATTATTACAAACGCCAGCTGCAG
The DNA here is from genome assembly GCA_029339505.1 of Unio delphinus. NCBI lineage: Eukaryota > Metazoa > Mollusca > Bivalvia > Unionida > Unionidae > Unio > Unio delphinus. Next base: position 13,468,128 of record JAQISU010000029.1, on the reverse strand, counting down.
ACATGGTGAATCTATTTCACAATTCGTCTTTATGTTTAGTGTCGAATTGTGTGGGAAAATGAGAAGAGACAATGAAAGAGATATATAAATTACTAGAAATAATATTGAACATGCATTAAATCAATATGCTGACGATATTAATTTTCTTTTGCTTGTTGTGAAATATTTCTGAATCAGGTACACAGGTTTTATAGCATGTCAAGGATTTACACATAGGTATAAAAAGACTGACAATTTGATTTTGGGTATATGTGGAAAACTAATCTTGGACAAACTGCAAAGTTTTAGATATAAATATTTAAAGTTAAAATATATATTATTTGAGATTTGAACTTATCAAAATAATTCAAGAGATAGATCAATGCTTATCAGATGGAAAAACGGAAAACAACAACTTTAGTTTGAACATTAGCGTAATTAATTACATTATCACATTGTCTATTTAGATTTAATCTTTGATTGATTAGAAACAATTTATCAACAACAAATGGAACAACTGTTGTTTTATTAATATATTTTATTTGGATGTTAATTGACAGATCATGTTAAAAGACTGGTTCTCCTATGATTATATGTTTAGAGGAATAAGGATTATTCAAATTGATATCTTTTATGGCATGGAAGATCTTTTGGATGAGAAATCCATTTATATTGAAAACATTAGCATGTCTTTATCGTGCATTCATTGTTAGAATATCTTTACTTGGTCACATATTACCCACTAATTTTTTAAAAACTTAACAGACATTTTTAGAAAAATGTACTTAATTCTTTTCGTGCTTCTAATCTGAAGTTAATACTCTGTTTTGTATTAAAGACTGGCAAACAAATATTTACCATACCTTTTCAAGAATATAGAAGGGTGGATATATTCCTAGAATATTATTGCTGAAGAAACGATTACGTGTCTAGACCAGGAAAGAAGCAAAATTTTTCATGTTTTTTTTTATTTACTAGTCAACATTTATGATGTTATATTTAGTCAATTTAAAATATTGCATCAAATATTTGTATACAAAATTTGTTTTCCATAAAATCAACGACATAGGTGATAATAAATGAGAAATATGTCAAGTAAAAATGAATCAGTTGCACATGTTGATGCAAAAAGGTAAATCATTCATCGCTAACGTTAAGGCATCGCTTGAAGAATAATTTCTCAAATAATAAATATTTTTCAAAGCTATAACATTCGGAACAGTTTATTCAAATATTATTTACATTTATAACTGTTGTATCTAATACACATCATGATAATACATCATGATAATACGAAACACTGTGACTCGTGCATTGTTAATCTTGTTAATGAGAAATGTATTTCAAGGTAATACAGATCAGTAAGCATATTTCTTGTACAGACTGTCAGACATGCATACTGTTATGTATATCTATATTTTTTTTTCTTTTTTATAATAATAGTTTTTGTAAGTGTTATTTAGCTGATTATATTTTAATATTAATATCCTATGATCATAGTTTCCCCTTTATAGATGCGTCATGTATCAAGTGCGTAGATTCATTCATACAGTTCCAAGTCCTACTGTGAGTGACCGGACAAGGACATGAAGTTTAGTAAGGCCAAGCTAACCTAATTTCATGATTAGTCAGTGTAAATCAGCTGATCGTAGTAACTCTGAACAGTATATGTACGACCAATCTTGGAAGTTATACTGAGAATTCACTTGTTTACGTTCTTTGCAATTACAGTGCACTGGATATTCAATTTAAGTGGAAAAATGGCTGTCAAGGAAATACTAAATTTGCTTAAAAACATTTGTATATTTTTTAGCTGTACATAATTATTGTTAATTCATTTAAATACATACTCTGATTATATTATAGTAATTTTCATCTGTCATGTCGACACATCAGTACATTACTGACTGTCATTCAGAAGAAAGTAGTGAATGAAAATGCTAGCTGGTTTATACAGTATGTTAACTAGCCAAATGAAAGTATTATTCAAAGCACAATATGTTGTAGATGGTGTGTCAAATAAACAAATACAATTGAAGGCAATTGTATGTTTGTGTTACACACTATGTCAGCTCGGCAAGTGTAGCTGAATGAAAACAATGTGTTGCATAAAGTGTGTTAATTAGAAAAAAACAAAACTGCCTGAAAATCCAAAATAAATCTAAACAGTATATCAACGAGAGAAATGAAATTGATTGAAAACACAGCAAACAGCATGTTCAACACAAAGACAGTGAAAATGCAGGGTTCTATACAGTAGGTCAAACAGACCAATGAATTGGTAAAGGACAAACAACTTAAAAGGCAAATGAAAATTTCACAAGTCAAATTCCAAAGTTAAGATCAGTGGCCCCTGCCAAACTCTAGCTATTTTCAAGCTCAAACATATATTATCACTAATAAAAATGGATACAGTGCACCTCAAAAGACAGATTACAGGTGTGATCAGAACTTAATAAATCAGTGATCAAATTGTACAATGACCGTCTTAATATAATATTGCATCTTCAAACAGCAGTACTGACTTTTAAGTAATCTAAGACTATTCACTTATTAACCATTGCATTGTGCAATCAGCATAGAAAACTTAAAACGGCCAATATAGCAGCCAATCAACATAATGAATTTTGATGTAATAAAAAAAGACCATATCATATGATGAACATGTGCAACACATCTATTTAATATAATTGCAACACCTATTTTCGAGTATTAGCAAGGTGATGCTGTTTAATATTAACAAAGGCTATATACAGAAAAGGTATAATTTTGAGCTGCTTCAAGCATTGATGACCAGCATTTGTTTAAGTTGGGTTTTTTTGTTTGTTTTTTATAAGGGTTAACGCCATTTTTGAGCACACGAACCCCCAGAAGGAACCACCACCCCACAATAAGCTACTGGCAAGCTTTCTCACATAACTATATTAGCCGAATCTTTGACTCGAACCCACGCAGACAAAGGTAAGACGGCAGTGATCCATAACGGAATGCGCTTTAGACCACTCGGGGCCGCTGCATGTTTTGCATTTGGTAAACTTTATCTTAGCCGTTTTATTCACATTTTATCATCAAAACAAAGTTACGCCTTGATAAGAGACTATGGTTTAAATCTGCATTCATATCAATAAAGTCTATTCCAAAGTATTTGCATTACGTATGAATGTTAGAAACTCGAAATAGGTCTTAAACAAATACTTTCAAAAGTTCAAATGGGATTGTTACTATCTGAACCTGAAGCACTTTTTGAAGATTATGATTTTGTTCCCCAAGTTGTTGATTCGTGACATTCATAAAAGATTTCTGATTTTAGTGGTAAAAGATTGTCGTTAAGGTGTGATGGTCTGAATCTTATATCAATATTGCAATGGTTATCCATATTTTAGTTATGAAAGCTATTAGAAGCTCTTGCACAATACTTGCATATCATTTTAAAGAATTTAGCCTGAATGAATTAATTTCGCATACTTCCTTTAAGAATATATTTGGAATTGAGACTTAATGAAAGAATTTGATGAAAATTCGATTGTTGAAGGAACCAAAACTGTTTTATGGAACAGCAAAATTTTAGATTTATGAATGCGAATTAATTGTTTATAGTAATAGCACCATCTAACTTTGTTTAACAAGAATGTACATACACCAATATTTTCATACTATTTTCATACTATACTATATTATGTTAGAATTCGATTTGATTTTACTATTCTCTATTTATTTATTCTTTTACGTGTTCCATTTAATCCATATAATTTGTATTGCAATATATTTCTAGCACGCGTTAAGTTATTTTAATGGAACTGACTGGATCAAAACATTTTCTCCAAGAATATTATACGGAACTATTTTTCATACCGATAATCACGGACGGAGGAAACATTTACTGGTGGCAGGGGCACTTTTCACTTTAATGATGGATACTTCTGTGTAGTCTTAATGGAATTTTCAGAATGACCAGAAGAACATTTTGATTATCAAAGTAGGAAAGATCTCATTGGACTGTTACTAGTGTCAGGTGGACTTAAATTTCATGGATTTTAAAGCATCTTCAAAAATGCATGCCCGATCAGCATGCCATCGTTTTAGAACCATGTCCTGAAAAGCCTATTTTGAAGGTAGGAACATCCTAAAGTGCCTGTTGCAATGTAGTAGTGAAGCCAAAACTCAGTTATGACACCTATTCCAAGCTACTGCATGATTGAATGCCATTTCTACCAATCAAGTCCTTAAACGATTATTTTTAAACGACTCTTACTATATTCCTGTATAACAAAGAGCAAACATACATAGTAGGAATTATAATACAGTATGTATATAACGGTATTGAATGATGGGGCATTGTTGCGTAATGCTTCAGATTTGATTGCCTCTATAGTTTTAAGATGATTATATGACCATGTGGAGGGCTTATTCATGTACATCAGGCATGAGCAACTTCTAATAAGACATGAGCAGAAGAAGTGAATTTGTAAAGCCACACCCTATGATAGTTCGCGTGCTGAATCTGGTCGTACTTTATCTATAACGGATGCAGTTCATGCCTGATCAGTAGCATGCAAATCGTTTCGTTACAATGGACTCTGCTTTGGAATGTTTTGGATTGGGTTCCTTGTGCTTTTTGTGTTTGTTCCCTGGTCTAGCATATTGATTCAGATGGGACCTGTTGCAATGCAGCAGATGTTATATGCAATAGACAATGGAGGGTAATGTTTTGTGTTCTTTCATGTTTATCCCATTCCACAGAGTGTGTATGTAAATGAGTTCTTTTTTTGGATGTTTCGAATTGGAATGCCTAATTTGGAATCATATTTCTTGCATGGTCATGAATACATAAATGGAGAGGAGATCAATTTTGATTAGTGCACATTGTCCCTAGAATGGACATAGTTTGGGAGTATTTCAGATTGGGCCTCTAATCTTGTTTCCATCATCAGGAATGGAATGTAGATCGGGCTTGGTCTGAATCAGTCATACCTGTCAAATGCTTTTGATTCGGTCACATACTTTTTGTAATGTTGCCTTCATTTTCATGGTGAGCAAAGTATTTACAGTAGCATGCACATTTTCGAAGCAATGAACATTGTTCACGTTTAATTTCATGTTTATTATTTCGCTTCTTTTATTTCTGTTCAAGAGTGCACTACATGTTCGGTAATGTACAATTGTTCTCGCTTGTGTAATTTCGTGTTTGTTTCATTCCTTCATTCAGATTGTACGTTAATGTAGATGGGACCCGTTCTGTACAGTGCAGATTGTGCAAAACATATTATTCTAAAATGCATTCGGATTTACGAGATCGTTTCTGTCTGTAATGAACCTTATTGTGGAATTCCCAGTCTTGGTTAGCTTGTGTTGATTCGTGTTTGTTCCACTGCATGGCAAGGACAAAGTTTTCATGTGACGGGTTCTTTTTGTATTAGCACTTTTCTGAAATTGATATTTTCATTTTCCAATTTGGATTGAGTCTCTTCAGGAGTGTCTCTTTCCATTGGCACGAATGCATTTATGTAGATGGGTTTATAGTTTGGCACATGCACACCTTATTTACAATAAGCATTACTTTGAAATGCCTTATATGTGATTTCTTGTGCTATTTCATGTTGTTTTTTTTTATAAATATAATTTTATGGCAAGGAATGTATATTCATGAAAGATGGGCCTGTTCATTCTTTAATACATATGGACAAACAGTAGTATTGTTACAGGCGTTTTGACTTTGAAAGCCAACATATATCAACCTAATAATTCAATAAGTTACTGATTTTAACCCGTTCATCATACGCGAGTTACGATATCAGGCAATACAAATAATTATAACACCAGCTTGAGTAAATCTACGTAAACATTACTAATGTTACTAGATCATTTACGTCGCATTAATGATTTTGCAACAAGAAATATTCCGGCTAACAGTTACACTATTTTAAGTTTCCAACAACCACATAATCTGGGTAGCTAAATGATAGATTTAATATCTGGACATGAATTTGTTTGTCATTATCCATTTTTAGGAATACCATTTTGAACTCAGCCATGCTAACGTTTCGTTTATAGTAAATAACCCATGAATATAGTTTTAGTTTATTAATCGTACTGATGCCACTTTGTGCTGCCGCAAGAAGGTTTGAATTTTTCATGTATTCGTGAATGTCATTAGTGGCTTGTTTTATTGCTATTGTATAAATACAAGACATGTCCGCATTATAACCTACGACACGTTACAGGTGGTCTATGTTACACTGGGTTTACCCTTGCTAATTAATCAACATGTGTTAAAGTACGCATCAGAAGCATCTGTTCTTGCAACGATGAGGTCATGGCTTAAGGTCATGTGTTATAGTTTTCGATAGCCGAAAAGGTTTGCATGAGCATAATCTGCGAGTCATCCCATGAACCCGATGATCTTCACTTTGTGTTTAATCTTTCAGTTGCTATGCGTCTACCATCTGCTCCTATTAACTCTGATTTTACAACAACAGCAGCAGATCCCATCTGCTAACAACGATGAAATAACTGAGTAATAGTCAACCAGTCTTTGAATCTGTATCACTTCAGACTTGGATAATTTTAATGTCACCAATGTATTCTTTACTTTGGCTACATTAAATGGATAAAGTTGTGTTTGGATCAACCACATGGGGACATTTCCATGTTTCTTGTAAAACAACAACTTCAATCTGAACTCAGAAACGTTTGTTTATAGCTCTCAATCATTTCGCCAGCTCCTTTGAACGAAGGCCAACTTTAACAGAAAACTAATATTTTAAAGTTTTATAGGTTCACTTGTATATAAATCTTAACATTCACCACAAGTGGGTCGATGGGTTTCACCCTGTCACATGTACCCTACAACAACAGCATCATGTCAAAGTCATGGCAAGACATCTGAAATTAGTGGGAGAAACAGTAGAAGGCCATAATGATCATGTGTTGATGACCCACATGCATACATCCTGCCTTTGAGGCATACTCAATGACGTACATTGTGCATCAATAGATGTAGTGGTTGAAAAAAAAATGCAGTTCAAACTGAATAGAATGACACATTCTTGTAACAATTCTGAAACAAATCTTGAAATATTCCTCTCGACAACCCACTGTTTTTTAAACATGCCTTAAATTGCACTATCCGTAAAACGTTTGCAACAAAAATCTAAGTGCTAGTCTTATATCATGGAACTTTTTAAAAAGTAGTTCATAACAATCTTTATAGTAGGGTACCGTGATCCAGTTTTGTTCTTGCAACATGATCATCTCAACATACACATATATGCAAGTTTTATCTAAATATGTTTTAGTATCAAAAATAATTAACGGCAAAAATCGGAATGATGAACTAGATATTTAAGCAAATGTAAGGTGTCTTGGAAATCACATCATAGCAGACTAACCCTGCCACGCAAGGATCATCCATCCTTTAGTCCCAGTTTGATGTCAGTCTTTGAGGCCACAAAATATATTTTTGTTTGTAGATCATGCCATGGTGAATCAAATTAATTGATCTTGATACATGAAAAACATTTTTCAACCTGGTTGCTATGTATGTTGAATGGTTGCTATGGAAGCCAACAAAGCTTTAACTTGCCTAAACAATATTGGTACGACCAAATATGGCTATGTATTGTAGGTTGATACTGCAAGTGATTTGAACGAAGAGTTTGAAAACCGCTGTGGAAGCGGGAGGTCAAAGTTGAATCCCCGGCCGAGTCATACCAAAGACTTACAAAATTGGTACTAACAGCAGCCTCTCTTGGCACTCAGCATTAAGAGGTTAATGTTAGGACTGGTCAGCCCCGGTGTCGTGCTACCGGTTTGCGGCTTAGTGCTCCAGTGCTAGACATCATTATAAACCATCGGTGGCCAACCCTTTCAGAAGCCGGGCCAGGTTTTAGAAATGACATTTCCTACCGGGGCGTACAACTATTTTTTTTATTATTATTCAAATCAATAAAGAAATATATTACTTGTTTGAAGAAAATATAACAAAACTGGGAATCAAACTTATTTATTAGATTAGAGTTGGGCAATTTGAAAATGATTAAAAAAACCTTAGCAAAACAATATAAAAAAAAAATTAGTGAGACTTCTGATTTTGTTTGGCAGAACTAAGTGCATCGATGTCGATATCGACTGAGGTTGTTGGTACACGCAAACAATTTTCCAAATGCATATCAGTGATTCGTGTTCTCACATGGGATTTGACATGCTTTATCCGACTAAAAAGCTCTTAACATGTGTAAAAGTTTCCAAATAGCGAAATCATCGATAGAGCATGCTTCTAAAATGCAGAATATTTCTTCTTGTCCAAATATGTTTTGTAAAACTCTACCAAACCAACCTGATGGAATTTCTCCTTTAACTGTGCATCACAACACATTTCACAATGTTCCATTTTTAAAATTCCTGGTAATAAATTCACGTCTACGGAGAATGGCGTTGCAAATGCAGCAAAACGCACACGATGCTTATAAAAATCTTAAAATCGGTTTTCAAATTCAAGATTAAAATCGGATATCAACAAAGCTTATTTATCCACCGCCCCTTGTCTGGTTGCAAACAGCTGTTCCCAAAGCCCAAGTTTCATTTGGAATGCGAAAATAAGATCATACATGTTATTAATTAGTTGATATTTCCCTTGTAGACGAGTATTAACATCATTTAGGTGGCTAACTATATCGACCAGAAACGCAAGTTCGCAAACCCACTCCTTGTCTTCAAACTCTGGGATACATTTTGACTTACTTGCAAAGAATGATTGTATTTCTCGCTTCAAATCAAACACTCTTTTCAACATTTTGGCATGGGTGAGCCATCCTACTTCTGCATAAAATGTAACGTCATTATGCTCTGAATCCAAAGACTTGAGAAATTCTTGGAACTGACGGCGATTCAACCCCTTCTACTTAATAAAGTTCACTGTTTTGATGACCACCTTCATGACATGGTGCATTTTAAGTGACTTGGAACATAAATTCTCCTGATCAATAATGCAATGAAAATTTAGCATCGAAGTATTACCAACTTTGCAGGCCTCATTTTCAATTAATTTTACTAAACCTTCGTGTTTCTCAACCATTGCTGGAGCACCATCTATTGTTCAGCCCGATAGGTTGTTGAGTTGTAACGAAAAGCGATTCAATGTCGATGTAACTGCTCCTAACGAATCTCGGTAGCAAGTAGATTCCTTAAGTGGATACAGTGCTGCTAATTCTTCTGTTTTGTTAAAAATGGACATCAACACCCCTGATAAAAATCGCCACTTGGGCAGTATTGGTTATATCTGTGCTTTTATCCAATGCTAGAGCATAAAATATGAACTCGGATGCTCGATTTTTCAAAATATCTTCAATATATTTTCCAATGTCGTTCACACGCCTAGTAATAGTTTGTCGAAACAGGCTTAGTTTTGAAAAATCCTTTATCTTTTCTGGATACAAAATTTCAAAGACACTCTCCAAACATTCCTTAACCATTTCACCATCTGAATATGTCTTCGATTTTTTTGCAAGTATCATGGCTACTGCATAACTAGCTTTAAATAGCATGTTGACTCTTGAGTAGCTCTAGTAAATATCTGACGTTGTGCAGAAAGTTTTCTTTTTAAGTCATTTACGTTTCCATCTAAATTTCAATATAAAAATAATGAAAATAAAATAAAATATCTTACCTGAAATTCCTCTACAGAAGCCCTTGACGAATATGAACCATATTTTAGAGAAGCAATATTCTCCTTCGCCAAGTAATAGGCAACTAACACAGCATGAACAACTGATTCAGATTTTTTGCTGATAGCTGCCATGTATGCAGTTGTGAGATATTTTACTTAGTTTCAAATCCTGAATCGCCTGTTTGCGAGCTGTTAATTCAACATATCTATCAAGGGTTGATGTCCTGATATTGGCATTTCCAAGTGTGAAAGAATTGTTTTGCCACTTTTAACACACCATCTGCAAAGCATCTCATTTTTTTTCCATTCATTTCCAGCAATGGTCGATTTCGTTTCCAGTATGGATTGAAAGAGTACTATTTTTGTTGGCGTTAGACGGACCCTTAGTATCATCGCCGCCATCTTTAAGAACATCATCACTAGCATCGTCCGATACGGGATTAGCTTGAGAAAGTGTTTGATCGCTGTCATTGTGCCTATTGACATACACTGCTGCACCCTGACTGTTATTAGAAGTGTTACTGCTAAAGTAATGAAAGAGTGACCGAGATTTAACTGATTTTGCCATTTAACACGTTGTCCCGCCAAGCCAGCCACTGTATCAAACGTGCTCTACCGACCTTTCTTAATAACCAATCAGAATTGAGCACATGACACACAGAAATACGTGACGCATTTACAACTATGCAAGTACAATATATTCGCCGAGTGACGACCGGGAATTTTACAACAAAAAAAATATTTTAGAAAAAGCGCATTCTTCACAAAAAAATGCACACAATTCTTATTTTTTGCACGATTTTGCCCGCATAGGAATAAAATAACTTGCGGAAAATCTTAAATTTTGGGGGAATTTGCACGATCGCACGTCCTAGATGCAACGCTGATGTTTATTATACGTTAAGAAGTAAACTAATCCTTGGGTTGCATTCGTTTTTATCGCAGGGAGTGGGAGATAAGAACTAACTCCACTTGGAAAATCTCTTGGATCCATCAAATGCACGAGAAACAACTGATTCTTCATATCACCCTGCCCAGGCTTCCGCACTGGAGAAGACACTCCTTATTACCTTCACAGCGTCGACACAACATGGGAAACAGCAGTGGACAGGTTATAAGTCATCGATCTTTTGGCGTAGTCAGAGGCCATGGCTTGCTTCAGACGGTGGGAGAGACCAAAAGGTCTCACTGGACATTTAACACTAGGTGCGTAGATCTTAAGGTACGCGAAAGCGGACTGCAACTATAGCACCACGAAATAAAAAAGAAAACCAAGAAGAAACCTCTTACCCTCATGGTAGCTACCTAAAATATCCAGACCGGTCATGAACGGCGAACTTGCAAGACTCGAGGTCGACATCGCCGCACTAAAGGAGACACGGCCACCAGACTCCGGGTTCCCCAGAGAAGAGAATGACAGAGTGCTGACAACGTCAGAGAGTTTGATGTTGGATTTTCCGTGAGGCACTCTTTGCTGAGGGATGATAGAACCCTGCCAGCAAGGAAGCAGAAGACTGTTTTCCGTCTGCCTTCACATCATAACGGGTCTGTCAACCTGCTCAGCGTTTACGCTCCCACACTGAGCTCCACTGCAGATACCAATGATAAGTTATAAGACGAATTAAAATCACTTTTCGACAAAAGTAATAACGAAGAGAATTTTTGTATTACTGCGCTACTTCAACGCTAGGTTCGGTGATCATCATGACTGTAGGCCATCTTGCCTTGGCACGTTTGGCATTAGGAAGATGAATGAGAACAGGTAGTGACTTCTAGAGACGTGCTCATACCACGACCTCAGCATCAGCTATTCATTTTTGCACTCCGAACACTGGTACAAACTAGACTTGATTATTGCGAGACTATCTGCCATGAAGTGTGTGCTTCTTACCCGTAACTTCCACATCGATAACTGCGACACTGACCACTCGCTGGTGTGATGCAAAATAAAGCTTCAGTCAAAGATGATACACCGGTCTAGGAAGGAGGGTAAACCACGCATTGATGTGTGTCAGACGTCATGTCCAGATCAAGCTTAGGAATTCACGTATGTCCTCTTCAAGGCGTTTTCTTCATAACCTCCCAACGGCAGTGCTAAAGAGATATGGGATCACATCAGAGAGACCGTGTACAGAACAGCCATATTGATCTTAGGTAGGAAGCAGTCAAAGAACAACGACTGGTTTGAAGCTAATTCCACCACATTCGTGCCCTTTATAGACGTGCGTCGGTGTACTCACCTGGAATACAAACAATCTACGTCTCAGATCACTCTATATACATGCCGGTCGACCAGAAGCAAAGTGAAGAGGTCAGCATGGTAGTGAGCCAATGAATACGTTCTTTATCTCTGTCATGGAATCCAGCCATAAGCAGATATCAGAAACTTCAAAGTTATTGTGATTGCAGCACTGAAGTCTGCCATAGGCGATACCATTCACAAGAGTAAGCAGATGGGGCGTTGTTTGGAGTACTACTCTGAACTGTACTCCAGAGAGAACCTGGTGACAAATGATGCCCTCAACGACATTGTAAACCTCCCGATCATGGCCGAACTTGACGAGAAATCGTCAGACAGAACTAAATAATGACTTAGAGAAACTGTTCTGAGGTAAAGCCCAGGAAAAGACCGCATCTCAGCCGAAGTGATCAAGTGCGGATGCCGCGTGCTGCTCACACACCTGCAGAACCACTTCTGCCAGAGATGGAATGATAGTGCAGTGTCTCAGGACAAGACAGACACCAACATTGTAACCCTACACAAGATCAAAGGTAAGTGAACACAACTAATACAGGGGCATATCCCTTCTCAGCATCGTTGTTAAAATCTCCGCACAAGTCATCCTAAACGGACTACAGACACGTGCTGTCTTAGTGTATCCAGAGACGCAGTGCGGTTTTGTCTCAGAGAGGTTCACAATCGACATGATCCTTTCCGTATGGAAACTGTAGAAGAATTTCAGAGAATGAAACAAGCCCGTTTTTCTGGCCTTTAAAGACATCCACAAGTTGGTCGATCTGGTCAGCAGAGACAGACTCAGCACAATCCTGTCGAAGATTGGATGCCCTCCGAAGCTGCTAAGCATGTTTCAGTCCTTCCTTGATGACATGAAAAGCACAGTGCAGTACGATGGCGCAACGCCCATACCCTTCAACATCTACAGCGGTCTGCAACAGGGTCGCATCCTATTCCCCACGCTTTTTTGCATCTTCTTTGCTGTCCTGCTCAATCATCTCTTTGGGACACCCACATAATGGATCTACTGTACCTGCACACACGATCAGACGGCAAACTGTTCAACCTGGCATGACTAAAGGCAAAGAGCAAAGTGCGTGAAGCAACCATCAGAGATATGCTCTTTGCAGACGATACTGACTTAGCCACTCACACAGAAGCTGCGTTACAGCACCTGATGGATAGCTTTGCTAAATCATGCGGTGAGTTTAGGCTGAGTATGCATTCAGTTAACGTACCTCAACTCTACCATCACAAACATCATACCGCTGAATTAAACGAGCGGACTGAAAAGGCATCAACAACTCTCACCAGGTTGTCGCAGAGGGCATGAAACAACAGCATGCTGGCCTTAAACACTCCGATCTCCGTGTACCGTGTCTAAATGCTAGGCACTCTCCTGTATGCCAATGAACCCTGAATCTGTATGCCTCACAAGAGAAAAGACTGAGCACCTTTCACGTGCGATATCTCCGATACATACTCGGGATCATTTGGAGTGATAAAGTAACAAACAACTAGGTGCTTGAACGTGCCATGATTTTCAGCATGGTCACACACCTCCACAAATTTCACATCAGATTGCTGGGCAACGTACGTCGGATGGATTAAGCACGGATCCTCAAAGACATTCTTTATGCGGTACTTGCTAAGGGCAAAAGGTCACTCGGACGGCCGTATCAAGGATGTCTGCAAGCATTACATGAATGCCCTTGACATCGACGTCAACACCTGGGAAGAACATGCTGGTGACACTCTCTGATCACTGGTTTTAAAGCCTACGAGGACATGCTACGCTTGATAGCTGAAAGCGACCTCGGAGTTAGAAGAAGCAGCTCCAACACACATCAGACTAAACTTTCAAGTGCATCAAGGACTGCCATTCCCATGTTGGAATATATAGCCACTACAGACGCTGCACAAACAACAGCAGGGATATCTTTCATGGGCACACTGCCATCATATCTCGAGACAAATGGATACAAAAGACCAAATCTCGTTACACCACCCATAAATATACGTACGCAAGCGTATGTAGTTATGTGTATAACGTATTCAAACTTTGATCATATTCTCTTGCTGTGTAGCTATATATCTCCCCACCCCATGGTCTTAGCATATGTACTACCAGAAATAGGTAACTATCATTATATCAAATCAATACCGATTTGTTTTGTTTCTAAGCTTGAAATTATAAGACGCCCTGAAAGGTTTTTCATTGCGCGAAAAGTGATTGCTAAATGGAATCGATCTGATTAAAATGTAAAATGGAATATGACTGCTAGAGGAGTTCAGAAATCTTGTTTCTTTTATAGATGTTTATCATCTGATTTATTTAAACTTTAATTTTTAAATACAAATTATTCAAATGGGAGATTTCATCTTTGTGTTTTGGAAATGTCGAAGAGGCAGACCCCACTTAAGCCTGGTACACTGTTATGAACTCTGTTTAGACTATCATGATTTTTTAAAATCCAAAAAATGAAAAGCTCACAGAAATAATGTTTATAGCAAGACAGAACTCAATGAAGCCAATCAGTCAAAACAGAGCAAACTTTCATAAAGTCAAGGATTGGAATGAAAATAAACTCTGGCATAACAGATATTCTTCTGGCATACCATATATACAGCTGATATAACAGATGTATTTCTGGCATAACAGACGTACTTCTAAGAGTCAACATTCCAAAATATTAAAAAAAAAAATAAATAATCAACTGTAATGGCGAAAGTCTAAAATAAATGTGAAAATATCTTGAGGATTTTACTCCAAACGAAAAACTGTAGGATCACAAATCAATTAATAATTGATTCGACAATAAACAATTGTACCGATCATATTGCAAACTGATGTAGCAGCAGAGAGGGTGAACAAACCACGTTTTCAAGCAAAAATAAGGCTTCCTACGAATCTCATTTTAACCCAAAAAAAATAAGTCTCCATTTAGCAAACGGAGACTAAACGATTTTGGTCGCAACGATGTGGTCATCACCCTCTCTGCTGCTGAAACTTTCAGTTCTGGTTAACAAAAATAATAAATGATTTCAACCGAATATTTGATCGACTCCGATACGATATCGTGTCCGAGGATCATGTAAATTTATTGTTATAAATCCGTACGGGGTTGACTGAGCGTTACTAAAGAAATTTCTAAATTGATTATGATCCATATCACCGCAGCACCATGTCTGCCAAATATTTCTAAGAGTATGAGTATCAACGCCGTTAAATACACACAATAAATTGCAGTTATCTCTGATCACTTTTGGAATCTGTGTGTAGCGTTGAGTGACATATATCACGTCTGTGCTTTTATGCCTGCCTCGGGAAAATATTCTAGCTGGGTTCGTTTGTTTATCTAACATCACATCGTCGAATACGACTAAATTGTTAATACTTCCATCGAGATCTTCTACTGATGGTGCCTCGTCAATATCGGTTATAAATTCAATAATACCCTCGGCGGCAATCTCTGAAGCGTTTTCATTAAAATCTTTAAACACTTCATAGCATCGTTGATCATCTACGCTAGGGGCAATTAAATACAACTTATCCCACTTCATCCATCTCATTATTAAATTGAGCAATAATTGCGTCTTGCCGGATCCAGATGGCCCGATTATAATCATCCGGATAGAGTTTGGTAGCGCTGCATGATGCTTAACTGGTTCTCTTGTTTTAGTCGCTGAAAAATCAATTATATCCATATCTCTATACATAAATTATGGATCTATATTGTGTGAAGTGTAAAACGCGTACTGGCACAAATGATGTGACGACGATTACAACTAGGAATAACAGATCAGCACTTACTGGTAGATGTGCAACATGTGGTATAAAAAGTTTAGATTTGTTTCTACAAAATCAAAGATTTTACAATTCGGAGATGTTTTAAAAAAAAACGAGGAGGTGATATCGCAGCCAAATTGGCAAAGCTCCCTGGAACCCCATGGGCAAAATACCCCGGAGAAAAACACCTTCCAGGGTATAGCTACTGTGGCCCCGGAACACGATTAGATATCAGACTTGATGATCAAAATCAACCTCGACGTGGTGAAGAACCAATAAACGCCATTGATAAGGCGTGTCATGCTCATGATGTTGCATATAGGAGCAGCGATTTGCAGCAAAGACATCTAGCAGATGTGAAATTAATTCATGCATTAAATGCTATTCCTGATAAATCTTTCAAAGAAACATTAGCTTCATGGTTAATAAAATCGTCTATGAAAAGCAAATTGATGTTAGGTGCCGGTAATTAATAACAACATGGAATCTATTTATTATTCTCCAAAAGGATATTGGCGGGGTAACGCTGCAATCAATAAACTCGCTAGCGCCGCAAAAGTGAAAAAGGCCACTGCGGCTAATTGGTTATCCAAACAAGCTATATGGCAAATTTATCTACCACCGCCTAAACAAATTAATTACTCGCATTTTCATGTGACTGTCCCTAATGAAGTTCATCAGGCTGATATATTATATTTGCCACATGATCGTGGTTACAAATACGCGCTAACCGTAGTTGATGTTGCGAGTCGATACAAACAAGCAAAACCGCTAAAAACAAAATCATCAACTGAAGTAGCTTCTGCATTTGAAAGGATTTATCGACGAGGCCCACTACGCTGGCCAAATCTATTGCAGGTTGATCCTGGTAAGGAATTTCAAGGCGCTGTTTTATTAGCGATGAAACATCATAATGTCACCATACGACGAGGGCATACTGCGTTACATCGCGATCAGGCAATTGTAGAACGATTTAATCGGACTCTTGCAGAGCCGTTATTTGCATATCAATACGCGAAGGAGTTTATTCAGGATAAAAGATCATGTGAATCGGTTAAGAGATTACCAGCTGTGATTACCGCACTGAATAACGAGATTACTCGAACAATTAACATGAAACCTATCAACGCGATTAAGAAAGCGTCTATACCAGAAATGGAAATTCATGGGATTTCACAAAAAGATTTCAAAGAACCAATTCTTAGTAGCAATGTCACTGTTAGGTATTTATACGAACCAGGAGAGCTGGAAGGTGGCACAAAAAGGGCTACTGATCCTATTTGGAGTGTTACTGCACACAAGATATCTACTATAACACGATCAACTGGTAGACTTCCAATCTATAAATTGGATTCAACTGCCCCTCAGCGGGGGTTTACACGCGAACAACTCCAAAAGATTCCTGACGATACTCAATTACCACCACAGGGTCTTAACTAGCACCGTTGCGTCTATTGCACTCAAGACAAGTCAACATCACATTGTTTCTGATATGACCAATGCTGCTATTCTTTCTGTCTACGGTAAATTGGCGAGGATCCTTATCCGAATACTGCCAACGCATTATACAATTGCAACTTGCGCAGTGATTATTCTGTTGTTTCTTCAAAGTGATTATTAATCTAGCATCAATGTCAAATTCTCGCTGGTTTTTTTTGTCTTGTTGTTTGTAACCGGAGAGTTTTTTATCAATAATTTTAACATCAATATCATCCATTGTTGTGTCATTATCATCGCCTGACTCTGTCAGGATAATTCTTCGAAGTTGATTTATTTCTCGTACTCTGGATACTGCAAGATAGACTAAATTTGACCATTCGATGCGATTATCTACCATCCAAACAATTGTATCCGATATAGTTAATCCCTGTGAAGAATGTATCGTCGCTGCGTATCCTAGCGTCCACGGGGATTTATTAGCACGCAATGCATTTTCAACGACGCTGATATCAACCAGCACAATATCATTTAATACGAGAATTTGTTTTTCACGCTGTCCTGGAATATCAACTTCGATATTCTGTTTTCGTGTATCCGAAGGCCTATAACAAAGAGGTACTGGAAGTACGGCAAATTTTTCTTTATGCAATTCAAATAACTTCATCTGAAGTGTGTCTCTGACAATTTTTCTACTTGCAATTATCAAATCGTTTGGTCTCCACGTTTCCCAAAAATCATTCATTGGAGTCTCTGATATCACTTCACGCGCTATTTCACACTGGATTTTATCCGGTTGTAATCTAATTAGCGCTTTGAATTCTCGTAATCGTTCATCAAGTGATCTATAATCAGTGTTAATTTCTTCATAATAGTCTACAAAACCCTTTAGCCATTCATGTGAGGATGCACCGACAAATGGTGGTGGTTGGCCGTGATCACCGCACATGACGACTTTTGTGTTTTTGTTTAACAACCGCTCGAGAAATGTTTGTAATACATCTAATGACACTGTGCATATTTTTTCCCAGATTATGATTTCAGGAATGAATTTATCACCCATTCGATCAGGAGTCCATTTGTCACCCTTCCATCGAAAGAAGCTGTGATAGGTACAGGCATTTACCCCTCGTTGTTTCATCTCTCTGACGAGTCTGTGAGTTGGTGTTAGCACAATCATGTTTGACCGACGAAATAATTCGATTGCACGAGTTGTCTTTCCTGACCCACCACAACCGTTTAAATAAACTGTCTTGTATCTACATACGGGATCAGATACCGGTGGTGCATTAGAAAATTCTGATTGAATTTCAATACGGTTACAACAAAGATATTTATCATCCATGGCAACGTCTGCGGATTCACAATACTCATGTAGTGTTTCCTTTTTAAATCGCCAACGTCCCCAATTTTCCTCGGGATCTGTGAAAGCCGCTACAGCTGATTTGTATTCACTATGTGTATACATCGAATCTGTGGCTACTCTAACCGCGGCATTAGGAAATCTATTTATCATCGAAAATAGATTAATAGAAGCATAGGCTAGCATAAAACTTCTCAAATGTGTGTACTGGGAATTATATCCATCACAGTAGGTAACAACCGTACCTAATTTCTCACCATTGGATAGAAAAGCATCCTTACGGGATACAAGTTTTTCCTGTTTCGTTAAATCCGTTACAATAAAATCGTATTCAGCGACGTCTATGATCAACCGCGAAGAGTATTTTGCATTGTCGTATCTTCCACCCTGGGTAAATTTACCGATTATTCTTCGTCCAAAATCTTTTAATTTCAAATAACTGCATAGACAATTTCATGATTTCTTCCTCGCTGAAATCTGGAAAATGGTCTCGCTGTTCGCTAATTATTCTATCTAGATCGGGTTGTGGTAGCCAAACCTCTTTCTGAGATCGATAGGATATAATCGCTTCACTGACAATTAACGATATTAGCATACCACAATCGATCATATATCTCAATAACACTATTGGCATCCAGGCCTTTTCAGATAGGTGTCTACCAAGCCAAACATAACTAAACGGATGTAACCCTGTAGCTAATTCGAATGATATCACACGAGCGAATCCAGTTAAATCAAAATCAGGCAATGGACCATTAATCGCAACACGAGTCATTTCATGCGTGGGGTGTCCAAATCGTTTAAAATACTCAGAGCATTCTCCATACCCGAGAAAACTTCCAGGATAACACGCGGATATATCAATTGAAATCATACCATCACGTGAGTATTTTGTATTCCACAGTCCTCCATGACCAAATTCGACGCAACTCAATTTAACGTCCTCGAGAAAATCACTTCGTGTTGGACGCCATGAGTTTTTTTCTCTTGCAATGTGGGCTACCACTGATGGAATAGTAAAACTATCCGTTAATAGTTTTTCATGGAAACTCTCCAGTGAAAAATCATTTGCAATTTTTCTCATTCTAATATCTAACTCTTCAACGCGATATAATTCACCATTTGGTCTTACAAATTGATCGAATCCTATTTCGGGATCTTCATCACTTCTAAGTAACCACACTGACACAGGATCATCTTTACACAACGCGTGAATAGCATCCAATAATTTCTCATTATAAAAAACATCCCCGACGAACTCCTTGGGGATATATTTCACGATTCGTTCTCGTGGAAATATTGTTACTGCAGGTGTCCACGCGTGTTCGTAATGATCAATAATTTCAATTGGCGCTCCTCGCGATTGATATTTCGGTTCGTATAATACTTCTCCGGTTATTGTCGTTACTGATATTGGGAATTTTAATAATGTTTCTAATTTAGCTATATTAGAAATCTTTGCACCGTGCTGTTTCACTGTTAGTTCCCATTCGGTTATTTTCCTACGTCGCAGATCAGTTAGTTTATTTCCTCGGGATGCATTTGTGAAGTGTTCCATTACCCGTGTTGCTACACAATTCAGTGAACTAGAATATTTCATAGGAGCTAGTTTTGCAATATTGGGTTTATCATTTAGCGGGTATATTCCATAAACAACTGCTGTTACAGGATAAGATCTCTCGTAGTATGGTTTGTCGATTCCAGTTAGAATTCCTGGTTTGGAATCTCTACTCAGTGTGATTGTTTTTTTATTCTTGAGGATTGGTTCAAATTTATCCTTGATAATCCATTTGCCTTCGACTTCGATAATGAATTTTATCCTGAAAAAATACTTCTGTTGAGAATTGCTTTGCAATGATTTCCAACCCGCTGGCTCTCCAAGGTGTGAAATCACCTCAGCTGCTCTTTCATCGTTCATAGTAGCATCGATGATGGGTATATGGACATCTTCATCAATAATTCGAAATGTCGACCAACAATGTGCTGCACCGTCTCGGTAGAATTCATTAAAACACTCTCTGATTTTACCCAGTATAGTTCTATCACCGATTAGACGTTTTGATGTATCAGAGACTCTATCGAGATTGAATTTAGCATTTTTCCAGGGCTTAATTTTCGATAATCTTTTGAACTCTTTATCGAGATTGAATTTAGCATTTTTCCAGGGCTTAAATATTAATAATCTCTTAAACTCCTTCATGTTACCGTCCACTAGACGTTTTTTTGGTTTATCGTTACCGTCCACTAGACGTTTTTTTGGCTTATCGTTACCGTCCACTAGACGTTTTTTTGGTTTATCGAGATTAAATCTATGATTAATTTTTAATAATCTCTTAAACTCCTTCATGTTACCGTCCACTAGACGTTTTTTTGGTTTATCGAGATTAAATCTAGGATTTATTTTTAATAATCTCTTAAACTCCTTCATGTTACCGTCCACTAGACGTTTATTTGGTTTGTCGAGATTAAATCTAGGATTTATTTTTAATAATCTCTTAAACTCCTTCATGTTACCGTCCACTAGACGTTTTTTTGGTTTATCGAGATTAAATCTAGGACTAATTTTTAATAATCTCTTAAACTCCTTATCAGTATTGAATTGAGCATTTTTCCAAGTCTTAATTTTCGATAATCTCTCACACTTCTTCATACTATAATTAAAACAAGCATTTAAATGAAAGATTTATATATAATGAATCACTGCAAATGGCTCATGATTGGATCAACGACTCCGTGTAACAAATCATGCAGAAAGGAATTCTGTGGGTATCATATGCAAAGCTTTCGTCGTGGAAGCCTTGGTCCATTACCCTGCATACGATGTGGGGTTGGGGTCAGGGGGAAATCGCAGTTATGTCTGAGTTGTGGTGGTAAACGATATAGGGAATTGAAGCGTTATTATGACAAAAGAATAAAAAATGGAAAATCAATCAGAAATTATGACCCTGAAAAAGTCCTTGACTTTGTCCCTGACAAAGTCAGTATCAAGGATAAAGTCATAAGAACCCCCCAAGACTACATCGAAAGATTTTCCAAAGATGTAATCATTAGACCAAACAATGAATTAGACAAATAGTATTAGTATACGAATGAACCAAGAATTCAGACCACACCCTGTGATTACAAATTATGAAGCATCCAGTGATGGTACTGTCAGAAACCGTAGACTGAAGAAACCAGTTGGTGTTGTGACTAATCAAGGGTATTTGATGTTTGGTGCTGGAAAGAAAAAATATCACAATCATCGTTTCGTGTATGAATGTTTCCATGGATTAATCGAGGATGGTTTTGTTATTGATCATAAGGATTCTAATCCAAAGAATAATTCTTTATCAAATCTAGAAGTTGTTACACAGAGTGAGAATTTGAAACGAGGAAAGACTGGTACTTGCTCAAAAAAAGCGAGACCCGTAAAATCTTTGAATACAACAACTAACGAAGAAAAAATATTTAAATCGATATATGAAGCCAGTGGGTACTTCGATATTTGTAGAGCCTCAGTACGATTTGTTGCAGAGGGGGTTTATCGATCTGCCATTTCAAAAAAGAACGGACAGAAAATTAAATTTAGTTATGTCTGATGCGTCATATTTTTCATTTAGAAATATATAATTGTTATAGAATAATGAATTCTGAAAAAATGAATAGCATTATTGATGAAATTTCAAAATTGAAAAGTCAGGATATCAAACTATCAGATGGTTTAAATCCTGATCAAATTATGTCAGATTTTTAAGATATAGAATACTGAGTTAACACTAACAAATATATGCTGCCCAAGAAATACGCGCTAATCAAGAGATTTCAGAATTCTATTCGAGACTCTCTTTCATTTTCCAGTGACGTAAGTGCGTTCGTCCCGTTATTTACTATCGTAGAGGGAATACGAAAAGAATTGGGTAGCGAATACGAATTGAAAAAAGAGGTTAATTCTAAAGTTAGAAACCTACGAGCGTTAATTCAAGAAAATGAAAAATTTTGACCGTGACCGATCCTCAAAGAGATTTTGTCATATTTTGATTGTGACCGATCCTCAAAGAGATTTTCATTTTTTTTAGCATTGTTTGATTAAAAACAACAAAGTATGTGAATAAAAAATATTTCACACACACTGGATAAAAAATCGATAGGCCGTTAATGGATGTTTTAGTCGATATGATGGTTCCGATTGATCAAATGTCAAATGGTGCAAGTGTCAGAATTAATTATTTTATATACAATTTGGACACTTGCGTCATCACTGATAACGCCCTTAAAACGCTTCCATGATCGTGTTAAAAATCATCCGAAGTGTCGAATTAACTGAAAATTGTTTTGCAATTGAAAAACTGTTTGCGATTTCAAATAATGGTCAATGAAGCATTAACGACCCGATTGGCTCGTGAACGACTAGATGCAATCAAGAGATTTTTACCAATTCGCGACTCTGTCAGGAATAAACTGCAAGCTAGACAGAGTCTTCAGACTGACTTTTCTACTGATACACAACAGTTATTTAAACCGTTAATTAGCGCAACTGAGGATGTAACAGTAGAAATTTCTAAACAAGGAAAACAACAAAAAGAGTCTTTTCTCCCTGTGTTAGAAAAAATAGCAAAGAGAACTAAACAAACAAAAAAATCCTTGAAAACACTTCCTCAGGATATATCAACCGCTTCAGAACAACAACGAGAACTTCAAGAAGATACCCCCCCCCCCCACCTGAATTTCAAGAAGAAGGGGAGGATACTACTAGTGGACGAGTTGCATTTAATGAAAAATTTCTTCCCGGTAAATTAGATGAATTGAAAAATAAAAAATTTGATTTTATGGAAAAATTAGCCGAATTTGTCACTAGGAGTTTTCATCAGAGAAGAAAATATATCCACAGTGATTATAATCTCCCTCCTAAAAAAGATTGGTATAAGGGGTTATATCGTATACTATCAGATTCATCTCAAGCAAGAGAAGATGATAAAACATTTCAGGAGTATATAACAGCAATAAAAAAAAGCTGAATCATCTATAGGGGAGCAATCAGATACCGGATTTCTTAGACTACCAGAACAATCAAAATTTATTGATATAACACAATCCCCCCAACAGATGAAAATAACGAGAGAAGCTGATCCTGAAAGGGGTGCAACCGGTATCACTAAAAAAAACAAAGAATTTTCAAAAACAGGCAGTGGTTTAGTTGGAAACTCTTCGGGTTTCTGTCCTGGTAGTGTTCTCAGTGATATATCACGATTAGAAGTTCTTGTAGGAGGTTTCCGAGCTGGAAATAACTCACCGGAAATAATTAATGAAGCAGCTGATATCTGTAGACGATTATTTCAAGGCGGTATCATAGATATCAGCACATATCGAGATTTCATTGGCGAGTTAGTGGAAGATTATCACAGTGATTAATCACCGAGACTGAATAAAAACGCTAGCGTTTCCAATTGATAAATTGTTTTACAATTGAAAAATGGTTTCTGATTTCAAATAATGATCATACACTACAATCATGATAAACCAACCCCCGTCTATGTAGTTAATTCACGGTTTCCAGTTTATAGCGCATACTATGGTGATGGTTTAGGTAATACCATTGCTGGGTTATTTGCAAGAATGGCTCAAAAGTGATGCCGTTAGCTAAACAATTATCAATGAAAGCAATTGATGTTATTCGTGATAAGGGTATCAGTGCTGTTGGAGATCTTGCCGGAAAAGCGTTTTCAGCCGCAAAGGATAAAATAACATCATTGGTGCGACGAAAAAGAAACCGTTACCGTCTACCGCGGAAATGCCTGCACGGGTTAGTAAAATTATAAAAAACGCAGTAGACGAAAAACTAGCGTCGTTGATAACTCCCGACCAAAGCAATATTGCAAATATGATAGCAGGGAGTGGTTTTAAAAAACTACGTCGATGAAAATCGTTTACGATTCCACGATTTAGACTCTGATAAATAGAATAAAATGTTCAAAAAGTCACATTATCCGGCGTTTGATATAGACGCCCCAGTTGGCAAGGATGATTCTGTACGCGATTATCAATATTACGCCTATCATGCAATAGACTCAAATAGTCGATCGCGAATTGAACTTCAAGTCCATGATACCAGCAAGTATTTTCTACCCGCTGAAGCGTTTATCGAAGTAGAAGGTGAATTTGTAACAGCTGCTGATACTCCTGCTGTACCAGCACCGTATCCAGCTGGTACTCAAGTCGGTTTTGTCAATAATGGTATCATGGCGCTATTTCAGAGTGCAAGATATCTCATCAATGGAAAAGAAATTGAGTCGATAGATCGCGATGTTGATGTGGCTACAACAATAATCGGGTTAGCGAGATATTCTGACGATTATACAAGATCAGCAGGACCTTCTATGATGTTTGCAAAAGATGTTAAAAATACCGCTGCAGGAATTCAATTTGTTGTAAGACGACCAAAGAATAATGCTTGTACCGCTAATATTGATGCCGAAGATATGATTATAAACAACGATGTTAATTTCAATCTAGGAGCTGCTACACGAATGTCAATGTTGCAAGGGGCTCGTAAATCATTTTCATGCGCGATTCCACTGCATCACATATTTGGATTATGTAGAAACGTCCGAAAAGTTATCTACGGGGCGAAGCATACAGTAGCGCTTGTACGAAAGGGTGATGATAATGACGCAATTTGGAGGATTCCAGCAGACAATGCGAATCCCAATGCTGATGCCGGTAAAGTCAATTTAACAAAAATATCATTGTGGATGCCAATGTTGACTCCATCAATCACCGCAGAAGCACGATTACTTTCATTTATGGATCAAGGAGGAAAATCATTACTAAGTTGGTTAACCGTGAGTACAGATGTTAAACAATCAAATCTGAACGGGTTATTCACTTGGAACCTAGCATCAAAACAAGGCGTTTCTGCGCCACGTCATATATTTGTAGTGTTACAGGATAACACACGAGTTGGCAATCAACGTTTCAGTCATATGATATTTGATCCATTAGATGTTAAAGACGTCTCACTGAGAATAAACGGGCAGCAGGAACCATCTGAAGATGTTCAACTTGATTACACAGAAAATCATATTGTTCGCGTGTATCATAGGTTGTTGTCGTTTATGGCACGCGATCAAAATGTCGATACTGGTCTACAAATATCACAATACGACTTCAAGAATCTGTATCCGATCTATTACTTTTCGCTGGAACATCTTGATTTAACAAGACAGTCTGTCGTTGATATACACTTTAGAGCTAATATAACCCGTCCTGGTGCTATTGCTAATTATAGAGCGGTTTCTGTCATTCTCAGCGACAAATCAATGCTACTTGAAGGTGTTGGAGGAAGAATGAGAGTGGTAGATGAGCCAGTAGAAAATCTATGATTGAAAATCCTTCGGATTTTTCCAAAAACATGTAATCGAATTAGATCAATCTGTTATGTATAATGTCGTATAGTAATATCAATGTGTCGTTGACACCTGGTCAATTAAAAAAATGGCAATCCAAATAAGCTAAGCAATGTGGAACCACAATTACGCTAAAACCCAATCAAATGACTGGCGGGGCGAATAAATTATCGCTGACAACTCGTCAAGTAAAACATTTCAATGATGCACTTGTAGCAAAAAAAGGTGTTCAGGTTACTCTTTCTGCAAGCGCGATTAAAAGCATGGAAAAGACTGGTGGTATATTCCCGCTGTTAGGGTTGATTCCAGGGTTGATTGCCGCAGCGGCCCCAGCGGTAGCTAAAGCGGCAGCGTTAGGGGCTATTGGTATTGCGGCAGGAATGGCACTAAAGAGAGCTACGGGGAAGGGGTATAAAAAAAAGGGAAAGGGTCTAAGACTACCAGGAACCCCGTATTCGTGGTACAGCGGAAAAGGTCTAAGACTAGGACCGGTTTATTAACTCGGGAACCTTTGATTGAGGAACCGATGGTTGTGGAATCTTTGATTCCTATATCCAATTTTGATTTACTCGATGCTGCTAAAAAACTCGCGATTAAAAACTTCAGAGGTGTCTTTATCAATTACCGACACAACCCAACAGCGTTGAAACCGGTATCATTAATCTCGATAACAGCACCGGACCTGGTACTCACTGGGTTGCATACGCTATTGATCCACGTGGGATTGTCTATTTTGATTCATATGGATTAGCACCGCCAAAAGAGTTTATGCGTTATATAAAAACTTTTCCAATGAAGACTTGGTATTCTACGCTACCAACACAAACGATGATTGATCCACCAATATGTGGCAGCGAAGTATTAAATGTTCTTGATGCTATTTCTAACCAAAGGGGAAAACCACCACATGTTGTCGTAAATGAATACACCAGCAATCGCTTTTTAGAGAGAGAGAGAGTTTTACAATAACATGATTGATATTTGGGGAAGACCTCTGAAACCTAAACCCGATGACACTGCAACCGGTGATTCTATCAAGGATATAAAAAAAAAAATTAAAGATGAAATCGCTGAGACTTTGAACTTAACAAATGTTGATCCCAATGAAATAGTTGTATTTCAAGATCTCCAGGGTAAATTGAAAACTAGTAATGTGTCGTTGGATGATATTTTGATACGACAACACGACGCCGCTGAAAACTCCATTGCGCTGTATTCCAGCGGCGGACGACTTAAACCAGGCGCAATTGTGTCTACGATCACCGACGCAATTGCCGCCCACGGCCGTAATCTGGATAATTATATACAAGGTTATAATAGTTTTCGCAAAAATATCATTCATAAATTCTTTGGAACCCCGCTTGTGGTTGGCATGACTCTCGCTGAAATTAAAAACTTTCTATCGCTATTCTTTTTTAACAAGGACGCGGAGAGGATGATGAATGAAAATGAAATCAAGGCAACTTATCTTGATATTTACAATGATATTTCTAAACTAATAGAAAATCTTGAAAAGGTGCAAAAACCCACTAACGACGTCGTTGTTAAGTTTTTTGGAACCCCGCTTGTGGCTGGCATGACTCTCGCTGAAATTAACGAGTTTATTGGCAAGCATACTCACAATGCCTACATCGCTAATAGTTTCTTCGGTGTCCCTGCTACATCTACAGTGACTCTCAAAGATATTAATGTTTATGGTGAGACAAGCAACACTTAATACCATCGTGGATAATTTTTTGGGGAGAACACGTGAATCTGAAACCACATCGTTGACAGGCCCGACTCTCGCTGAAGTTAAAAAAGCTATTGACGAACAAAAACGCATCAGCGAAATGGCTAAAAATTTCTTTGAGGGCTCTGAAAGTTACAATATCACGACGACATATTCTCAACTCAACCGGCATTATGGCACACAAAAAGGTTTGGCATTTGACCTCCTTTTGATTTCATTTTTTAAACGCCGCGATGAAACGATGATGAAATATACCGAAATCAAAAAAACCTATCTCGACGTTTACGACGATATTCTTAAACTAAAAGAAAAATCTGAAAGGGTAAAGCATGAAGCCTTTGATTGGGTAAAAAACTCTAATGCTAAATTGAAAGTCAATATCGAGAAGTGGCCCCATGGTATCTACAGGATGACGTTAATCTCTAACAAGCAATTTGATATCATCGTGAGCGGTAAAACCTACTTTGGTGGCACCGCGACAGTAATTATCGGGGGTGAAGAAGAATTTGAGATTGTCGCGGTTGATAACACCATTAGAAAAGAAATAACCTGGTGCCTAGAATTTGTATGTGAAGTAAATAACTAAATTGAAAGGAAAATCCTTCGGATTTCACAATTGAAAACACTAGCGTTTTTAAAATAAAAATGATTTCATCAACCCAATGTCGCTATGATCAGGTCAGAGAATTTCAAACTAGACTCAAAACCCTCGCCGAGGAGTATCAAATTAAAATAAAAAAATACCGACGAAGAATCACCGCAATTGATATTACTGTGTACTCGGTGTCAAGCGTTCTCACTGGCGCTGGAATAATACTTGCATCGGTTACAATGATTGCCCCGGTCGTAGTTCCAATTTGCATTTCTGCGGTGGCTACAATCGCGGGTATATCAACCGGGATAACAAAAAAGATATCATCATGCAGCCAGAGTAAACTGCAAGATTACTTAATTCAATTTCATGTTGTATCAACCGCATACTCGCAATTATCCTCGATGATATCGTCGTCACTCGATAATACAATTATATCAGATAGTGAGTTCTCAGCAATGCTCAGTATTTTTGATTCCGCGATATCGAAATTAGAGCGACAACAACAGTATAATAATAATGACAACACCGATGGAATTAGAAAACACGAACCCAAAAACCAGAATGATATCAATAACATCAACGATATCAGATACTGAGTTCTCAGTGATGGTCAGTATTTATTATTCTGCGATGTCAAAGTTAGAGCGACAACATGAGTATAGCAACGATGACAACACCGATGGAATTACTTCAACGAATAGTGGAGAACACGAACCCAGTACAAACAAGTATGATATCAATAACATCGACGAAACCCGAGTTTAATGTGAATTTCCCTAGCCCAGTCCCCGTGAAGGAGATAGCGCTAGCAAAACTACGAGTGTATCACAGTTGGCCTAATATCAGATCAAAATCATTTGATGGTCAACAACCGAATAATTCCTTGGTGTTCGCGAATAAGAATAAAGAAGACGGGACTCCAGACTGGAACGTCGTTTCAATACCAACAGGGTCATATCAAATTGAACAAATCAATGATGAATTCGCTCGTAGAATAAAATCCATTACTGGAAAAGAATCAAAAATCGCTATACGGTTCATGAGCCGACGCTATCGTCTGCCATTGAAATAAGCACAGAAGGATTTTTCGTAGATATCTATCAGAGTTCTATTAGAACCGTACTAGGATGGCCTGAATTACCACCCGGGGGGAAAACCGTTGATATACCCGAACCACAAAAAACTGATTATATCACCGACGTGATAAAACCCAATAATCCAATAAAGAGTTATAAAGAGTACAGTATACCTCTAAAGTTTTTTGGGTTAGGATACGAACCAACAAGGGAAGAGAAGGATGGAGATAGCATAGAGGGGTATAGTTTTGTTAGTGAACCTAAAATCATTAAAAATTTCACAGCGATGTATAATGATTTTTCACTGTTGTTAATATCTATTAAATCCGGCTCTCTCACCCGAGATGAATTTATCAGCGTCGTAGAAACATGCAATAAAATCATCGACGATATGGAAAAATTTAATTTACGAATTATTCAAGTTATACTCAATGATAAAAACCCCACATCGAGTATAGAATTTGCAATAAAATTTAATATTCCCGTTGAAGATATTCCAACATTTAAACTACCAGGATATAACGTACCAGAACTAAAAACAATTCTCAGTGATGCCATCGATGTTGGTTTTAAAATAATTCATGATGCATGGAAAAAACAACATCACCGGAAATAAAAATCCTCAAACATAATAATGACCCAGACGGTGGCGGCAGACATATCGCTCCGTTCAACGTGAATATATCCTCAGTGATTGCGCTCAATTTAGTATGCGATGTTATCGAAGGAAGCTATCAAATTAATCTCGAACGATCAAATCAAGCTCAGCAAGGATATATTTTGTATTCATTTGCACCAACAGCTCCTCCAGGATTTTTAATAATTGAGTCTCCGGTTAATCCAGTCTATATGCGGTGTCATAATGATTCGCTAACCAGAATTAGTTTTAAACTCACTGACCAGTCCAATAATCTGATTGATCTACAAGGTGAGGTTTTACAAATTAGTCTGTTTGTGAAGTCCTAAAAGGATTTCCGTCCTGTGACACGATATCGTATCGGACTCGATCAAATATTCGGTTGAAATCATTTATTATTTTTGTTAACCAGAACTGAAAGTTTCAGCAGCAGAGAGGGTGAAGACCACATCGTTGCGACCAAAATCGTATAGTCTCCGTTTGCTAAATGGAGACTTATTTTTTTTTGGTTAAAATGAGATTCGTAGGAAGCCTTATTTTTGCTTGAAAACGTGGTCTGTTCACCCTCTCTGCTGCTGATGTAGTGAGCACTTCATTCATGAAACAATTGCAAATTTCCAATAATCAAGTACAAATACAAACAGATAAAAAAAATTATGAGATTTTACTGGATCTAAAAACAAAAGTGTAGAATTCACTTTTACTTTAATGTAATGCAGATTAAGTGAAGTAATAAAAAGTTAAATAAGAAACCAACTGAACTGGATCATAGAGATCTATTAATTAATTATTAATTAATCTGAATTCTATGCATATATATTATTGCTCGATTTCATTCCTACATAATTAACCAAAGCAGTAATACGGTATCTTCCCATTACAACTAAACGTTTCTAAAGTTTTACCTGCTTATAAAAAGATATACCATCGAAATCTAAATTATCTGAAATACATGTATCCAAACATATCTTTGACTACTTTTTACAGTTACGTTTATCTCAAACATCCCAACCTTGATTTAGTCAAAACCACTCAAGTCAGTCTGTGCAAACAATATTCATTGATGAATGGCGTGGTAATGCTGGAGTTAGATTTCAGTCACTGATATTGATCACGATCTTCTACCCTCTTCCTTGGCATTGGTACATCATGGTGTTGCCAACTTTTGATTTCTCTTTGAGCTTTAGCTCAAGTTTATTTCAGTGTACACGAAGCTGTGGTAATGCACTAATTTTGAGGTAGATATTCAACAGCAAGTAGAGCGAAAGTGTTATCAATGTGAGCCTCAGCGGTTATCCACCCTGTCGGCAACTTCCGCAGCCTTATCGCCACGGTCAAATTACATTGCTTATATGTAGTGACAAATCTTATCTTAAGCACAAACACCATATACGCTTAGGTATCTTTCTGAATAAATGTCGCATCTTTCGAACTAAATTTAATCCCAGGCAACAATAGCTGTTGATAGCGTATATGTGTAAAGTTCATCAATGTCTTATTTTCTCGATATGTTACGTGACAGTCACAAAAACAACAAGTATGACCCTGACTTGTGCAACTTTATGATATGACGTTTAGATCATTCAAATGTACTTTCTAGAGGGTGGACAACAAGTCCACCATTTGTTAATGGTACGACAATAGTTTGTTTTTCTTCTTTATTGATTAATATTTCTATAATTTGACTATATGCATCTAATACACATAGTGGTGTTTTGGCACATATTTTCAAACTTTAGCAGTCTGATATAACTGAACTAATATTTAGATAGAGAAATCAATATTAGCATCTAGATATCCGAATGGATCATTTGTTATGTCTTCAAAAGCTGCGCTAAACTATCTAACAAATGACTGTATGGTGTCTTCAGAAAGACGAAACTATTTACATTTAGTAACAACATAAATATCAATATTACTAGTATCTACATCACAATAAGTTTGATGATCATTAACATCCAGAGTTTAGGAAATGCTGTTTAATTTTGCAGATGCTGAGTTAGTCTAATTGTACAATATATTGACAAATGTGTTGATTCACCTCGAGCCCCTTTTCAAAAGCTGGTGTTATACCTCAACATTTCTGAGGAACATATTATATAGTCAACTTCGTTGCAATTAGTATGCGTTATGCATGTGAACTAATCAGTTTTAACATCAAAGGCCATTCCATTCAAAATATGAATATTAAAATTATGCATGAATCTATTAACGATAAGCCAAAGTTTGTAAGCCGGTACACTGTATCGTCTTTTGAATGCCTCAATTCGGACACATTATCTGTATCATAATCAAGTATTGCATCCTTACACAGTGTATCCCCAATGTATCCTCAATGGTAAAATCCTTAAAATTGGTAATTCTAGCATGCAAATTGCCCGATAAGAAAAGATAAAAATGTCTGTATTGGCTTTTCATCGGAAATAACCTCTGTCTTTATAATTCTATTACCTCTTTATCAATATTGTTATACATTGGAGAATATTCATAGGAAAGGTACGTGAATACAATAATGCATTGATTATTTGAAATTATGTATCTATACTCATGATTCACATCATATTTAACTTCTTTGAACCAACCATGGCGCACATTATATTGATTTGTATTGTACTTTGTAATACGGGTTGGTGGCCTAAAATGCTTAATAAGTAGTATCATTTTAAAAATTATATGCACTAAGCTAACTCGAATTTGCTTTCGAAAAGTTGCCATTATCTTTCCAAATACGGAATTATTAATAGGCTTGAGAAAGTAAATTTACATACTGGTTTTTTTTCCCAGTTATACATTGACAAGGGAACAACTACTGTTGGAGCAATGTCACAGTTCCGATGGTAACGGATACTCGTTATGGATGTGATTGTCAAGTGCCAAATTTTTCGCCAGTGAAATTTATTGATTAATTCGTAGGCTAGCCGACAATTAATTATCTTGGAGTAGAGTTTGGACAAAAGAATGTTAATTTACCTCGGTCAGACTGTTACAATATTTAGAGTGAAAACGGACTGGGTGTTTGACACGCTTAAACTAGCTGATTCCTTACGCAAAGCTGTCAAAAATGATTGAGACAAATGATAAGGTGATATTTCGACCCTAAGTGGCATTTTTGGCATTTTGATAGACGGTTTTCAAATGTCCGTAGGAGTAGAATTTATTCCGATTGGTCAAATGTAGAGGGAAAGGGGGTGTGTCGAATCGTAGAATCGGGGAAATATATACTACGTATCAAACGATGTTAAATTAGTCTATGAATACCTCTGCAAGGGAGGAAGTCGAAAATACATCGTCAAGACTCCGAGGGTTCGTTGCAAGAACGACTTCGTAAAATAGTGGTTCCAGGAAACTGAATGTGGAACGATTGTAAGACGCCAAAAACACAAGGAGAATAGGTTGTTTGAAGATCGAGTAAGAAATAGCGAGGAAGTCGAAATTCAGAGACGGAAAAGGAAGTTAGAAGACAGAGCTGCGTAATTTCACGTACAACCAAAGAGCAAGCTCAAGTTGAGACTAACAACGCAGAAGGAAAAAACAAGTCGACGAACAAGGAGAATAGTTTTTTGAAGATCGAGTAAGAAATAGCGAGGAAGTCGAAATTCAGAGACGGAAAAGGAAGTTAGAAGACAGAGCTGTGTAATTCCACGTACAACCAAAGAGCAAGCTCAAGTTGAGACTAACAACGCAGAAGGAAAAAACAAGTCGACGAACAAGGTCATTTTGAATCACGCAACAGTCCAATGTTAAATGAACATTCGATTCTATGATGAAATTTACTCTCAGTATTAACGGCTAATTTTATCTATTCTTATTAGTGTTTGGATTTTAATGAATGTATCCGTTATTGTAAAGCTTCAGTTTATGTCTTTCTGAACTAAGTGTATTCAGAAAGAAAGAAATTGTAAATTATTGTGTCATTCTTCTTTTAATTGTATTTTAATTAAATTCATATTTTTATCTTTACGGGGTCTCGTGTGTTGTCTTTGTTCAAGGTACTACCTCTGATTACAATATCCATTAACCGGTCAGATTATACCGTAGTGTATTCAGAAAGAAAGATATTGTAAATTATTCTGTCATTCTTCTTTTAATCGTATTTTAATTAAATTCATATTTTTATCTTTACGGGGGCTTGTGTGTTGTCTTTGTTCAAGGTACTGTCTCTGATTACAATATCCATTAACCGGGCAGATTATACCGTAGAGGTCGTCCTCTAGATAACGAGAATTAGAGGGAGGCGGTTTTCAAGTGTTGTTTTTCCAAGTTGTGCAATACCTCTGACCAGGCCTTGTGCGATATTGTACTAATGACACTTTGATAACCGGCAGAACATTACAGTGATAAAGCTCATTAGATTATTTTAGAGCGAAATCAAAGAAGCTACCTTGGTTGGTATTGCTGTTGTGCTCTTATATGTTGATGAGTGCAAAATCATTCCACAAAATCTATTAATAAAGATTATTGGAAACAAGATATATGTCGAAACTGTTTGGGACAACTGATTTAACCGGTTTATGCCTGGTTGTTTGCGTGCGTTCATTGTGACTTTCCACTTAAATTTCACAAATATGTGAGTCCTCCATAAACAGATGGATGTTAACATCAGTGAGTAAATCAAGCTTGATTTTAATTTTTGACAACAATGCATCCCGGGACATTCGAGGTGACAACATAGTGTGCCATAGTGTACCAACTCAAATAAGATACGAATTTTAACATTGCCATTTGTTTCCTATAACATACAATGCATTGGATCATTTGTAAATATCCTCAAAACTTTTCACTTCGTTGTTTTCAGCAACAGGTTCTGATAATCTTGTTAGGTGTTTGCCCAACTCCAATGATTGCGTTGTTCCACTTTTTCTGTTCCGTTGTACATTATTTCATAACACTTCTGAAGATTGGCGAGTGTGGATGCCATCGGGTATTAAAATACCATATCCATTGACCCTTTTCTTCACTACTTATGTTATCCAATGAAATATCTGTTTTAGTTTTGTCTTGCGGAATATTAACTAATATATTCTCAGTTTTCTTTCTGATAATATTGGGCAAGTTTACATTTATTGCTTATCCACAATAATTCCCATGTTAATGAATTGATCAATGTGTTCAGAAATTCCTTTTCTAAATCTGTGATAACTATGTTAGATGCATTTAAACGAAATGGTTATTTAATCATTTCCGTAATATTACACACATTCTACTGATCTGTAATGGTAATAACACAATTATACATATAAAATCTTTTAAAATACTACACGCATCTATATGCGTTTTGCCATTTATGGAAACCATTGCCAAGGTAATATCACCCCTTGATTTGTATTTGTGAATTGGTATGTTGGAGACTGTAAGGGCGATACCAGTTGTAATTATCTTGCATACAAATTTCTTATGATCGAACAAACGCAAGCAGTCCATATCAATTACAATGGTTCATACAACCATATCTGTGCCTCTAGTATGTCAAACAGTGTACTAGAACGCCTAGAGGTTAATAAAACCAAATATGTCTCAAATTCTTTGCGTGTCATGCAATTATTATTTACAACAAATAACAAACTTGCATTATCCAATTTCATTTTTTCCATGTTCATCTAAATTCGGCACCGTAATCTACTCAGTCATTAGGAAACATATTCTTTACTGACAGTTGGACTAAAAATGGTAAGTTTTTGGCGCCTTTTCTCTCTCAGCCATTATAAATACTATGCTTAGCACGTACCTGAACAACTCTGATACGATATAAAGAGATTGATGGAACATATGTGTGCATGCCTTCCACAAGAAGTAAAAACATAAACAACACCATTTTAAATTGCAACTGCATGACATGTTATATGCTCCCATATAATAATAATCTTACATAATCATACAACAGTAATTTTACGTATTTTGAATATTTACCAATGCTTTCATCAGTGCAATAATTCAAGCTGTTGTCATATTTCTACATGTATCGACTTCCGGAAAGATGGACACCATCGCTTAACTGCTCGAGATAGGCTCTTCCGATTTTGTGCTATATTTATGACATTTGTGCTTGTTCTCTATCATCATCTACATTATTGTGTTTTATCATGCATTGGCTGTTCCGTTCGTATGTGTTAATTCATCTCCTTGTTTTGTAAACGAGAACATTTAGAATTTTTCCCAGCTGTTTTGTCCCAATATTAAGACGTCATTTGTTTTTGAATAAATCTCCGTCACGTGACCGCTTACAATACGACGGACCCTCATTAATTGAATTAAATGACCACACCATGATTCTAGATACTACATTGTGCTCAAGACTAAACGAACTTGGAATACATTCATCATTTCTTAAATGCAAACGGAAGCGAAAAAAGAAACGTACTTTCAAAGCTGGTCGGCGTAGAACAGGAAAAAGAATTCCAGTTATCTCCCTTTCGCCCGTAACGGATAAATAACTTAAAAATTCTGCTGTTAATGTTAATAACCTGGTTCTAATTCCTCTTAAATCATCAACCGTTGTGTCAACTGTCCCAATGATACCACTACGCATTGCATTATTCAACGCTCAGTCAGTAGGATCACCGGAAAAGGGCACAGAAATTGTTAATTTTATCAACGACCAGAATATTGACGTCTTCTTCCTGACAGAAGCTTGGTTACATTCCGCAGGTGATGAATTTAAGTGTGCGAATTTAACACGTAGCGATTACTCCATCAAGTCGTTCCCCCGCAACTCTCGCGGAGGTGGAATTGCTGTAATTACAAAGAATTCCATGATCAAATGACTTAAGTATAACACAGCCTTCAATTTCTGCCACACATCGTGTGAACTAGTCCAAACAACGCTCACACTGGTACAAAGGTCAGTCCATTTTTTCTGTCTCTACCGTCCTCCTCCTAGTCAAAAACAAGCTGACTGAATCGCTGTTTTTGTAGCAGTTTCCAAATCTTCTAGAGTATGGAAATTTGATAGGTGGCAACCTAATTATTCTTGGAGATTTCAACTTTCACTTTGACTGTCACTGTAAACCATACATGTCAAACTCCTAGATTCCATTCATGTTTTCAATCTTACACAGTCAGTTAACCAACCTACCTATAAACTTGGTCACATTTTAGACTGGTTTCTCCATAGACCTGATCATAATATTCTGCAATCCACCCTTGTATCCGACGAACTTGCATCGGAACACCTCTGCATTGTATGCCATCTCGACCTATTAGTCCCTAACCCTCCACCTCTATTTGCTACTAACTGAAACCTCCGTATGATAAATATAACTAAATCTGTGCATGCCATCCAAGAAAACCTAACAACTTTCTTACATCCAACAGTGGAACAACTTGATAACTGCCTGCGTTCATTGCTTGAAAAACATGATCCCAGCCACCAAATGCAGAGTATCAATAAAAAAGTGTTCTCCATGGCATAGCAGTGTTAGGGACCAGCTTCGCACAGCTAAAAGACATCGCCAAAAAGCAGAGAGTCTTTGGCTTTCCACTAGATTTACTATTCATAAACAAATCTACGAAGCCGCTAAGAAGAACGTCACAAACATAGTTCATTTAGCCAAATCATCCCACTACAGTGCTAAGATAACGGAGAGTTTAAGCTGCAAAGAGGTCTTCGAGATAACTAACAAACTAATGTCAAGTAACAAATGTACATCACTTCCAATAACCTTCTCTCCACTAGACCTACCAGACCGATTTGCAAATTTCTTCCATGACAAAATACAAATCATTAGAGATTCGCTTGACAGCACAATTTCAACTGATTCGTCACCATACAGTTATGATGCAGAATTTCAGCGACAACCGTTAGGAGCATTAGAACCTGTTTCTTTTGATTTAGTACGGACAATCATGATGAAAAGTGCATCAAAGTCTTGTGAACTTGATCCAATTCCGACATTACTGCTGCTTGATAGCTTAGACCCAATATTGCCTTCACTAACTGATGTCATTAATATTTCTCTCTCTCTCTCTCTCATCAGGGTAATTCCCATCATTTTTCAAAACTGCCATCGTACAGCCACTGCTGAAGAAACCAACACTGGACCATAACGATTTAAATAACTAACGCCCTATTTCTAATCTCCCATTCATATAAAAAATCTTTGAGAAGGTTGTTCTAACTCAACTTGTATCTCATTTGAATTCAAACAGTCTTTTTAGCAGTGTACAGTATGCATATCGCCCTTCGCCACAGTACGAAAACTACTCTTCTGAAAGTATTTAGTGACATTCTCTCTGCTTTTCATTGTGGAAAGATTACAGTCCTCACCCTGCTGGATTTATCTGCAGTATTTGACACAATAGATTCAGAATATAGCCTTACAGTGGTTCAAGTCCTACTTAGACAACAGGACACAAATTATATCTGCAAATCGAATACAAACAAGCCCAGTTGACTTATGTTGTGGTGTTCCACAGGGATCTGTTATTGGACCTGTTCTCTTCATTCTGTATACTCAGCCGCTCTAAAGTGTCATAGATCATCACCCAGTGTCGCACCAATTGTATGCTGATGGCACCCAAATATACTCGTCTAGCCACCCAACTGAAGTTGATGCTACCATCCATGAGTAGATAAGTGCATTTCTGATGTGAAATCATGGATGACATGTATCAAAGCTGCAGATGAATGATAAACCTGAGGCTATTCTGATCACAACACAAAGGCTTTCTCATTCACTTCCTTTACCTCAGACAATAAATATCAGCAACATAAACATTAAATTCTCACAGTCAGTACGGAACCTAGGCGTTACTCTAGACAGTACTCTCACATTGCACCAACATGTCATGAACATATGCAAGGCTGCATATCTTGAATTGAGACGCATCAGTTCCATTCGTAAATATCTTTCAGCTGATACCACTAAAACACTTGTGTGTTCATTAGTACTTTCAAGACTGGACTATTGTAACTCAATTCTGTCTGGTTCGTCACAATATTTACTCCAGAAACTTCAAAAAGTTAAAAAAACAGCTGCACCGATCATCTTTAGAGTACCTCGTTCAGAGTACACCTCACCACTGCTCTGTACCCTACACTGGCTATCGATTCGATACAGAAGCAAACACAAAATTTGTTCTTTGTGCTATGTTTCAATGACAGACTCCAGTCCAACATACCTATCCAAACTCACCCATGTGTATACACCAGCTAGATCCTTACGCTCTTCTTCTGATAATCGTATACTCATTGTTCCCAAGGTGAAAACAAAGTCATATGGACAGCGTTCGTTTGCACACCAGGGCCTGGTGACGTGGAACGAATCGACACAAAGACACAGTGGTCCCTTTTAAGAGTGCTATTAAGACTCACCTGCTTTGACTGCAAGGACAAACTTAGCGACCTAATCATGTTTGGACCTTATATGTTTCAGCACGTTTTTATGTTAGCCAATTTAATTATTTTGTAATTTGTTGTTCTGTAGTGTAGTCAGATCATTATTGATGGTGTAAAGCGTTTAGAGCTTCGAAAGATTAGCGCTATACAAAGTCGTCATTATTATTATTATTATCATTATTATTATTATTATTATTATTATTATTATTATTATTATTATTATTATTATTATTATTATTATCATTATTATTATATCAGTCAGTCACGATCTTGCCTTGTTCCCGTATGAAGAGAAGCCATGTGCAATATCACTTTGAGATTTGGCTCGCTGGTATTACTCCTTATTTAATTAAATCAAGAAAACGGCTTTTTTCTGTTTGAGATAAATATACAAAAATAATTGACTCCATCTATATACAGGGTCAACTGCATGGCCGAAATGATTAGGTCCCTGCCTCACGACACTGAATTGTTGTCTAATGATATAATATACTGTAATAGCCGTATAGCTTGATACATGCTGAGGTATGTTAAAAATATGGCAGTACAAAATTATATATAATATTTGAATGTTTTACTTTTAACTTTTACATTCTATTAATATGCTCAGATGTGTGTTCCTATTGCATTATTCATGGTGAATGGCGATCACGAGCTAGTTCCTATAGTAATACAACTATACCAGCAGAAAGGACCAAACAATCCCGTAAGTGTCGCAATTATGTACGCCAATGACCCATAATGCAACAGTTCCCTAACAGCCTTTTTGCGATGTAAGATGTCATATTAAAATAGAGACTGAATTGGAAAGAACAAAATCTGAGGGAGTGCAATAAAACTATGATGTAAGATAAAAACGGGAATCACATCAGAAAGCTGTAATATTATTTTGTTGAAAGAAATATGTCTTTAAATACATTGTCTTTAATTAATGTTAATAATATAGTTAAATGTCCACTTGATCTCTACCATTCAATCTGAAAACATAATGTATCAAACTGTATGCCAAATTATTCACAATGATATACCTTGTTTGCTTTTATTTTGAAGTAAGGTAATGTATTTGCTGCGATTTAAATAATATAATCTCACTTTGTTATAAACTAAAACAATAATATATAAAACTTTCAATATGTCAGTTACTTAAAACAAACTGTGGTCCATGTTATCATTAAAACCTTCTCATAATAAATGTTATCAATGAAAGCTACTCATGGACAATTATTATTATGAACCATTCGTGACCTGTGTCATTACTATTCATGCTCATGAGAGATGGTATAATTAAAAAAAAATCACTGCCTATGCCATCATTAAAACTTACTCTTCTCCCATGGTAGCATCAGGAAACACTCATGGGCCATGTTATCATTACAACCTACCAATGGCTAATGCTATCATCAAGAACCATTCTTCTTTCATTTTATCCTTAAAACAAGCACTCACGGCCCATGCAATCACTTCATCATTAAGAATCACTAATGAACCACGTTATCATTAAATTCCATTCTTGCCCCATGCATTCCTTAAAGACCATTCATGACCAAGATATGACCCATGCTGTCACTAAGAACCATTTAAGGCCAATGATATCATTAAAAACCACGCATGGACCATAAAATCCACTCATGGTTCATAGTATCATTAAAAACCATCTTTGGGCCATGTTATGAATTCACCCCACAAATGGCTCATGCTAACTTTATGGTCCATTCACGGCCGATATCATCATTAGAAACTATTCATGACCCATGCTATCAATTACAAACATTCCTGACTAATGTTATCATCAAAAACCACTTGTGACATCTTTATAATAGTTAATAGCAGCCATGTTTTAACAGTGAAATCTTTATCATAATGGATAGCGGCCATGTTTTAACAGTGAAATCTTCATTATAATGGATAGCAGCCATGTTTTAAAAGTGAAACCTTTATTATAATGGATAGCAGAAGTTATTTAACAGTGAAATCTTTATTATTATGTATAGCAGCTATGTTTTAACAGTTAATTTTTTTATTATTATTGAGAGTAGACATTTGATTAAGAGTTAAATCGTTTTGATAATGAATAGCAGTCATGATTTTAAAAAGTGAAATCTTTATTATAATGGATAGCAGCCATGTTTAAAAAGTGAAATATTTAATATAACGGATAGCAGCCAATTTGTAACAGTGAAACCTGTGTTATAATGGAATAACAGCCATTTTTTAACAGTCAAACCTTTATTTTAATGGATAGCAGCCATAATGTAACAGTGAAATCTGCACTAAAACGGATAGCAACCATTTGTTAACATTGCAATCTTTTTCATAATGAATATCAGCCATTTTTTTACAGTGAAACTGTTATTATAACGGATAGCATTCATTTTTTAACAGTGAAAGTTTTATTACAAAGCAAACTGAAAATAATTAATCATAAACATGTTCAAAATCGGACAAAGGCTCGCTTGTGATAACCAGCTCACAATGGGGTCCAGCAATATATAATGTAATATACCAAGAGACTGCGTTGCAGAGGAATCACAAAAGAATGAGAAAAAGGGGTTACAGTGCTGTTTAATGATTCGATACTCCTTGAATAATGTCATTGCGTACAGTTGTAATAATGAAGTCATCTAATGAAGTTGTTTGCTTTTAGTATAAATTACCTTTAGTTTCAATTAAACCTAAACTATAACGGTTCAATATCACTAGGTCTCATAAACATCACATGTATGCAGGAACATTGTATATTATGTCAATATGTTATTGATATTGTTGACTGTAAAATTATGATTCATATGGATATTTATTTTTTGTACGTCGAAATCCGGTTTTTAATTTGTTTGTTTTATTAGTAAAATATTGATACTGGGATTTGATTGCAAATGATTGTTAAACATCTCATCAATGTGGAAATTTCTTTGTGCGAATTCAAGAATTTTAAGTTGACTACAGCAGCAGAGGGGGTGAGCCGGACATTTTTTAGACAAAAAATCGATAAATCCCTCAAAACAATAAATAGAGCCTTCCTACGAAATCTCGTGTTTTAACCACAAAAAAAAGAAAGTCTCCATTTGGCAAATGGAGCCTTAGTGATTTTGTCTGGAACACGATCCTGCAGGGGGTGAATTAAGGCTTCCTCGAAATACCTCCATTGGGTTAAAAAAAAAAACGACGGACACTCACCCCTATGATTTCAACCGAATATTTTATCAAGTCCGATACGATATCGTGTCCTCGGGGCTGATAAATTTATCGTCACAAATCCGTGTGGTATTGACTGAGCGTGACTAAAGAAAATTCTAAATCGATTATGATCCATATCACCGCAGCACCAAGTTTGCCAAATATTTCTAAGAGTATGTGTGTCATTTCCATTAAATACACACAATAAATTGCAGTTATCTCTGATCACTTTTGGTATTTGTGTGTATCGTTGAGTGACATATATCACATCAGTGCTTTTATGCCTGCCTCTGGAAAATATCCTAGCAGGATTTTTTTGATTATCTAACATGATATCATCGTATACGACTAAATTGTTAATACTTCCATCGATATCATCAATGCTCGGTGCATCGTTGATATCAGTAATAAATTCAATAATATCATCATCGATTTGAAATTCTTCGAATTTTGATTTTGCTTTCTCGTTACAATCCTTTAGCACTTCATAGCATCGCTGATCGTCTACACTCGGGGCTATTAAATACAATTTGTCCCATTTCATCCATCTCGTTATCAAATTAAGTAGCAGTTGTGTCTTGCCGCTTCCAGATGGTCGGATTATAATCATTCTAATTGAATTCGGCAACATTGCATGGTGTTTAATAGGTTCCCGTCGTCGGGTAGCTTAATAATCAATTACATTCATGCTGTTATATATAAATTATGGATCTATATTGTGTGAAATGTAGGGCGCGTACTGGCACAGATGACTTGACGACGATTACAACTAAAAATAACCGATCAGCGCTTTCTGGTAAATGCGTACAATGCAGTACAAAGAAATTTAGATTTTTTTCCCTTGGTAAACCCATGGAACCTTTAAAAACAAACGAGGAGGTGATATCGCAGCCAAGCTAACTAAACTCCCTGGAACCCCATGGGCAAAGTATCCAGGAGAAAAACACCTTCCAGGGTATAGTTATTGTGGACCGGGAACAAGACTTGATATCAGACTTGATGATCAAAATCAACCTCGACGTGGTGGAGAACCAATAAACGCCATTGATAAGGCGTGTCACGCTCATGATGTTCCATATAAGAGCAGCGATTTGCAGCAAAGACATCTAGCAGATGTGAAATTAATTGATGCATTAAATGCTATTCCTGATAAATCCTTCAAAGAAAAATTAGCTTCATGGTTAATAGAATCGGCTACGAAAAGCAAATTGATGTTAGGTGCTGGTAATTAATAACAACATGGAATCTATTTATTATTCTCCGAGTGGATCCTGGAGAGGCAAGGCAGCAATCAATAAACTCGCTAGCGCTGCAAAAGTGAAAAAAAAAACCACTGCGGCTAATTGGTTATCCAAACAGGCTATATGGCAAATTTATCTACCACCGCCTAAACAAATTCACTACTCGCATTTTGATATGACCGATCCTAATGAAGTTCATCAAGCTGATATACTATTTCTGCCACATGATCGTGGTTACAAATACGCTCTAACCATAATTGATGTTGCGAGTCGATACAAACAAGCAGAGCCGCTAAAGACAAAATCATCAACTGAAGTGGCTTCTGCATTTGAAAGGATTTATCGAA
The DNA here is from genome assembly GCA_029339505.1 of Unio delphinus. Taxonomy (NCBI): domain Eukaryota; kingdom Metazoa; phylum Mollusca; class Bivalvia; order Unionida; family Unionidae; genus Unio; species Unio delphinus. Next base: position 13,424,138 of record JAQISU010000029.1, on the reverse strand, counting down.
AGGGTCCACTACGCTGGCCAAATCTATTACAAGTTGATCCTGGCAAGGAATTTCAGGGTGCAGTGTTATCAACAATGAAGCATCATAATGTCACCATCAGACGAGGACATACTGCGCTACATCGTGATCGGGCAATTGTTGAACGGTTTAATCGGACGATTGCTGAGCGGTTATTCGGATATCAATACGCGAAAGAATTTATTCAGGACAAAAGATCTCATGAATGGGTTAAAAGATTACCAGCTGTGATTACCGCACTGAATAATGAGATTACTAGAACAATCAACATGAAACCTATCAACGCGATTAAAAAGAAATCTATACTAAAACTCCCACAAGAGGATTCTAGCGTTTCCCAACCAATTCTTGGTAGTAATATCACTGTTAGGTATTTATACGAACCAGGAGAGCTTGAAGGCGGCAGAAAAAGGGCTACTGATCCGATTTGGAGTGTTACCGCGCATAAAATATCCGGCATAACACGATCTACGGGTGGAAACGTTAGCGTTTCTAGACCAGCAATTTATAAACTGGATTCAACTACCCCTCAACGAGGATTTACTCGACAATAACTGCAAGTGATACCCGAGGATACTCAATTACCACCGCGTGGTCTTAACTAGCCAAAATCCGTAGGATTTTCAAGGACAATTCTTCGGAGTTGATTTATTCTTCGTACTCTGGATACTGCGAGATAGACTAAATTCAACCATTCGATGCGATTATCCACCATCCAAACAATTGTATCTGATATAGTCAATCCCTGTGAAGAATGTATTGTTGCTGCGTAACCTAGCGTCCACGGGGAATTATTAGCACGCAATGCATCTTCAACGACGCTGATATCAACCAGCACAATATCATTTAGCACTAAATTCTGTCTTTGAAATCCTTCGGATTTTGGTCATGGAATATCAACTTCTATATTCTGTTTTCGTGTATCCGGTGGCCTATATCAAAGGGGCACTGGAAGTGTTGCAAATTTTTCTTTATTCAATTCAAATAACTTCATCTGAAGTGTGTCTCGGACTATTTTTCTACTTGCAATTATCAAATCATTTGGTCTCCACGTTTCCCAAAAATCATTCATTGGAGTTTCTGAAATTATTTCACGCGCTATTTCGCATTGAATTTTATCCGGTTGTAATCTAATTAGCGCTTTGAATTCTCGTAATTGTTCATCAAGTGATCTATAATCAGTGTTAATTTCTTCATAATAGTCTACAAAACCCTTTAGCCATTCATGTGGGGATGCACCGACAAATGGTGGAGGTTGGCCGTGATCACCGAACATGACGACTTTTGTATTTTTCAATAACAACCACTCGAGAAATGTTTGTAATACATCTAATGACACTGTGCATATTTCATCCCAAATTATGATTTCAGGAATAAATTTCTCGCCCATGCGCTCAGGAGTCCACTTATCTCCTTTCCATCAAAAGAAACTGTGATAAGTACAGGCATTTACCCCTCGCTGTATCATCTCTCTTGCAAGTCTGTGAGTTGGTGTTATCACAATCATGTTTGACTTGGAAACGCGAAATAATTCAATTGCACGAGTTGTCTTTCCTGATCCACCATAGCCGTTTAAATAAACTGTTTTATATCTACAGATTGGATCAGATATCGATGGTGCATTAGAAAATTCTGATTGAATCTCAAAGAGATTCCGATAATTATTTTCAATCGTAACATCTGCTGATTGAATATAATCATGAAGCATTTCCCGCTTAATTCTCCATGATCCCCAACTCTCGTCAGAATTTATGAATTCAGCCACATCGCTGTTTATGTAAAATGAATCAGTGGCGACTCTAACTGCCGTGTCAGGAAATCTATTTATCATCGAAAATAAATTGATAGAAGCATATGCGAGCATAGAAGCTCTCCAATGTGTATACTGCGGATTGTATCCATCGATGTAAGTAACAATTGTACCCAATTTGGTTCCATCGGACAGAAATGTGTCTTTACGATTGACATATATGCCTTTATTCGTTACATCCGCGATTACAAAATCGTATTCAGCGTTGTCTATAATCAACCGTGAAGAATATTTTGTATTATCGTATTTGCCACCCTGAGTAAATTTACCGATTATTCTTCTACTGATATCTTTTGCTTCTCTGTTTCTGATTTCAAATAACTGTTTGCACCAATTTACAATTTCTTCTTCGTTGAAATTTGGAAACAGTTTTCGCTGTTCGCTAATTATTTTCTCTAGATCAGGTTGTGGTAACCAGACTGATTTCTGTGCTCGATAGGATATAATCGCTTCACTGACAATTAACGATTGTAACATCCCACAATCAATCATATATCTCAATAGCACTATTGGCATCCAGTGTTTTTCAGACATGTGTCTACCAATCCAAACATAACTTCACCTGATGAAGTCCTGTATCCAATTAAAATGATACTACACGAGCGAATCCGGTTAAATAAAAATGTGGCAGCGGACCATTAATCGCAACACGAGCCATTTCATGTGTAGGGTGTCCAAATTGTTTGAAATATTTCTCGCATTCTCCATACCCGAGAAAACTCCCTGGATAACACGCAGTCATATCAACGGAAATAACGGTTTCAGTGTCATATTTTGTATTCCATAATCCAACATGGCTGTATTCAAGACAGCTCAATCTGACATCTGATGGAAACTCACTTCGCGTTGGTTTCCACGCGTTTTTCTTCCTAGCAAAATGTGCTGCAACTATTGGAAGTGTGAAACAGTTTGTTAGTAATTGTTCGTCGTTGAAATCTTCGATTTCCCCCCCCCCCCCCCAGAATTCTCTGGGGAAAATTCACTAGCTAGTTTTTTCATTTGATTACGCAGCGCTTCAGTACGGTACAATTCTCCGTTGGGTCTTACAAACTGATCGAATCCACATTCATCGTCTGCAGCACTGTGAAATAGCCACATCGACACAGGATCTTTTTTACTCAAATGGTAAATAGCATCAAATAATTTCTGCTCCCTGACCTTGTCAGGGAAACACTCTCCAAGTCCAAACAGGGTTTGGGGTATATATTTTACAGTTCGTGTTCGTGGAAATATTGTTACTGCAGATGACCACACGTGTTCGTTATGATCAATAATTTGTATTGGCGTTCCTTTTTTTAATTGATATTTCGGTTCGTGTAATACTTCTCCGGTTATTGTCGTTACTGATATTGGAAATCTCAATGATGTTTCTAATTTAACTATATCCTGAATTGTTGCCCTATGCTGTTTCACCGTTAATTCCCATTCATTTATTTTTTTTTCGTCTTAGATGAGTCAATTTATTCCCCCGGGATGCATTTGTGAAATGTTCTATTATTCGTTCTGCTATACAATTCAACGACGAAGAATATTTCATTGGTGCTAGTTTTGCAATGTCAGGTTTGTCATTTAATGGATATATCCCGTAAACAACTGCTGTTACAGGATAAGATCTCTCGTAGTATGGTTTGTCAATTCCAGTCAAAATTCCTGGTTTGGAATCTTGATTCACAGTGATAGTTTTCTTGTCCTTGAGAATTGGTTCGTATTTATCCCTGCTGATTCAATCTCCAGTGTCTGAACGGATAATGAATTTTATTCTAAAAAAATACCTTTTTTAAAGATGTTAGATTATCACTGCTGCTTTTTCATCATTCATGGCAGCATCGATATTAGGTATAATTCGAAATGTTGACCAACAATGAGATGCTCCATCAGGCTTGAATTCATTAAAACAATCTCTGATTTTACTAATCATGGTTCTATCAAGAATTTTATTCTTTGGTGTATCAGAAACTCTATCAAGATTGAATTTATCATTTTTCCTAGGCGCAATTTTTGATAATCTTTCAAACTCCTCCATACTATAATTAAAACAAGTATTTAAATGAAAGAATTTTATATAATGAATCATTGCAAATGGCTCATGATTGGATCAACGACACCGTGTAACAAATCATGCAGAATTGAATTCTGTGGGTATCATATGCAAAGTTTTCGACGTGGAAGCCTTGGTCCGATACCCTGCATACGATGTGGGGTTGGGGTAAGGGGAAAATTGCAGTTGTGTCTGAATTGTGGTGGCAAACGATACAGAGAGTTGAATTGTTATTATGACAAAAGAATCAAAGATTCCGTTAAAAACTCCATCAAAGATTCCGTTAAAAACTCCATCAAAAATTCTGACCCTGACTGTGTCCCTGACAAAGTCCCTGACTCTGTCCCTGACAAAGTCAGCGACAAAATCATAAGAAGTCCTCAAGCCTATATTGAAAGATTCTCCAGTGATGTTATTATTAGACCAAACAATAAATTAGACAAATAGTATTAGAATACAAATGAAGCAAGAATTCAGACAACATCCTGTGATTACAAATTATGAAGCATCCAGTGATGGTATTATCAGACACTGCAGATTGAAGAAACCGGTCGGTTTTGTGAGTAATCAAGGGTATTTGAGGTTTGGCGCTGGAGGGAAGAATTATCACAATCATCGTTTCGTGTATGAATGTTTCCATGGATTGATCAAAGATGGTTTTGGTGTCGATCATATTGATTCTAATGTTAAAAACAACTCTTTATCAAATCTGCAAGCTGTTACACAAAGTGAGAATTTGAAACGAGGAAAGACTGGAAAATACTCGAAAAAAGCGAGACCAGTAAAATCTTTTTATACAACAAATAACGAAGAAAAAATATTTCAATCAATGTATGAAGCTAGTGGGTATTTCGATATTTGTCCACCTTCTGTTCAATTCGTTGCAGAGGGAATCTATCGATCTGCGATTTAAAAAAGGACCGGACAAAAAATTCAATGCATTTATGTCTGAGTCATTCATGGGAAATATATTTTTCATATTATAAGTATGTATTTTCATATATGAATTCTGAAAATATGAATAACATTATAGCTGAAATTTCAAAATTGAAAATCAGGATATTAAACTATCTGACAATTTATATCTTGATCAAATTATGTCTGACTTTCAGGATATAGAATACGGTATTATGACTAACAAGTATATGCTACCAAAGAAATATGCGTTAATCAAAAAAATTCAGAATTCTATTCGGAACTCTCTTGCATTTTCCAGTGACGTAAGTGTGTTTGTCCAGTTTTGTACTACCGTGGAAGGAATACGAAAAGAATTGGGTAGGGATTATGAATTGAAAAAGGATGTTAATTCTAAAATTAGAAACGTACGAGCGTTAATTCAAGAAAATGAAAAAAAAAAACTAACGATTTGACAAACAGTCTAATCGAAATCGACTGATTTACTATTTTTTTCACGTAGTCACCTAACAAGTTTGTGGAAAGGGCGAAAAATAATTTTATTAAGGAAATTCGCCCTTTCCACACTTTTGATACAGCTATTGTTAGATCATTCTGAAGTCTATTTAAATATTTTGTCAACAACCTTTTCACGTGGTCACCTAACAAGTTTGTGGAAAGTACGAAAAATAATTTTATTAAGAAAATGTCCGTACTTTCCACACCGCTGATAGGGCCTCTATTTTTATGGTTTCTGTTTTAACAACAATGGGGGCTCTGTTATAGAGCTTCATATGCAAAATCGACTACTTTATTAGTGAGAATATGATCAAAATCAGTGAAAATCAATGAATTTCTGTTTATAAAAATGAATCCTAAAAGAATTTCCATGCAAAATCGACTACTTTACCCGACTGAAATTATTGGTGATTTTTGGTTGTTTTTGTCATTTTTTTGTCATTTTTTTGATTGAAATTATCGAATTTTTGGTCAAAAATCATCAAAAATGAATCCTAACAGCTTTTTCCTACGAGAATTTCCATGCAAAATTGACCATTTAACCCGACTGAAATCGATAATTTCAATCAAAATCAGTGAAAAAACAGTGAAAAACCAGTGAAAACAGGCAAAAATGCATTAAAAACAGTGAATAAAAATATTTCACAGTGAATAAAAAATATTTCACAGTCAATAAAAACTATTTCACAGTCAATACAAAATCGATAATTTCATGTTTGGACCGTTAATGGATGGTTTAGTCGATACGATGGTTCCGATTGATCAAATGTCAAATGTTGAAAGTGTCAGAATTAATATTTTATATACAAATTTGACACTTTCAACATCAATGATAGAGCTGTTAAAACAATCAAATAAGACTTCCACGGTAGTGTTAAAAATCATCCGATATGTCTGACATGTAACAAAAAATGTTGAAACTGTCATAATTAATATTTTATATTCAAATTGGACACTTTCAACATCAATGATAAAGCCGTTAAAATGTCAAAAAAAAGACTTCCCCGGTAGTGTTAGAAATCATCCAACATGTCAAAAATGAGGGAACTGCCAAAATTAATATTTTATATACAAATTAGGCACTTCCCTCATCAATGATAGAGCTGTTAAAATGTCAAAATAAGACTTCCACGGTGGTGTTAAAAATCATCTGACATGTCTGACATGTAACAAAAAATGTTGAAACTGTCATAATTAATATTTTATATACAAATTGGAAACTTTCAACATCAATGATAGAGCCCTTAAAATGTCAAATTAACTGAAAAATGTTTTTGTCTCTACCATTGACCCGTGTGGAAAGGGCGAAAATTAAATTATTAAGGAAATTCGCCCTTTCCACACTTTTGATACAGTTATCTACATATCATTCAGAGTCATCGTATCGAAAGAACCATCTATTAACACTCCAAACAATTTATAATTTATTTCAAATTGTTTTTGTCTGTTAGGTCGGGTACGGGAATTCAAATTGGAAAATTGTTTTACAATTGAAATCTACAATTTCAAATAATAGTCAATGAAGCATTAACAACTAGATTGACTCGTGAGCGATTAGATGCAATTAAGAGATTTTTACCATTCGTGATAGTGTCCGTGAAACATTACAACAACGATAGCTCCTTCAGACTGATTTTACAGAAAGCTCTGAACAACTTTTTTCCCCTATAACTACAACAACGAAACAGATAGTGTCAACAATCTCTGAACAAGGAAAAAAACAAGAAGAGTCTTTTCTCCCTGTGTTAGATAAAATAGCAAAATGAACTAAACAAACAAAAAAATCATTAAAAACACTTCCTCAGGATATATCAACTAAATTTGATGAATTTCAGGAAGAACAACAACGACTAGTTAGTGGACCACCTAAATCAATTATATTTACCGATAGCGCTAAAAAACGAATTCTCAACGAGGATATAGACAATTTAGGTGAATTTGCTGCTAACAGCTATGATTCACAAGAGACGTTTTTCACGGACAATTATACGGATTATAGAATGTCACATAATGAATGGGCTGATATAGTGTATGAAATAAATACTGGGAATTTAGATAGAAGGATGAAGGAATACAGAGACTTCAAGAGACAATTTCAACTCCAAATAAGACAGCAAAAACAAGACCCATACGATGAGAAGGAATTTCTGGGGAGTGGTTTAGTTGGAAACGCTAGCGTTGGAAACTCTTCGAGTTTCTGTCCTGGTAATGTTCTCAGTGATATATCACGATTAGAAGTTCTCATCGGAGGTAAACGAGCTGGAAATAACTCACCGGAAATAATTAATGAAGCAGCTGATATCTGTAGACGGTTATTTGCCGGCGGTATCATGGATATTGCAACATACCGAAATTTCATTGGCGAGTTAGTGGAGGATTATCACAGCGACGATGAATCACTTATTAGATAAATAACAATTGAATAAGAATGATCATACACTACAACCATGACAACCCAGCCAGCGTCTATGTAGTTAATTCACGGTTTCTAGTTTATAGAGCGTACTATGGTGATGGTTTCGGTGATACAATTGCGGGGTTATTTGCAAGAATGGCCCCAAAAGTGATGCCGTTGGCTAAACAATTAGGAATGAAAGCAATTGATGTTATTCGTGATAAGGGTATTAGTGCTGTTGGAGATCCTGCCGGGAAAGCGTTTTCAGCAGCGAAGAATAAATTAACAGCGCTAGTGAAATCACGGAGAAAATCCAAAAGAGGACCACTACCGTCTACAGCAGAGATGCCTGCGAGTGTTAGTAAAATTATAAATAACGCAGTAGATCAAAAACTAGCGTCGCTGGTGACTCCCGACCAAAGCAACATCGCAAATATGATAACAGGAAGTGGCTTACAACCACGACGGGGAAAATCCTACGGATTGTGAAAATCGTTTACGATGAAAATCGCAATTTAGATCAATGGATATATAATAAAATGTTTAAAAGGTCACCTGATTAAGCGTTTAATATAGACGCCCCAGTTCGCAAGGATGATTCTGTACGCGATTATCAATATTACGCCCATCATGCAATAGACTCAAAGAGTCGATCAAGAATTTAACTTCAAGTTCATGCTACCAGTAAATACTTTCTACCCGCTGAAGCGTTTATTGAAGTAGAAGGAGAACTTGTAACAGCTGCTGAAACTCCTGCTGTACCAGCACCGTATCCAGTTGGTACTCAAGTCGGGTTTGTCAATAATGGTATCATGGCGCTATTTGAGAGTACAAGATACCTCATCGATGGAAAAGAAATTGAGTCTATAGATCGCGATGTTGATGCGGCTACAACAATAATCGGGTTAGCGAGATATTCCGATGATTATACAAGATCAGCAGGACCTTCTATGATGTTTGCAAAGGATTCTAAAAATACTGCTGGAGGAAATCAATTTGTTGTAAGACGACCACAGAATAATGTTGGAAATGCTAATGTTAATGTTGAGAATATGATTATAAATGCTGATCCTAATTTCAATCTAGGAGCTGCAACACGTAAATTAATGTTGGAGGGGCGGCGTAGATCATTTTCATGCGCGATTCCACTGCATCATATATTTGGATTCTGTAGAAATGTTCGAAAACTTATCGACGGGGCGAAGCGTACTATAGCACTCGTGCGAAAGAGTGATGATAATGACGCAATTTGGAGGATTTCAGCAGATGCTGCAAATCCTATTGCTGATGCTGGTAAAGTTATTTTAACAAAACTATCATTGTGGATGCCAGTGTTGACTCCATCAATCACCGCAGAAGAACGAGCAGCAGAGAGGGTGAACCCTACAACGTTTTCAGACAAAATTTTGATTGAAATCTTAAAACAAACCTTCCTACGATCTCATTTTAACCAAAAAAAAATGTCTCAGGGGCAAACCCTACAACGTTTTCAGACAAAAAATTGATTGAAATCTTAACGAGCCTTCCCTACGAAATCTCATTTTAACTAAAAGAATGAAAACGGAGACTTTACGATTTTTTAATTAATTTTGGTCACAACTTGTTGTCATCACCCTCAGGGGCAAACCCTACAACGTTTTCAGACTAAAAATTGATTGAAATTTTAACGAAATTTCATTTTAACTAAAAAAATGAAAACGGAGACTTTACGATTTTTTGATTAATTTTGGTCGCAACTTGTTATCATCACCCTCAAAGGCAAACCCTACAACGTTTTTAGACAAAAAATTTATTGAAATTTTAACGGTAACTAAAAAAAAATGAAAACGGAGACTTTTACGATTTTTTAATCAATTTTGGTCGCAACTTGTTGTCATCCACCCTCTCTGCTGCTGAACTTTCAGTTCTGGGTTAATAATTTTTTTTACGATGAAAATCACTAAGATTTCAACCGAATATTTGATCCAGTCCGATACAATATCGTGTCCGAGGATCATGTAAATTTATTGTGACAAATCCGTACGGGGTTGACTGAGCGTGACTAAAGAAATTTCTAAATTGATTATGATCCTTATCACCGCAGCACCAAGTTTGCCAAATATTTCTAAGAGTATGAGTATCAACTCCGTTAAATACACACAATAAATTGCAGTTATCTCTGATGACTTTTGGAACCTGAGTGTAGCGTTGAGTGACATATATCACGTCAGTGTTTTTATGCCTGCCTCTGGAAAAAATCCTAGCAGGATTTTTTTGTTTATCCAACATTACATCGTCGTATACGACTAAATTGTTAAGATCTCCATCAATATCATCAATGCTCGGTGCTTCATCGATATCGGTTATAAATTCAATAATACCCTCGGCGGCAATCTCTGAAGCGTTTTCATTAAAATCTTTTAGCACTTCATAGCATCGTTGATCATCTACGCTAGGAGCAATTAAATACAACTTATCCCAATTCATCCATCTCATTATCAAATTGAGCAACAATTGCGTTTTACCGGATCCAGATGCCCCGATTATAATCATCCGGATAGAGTTTGGTAGCGCTGCATGATGCTTAACTGGTTCTCTTGTTTTAGTCGCTGAAAAATCAATTATATCCATATTTCTATACATAAATTATGGATCTATATTGTATGAAGTGTAAAACGCGTACTGGCACAGATGATGTGACGACGGTTACAACTAGGAATAACAGATCAGCACTAACTGGTAGATGTGCAACATGTGGTATAAAAAAGTTTAGATTTGTTTCTACAAAATCAAAGATTTTACAATTCGGAGATGTTTTTAAAAAAAACGAGGAGGTGACATCGCAGCCAAATTGGCAAAACTCCCTGGAACCCCATCGGCAAAATATCCCGGAGAAAAACACCTTCCAGGGTATAGCTACTGTGGACCGGGAACCAGACTTGATATCAGACTCAATAATCAAAATCAGCCCCGACCCGGTGAAGAACCAATAAACGCCATTGATAAGGCCTGTCACCTTCATGATGTTGCATATAGGAGCAGCGATTTGCAGCAAAGACATCTAGCACATGTAAAATTAATTCATGCATTAAATGCTATTCCTGATAAATCCTTCAAAGAAAAATTAGCTTCATGGTTAATAAAATCGGCTATGAAAAGCAAATTGATGTTAGGTGCCGGTAATTAATAACAACATGGAATCTATTTATTATTCTCCAAAAGGATACTGGCGGGGTAACGCAGTAATCAATAAACTCGCTAGCGCCGCAAAAGTGAAAAAGGCCACTGCGGCTAATTGGTTATCCAAACAAGCTATATGGCAAATTTATCTACCGCGTCCTAAACAAATTCAATTCTCGCATTTTGATGTGACAGTTCCTAATGAAGTTCATCAGGCTGATATATTATTTTTGCCACATGATCGTGGTTACAAATACGCGTTAACCGTAGTTGATGTTGCAAGTCGATACAAACAAGCAGAACCGCTAAAAACAAAATCATCAACTGAAGTCGCTTCTGCATTCGAAAGGATTTATCGAAAGGGTCCTCTGAATTGGCCAAATCTATTGCAGGTTGATCCTGGCAAGGAATTTCAAGGCGCTGTTTTATCAGCGATGAAACATCATAATGTCACCATACGACGAGGGCATACTGCGTTACATCGCGATCAGGCAATTGTTGAGCGATTTAATCGGACGATTGCTGAGCGGTTATTTGGATATCAATACGCAAAAGAATTCATTCAAGAAAAGCGATCCCGTGAATGGGTCAAAAGGTTACCATCTGTGATTACCGCACTGAATAATGAGATTACTAGAACAATCAACATGAAACCTAGCAACGCTATTAAAAAGAAGTCTATACCCGTACAACCACAAAAAGATTTCCCTAGAAACGCTAGCGTTTCCCAACCAATTCTTGGTAGTAATGTCACTGTTAGGTATTTATACGAACCAGGAGAGCTGGAAGGTGGTACAAAAAGGGCTACTGATCCTATTTGGAGTGTTACTGCACACAAGATATCTAGTATAACACGATCAACTGGTAGACCTCCAATCTATAAATTGGATTCAACTGCCCCTCAGCGGGGTTTTACACGCGAACAACTCCAAGTGATTCCTGACGATACTAAATTACCACCACAGGGTCTTAACTAGCGCCGTTGCGTCTATTGCACTCAAGACAAGTCAACATCACATTGTTTCTGATATGACCAATGCTGCTATTCTTTCTGTCTACGGTAAATTGGCGAGGATCCTTATCCGAATACTGCCAACGCATTATACAATTGCAACTCGCGCAGTGATTATTCTGTTGTTTCTTCAAAGTGATTATTAATTCAGCATCAATATCAAATTCTCGTTGTTTTTTTTTATCCTGCTGTTTATAACCAGAAAGTTTTTTATCAATAATTTTAACATCAATATCATCCATTGTTGTGTCATTATCATCGCCACCAATGATTTCATCATCGAAAACAATTCTTCGAAGTTGATTTATTTTTCGTTCTCTCGATACTGCAAGATAGACTAAATTTGACCATTCGATGCGATTATCCACCATCCAAACAACTGTGTCTGTGATAGTCAATCCCTGTGAAGAATGTATCGTCGCTGCGTATCCTAGCGTCCATGGGGATTTATTAGCACGCAATGCATCTTCAACGACGCTGATATCAACCAGCACAATATCATTTAACACTAAATTCTGCTTTTCACTTTGTCCTGGAATATCAACTTTGATATTTTGTCGCCGTGTATCCGAAGGCCTATAACAAAGAGGCACTGGAAGCGTTGCAAATTTTTCTTTATGCAATTCAAATAACTTCATCTGAAGTGTGTCTCTGACTATTTTTCTACTTGCAATTATCAAATCGTTTTGTCTCCACGTTTCCCAAAAATCATTCATTGGAGTTTCTGAAATCACTTCACGCGCTATTTCACACTGGATTCTATCCGGTTGTAATCTAATTAGCGCTTTGAATTCTCGTAATCGTTCATCAATTGATCTATAATCAGTGTTAATTTCTTCATAATAGTCTACAAAACCCTTTAGCCATTCATGTGGGGATGCACCGACAAATGGTGGAGGTTGGCCGTGATCACCGCACATGACGACTTTTGTGTTTTTGTTTAACAACCACTCGAGAAATGTTTGTAATACATCTAATGACACTGTGCATATTTCATCCCAAATTATGATTTCAGGAATGAATTTATCACCCATACGCTCAGGAGTCCATTTGTCACCCTTCCATCGAAAGAAACTATGGTAAGTACAGGCATTTACCCCTCGTTGTTTCATCTCTCTGGCGAGTCTGTGAGTTGGTGTTAGCACAGTCATGTTTGACCGACGAAATAATTCGATTGCACGAGTTGTCTTTCCTGACCCACCACAGCCGTTTAAATAAACTGTCTTGTATCTACATACGGGATCAGATACCGGTGGTGCATTAGAAAATTCTGATTGAATTTCAAAACGGTTATAACAAAGATATTTATCATCCATGGCAACGTCTGCGGATTCACAATACTCGTGTAGTGTTTCCTTTTTAAATCGCCAACGCCCCCACGCTTCCTCGGGATCTGTGAAAGCCGCTACAGCTGATTTGTATTCACTGTGGATATACATCCAATCAGTGGCTACTCTAACCGCGGTATCTGGAAATCTATTTATCATCGTGAATAGATTAATACAAGCATAGGCTAGCATAGAACTTCTCAAATGTGTGTACTGGGAATTATATCCATCACAGTAGGTAACAACCGTACCTAATTTCTCACCATTGGATAGAAAAGCATCCTTACGGGATACAAGTTTTCCTTGTTTCGTTAAATCCGCTTCAATAAAATCGTATTCAGCGACGTCTATGATCAACCGCGAAGAGTATTTTGCATTGTCGTATCTTCCACCCTGGGTAAATTTACCGATTATTCTCCGTCCAAAATCTTTTGCTTGTTCTTTTTTAATTTCAAATAACTTCTTAGACCAATTCATGATTTGTTCTTCATTGAAATCAGGAAATTGTTTTCGCTGTTCGCTAATTATTCTATCTAGATCGGGTTGTGGTAGCCAAACTTCTTTCTGAGCTCGATAGGATATAATCGCTTCACTGACAATTAACGATATTAGCATACCACAATCGATCATATATCTCAATAACACTATTGGCATCCAGGCTTTTTCAGATAGGTGTCTACCAAGCCAAACATAACTACACGGATGTAACCCTGTAGCTAATTCGAATGATATCACACGAGCGAATCCAGTTAAATCAAAATCAGGCAATGGACCATTAATCGCAACACGAGTCATTTCATGCGTGGGGTGTCCAAATCGTTTAAAATACTCAGAGCATTCTCCATACCCGAGAAAACTTCCAGGATAACACGCGGATATATCAATTGAAATCATACCATCAAGTGAGTATTTTGTATTCCACAGTCCTCCATGACCAAATTCGACGCAACTCAATTTAACATCCTCGAGAAAATCACTTCGTGTTGGACGCCATGAGTTTTTTTCTCTTGCGAAGTGAGCTACCACTGATGGAATAGTAAAACTATCCGTTAATATTTTTTCATGGAAACTCTCCAGTGAAAATTCGTTAGCGATTTTTCTCATTCTGTTATCTAATTCTTCAACGCGATATAATTCACCATTTGGTTTTACAAATTGATCGAATCCTATTTCGGGATCTTCATCACTTCTAAGTAACCACACTGACACAGGATCATCTTTACACAACGCGTGAATAACATCAAATAATTTATCTTCATAGAAAACATCCCCGACGAACTCCTTAGGGATATATTTCACGGTTCGTTCTCGTGGAAATATCGTTACTGCAGGTGTCCACGCGTGTTTGTTATGATCAATAATCTGTATTGGCGCTCCATTTTTGTTATATTTCGGTTCGTATAATACTTCTCCGGTTATTGTCGTTACTGATATTGGGAATCTTAATAATGTTTCTAATTTAGCTATATCAGAAATCTTTGCACCATGCTGTTTCACTGTCAGTTCCCATTCGGTTTTTTTCCTACGTCGCAGATCAGTTAGTTTATTTCCTCGGGATGCATTTGTGAAGTGTTCCATTACCCGTGTTGCCACGCAATTCAGTGAACTAGAATATTTCATAGGAGCTAGTTTTGCGATATCGGGTTTATCATTTAACGGATATATCCCATAAACCATTGCTGTTACGGGATAAGATCTTTCGTAGTATGGTTTGTCGATTCCAGTTAGAATTCCTGGTTTGGAATCTCTACTCACAATGACAGTTTTTTTTTCTTGAGGATTGGTTCAAATTTATCCCTAATAATCCATTTGCCATCGACTTCGATAATGAATTTTATTCGGAAAAAATACCTTTTTTCCCCAACACGTGAAATTATCACTGCTGCTTTTTCATCATTCATGGTAGCGTCAACAACACCATCAATTCGAAATGTTGACCAACAATAAGATGCTCCATCACGCTTGAATTCATTAAAACAGTCTCTGATTTTACTAATCATGGCTTTATTAAGAATTGTATTCTTTGGTGTATTAGAAACTATATCAAGATTGAATTGAGCATCTTTCCAGGGTAATCTCTTGGACGTTTTTTTTGGTTTATCGAGATTAAATTTAGGATTAATTTTTAATAATCTCTTAAACTCTTTCATGTTTCCGTCTATTAAACGTTTTTTGGGTTTATCGAGATTAAATTTAGAATTAATTTTGTTACGTTTTTTGGGTTTATCGAGATTAAATTTAGGATTAATCTTCAATAATCTCTTAAACTCTTTCATGTTTCCGTCTCTTGGACGTTTTTTGGGTTTATCGAGATTAAATTTAGGATTAATTTTGTTACGTTTTTGGGGTTTATCGAGATTAAATTTAGGATTAATCTTCAATAATCTCTTAAACTCTTTCATGTTTCCGTCTCTTGGACGTTTTTTGGGTTTATCGAGATTAAATTTAGGATTAATCTTCAATAATCTCTTAAACTCTTTCATGTTTCCGTCTCTTGGACGTTTGAGATTAAATTTAGGATTAGTTTTGTTACGTTTTTTTGGTTTATCGAGATTATATTTAGGATTAATCTTCAATAATCTCTTAAATTCCTTATCAGTATTGAATTCAGCATTTTTCGAAGGCGTTCTCTCAAACTTCTTCATGCTATAATTAAAACAAGCATTTAAATGAAAGAATTTTATATAATGAATCACTGCAAATGGCTCATGATTGGATCAACGACTCCGTGTAACAAATCATGCAGAAATGAGTTCTGTGGGTATCATATGCAAAGCTTTCGTCGTGGAAGCCTTGGTCCGTTACCCTGCATACGATGTGGGGTTGGGGTCAGAGGGAAATCGCAGTTGTGTTTGAATTGTGGTGGTAAACGATATAGGGAATTGAAGCGTTATTATGACAAAAGAATAAAAAATGGACAATCAATCAGACATTATGACCCTGAAAAAGTCCTTGACTCTGTCCCTGACAAAGTCAGTATCCCTGACAAAGTCAAGGATAAAATCATAAGAACCCCCAAAGACTACATCGAAAGATTTTCCAAAGATGTAATCATTAGACCAAACAATGAATTAGACAAACAATAGTATAATATATAAATGAACCAAGAATTCAGACCACACCCTGTGATCACAAATTATAAAGCATCTAGTGATGGTACTGTCAGAAACCGTAGACTGAAGAAACCAGTTGGTGCTGTGAATAATCGAGGGTATTTGATGTTTGGTGCTGGAAAGAAAATTTATTACTGCCATCGTTTCGTGTACGAGTGTTTCCATGGATTGATCGAAGATGGTTTTGTTATTGATCATAAAGATTCCAATCCAAAGAATAATTCTTTATCAAATCTAGAAGTTGTTACACAGAGTGAGAATTTGAAACGGGGGAAGACTGGTACTTGCTCAAATCGAGCGAGACCCGTAAAATCTTTGAATACAACAACTAACGAGGAAAAAATATTCCAATCAATATATGAAGCCGGTAGGCATTTCGATATTTGTAGAGCCTCAGTAAGATATGTTGCAGAGGGGATTTATCGATCGGCGATTTCAAAAAAGACCGAACAAAAAATTCAATTTATTTATGTCTGATGCGTCATATTTTTCATTTAGAAATATATAATTGTTATAGAATAATGAATTCTGAAAAAATTAATAGCATTATTGATGAAATTTCAAAATTGAAAAGTCAGGATATCAAACTATCAGATGGTTTAAAACCTGATCAAATCATGTCGGATTTTCAGGATATCGAATACGGAGTTAACACTAACAAGTATATGCTACCCAAGAAATACGCGCTAATCAAGAGAATTCAGAATTCTATTCGAGACTCTCTTTCATTTTCCAGTGA
Organism: Unio delphinus; assembly: GCA_029339505.1. NCBI lineage: Eukaryota > Metazoa > Mollusca > Bivalvia > Unionida > Unionidae > Unio > Unio delphinus. Next base: position 13,407,113 of record JAQISU010000029.1, on the reverse strand, counting down.
CGTAAGTGCGTTCGTTCCGTTATTTACTATCGTAGAAGGAATACGAAAAGAATTAGGTAGGGAATACGAATTGAAAAAAGAGGTTAATTCTAAAGTAAGAAACCTACGAGCGTTAATTCAAGAAAATGAACAATTTTGATCGACCCTTCAAAGAGATTTTGTCATTTTTTGATTGTGACCGACCCTCAGAGAGATTTTCATTTTTTTTAGCATTGTTTGATTGAAAACAACAAAATAAGTGAATAAAAAATATTTCACACTGAATAAAAAATTGGTGGACGGTTCCTATTGATCAATGGAAAAGTGAGGAAAGTGTGATATTAATTATTTTATATCGGAATTTCCACACTTTCCTCATCATTGATAACGCCGTTAAAACAACAAAATAACGCTTCCACAGTGACAAAGTCACTAATGGCAGAGCCATCAATGTTAAAAAAATCATCCGACATGTAACAAAATGTGTTTTCGTCTCTGTTCGGAAAATTGTTTTGCAATTAAAAAATTGTTTTGCGATTTCAAATAATGGTCAATGAAGCATTAACGACCCGATTGGCTCGTGAACAACTAGATGCAATCAAGAAATTTATACCAATTCGTGACTCTGTACGGAATAAACTGCAACAACGACAGAGTTTACAAACTGATTTTGCCTTGGGGTCTGAAGAATTGTTTAAACCAGTAACCACAGCAACGAAAGGGGTAGAGCGTGCTATACTGGGAGATGTTCCCGAGACGGGGAAATTTGTTATCGGTGAACTTGAAAAAATAGCAGCGAAAACTGAACAAACAAAACAGGCTATACAAAAAATAGAATAAAAAAAAAACAGTAGATGATTTACGCATGAGGTTTAACGAGGAAGGGTTAGCAGCAATTGATAAGACTGATCCAACAGAAATTCCTGCTCTTGTTGTTACGACTTATGAAAACAGGAAAAAGATGTTGAAACCAGAACACCATAAGTTTGTTAGGAGTATAACTCATTGGGCTGATATATTCTACAAAATCAAAACTAAAGAAAGTCAAATTAAGAAAGATAGTGCATCCTATATTGAATATATCAATGCGGTGGGTATAGTGTATAATCAATACGAAGAGTTTAAACAACAACAAAAACCGCAAAAATTGCGAGGAAAGCGACAGAAACCTGCAAAGAAAGTATTCTACTCGCCTAAAAAACTACAACAACTATCACCTGATCGAGATGATGATGATTATGATGATTATGATGATACTCTTGATTATTTACAACCCACGGATGAAGCAGCTGGTTTTAGCGGAAGTGGATTGCAAGATTCCAGTGAAAATCCAAGGATTGGAAACTCTTCAGGTTTCTGTCCTGGTAGTGTTTTCAGTGACATATCACGATTAGAAGTTCTTGTAGGAGGTTTCCGAGCTGGAAATAACTCACCGGAAATAATTAATGAAGCAGCTGATATCTGTAGACGATTATTTCAAGGCGGTATCATGGATATCAGCACCTATCGAGATTTCATTCGCGAGTTAGTGGAGGATTATCACAGTGATTGATAAATTGTTTTACAATTGAAAAATGGTTTCTGATTTCAAATAATGATCATACACTATAATCATGATAAACCAACCCCCGTCTATGTAGTTAATTCACGGTTTCCAGTTTATAGAGCATACTATGGCGATGGTTTGGGTAATACCATTGCGGGGTTATTTGCAAGAATGGCTCCAAAAGTGATGCCGTTAGCTAAACAATTATCAATGAAAGCAATTGATGTTATTCGTGATAAGGGTATCAGTGCTGTTGGAGATCTTGCCGGAAAAGCGTTTTCAGCCGCAAAGGATAAAATAACATCATTGGTGCGACGAGAAAAATCCAAAGGATTTTCAAAGAAACCGTTACCGTCTACCGCGGAAATGCCTGCACGGGTTAGTAAAATTATAAATAACGCAGTAGACGAAAAACTAGCATCGATGGCCTTGCCATCATTGATAACTCCCTTGATAAATCAAGGGGACCAAAGCAATATTGCAAATATGATAGCAGGAAGCGGCTTTAAAAAACTACGTCGAAAACGCTAGCGTTTTTCACGATGAAAATCCTACGGATTTTACGATTTAGACTCTGATAAATAGAATAAAATGTTCAAAAAGTCACATGATCCGGCGTTTGATATAGACGCCCCAGTTGGCAAGGATGATTCTGTACGCGATTATCAATATTACGCCTATCATGCAATAGACCCAAATAGTCGATCGCGAATTGAACTTCAAGTTCATGATACCAGTAAATACTTTCTACCCGCTGAAGCGTTTATTGAAGTAGAAGGTGAACTTGTAACAGCTGCTGATACTACTGCTGTACAAGCACCGTATCCAGCTGGTACTCAAGTCGGTTTTGTCAATAATGGTATTATGGCGTTATTTGAGAGTGCAAGATATCTCATCGATGAAAAAGAAATCGAGTCTATAGATCGCGATGTTGATGTGGCTACAACAATAATCGGGTTAGCGAGATATTCTGATGATTATACAAGATCGGCAGGACCTTCTATGATGTTTGCAAAGGATGGTAAGAATACCGCTGGAGGAATTCAATTTGTTGTAAGACGACCAAAGAATAATGCTGGCACCGCTAATATTGATGCCGAAGATATGATTATAAGCAACGATGTTAATTTCAATCTAGGAGCTGCAACACGTATGTCAATGTTGCAAGGGGCTCGTAAATCATTTTCATGCGCGATTCCACTGCATCACATATTTGGATTCTGTAGAAACGTCCGAAAAGTTATCTACGGGGCGAAGCATACAGTAGCGCTTGTACGAAAGGGTGATGATAATGACGCAATTTGGAGGATTCCAGCAGACAATGCAAATCCCAATGCTGATGCCGGTAAAGTCAATTTAACAAAAATATCAGTGTGGATGCCAGTGTTGACTCCATCAATCACCGCAGAAGGACGATTACTATCATTTATGGATCAAGGAGGAAAATCATTATTAAGTTGGCTAACCGTGAGTACAGATGTTAAACAATCAAGTCTCAACGGGATATTCACGTGGAACCTAGCATCAAAACAAGGCGTTTCTGCGCCACGCAATATATTTGTAGTGTTACAGGATAACGCACGAGTTGGCGATCAACGTTTCAGTCATATGATATTTGATCAATTAGGTGTTAAAGACGTCTCACTGAGAATAAACGGCCAGCAGGAACCATCCGAAGACATACAACTTAATTACACAGAAAATCATATTGCTCGCGTGTATCATAGATTGCTGTCGTTAATGGCACGCGATCAAAATGTTGATACTGGTCTACAAATATCACAATACGACTTTAAGAGTTTATATCCGATCTATTACTTTTCGCTGGAACATCTTGATTTAACAAGACAGTCTGTCGTTGATAAACACTTTAGAGCTAATGTAACCAGTCCTGGTGGTATTGCTAATTATAGAGCGGTTGCTGTCATTCTCAGTGACAAATCAATGCTACTCGAAGGTGTTGGAGGAAGAATGAGAGTGGTAGATGCGCCAGTGGAAAACATGTAATTGAAATCTTCGATTTAGAATTAATCTGTTATGTATAATGTCGTATAGTAATATCAATGTGTCGTTGACACCTGGTCAATTAAAAAAATTGCAATCCAAATCAGCTAAGCAATGTGGAACCACTATCACGCTAAAACCCAATCAAATGACTGGCGGGGCGAATAAATTATCGCTGACAACTCGTCAAGTAAAACATTTCAATGATGCACTTGTAGCAAAAAAAGGAGTTCAGGTTACTCTTTCTGCAAGCGCGATTAAAAACATGGAAAAGACTGGTGGTATATTTCCGTTGTTAGCTGCGATTCCAGCATTGATTGCGGCAGCAGCCCCAGCGGTAGCTAAAGCGGCAGCGTTAGGGGCTGTTGGTACCGCGGCAGGAATGGCACTAAAGAAAGCAACGGGGAAGGGGTATAAAAAAAAGGGAAAGGGTCTAAGACTACCAGGAACCCCGTATTCGTGGTACAGCGGAAAAGGTCTAAGACTAGGACCGGTTTATTAACTCAAAAATCTTCGATGGTTCCTATGTCCAATTTTGATTTAATTGATGCTGCTAAAAAACTCGCCATAAAAAACTTCAGAGGTGTCTTTATGAAAGATCAATTACCGACACAACCCAACAGCGTTGAAACCGGTATCATTAATCTCGATAACAGCAGCGGACCTGGTACTCACTGGGTTGCATACGCTATTGATCCACGTGGGATTGTCTATTTTGATTCATATGGATTAGCACCGCCAAAAGAGTTTATGCGTTATATAAAAACTTTTCCAATGAAGACTTGGTATTCTACGCTACCAACACAAACGATGATTGATCCACCAACATGTGGCAGCGAAGTATTAAATGTTCTTGATGCTATTTCTAACTCCTTGGGTAACCCAAGGGGAAAACCACCACATGTTGTCGTAAATGAATACACCAGGAATCGCTGGCGAAAATCGATGATTTTTCGACGAAGTCGTCAACAAAGATTTTAGAGAGAGAGAGAGAGTTTTACAATAACATGATTGATATTTGGGGAAGACCTCTGAAACCTAAACCCGATGACACTGCAACGGGTGATATAAAAAAACTAATCGAAGATGAAATCGCTGAGACGTTAAATTTAACAAGTGTTGACCCGAACGAAATAGTTGTATTTCAAGACAAACAGGGTAAATTGAAAAGCAGTGATGTGTCGTTGGATGATATTTTGATACGACAACACGACGCCGCTGAAAACTCTATTGCGCTATATTCCAGCGGTGGACGACTTAAAGCCAGTAATATATCCGCGGATGACATTTTAAAACGGCAGCAAGACGCCACTGAAAACTCTATTGCGTTGTATTGCAGCGACGTACGACTTAAAGCCAGTAATATATCCGCGGATGACATTTTAAAACGGCAGCAAGACGCCACTGAAAACTCTATTGCGCTATAATCCAGCGGTGGACGACTTAAAGCCAGTAATATATCCGCGGATGACATTTTAAAACGGCAGCAAGGCGCCACTGAAAACTCTATTACGTTGTATTCCAGCGGTGGACGACTTAAACCAGGCGCACTTGTGTCTACGATCACCGACGCAATTGCCGCCCACGACAGCATGATTGCCACCCGCGGCCGTGAGCTGGATGATTATATACGAGGTTATAATAGTTTTCGCAAAAATGTCATACATAAATTCTTTGGAACCCCGCTTGTGGTTGGCATGACTCTCGCTGAAATCAAAATTTTTCTATCGCTATTCTTTTTTAACAAGGACGCGGAGAGGATGATGAATGAAAATGAAATCAAGGCAAATTATCTTGATATTTCTAAACTAATAGAAAATCTTGAAAAGGTGCAGAAACCCACTAACGACGTCGTTGTTAAGTTTTTTGGAACCCCACTTGTTGCAGACTCGACTCTCGCTGAAATTAGCGCGGCAATCAATAAGGTAAAAATTCCACATAGTGTAAGCACTGTTAATAACATCGTGTACACGGTTGATAGTGGAACCCTTGATTGGATCCGAGGAAAAGATAATTATCTTCGTGTTGGCTACAGACATACTAGTGTACCAGGCTGCTACCGACTTACAATAATACATCCCCATAAATTTGATTTAGAATTCAGCAACACAGGTATCCGCGGTGTCAACACGCTGACATATATACTCAATGAAATACCAATCCTGTTTACGATTACTATTACTATAAATAATTCCGACGAGTTCGTGATTAGGGAGTCACTACCCTGGATAATAGAATTTGTATCCGGTATCCCCTCATCCAATCCTAAAACCGAATCGATTATAGGATAATTGAAAACACCAGCGGGTTTAAGTAAATAACTAAATTGAAAGGAAAATCCTTCGGATTTCACAATTGAAAACGCTAGCGTTTTTAAAATAAAAATGATTTCATCAACGCAATGTCGCTATTATCAGGTCAGAGAATTTCAAACTAGACTCAAAACCCTCGCCGAGGAGTATCAAATAAAAATAAAAAAATACCGACGAAGAATCACCGCAATTGATATTACTATGTACTCGGTGTCAAGCGTTCTCGCTGGCGCCGGAATAATACTTGCATCGGTTACAATGATTGCCCCGGTCGTGGTTCCAATTTGCATTTCTGCGGTGGCTACAATCGCGGGTATATCGACCGGGATAACAAAAAAAATATCATCATGTAGCCAGAGAAAACTGCAAGATTACTTAATTCAATATCATGTTGCATCAACCGCATACTCGCAATTATCCTCGATGATATCGTCGTCACTCGATGATACAATTATATCAGATAGTGAGTTCTCAGCGATGGTCGGTATTTTTGATTCCGCGATATCGAAATTAGAGCGACAACAACAGTATAATAACGATGACAACACGGATGGAATTAAAAAACACGAACCCAAAAACCAGAATGATATCAATAACATCAACGATATCAGATACTGAGAACTCAGTGATGGTCAGTATTTACGATTCCGTGGTGTCAAAATTAGAGCGACAACATGAGTATAGCAACGATGACAACACCGATGGAATTACTTCAACGAATAGTGGAAAAAACAAACCCAGTACAAACAAGTATGATATCAATAACATCAACGGAACCCGAGTTTAGTGTGAATTTCCCTAGCCCAGTCCCCGTGAAGGAGATAGCGCTAGCAAAACTACGAGTGTATCACAGTTGGCCTAATATCAGATCAAAATCATTTGGTGGTCAACAACCGAATAATTCCTTGGTGTTCGCGAATAAGAATAAAGAAGACGGGACTCCAGACTGGAACGTTGTTTCGATACCAACTGGGTCATATCAAATTGAACAAATCAATAACGAATTTCAACGTAGAATAAAATCGATTACTGGAAAAGAATCGAAAATCGCTATAACGGTTCATGAACCGACACTATCATCCGCAGTTGAAATAAGCACAGAAGGATACGTCGTAGATATCTATCAGAGTTTTATTAGAACCGTACTAGGATGGCCTGAAAACCCACCTCAGGAAACCGTTGTTGTATCACCCGAACCTAAAAAATCTGATTATGTCACCAACGTGATAAAACCCGATAATCCAGTAAAAAGTTATAAAGATCATAGAATTATTACAGATTTTTTAAGTATCGAATACCACGCAACTGGGAAAGAGAAGGATGGGGATATCATAGAGAGATATCATTTTATTGACGAACCTAAAATCATTAAAAATTTCACAGCGATGAATAATGATTTTTCACTGTTGTTAATATCTCTTAAATCTGGTACTCTTACCCGAGATGAATTTATCAGTGTCGTAGAAATATGCAATAAAATCATCGACGATATGGAAACATTTAATTTAAAAATTATTCAGGATATACTAGATGATGATAATCCCGTATGGAGAACAAATTTTGCACTAGACTATAAAACCCCCGTCAAAGATATTCCGGCATTCAAACTACCAGGATATAAAGTACCAGAACTAAAAAAACTTCTCAGTGATGATATCGATGTTGGTTTTAAAATAATTCATGATGCATGGAAAAAAACAACATCACCGGAAATAAAAATCCTCAAACATAATAATGACCCAGACGGTGGCGGCAGACATATCGCTCCGTTCAACGTGAATATATCCTCAGTGATTGCGCTCAATTTAGTATGCGATGTTATCGAAGGAAGCTATCAAATTAATCTCGAACGATCAAATCAAGCTCAGCAAGGATACATTCTATACTCATTTGCACCAATAGCCCCTCCAGGATTTTTAATAATTGAGTCTCCGGTTAATCCTGTCTATATGCGATGCCATAATAATTCGTTAACGAGAATTAATTTTAGACTCACAGACCAGTCAAATAATCTGATTGATTTACAAGAGGAGGTGTTACAAATTAGTCTGTTTGTAAAATCCTAAAAGGATTTTCATCTTAGTGATTTTCATCGTACAAAAATTATTAACCCAGAACTGAAAGTTTAGCAGCAGAGAGGGTGAATGACAACAAGTTGCGACCAAAATTGATTAAAAAATCGTAAAAGTCTCCGTTTTCATTTTTTTTTAGTTACCGTTAAAATTTCAATCAATTTTTTGTCTAAAAACGTTGTAGGGTTTGCCTTTGAGGGTGATGATAACAAGTTGCGACCAAAATTAATTAAAAAATCGTAAAGTCTCCGTTTTCATTTTTTTAGTTAAAATGAGATTTCGTTAAAATTTCAATCAATTTTTTGTCTAAAAACGTTGTAGGGTTTGCCCCTGAGGATGATGACAACAAGTTGTGACCAAAATTAATTAAAAAATCGTAAAGTCTGCGTTTTCATTTTTTTAGTTAAAATGAGATTTCGTAGGGAAGGCTCGTTAAGATTTCAATCAATTTTTTGTCTGTAAACGTTGTAGGGTTTGCCCCTGAGACATTTTTTTTGGTTAAAATGAGATCGTAGGAAGGTTTGTTTTAATATTTCAATCAAAATTTTGTCTGAAAACGTTGTAGGGTTCACCCTCTCTGCTGCTGAACGATTACTATCATTTATGGACCAAGGAGGAAAATCATTACTAAGTTGACTAACGGTAAGTATAGATGTTAAACAATCAAATATTAACGGGTTATTCACTTGGAACCTAGCATCAAAACAAGGGATTGCTGCGCCACGTCATATATTTATTGCATTACAGGATAACACACGAGTTGGCAATCAAATCTTCAGCCATATGATATTTGATCAATTAGGTGTTAAAGACGTCTCACTGAGAATAAACGGCCAGCAGGAACCATTTGAAGATGTACAACTTAATTACACAGAAAATCATGTTGCTCGCGTGTATCACAGGTTGTTGTCATTTATGGCACGCGATCAAAATGTCGATACTGGTCTGTAAATATCACAATACGACTTTAAGAGTTTATATCCGATTTATTACTTTTCGCTGGAACATCTTGATTTAACAAGACAATCCGTCGTTGATATACACTTTAGAGCTAATGTGACTCGTCCTGCTGCTATTGCTAATTATAGAGCAGTTGCTGTCATTCTCAGCGACAAATCAATGCTACTCGAAGGTGTTGGCGGAAGAATGAGAGTGGTAGATGCGCCAGTGGAAAATGTATAATTGAAATCCTTTCGGATTTTTTCCATTGAATTGTTTCGCGATTTAGAATTAATCTGTTATTATATAATGTCATATAGTGGTATTAGTGTTGCCCTGATGCCGGGTCAGGTCAAGAAATTGCAATCAGAATCGGGTAAAAAATGTGGAGCCACAATAACGCTGAAACCTAATCAAATGAATGGTGGGGCGAATAAATTGTCGCTGACAACTCGTCAAGTTAAACACTTCAATGATGCTTTCAAGGATAAAAAAGGCGTTCAGATCACTCTCACTGCGGCTGCTATCAAAAATATGATTAAAACCGGCGGTATATTCCCATTGTTTGCTGTAATTCCAGAATTAATTGCAGCGGCCGCACCAGCAGTTGCAAAAGCGGTCGCATTGGGAGCAGCTGGAGCCTTGTAAACGAAAGCGGTACAAAGCATTGCTGAATCATATGAACCGAAGAAAGGACGAGGGTATAAAAATGGGAAAGGGTCTAAGACTACCAGGAACCCCGTATTCATGGTACAGCGGAAAAGATCTGATAATCCCAGGAACAGTTTACTAGTGCCTATGTCCAATTTTGATTTACTCGATGCTGCTAAAAAATTAGCCATACAAAACTTCAGAGGTGTCTTTATGAAAGATCAGTTGCCGACACAAACAAACAGTGTTGAAACCGGTATCATTAATCTCGATAGCAGCACCGGACCTGGAACTCACTGGGTTGCATACGCTATTGATCCACGTGCAATTGTCTATTTCGATTCATATGGATTAGCGCCAGTGAAGAAATTTATGCGTTATATAAATCACTTAAAAACTCCTCGTTGGTATTCTACGCTACCAACACAACAAATGAATGATCCCCCAATATGCGGAAGCGAAGTATAAAATGTCCTTGACGCTATTTCTAACTCCTTGGGTAACCCAAGGGGAAAACCACCACATGTTGTCGTAAATGAATACACTAGTAATCGCTGGAAATCGAAACGATTTTGGAGAAAGATGTATAAAATAACATGATTGATATTTGGGGGAGATCTTTGAAACCAACCACAGAAATGTCTGCAACCCTTGATTCTATCAAGGATATAAAAAAAATAATCGAAGATGAAATAGGTGATACGTTGAACTTAACAAGTGTTGACCCCAATGAAATAGTTGTATTTCAAGATCGTCATGGTAAATTGAAAACTAGTAATATTTCTCTGGATGATATTTTGGTTAAACAACAAAACGCAATCGAGGATACTATCGCGTTATTTTCTGATGAGGGTAAACTCAAACCGGGTGTACTTTTTTCGACTATTACAGATAGACTAAAAACTCTCAACGATGAGTTGAAAAATTCTGTGTTGGAACTAACAACACTTCAATCTAAAACTGAAGAACACGGAAACCAGTTTTCAAATTTTCGTAGAAACATCGTGCATAAATTTATTGAAACCCCGTTGGATAAAATTGAAATAAAAGTCCCCGATATAAAAAATCCATCGATGAGACGAAAAAATTCATTGAAAAAACAAAAATTTCTCGTGAGAAAACCAACAACTTAGTATACACGATCAACACGGATCATTTTGCGTGGACACCTACAAACAATATACTAAGTATCACTGCAACCGTTAAAGGTATTTATCGATTAACACTAGTAACATCGACTCAATTTAATATATCATCGTCGAGTTCATCCGGGGTCAACAATACAACTTCAACGATCATGGACAAGGATATAACTGAAAAGTTCACGATAACATCTACTAATAAAAATTTGGTTAGGGTTTCAACAACGTGGTATTTGGAATTTGTAGCGGATTTAAGTAAATAACGGTTTCAATTAAAATCTGTTATAATAAATAAAATGTCGTCATCAACGGTACCTTCGGTATCTCAATATCGCTATGATCAGGCCAGAGAGTTTTCAATGAAACTCAAAACTCTCACTGAAGAGTATGCAATGAAAATTAAAAAATACCAAAGAAGAATCACAGCAGTTGACGTTACCGTGTACTCTGTGAGTCGTGTAATCACCGGAGCTGGTATTATACTATCTTCAGTGACAATGATTGCACCGATAGCTGTTCCAATTTGTATATCGGCGGCAGCAACAATCGCGGGAATAATTTCGATAATAACAAAAAAAATATCATCATGCAGCCAGAGTAAACTGCAAGACTACGTGATTAAATTTCCTGTTGTACCAACCGCGTACTCGCTATTGTCATCGATGATATCGTCGTCGCTCGATGACACATTAATATCCGATAGTGCGTTCTCAGCGATGGTACGTGTCTATGATTCTGCGATGTCAAAATTACAGCGACAACATGAGTATAATAACAATGACAACACCGCAGGAATTACTTCAACGAATAGTGGAGAACACAAATCCAGTACAAACAAGCATGATATCAATAACATCAACGAATCCAGAATTCAGTGTGAATTTCCCTATTCCGATTTCCGTGAAGGAGATAGCGCTAGAAAAATTACGAGTGTATCACAGTTGGCCTAATATCAGATCAAAATCATTTGGCGGTCAACAACCGAATAATTCCTTGGTATTTGCGAATAAGAAAAAACAAGACGGGACTCCAGACTGGAACGTTGTTTCGATACCATCTGGGTCGTATCAAATTGAACAAATCAATGCTGAATTAGCACGTAGAATAAAATCGATTACTGGAACAGAATCGAAAATCGCTATAACGCTTCATGAGCCGACGCTATCATCCGCAATTGAGATAAACTCTCCTTCTTATGTCGTAGATATTTATCAGAGTTCTATTAGAACCGTACTAGGATGGCCTGAATTACCTCCCCGGGGGGAAACCTTTAATTAACCACCTGAACCACAAAAATCTGATTATATCACCGACAGGATAAAATTTGATAATCCAGTAAAAAGTTATAAAGAATACGACGAATTGAATGTTTTTACGGAAGTAAAAGAAGGGTTATTAATACCTGTTGATAGTGATATAATTACAGGTGTACATAACAAAGCTAAAAAAGATGTACTTAAACAGAATTTTAAAAGGATGAATGATGATTTTTCATTATTGTTAATATCTCTTAAATCTGGTGGTCTCACCCGAGATGAATTTATCAGCGTCGTAGAAACATGTAACAAAATTATTGACGATATGGATACATTTAATATACTAGTTATTCAAGCTGTATTAGGAGGCAACTCTGAAACGAGAAAAGAGTTCATATTAGATTTTAATATCCGCCTTGTAGATATTACAACATTCAAACTACCAGGATATAACGTACCAGAACTAAAACAACTTCTCACTGACACCATCGATGTTGGTTTTAAAATAATTCATGATGCATGGAAAAAAGCAGCATCACCGGAAATAAAAATCCTCAAACATAACAATGACCCAGACGGAGGCGGCAGACATATCGCTTCGTTCAACGTGAATATATCCTCGGTGATTGCGCTCAATTTAGTATGTGATGTTATCGAAGGAAGCTATCAAATTAATCTCGAACGATCAAATCAAGCTCAGCAAGGATATATTTTGTATTCATTTGCACCAACAGCTCCTCCAGGATTTCTAATTATTGAGTCTCCGGTTAATCCAGTCTATATACGGTGTCATAATGATTCGCTAACGAGAATTAATTTCAAAATCACTGACCAGTCCAATAATCTAATTGAACTACAGGGTGAGGTTCTACAAATTAGTCTGTTTGTAAAGTCGTGAAAATTCTTCGAATTTCATTCTTAAAAGATTGTTTGAGTGTCCGTCGTTTTTTTTACCCAATGGAGGCATTTCGAGGAAGCCTCAATTCACCCCCTGCAAGATCGTGTTCCAGACAAAATCACTAAGGCTCCATTTGCCAAATGGAGACTTTCTTTTTTTTTTTTTGGTTAAAACACGAGATTTCGTAGGAAGGCTCTATTTGTTGTTTTGAGGGATTTATCGATTTTTTGTCTAAAAAATGTCCGGCTCACCCCCTCTGCTGCTACTACAAACACAGAAAAGCACTTCTCCATAAATTAATAAATATATCTGTGCAAGAAAGCTTTTCTTCACCACTCATTTCTCTTGTTCAAAATAATGGCCCTACTGTCTTTGATCATATTTGTTAATTAGTTTGCTAATTATACTAATTAATAATAATTATACGTTTTCGATTTATCAATTGAAATGAGTTGACCTGACAAATGACCTTGACCTCTAGCTCTTATGCAAGTATAATTTCTGAAACTTTTTCTTTTAGTCCATTTCTGTCATTTGATATTTGATACAAGAAAGGTAATTGCAGTGATAACACAAAGCAAGTCCACATTTAACTGAGCATAACAATATAATAAATACAATACAATACAATACAATACAATACAATACAATACAATACAATACAATATAATACAATACAATACAATACAATACAATACAATACAATACAATACAATACAATACAATACAATACAATACAATACAGTACAATACAACACAACACAACACAACACAATACAATACAATACAATACAATACAATACAATACAATACAATGCAATGCAATGCAATGCAATGCAATACAAGACAAGACAATACAATATAACCAATAGAACCAATACAATACAATTCAATACATCCAATACAATACAATACAATACAATCCAATACAATACAATTCAATACAACACAACACAACACAACACAACACAACACAATACAATACAATACAATACAATACAATACAATACAATACAATACAATACAATACAATACAATACAATACAATACAATACAACCAATGTTTCTGCAAGTCTGAGATCAAAAAAAGGCCATCACCAAATTAGGTCCTCTCAGAAAAGTGTGTGTTAATTGGATTTTTAACGTAGCTAATAAAATAGTTCAGTATGTTGGCTACGATATCTGCAGTGTGCCAGCTTATAGTGATGTCTAGCAGTGGGGCATCATGCTAAAGACATGTAACATGATGTCCCAGTGACCCAGTCACCACTAGGCCACCTGACTGGTCTCTCAAAAATGCTCGTGGACATATCTATGTTTGTTTATTGAAATTTTGCATGTTTTAATGCAACAAGGCATTTTACAATAATGATAATGATACTGAAATCGAAATAAAAGGCAGAAGTAAAACATGAATGACACCTGATAAAACTGATTAAATTGGCATTTGATTATTCAATGCTGCCACCAGTAAGCATTTTGTCATATTTTTAATGTTCATAATGTTTCTCAAATATTTTTATTTATAATGATGAAGATGTTTATTTGAAAGAAAATTAAAAAAATTAAACCAGATTTTTAAAGGTTGAGACATTAATGACATTGATGTAAATTTTCATGTCTTGCCACCGTTTCCAAAAAATAGCGATATATCAAGGTTTCATTTAACAATTTTGATCACTAGTTTCTTAATGTCTAACAAACATAGGCACTTGTTTTGTATTTTACAACAAAACAAATGCGATCCATGCCTGGCACTGAAAAGCAGATATTGAATGGAGGTTGTAAAATTATAATAATATTACTACTACTACTACTACTTCTACTACTACTACTAATAATAATAACAAACAATTTATTTTCAGGTTTTACTCACTTGCTGATGGAGGGAATTGCCTTAATCACCCACATAAATCTGTCGCAGTCTCATCCCCTATTCAAGCTACTTGCGCCACATTTCCTAGATCTTATCGCTATCAACATGTAAGATACATTTATTTATTTCTTACAATTTTTTTATCAAGGTAGACACGTAATTAGTATATATAGTATGTCTATAGGTGATGTCGGAATATAATATTACTTTAGATAATTTCATTTGGTTTGCTACTATGGAGCACAAAAACGATGGTCGATAACAATTATATTGTAGCAAGGCTTTGAGGAAGTTGCATTTCTCCTGAACGCACCATGGTATCTAACCCAGAATCAACTGATTGTATGATTCATGCCAATATTTAAATGTTCATCAAACCAAAAGAAAAGACGTCCACAATCTCTACAGGTAAAATACAGCAAACTCCCCAGGCTGCAGAGTATCCACTCATTGCATGTAATTAGCAATGTTACCCCAAATTGTTTAGATGTAATTTTTATAGAGACTTAGGTGAATCGCTATCATATGTAAAAATAGTTTGGAGATGAAACATTACAAGGTTAAAAGACTTTTGAAGGAAAAGTAGAAAATTCGCAAAGCTGCTTATTTGATGTAAATCTGCCAAGTCAGTGAAGAATGCTATAACAAAATCAAACATAATGCAAATACAAAGTTATTATGAAACAAATTAAGTATAGCACTGGCTATATATAAGTGTCAATTAATTCATTGTTAATGTAAAAGGTAAACACAAAATAATTACACAATGAAAGAATGCAAGCACATAAATTATACATTCAATGTGTACTTTATGCAGAAACGTTGTATTAAATACAAACAAGAAGCAGATTAACATAATATAAACAGTTTAAGCTAAACAGTAATGAATCAAGCGGGCCTTGTGTTACAAACATCATGCCTCATTTCTTTTGTCAAATCAGGGAAACTATTTAGCTTTTTACTTATTGTCGAGGAAATAATTAAATGTTAATGTGGACTAACTTGTTGTGGTTTTTTGTTGCATTGTCTACAATACAGACGCTTTTTAATTATATGCATGTAATTCATTGTGTGAACTGAAAAAGAAATGTATGCAATTACATAGCATTCACATGAAAAGCTGTTCTTGAGGTACCCTAAGGGAACACTTGTACCACAAATCCGAATGTCTACTTACTCGGGGGTCCATTTTATCTCATCATTAATTTACATCAAGTTTTCATAAATATCGGAGATTGTTTCTTTTCTAAAGTCGTGATTTGGAGGTTTTGGTGGCTTCAGATGGCTGGATAGACAAGACCATGAACGCTGGTTCTAGCGGACTATTGGAACTCGTTGCCAAAGGGTTAGTATTCAATGCTGAATAATCTTTTTTTTCCTCAGAAATCAAAGATTACTTTTATAAAAGCCATTAACATATATATATATATATATATATATATATATATATATATATATATATATATATATATATATATATATATATATATATATATATATTGATATCACGCATGAAGCATGTTATCACAATTACTCTTGATGATGTGAGGTACAGACATATTATTATATACTCTGACACTGACAGTTGACGGTCATATTTGAGGTTGCTTTTTAGTCATAATTACCCTTGATGATGTTAGGTTCAGACATATTATTATATACTCTGATACTGACAATTGAGGGAAAGATCTGAGGTTGTTTAAATTAATCATAATCATAATTACTGTTGATTACTCTTGATGAGGTTAGGATCATGCATATTAGTAAAAGAAACTCTGACACTGACAGTTGAGGGTAGTACCTCAGGTTGTTTAACCTTTACCATGTTCAACCTAGACTATATAGAGGATAGGTCAAGTTGAATCTCAAGTAAATGTTATTTTACTAGCATAGGGTCATTGGTAACTAAGTACTTATTGAGCTGCAAAACCAGAATGTGGTATTATAGTGATTTGTAGTTACTTTATGTAAGAAGAGGAAGTTCACTCACTGGCTGGAAATAATTACTGGCAATAATTAATCTAATTTTTCAAATGAGGTTTGCATATGGATCATTTGTGCCTATTGGTAATTTTTAAGTCAGTTATACTTATTCTGTATCCATTGTCACACTAAAACTATTGGATGTAAATGAGGACTTGTCACCAAGTTGGATTTTTATAGTCGGTACTAGTAGGAAATATTTGCCCGAACCAGTCATGCATCAAAGCATTTTCATTTTTTTTTTAAATTACCTTTCAAGTCAATCATTCTTAAGATGTAAGAGTGGTTCGACTTTTCTACTACAAATGTACAGTGAATTGGCCAGATATTTAGATTATGGCTTGTGTGAATTTCGTTTGGTTGTGACCACATATCCTGTACAGTTTGATTTCCAGAAAGTTAAAACCTGTGTAGAAACGGAATTCTCTTTAAGACCAAGACAGCATGACAAGAAATGGATGTGGAGTGGAGAAGAACTCCATTTCAGCCCACCGCATTGTGTAGTGTTAATTATTGATGGGATTTAATTGGATGATTGATATTGGTAACAACCCTTAACGGATATTGACACTCAAAGCTCTAAACCTGCATATCTAGGACATAAACATAGGTTATATATTTAACACTGCCTCATACGGATAAATAACAAAGATATACCCGATTCTGAACCGTCAATGCATATATTATGGTTCTGAGAGGTTTAATATTTCAGTATCTGACAGCTTACATCAAAAGACAAATATATTTTTAAAGCATTATATATACCACCTTGATCGATACGTTATATTAAGGATTAGTTTGATTCCCAAAAGGTCAATACAAACCACAACAAATTGAATATAAGTATCGTTTACGAATCGTAAACCATTGACTAAGTATTGAAGTGTTTTAAACGTTTCAGTATCAAGCTGTGGAGGATGGACGTTCACGTCACTTTGCCAAAGGATTTGAAACGGAGAGGGTTAATTTGCATATGAATTTTCCAGTAATATACTATAGAGTGTAGAAATAAGATAATTTAAGTGATTTTGCTATTGTATGATTGTGGTGCAGATACATTTATTACCCTTGGACGTTTGTCATAAAGATAAATGTGAATGATTTTGTCTTAGTAAACGATGGCGTAGACTTTCTTGACATTTAGCAACATATGTTCATCTATGATATCATTGTAACCTTTAGTTATTATTTTGCATGTATATGAACATACCTAAACGTAATTGAGAAATTTGAAATTGTAACGTTTGTACTGTTGCTTCCATCTAGTGTTTTGAAAATATATTTTGTTTTCAGATTAACCCAATGTTAAATTCATACGTTTTAGAACTTTCTGGATGGATTTTCAGTATAATAAAATCATATTTACCCATTTATGATACTGTGGTTAATCAGTTCATCTTTTATAAATTTGTCTGCTAAACTTTTGCAAAGAAATATATATCGAGAGTTACTAACACTCACCAACATCAATATTAATTTATGAAAATATACAGCTACTCACCCAGTCTAACCCTATTCTTAAAAAAGATGTATGGTTACAGAACATCATGCTATTGCACCTATCAGAAGATTTCATAAAAAATTCCCGGCACATTGCCCTCTTCTAACACTAAGTTCAAAATGAAAGCAACACCTATGCCAGAGCACCGAACATACAATTCATTTTACAAAATATCAAAGGATCATAACATTAAAATCCAACCTATGATCTTTCACAGTTATAGTTTGAAATCGTACTGGAGATCAATGCATGATAGCTGGATCTGATAAAAATACACTAAATCAAAACTAATCTTACAAACAAGCCAGTCAACATATTATGATAAATAAAGTTTGAAATTTGATAATGAAGGTTCGTTGGACAGATACCAAAGTGTGATATAAAATTTCACCAGAATCAATTAAACAGCATGGGTGGCAGTGGTTGGGATAGAATATCATAATGGGTAATAACCATATCAAAGGTATAAATGGGCAATTAATATCAATACATGGGTTTCATATTAACTTTAATATTAAATGCTTCATACAATTACCTGTCCTGGTAATAAAACGTTTTTTTCAATACTCATTACATAGATGAGAAACAATGTAACATTATCTGCAATAGCTATAACATTCCTTCTCATTATGACTAGATACATATTAATAAAAATAATCAAAGTCTAATTGATAAGGGACCTGAAGATCATACAACTGTTCAACAGCATTGTAATGATAATAAATGCCTGGATAACATGCATCTGGACATCAAGGTCTTACTGAAAATTGTCCCAAAGAACATACAACTGTCAACAGTGTTCTATGGATAATAAATGCCTGGATAGCATTCAACTGCTAATCAAAGTCTTATTGATAATGGACCTGAAGAACACAACAATTGTACATCAGGTTGTTTTGATAATATATGCATTTTATCTGCCTAGGGATAGATTAAATCTGGCAATATTATTGGATTTCTTGACAATTAGATTTATTTCAACTAGAAACAAACACTGCTATCAATGCAGAAATGGTTAAATATTTAATACGGGCATCATGCTAGCAGTCTGTAGCAATTCTGTAGATGATGTTGGTAAGAATTATGTAGATAAGAAAGACAAAAATGGTTGGAATTGCTATCATAACAGCCTGACTAACAACTGAAATAGCTCAGGATTATTTGTCAATTTATTTCTTGAAAGACTATCTTAACTTTATTTGCCTTTTTCCTTTTATTCAGATATAATTAGCCAACAAATAACCAGGGTTTTTTGTTCATTTAAAATGCCAGCTAATTAAATTGTTATTGATAGCATTCTATGACGCAGATGTTTATTTAGTTAACCGAATATTCGGCATGCGTATTAATTACTAGTTTAACTTGATCAACCAATACACTCAATGACCTTAATCACTACCATTGTTACCATTCATTCCACCTCCTGTTAAACCTTATTGAGCATATAAACCAATACGTGTACCTGCTAACATATATGAATTAATTTTTAACTAATACTTTCATTTCTTTTCAGTGCAAAAATTGATAACAATTGATAAGCACTTTTGAAGAGGTTTAATTCCTTTTTTTCGGTTAATTGATCTCAATGACAGATATTATAACTTGGTTACTTTTCACATATGTCATTTGCTCTATTACTCTGTCACGCAGGATCACAGCTCAATGTCTTCACTCTATGTTTTTTTGCATTATCATTATGATAGGGTGGAGGACAAAAATGGCATGCTTTACTTTTTTATTTCAAATTATGTAAGAAAAAGAAATTTTTGCAGGTGTACAATCAGAATGTTTTACCAGGGTACCACTTCAGAGATGATGCCCTGCTATTGTATGATGCAATCAACCATTATGTTTCCAAATACACCCGCCTCTATTTTGGTAAGTGTTACTATTAGTTACGAAAAGATAACCATTCTCACCAGGCTTGGAAAATCTGACTTACTTGCGCATGAGAGAGATTTGTTTCTGAAAATCTGCAAATAATCAAAATGTTTGCATTCCCAATATATATAACAATACAGGGAAGTTGAATAATAATTTACTCTTTTAGCAGGATTTTCTTTTCATCCTCATTTTCAGAGATCAGATTTATACCTTACCGGACATGGGATCTAACATTAACCTGCATTGACAGACATTGGAGTTTAGCAATCTCTACCATGCAGTTGAAAGTAAAACATATCTCCGACTGCTGCAGAAGACCATGTTGGCATCAGCCTTAAATATGTCATCAGCTGAAAAATAGTAACGAGGTGTGTTAAGCAAGGGTTGTGCTAATTAGTTCAGGCACAAAAAATGTTCACACTTGTTTTGTGCAGCATTGAAGTATTAGATTAATATTAATTGAGTGCATGCCGATAGCGCTGAAACATATTATTTGTCATCAAATATCCAGTTGTTGTAATGAATAAATTCTTTAGGTTAGAATCATGTTAGTCAGGTTAATATCTAAACAGTTTTTACTTTACATAAATATGTTACAGAAAAGAAACTTTAAGAGGCTGCTTTTGAATTGGATTATTTTGTATGGAAATAAAGAAATATGTTTGGATAGTTTGGATTTTGATGTACAATTTCTCACTGATTCAAACACCAGAAACTGTTAAGGTTAAGGGTTTACCATCCCTCTGATGGAATGATTTTTCTGGATAGTTCAATTTCCTTTACCTTACAAAGATGTTGTCACGGAATTTGCTAGATTTATCATTTATTTATTATTAGGATTAAATATAAGTACTCGGGGTTTTGTCACGGAAATATCTATATTTATCTTTCATTTGAATTAAATATATGTTCTCTGGGGTGTTTTGTGTACAGCATTACCTGTGAGTGGTTTATGTATATTTAATTGTGAACAATAATCTATTCTACAAGGATCTTCCTTGAAGTCCGATAGATGACAATGGAAACAGGCTAGTCGACAGTCCAGAACGCATAATAAGAGATAACATACATCTAAAATTAAAATCTCAACATTGTTCCAAAACATAGAGGAATACTTTAATTAGTCGTATTCAAAAAAAAAGAAAAAAGTTGTAAAACATACCCTAGGTCATTGTGTCAATACAGAAATGAGTTTGAAAATATTCTGGCATGAAGAACCAATCCCGAACTCTTTAATAGTTGTCAAAAAAACAGTTACAGATAGAAAATAAATGTAAAACCTCTAATGTGATTGCACAACCAATGTTGACACAGGATACAAGAACGTAATTAACATTCCTATTAATGTTCTAACTTCGATATTTAGATAATTTGTATCAATGAAGTAGCTAGAAGCAACTTAATTGGCAATTCGACCCATTTAGAATTAAGATGTCTGTCGATTTCTCAAATCTTTTCATGATAGCAAATATGTTTGTCCAGCTGGAATTTGTGCTGAATTTTTAAACATTGGCGCTCACTGAATCAATTAAAGCATTGTAATCATTATGAACTTTGCTATCAAAGCTGGTTTTCTTTAGACCAGTAGAAATAAGTTGAAGTCACTGATATCTTCAGAAAGATGAAAAATCAAATTATAGGCCAATTTGTAGTTCTTTAACTATGCCTAAATCTACCAGGATGACATGTTTGTTGTGTTAACGATCTCTAGTGGCGTAAACTACATACATAACAAGCAGGAGAGATACACTACAAGTTTTGTATAATTTAAAATATACATTTTAGTTTCTTAAAATACCATATAAAATATTTAAAATAAGTTCCTTGGTTACTGAATTCCTTAAAATTGTAAACGTTTTACAGATTCAAATACAGCCAATTAATCTGAACATGTTTAAAATTTTTCCGAATGAAAACCATTATGTCCTTAATTACCGATACCACAGGCAGAATCACTATGTCAATAAATGTAAATATTCTTGAATATTTCACAATAAATCGAATAGAACTTTAAATCCCAATGTCCTTGAAGTATTTATAATCAATCCAATAGAGTGTTTAATACCAATGTCCTTGAATGTTTGATGTTAACTCCAATAGAAATTCAAATCTAAATGTCCTTCAATGTTTTATGATAAATCCAGTTGAAATTTAAATCCCAATGTCCTTGAATACTTCACAATAAATCCAATTGAAATTTAAATCCCAGTGTTCTTGAATATTTCGCAATAAATCCAATTCAAATTAAAATCCCAATGTCCTTGAATGATTTATGATAAATATGTTGAGCTTTAAATATCTGAATGTCTTTGAATAAATTCTACTGCACCGCGTTTCCAAAATATGATATTAAATTAAAACATATAAATCAAAGTATTGATTTCTCTTTTCCATATCCAGTGAAATGGCAATAATAGCAAATTCTGCATAAAACTCTTCTGATATTGAAAGACATTATAGATTTAAGAATATTGCAAAATATAAAGCTTTAAAATAAATCAATTTTTAAAAAAAATACTTACATTCATTCAAAATATCAACTGTTTCAATCTAACCAATCAGGAAAACTATGACAATCCTACACCACAAATATCCTCTTTGGATATTATTATTAGATTATTTAGTACATCGACCTAGAACCTTTATGAATGAAATCGAAATACGACCTATATGACTCATCTCTTATAATCCAAACTATAATGTGTAGAATGCACGTATTACAAATTTCATAAACTAAATGAACCTCAATACAATAATTATCATGAATTTAAAATACATAATATAGAGATGCACATAACATACTGTCTACTCTTGCTACTGCATAATAACGTTGCTTGTTTAATAGCGTTTTAAGAGATCAGCTCTCAAATGAACTGTGCAGAAAAATTAGTTGCACGCTTTTTCATTTCAACAAAATAAAACATTTTTAAAATAATTAACAACCGAATTATAAAGCCATCTATTGCAAATTGCTGTCCAACAGTTTATCCATCTATTTCCTTTCAATAAAGTTTACCAAATTCAGACATATCGTTTAGCAGGATTTGTATAACAAGCAATGGCAAAGTAACTAATATTAATTTTATAATAATGTAAAGGATGTAATTCAGGTCAACATAAAAGTCTTGTAGAATGCGATTTGATATCAAGTTATCTAATTCATGGACAATGTTTTGACCTATGGAATGGGATTTATGTGAGAGTAGATTATTTTGATTATGTCCTTGTAGTACACCCTTATTAAACAATATGCGTGTTCTCTTCAAAGGGGACCAGAACCTGTTTGCAGCATCGTTGATCAGACATATGTGAAATAATCTTTTACGAGTGGAATGTGATTCTTTCATGCATGCCAATCGTTTAGCAACGTCAGAAATTGTAATTTACACTTTTGTTACCTATAGTTTCCGTAAACCTGTTGTATTGTCATATTTGTACTCTTAACCAGTCGTTTATTTTTTCAAGACCAATTAGGTGGTGCACACTAGAAGGTCCCTAGCTTTTCTTCATCAAGCTTGGTATTTGCCAATGATTTTGTTTTAAGAGGTCTTCGATTGAAACCTTGTAGGCATCAAGCCCTGCTTGTTCTTTATACATGCCTAATGTATACTCATTAGAATCAGTACAATAAAAAATGACACTTTAAATATGCTCTGCTTTGAATACCAGGTCACTACCTAAAGTGAACAAATCTGTCTCGAGATACTACAAATGTGCAACCAAATATGTTCTTTCATGATGGGTGGTTTCTAAACATAGGTCTCAACATAAAGTAACTTAATGAATCCATACATTAAAAATCTGGTCTTAACGTGCGATAGTCACCCAAAACAGTGGTCTCTCAAGTAAGCATTTTTTTATATTAATTCCTTCCGAGGAATACATAAACAATAATAAAGAAAAAATATGCTACTTTGTTTTAACCAGATACACCAAAGAAAATAGCAGGAGACTGGGAGCTCCATAGCTGTAGGGAAGAAATGACCAAGCCACGGGAGCAGGGAGGATGTGGTCTGCAGGTAAATTAATAATGTCCTCCTTAATTGTAATCCTGTAACCACAATGCAAGCGAATATAATTAATTAATGGGCATACCACTGTAACCCGGATGCAAGTGAATGTATTCAATTCAAGGGGACCAAACTAATCACGTTGCAAGTGTATATATTATTAATGTGCTCACGAACTGTAACAACAATGCAAGTGAATAAAATTATGTTAATGAGCACAATAACTATAACAACATTGTTAGTGAATATAATTAAGTAGTGGGGGGTGAATCGGACAACTTTTATAGGCGTTGAATCGGCAAAACGAATTTTACCTCGTAAATGCTTTATAGAAGCGTCCACGGGCAAAATAGAATCGGAAAAAGACGCTATGGTGGTTGTCGTCCCCCCCCCCCCATTTCTATGGGGTTTAACAATTCTTTACGATTAAAATCGTTTACGATGAAAGTCCTTTAGGACTTTGCAAACAGACTAATTGTAAAACCTCACCTCGTAAATCAATTAGATTATTGGACTGGTCAGAGAGTTTAAAATTAATTCTCGTTGACGAATCATTATGACATCGCATATAGGCTGGATTAAATGGATCCTCAATGATTAGAAATCCTGGAGGAGATGTTGGTGCAAATGAATATAAAATATTTCCTTGTTGAGCTTGATTTGATCGCTCGATATTTATTTGATAGCTTCCTTCGATAACATTACATACTAAATTCAATGCAATCACCGAGGAAATATTTACGTTGAACGGAGCGATGTGCCTACCACCGCCGTCTGGTTCATTATTATGTCAAGATAGTTGAACCCTTGTTTGTTGCCTCCATGCTGTGACTATTGTAGTAAATGTATCATTGATAAAATCATTAGCAGATATTTTTAGTTCGTTTGCGTTATACCCAACAAACTTGAAATTCGATAGATCAGCTTCTATTATATTGTATGCAGTTAGAAAATTTCATTTAGAGTGATTAATATTGTCATCGTTATGATTAATTATAACTTGAATTATTCGCTGGTTGATATATTTCATGTCGGATACAAGTTGATTTAATATTTGAATTCGTTTAATGATTTCCCTCCGATTAGACTCATTGAAATCCTGTTGTAGTCGTTGTAGTTGTTGAGTGCGTTCTCGGTTGATCTCTCTAAAGTATTAAATAATTTTGTTATTATATATATTTATATATGTTATTGATTCTAGAGTCTGCCCAACCTTAAATCTCCAAAACGCGGAATCCCGATCAATAAAATTAAAATAACTAGCCGGCAGTGATAACGTTTTTATCTCACTGAGGTGTTCTCGATATGATGTAGTAATTTCATATGATTGTTTATTCGTGGTATAATCAGATTTTTGTGGCTCAGGTGGAGGTGTTAGTTCAGGTCATCCTAGTATTGTTCTGATTAAACTCTGATAGATATCTACGACGTAACTGGGTGAGTTTATCTCAGTCGCGGATGATAATGTTGGTTCATGAACTGTTATATCGATTTTCGATTCTGTTCCAGTAATAGATTTTATTCTACGCTGAAATTCATTATTGACTTGTTCTTTTTGGTAGGATCCAGATGGTATCGAAAGAACGTTCCAGTCTGGAGTACCATCGGGTTTATTCTTATTCGCAAACACCAGGGAAGTATTCGGTTGTTGACCACCAAATGTTGCCGACCTAATGTTAGGCCAGCTATGGTATGCTCGTAGGTTTGCTAGCGCTATCTCCTTCACGAGAATCAGAGAAGGGAAATTCACACACTGAATTAAGGATTCGTTGATGTTATTGATATCATTCTGGTTTTCACCGGGGTTGTGTTTTCCGCTATTCGTTGAAGTGGTTCTTGCGGTGTTGTCATCGTTATTAATATTATTATCTTTTTCTAATTTTGACATCACGGAATCATAAACACGTACCATTGCAGAAAAATCATTATCTTATATAAATGTATCATCGAGTGACGACGATATCATCGAGGATAATTGCGAGTATGCGGTTGATACTACATGGAACTTAACTACGTAATCTTGCAGTTCACGCTGGCTGCATGATGATATTTTTTATGGTTATAAACGAAATAATTCCTGCAATTGTTTTCACCGTGGA
Organism: Unio delphinus; assembly: GCA_029339505.1. Classification (NCBI taxonomy): domain Eukaryota; kingdom Metazoa; phylum Mollusca; class Bivalvia; order Unionida; family Unionidae; genus Unio; species Unio delphinus. Next base: position 13,380,961 of record JAQISU010000029.1, on the reverse strand, counting down.
TATACAAATTGGAACAGCTATCGGTGCAATCATTGTTACCGAGGAGAGTATTATACCGGCTCTGATGATTTCCCCACTCACCGAGTACACGGTAACATCAACTGCGGTGATTCTTCTTCGGTATATTTTTATTTTTGTTTGGTACTCCTCAGTGAGGGTTTTGAGTTTAGTTTGAAATTCTCTGACTTGATCATTGCAGTATTGAGATACCGAAGATATCGTCGGTGATGACATTTTATTTTCAAATCGTTTACGATTTCAATTTAGTTGTTTACTTAAATCCGCTACGAATTCCACATTCCATGTTACTGAAACCCTAGCCAAATTATTATCAGTGGATGTTATCGTGAACTGTTCAATTGTATCCTTGTCGATGATCGTTGATATCGTATTGTTGACCCCAGATGAACTCGCTGATGAAATATTAAATTAATTCGGTGTCACTAGTGTTAATCGATAAATACCTTTGACGGCCGCGGTGATATTTAAACTATTATTTAGTGGATGGTGTCCTCGCAAATGATCCGTATTGAATCGTGTATACTACATTGTTGGTTTTCGTATGAGGAATTTTTTTTGTTTTGAATGATTGCTATCATCATCAGAAAATCATTCTGGATTGCCTCGATGGTTTTTTTTCATCCCATCGATGGATTGTTTTAATATCAGGGAGTTTTATGTCAATTTTATCCAGCGTGGTTGTAAAAAAATTATCAATGATTTTTTTTACGAAATGATGTAAACTTTTCAACGTGATCAGCATTTAACTTAAAGTGCTGCTAGTTCTAACACAGAAATTTTTATGTCTGTGAGCTTCGGTGTGGTCACTGGTGGATTACCCAAAAATTCTAACAGATTTATCAATATTGTCCACGATGAATTTTTGTAAATCAGTAAATTTATTAAATGTATTTATATGATCGTCATACTTATCATTGAGTGATTTCAATGAATTCGCCGAGGATATATAATTGTTATCGAGTGTTAATATTTTATCTGTGAGCGTTGAAACAAGTGCACCTGGATTGAGTTTACCCTGATCAGAAAACAACGCGATAGTATTTTCTACCGCGTCGCGTCGTTTAACTAAAATATCATCCAGAGAAACATTACTAGTTTTCAATTTACCCTAACGATTTTGAAATATAACTATTTCATTGGGATCAAGACTTGCTAAGTTCAACATCTCAGCTATTTCATCTTCGATTATTTTTATTTATATCGCTGGTTGCAACGCCATCGGTATCGGTTTTTTTTCAACATTGATAAAGATCGTCCCCAAATATCAATCATATTATTGTAAAACTAATTACTTCTCTAAAATCTTCGATTGCCAGCGACAACTAGTATATTCATTTACGACCCGATAAGGTGGTTTTCTCGATGTCAAGGACATTCAATACTTCGTTGCCGCATATTGGTGGGTCATTCATTTGTTGTGTTGGTAGCGTATAATACCAACAAGAGGTGTTTAAGTGGCTTATATAACGCATAAATTCTTTAGGTGGCGCTAAGCCATATGAATCGAAATAAACGATTGCACGAGGATCTATCGCGTATGCAACCCAGTGAGTTCCAGGTCCGGTGCTGCTATCGAGATTAATTAAACCGGTTTTTGGTTGTGCCGGCAACTGATCTTTCATGAAGACACCTCTGAAGTTTTTTATCGCTAATTTTTTAGCAGCATCGAGTAAATCAAAATTTGATATGGGAACTAGTAAACCGTTCCTGGGATTCTCAGGCCCTTTCCCGTGTACCATGAATACGGGGTTCCTGGTAGTCTTAGACCCTTTCTTTTTTATCCTTTTCCGGTAGCTAACTTTAGCGGTCATCCCTGCCGCGGTACCAACGGCTCCTGACGCTGACGCTTTAGCCACCACTGGGGCCGATGCCGCAATCAACGCTGGAATCGCGGCTAACAACGGAAATATCCCGTCTGATTTTATCATGTTTTTAATCTCAGCCGCAGAGAGTGTGATCTGAACGCCCTTTTTATCTTTAAAAGCATCATTGAAGTGTTTTATCTGACGAGTTGTCTGTGACAATTTATTTTGGCCACCAGACATCTGTTTGTGTTTCAGCGATATTATGGTTCCACATTTTTTAGCCGATTCTGATTGTAATTTCTTGAGTTGACTAGGAGTTAACTTAACACTAACAACACTGTATGACATTTTATTAATAACAGATTGATCTGATTGTTACATATTTTTGAAAATCATAGATTTTCCACTGGCGCATCGATTACTTTCATTTTTTCACCAAAACCTTGGAGTAGCATTGATTTGTAGCTGAGAATGACAGCAACCGCTCTGTATTCGAGAATAGCACCACGAAGTAGCTCTAAAATGTAGGTCAACGACAGATTGTCTATTTAAATCAAGATGTTCATATGAAAAGTAATAGATCGGATATAAATTTTTTAAAATCCAATTATGATATTTGAAGACCGGTATCAACGTTTTGATCGCGTCCCATATATGACAAAAGACGATGATGCACGCGTGCAATATGGTTTTGACCGTAATGAAATTGTATATTCTCGGATGGTTCCTGCTGACCGTTTATTCTCAGCGAAACGTCAGTAACGCCTAATTGATAAAATATCATATGGCTGAGTAACTGTGAACCAACTCGCGCATTATCCTGCAACGCAACAAATACACCTTGTTGTGATACCAGTTGATTGTTTAATATCTGTTGTTGTTGTTGTTAGCCAACGTATCAATAATTTTCCTCCTGTATCCATAAATGATAGTAATCGTTCTTCCGCGCCGAGTGCTGGAGTCATTACTGGCATCCATGATAGTTTTGTTAAAATGACTTTACCAGCATCAACATTTGGATTTGCAGCATCTACTGGAATCCTCCAAATTGCATCATTATAATTACCCTTTTGCACGAGTGCTACTGTATGCTTTGCTCCATAGATAACTTTTCGGACATTTCTTCAGAATCCAAATATATGATGTAAAGGAATCACGCATGACAATGATTTACGCGCTCCATGCAACATTGACATACGTGTTGCAGCTCCTAGGTTGAAATTGGGATCATTGTTTATAATCATATTCTCAGCATCAATATCAGCATTACCAGCATTATTCTTTGGCCGTCTCACAATAAATTGATTTCCTCCAGCAACATTTTTACCATCCTTTGCAAACATCATAGAAGGGCCTACTGATCTTGTATAATCTTCGGAATATCTTGCTAGCCCTATTATTGTTGTGACCACATCAACATCGCGTTCTATCGATTCAATCTCTGTTTCATCCAAGAGATATCTTGCACTTTCAAATAACGCCATGATACCATTATTGACAAAACCAACTTTAGTATCAAGTAAATACGGTGCTGGTTCACCAGGAGTATCAGCAGCTGTTACAAGTTCTCCTTCTACTTCGATAAATGCTTCACACGGTAGAAAGTATTTACTGGTATCATGGACTTGAAGTTCAATTCTTGATCGAATATCCGGTTGTACTGCATGATATGAATAAAATTGATAATCGCGTACAGAATGATCTTTACGCACTGGGGCTTCCATATCAAACGCTGGATCAAGTGTCCGTTTGAACATTTTATTATATATTCCTCGATCTAAATCGCGATTTCGGTCGGGATTTTAAGCCATTTTCCGCTATCATATTTGCAAAATCATCTTGGTTGCTTGTCACCAATGATGCTAATTTCTGATCCATTGCGTTATTTATTATTTTACTAACATTTGCAGGCATCACTGTTGTAGATGGTAGTGGTCCTAGTGACGAAGTCGCTGGTGGTTTCCTTCGCCGCCGAACTAATGCTACTAATGTATCCTTTGCAGCGGAAAATGCTTTCCCGGCAAGATCTCCAACAGCTTCAATGGCTTTCATCGATAATTGTTCTGCGATTGGTGCTAATTTTGGAGCCATTCTTGAAATTAATCCTGCAATGGTATCACCGAGACCATCACCATAGTACGCTCTATAAACAGGCAATCGTGAGTTTGCTATATAGACGCTGTTTGGTTTATCATGGTTGTAGTGTATGATCATCTTATTGAAATCCTAGTAATTCAAATGATATTTATCTAATCGTGAAATTGCTAGCAATTTCCAATCTTTTGGATGCTCAGTCATTATGATAACCATGATGCTCGGCTAGCTCGTCAATGAACTCTCGATATGTTTCAATGTCCATGATGCCACCTTGAAATAACCGCCTACAGGAATCAGCTGCTTCTTTAATTATTTCCGGTGAGTTATTTCCAGCTCGTTTCCCTCCGATGAGTACTTCTAATCGTGTTATATTGCTGAGAATATTACCAGGACAATGAATAAGACCACTACCTGATACCCTTGAAGTTCCACTGGAAAATCTTTGATTTTCGGAAAAACCCTCCCCACTACTATAACCAAAAATATTTGTGTATCTGTTTCTTTACTTTGTAAATCTTTAAAAAATTCATCACTAGATTCATCTTGATCAGATGGTATATTATCACCATCGTCAGGTGGTAGTTGCTGTTGAGGTGAGAAAGATATTTTCTTTGAAGATTGTTATCTTTTTCTTTGTAGCCGCTGCGGTTTTTTTCTTTTTGCTTTTAGTTCTTCATATTGATTATACACTGTACCCACCGCATCGAGATATCCAATGTATGATGCCATTTGTTGTATGAATTTGACTTGTTTTAGTTTTGATTTTGTAGAATACATCAGCCCAATGTTGTATACTTTTAATATACTTGAATTGTTATGGTTTCAGCATTTTTTTCTGTTTTCATAAGTCGTAATAACAAGCGCAGGAATTTCTGCTGGATCAGTCTAATCAATTGCTGCTAACCCCTCCTGGCTAAAATCTCGCGCGTAAAGCATCTACTGTTTTTTGGACCAGGAGGGGGTTTTGTTCACTACGCTGATGTTTTTTTTTTTTCAATTTTCGGTGTTATTTTTTCATGTATACCAAGAAGGGGTGTTTCTTTCCTTGCCCCCTCCTTGGGGACATCTCCCCACATTGCTCTTTCAGTGGATGATATTACTCCTTTGGTTGCTTTGGTTATTGGTTTAAACAGGTCTTCAGTTCCTGCAGCAAATTTAGTCTGAAGATTCTGTCTAGTTTGTAGTTTTCTCGGACAGAATCGCGGATTGGTATAAACTTTTTAATTGCGACTAATCTTTCACGCGCTAATCTAGTCGTTAGTGCTTCATTTACCATTATTTTTAAATCGTAGATTTTCAATTGCAAAGCAATTTCCAATTTATGTACGATGCAGTAACAGTAACCATAAACAATCGACTAGTAATTTTAGTCATTGTTTGACGAAAATTTCATTGAAAATCGATTTTCTCTAAATGAATTCCTGGGGTTTTTACCCAACTGAAAAAATCGTGATTTTTGGTCATTTTTGGTCGTTTTTTTTGTCGTTATTTTTGTCGTTTCTTTGTCGTTTTTTAACACTGTATGATGAAAATTTCATTGAAAATTGATTTTCTCTAAATTAATTCCTGGGGTTTTTACCCTCAAAAATAGCATAAAATGTAACTAAAATAGGCAAAAATCGATGCCAAATGACTAAAAACATCACAGAAATGACCAAAAATCGAGTAAAAAAAATTGCTTAAACAATCCTACGGATTTTTTTTTTTCAGTAATTAATAAAATTCATGAATATTTCACTACAGTGTTTCATATCACTTCCTTATAGTAACGAAGTCGCTCATTGATTAATCCTGTATAGAATTTTGTTCTGGTTGAGCGCACACACACACACCATACCTGTTCATTGTATTGAAGAAGTATTTATACATGTCGATTCGTATTTAGAATTTTACCTGTCTGTTGTATTTTATACTTGCAATACCTGTTAAACAGACAGGTATGGGTATTTATACATGTCGATTCGTAGTAAGAATTTTACCTGTCCATTGTGCAACACAGACAAGCATTAAAGTATTGTATACATTTCAAATCGTTGGTTACAACTTCCTCCGCTGAGGTAACCAAAGGGAAATTTTCGTTTTGTTGGATCAACATTTTGATATTCTTAATTTTTGAATTAACTGCTCGTTTCATTTCATATTCATTTCCTAACTGTGTTCTAATTCTTTCCACGATAGTAAATAACGGAACAAACTTACTTACGTCATTTTCATATATTACAGTTTCGTATATCGCATGTTGAATCCGTTTAATGAATGAATACGACCTAGGCGACACGTATTTATTCCTTTGGGTGCCATATTCAATGTCTTCAAACTCCGAAATAATTTTATCACAATTTGAATTATCTGATAATTGAATCCCTTGAGATTTCAAATTTGAAATCTCAGTGGTGATCTCATTGATATTTTCAGAACTCATATTATATGATAATTATATATTTCAAATACAATATATATATATATATATATATATATATATATATATATATATATATATATTTCAAAAATGAACTCTGTTCTTGTGAAGTTCTTCATCATCTTAGCACGCTTAGAGATATTATGTGACGTTGAACCCCATTTGGAACCCCTCAAGTGTATTAATTACATCTGACCGGGCCCAGAGGTAAATGGAAGTCACAAGACAATACAACATATAACAATGGATAATAGAGGACAGCACAGGACAGTACAACATATAACAGTGGATTATAGAGGACAGCACAGGACAATACAACATATAAAAATGGATTATAGAATGATAACAATGGTATATACAATAAATGATGAACAATGTACAATGACAATGGTATATACAATGGATGATGTCAATGGTATGGTATTTACAATGAATGATGTTATAGGATTGCACAAGACAATACAACATATAACAACGGATTATAGAATGATATGACAATGAATGATAATGACACTTCTACATTCAAACTGAAACCACCATAGCCCCCCCCCCACAAAATCACCCCGGTTGAATGTAAAATCATGCACACCATGTGACGGTGTGTTTTGTATGGTGGTTTTCATGATTTGAATTTCGGGTGCTTACCCTCCCCCCCCCCCCAATATGCCTGTTACGGGATTAGATCCATGGAACCCAGGACGAGATTCCAATGCGTTACGAATACTCTAACTGTTTTTATCTACAGGTATATGCTTTTTAATACGATATATGTGTATGCTGTGGTATATTGTATCTTCTTTTTTATTTTCGACAAATTAGTCATTGTGGTTTTTTCTTTCAGTGTTAGGAAGAATGATTATTGACAGCATTTAAGCAAGACCGAATACCAAAAATAGAATACACTTGTTTGTAAATACCTCGTATTTGATTCGTTTTCATACAAAAACAGATAATTGATTATATCCGCTGAGAATCATGACAGTTAAAACCAACCAATGAAATCAGGTGACAGTGTTTCAAAAAATCTATTGAGATTACCTCTCTTTGCTAAACCGACATACCCGCACGAGTTGTCTTCCTTTGGAGTTATATACACATAGCGCAAAATGGAATTCAGACATAAACGAATTGAATTCTTTGTCCAGTTCTTTTGGAAATCGCAGATCGATAAATTCCCTCTGCCACAAACCATATTGAGGCTCTACACATATCAAAATACCTACTGGCTTCATTTATTTATTGGAATACTATTTGCTCGTTTTTTTCTGTATTAAATGATTTGATGGGTTTCGAATTTTTTGAGTGTTTTCCAGTTCCTCCTCGTTTAGAATTCTCACTTTGTGAGGGAGCTTGCAAATTCGACAAACAATTGTTCTTAGGATTGGAATCAATGTGGTCGATTACAAGACCATCCTTGATCAATCCGTTATATCCCTCATACAGTAAACGATGATTAAGATAATTTTCCCTCCAGCACCAAACATAAGATACCACATACCATTGTACCACCCTACTGGTTTCTTCAGTCTGCAGTGCCTGACAATACCATCACGAGACGCTTCATAATAGGTAATCAAGAGATGTGGTTGAAATTCTTTGTTCATTTACATTCTATAATACTATTTGTCTAAATCATTATTTGGTTTCATGATTACATTATTTGGGAATCTATCAATATAGTCTTGAGGTGTTCTTATGGCTTTGTCGCTGACACAGTCATTGATGGAGTTTTTGACGGAATCTTTGATTCGTTTATCATAATAACACTTCAACTCTCTGTATCGCTTACCACCACAACTAAGAATAACTGCGATTCTCCTCTCACCCCTACCCCACCTTGTATGCAAGGTAAAGGCCCATAACTCCCGTTACGGACGCTTTGTAAATGATATCCACATAATTCCTTTCTGCATGATTTGCTACAGGTGGCTACTGATCCTATCATAAGCCATTTGCAATGATTCATTATATATAAATTCTTTATTTAAATACATGTTTTTATTATAATATGAAGGTGTTCGAGAGATTATCGAAAATTAAGCCCTGGAAAAATACTAAATTCAATCTCGATAGAGTCTCCGTAGCACCATAGGGTCTAATAAGTGATAGAAGCATATTGGATAGAATCCGCGATTGTTTTAACGAATTCAAACACGATGGAGCATCTCACTGTTGGTCAGTATTTCGAATTGATGGTAGCGTTGATACTACCATAAACGACAAAAGAGCAGCAATGATAATCTCACATCTTGACCAAAAAAAGTATTTTTTAGAGTAAAATTCATTATCCGTTCGGAAACAGGAGATTGGATTATCAGAGATAAATTTCACCCCATCCTGAAAGATGAAACAACTGTGACTGTGAGTAAAGATTCCAAAGCAGGAATTCTGACTGGAATTGACAAACTGTATTACGAGAGATCCTATCCTGAAACCGCGGATGTTTATGGGATCTATCCGTTAAATGATAAACCGAGTATTGAAAAACTAAAATCAATGAAACTAACATCGCTGAGTTGTGTAGCAGGACGAATAATAGAACACTTCACAAATGCCTTGCGCGGAAACAAATTGACCATAACGAACACGCATGGACACCTGCAGTAACAATATTTCCGCGAGATAGAACAATACAATATATACCCGCGGAGTTCTCCCCAGAATTCTCCCCGGAGGTGATATTATTTGATTTTATTTACCAATTAAGTAAAAACGATCCTGTGTCAGTATGGGTACTTCACAGTTTTGAGAACAAAGACGGAAAATTCGATCAATTTGTAACACCAAACGGAGAATTATACCGCACTGAGGCCCACCACAACGAGATGAGAAAACTAGCTAGTGGTTTTTCAACAGAAAACGACGAACAATTATTAACAAACTGTTTTACAATTCCGTCGGTTGCAGCTCATTTTGCGAGAAAGGAAGACACGTGGAAACCAACAAGAGCTGAATGTCTATCAGATATCAAATCAAGCTGCATTGAGTATAGCCATGGTGGATTATGGAATACAAAATATGACCGCGAAAGTATTATTTCGGTTGATATGGTTGCGTGTTATCCAGGGAGCTTTCTCGGGTACGGAGAATGCACTGAGTACTTCAAGCGATTTTGGCATCCCACACATGAAATGACCCGTGTTGCGATTAATGGACTACTACCCGATTTTGATTTAACCGGATTCGCTCGAGTGGTATCATTTGAATTTGCAACAGGACTTCATCCATGTTGTTATATTTGGGATGGTAGACACTTATCTGAAAAACACTGGATGCCATTAGTGTTATTACGGTATATGATTGATTCTAAAATGCTGATATCGTGGATTGTCAGTGAAGCAATTATATCATATCGAGCGCAGACTGAAGTCGGTAATCACGCCTGGTAATCTCTTGACCCATTTACGAGATCGTTTATCCTGAATATACTCCTTCGCGTATTGATATCCAAATAACCGCTCAGCAAATGTACGATTAAATCGTTCAACAATTGCCTGATCGCGATATAGTGCAATATGTCCTCGTCGTAACGCAGTATTATGATTCTTCACTGCACCCTGAAATTCCTTGCCAGGATCAACTTGTAATAGATTTGGCAAGCGCAGAGGACACTACGATAAATCCTTTCAAGTGCAAAAGCGACTTCAGTTGATGATTTTGTTTTTATCGGCTCTGCTTGTTTGTATCGACTTGTAACATCAACTACGGTTAACGCTTACTTGTAGAAACCATCACATGGCAGAAATAATATATCAGCTTGATGAACTTCATTAGGGAAGGTCACATCAAAATGCTAGTAGTTAATTAGTTTAGGCGGTGGTATATAAATTTGCCATATCGCCTGTTCGGATAACCAATCTGCCGCAGTGGCATTTTTCACCTTTGCGGCGCTAGCGAGTTTACCAATTGCTCCTTTACCCCTCCAGTATCCTCTTGGAGAATAATAAATAGATTCCATGTTGTTATTAATTACCAGCACCTAACATAAATTTACCTTTCATCGCCGATTTTATCAACCATGAAGCCAATTTTTCTTTGAAGGATTTATCAGTGATAGAATTCAACGCGTGAATCAATTTCACATATGCGATATGTCTGTGTTGCAGATTACTGCTTTTATAAGCAACATCATGAGCATGACACACTTTATCAATAACGTTTATTGGGTTTTCACCCGGCCGGGGTTGGTTTTGATCATCGAGTCGGATATCGAGTCTGGTCCCGGGTCCACAATAATTATACCCTGGCAGGTGCTTTTCTCCTGGGTATTTTGCCCATGGTGTTCCCGGTAATTTTACTAACTTGGCTGCAATATCACCTCCTCGTTTTTGTAAAATCCTTAGAAACAAATTTAATTTTTTTGTACAACATTGTACACACTTATCAGAAAGTGCTGATCTGTTATTGCTAGTTTTAATCGTCGTCAAGTCATCTGTGCCAGTACGCTTCTTACATTTCACACAATAGAGATCCATAATATATTATTTTATATGGGTATGAATGTAATTGATTATTCATCAAGAACAAAAACACTACTTGTAAAGCATCATACAAGGCTACCAAATTCTGGACCGATCATTGTTAAACCAATTTTTGGTATACGCGTTATTCCCCATAAATCCATAATACTATTATATCATTCTGATGGAGGTAATAGTCAGACCAATTATCGGTGTACGCCTTATACCCCTCACACAATATAGATTTATAATATATTTATAATAACATGAATGTAATTGATTATTCGGCGACAAAAACAAGAGAAACTGTTCAACATCATGCGGCGGTACCGAATTCTATTCGTATTCTATCTGGAAGTGGTAAGGCACAACTGCTTCTTAATTTAATTACGAGATAGATGAAATGGGATAAACTATATTTGATTGCTCCTAGTGTAGACAATCAGCGATGTTACGAAGTGTTAAAGGATTTTAAAGAAAGTACAACAGAAATCACCGGCAAGGGTTTTATTGAATTTATAACAGATATCGAAGAAGCACCGAGCATTGATGATATTGATGGAGGTATTAACAACTTAGTCCCATATGATGATGTGATGTTAGACAATCAAAAAAATCCCGCTAGGTTATTTTCCAGAAGTAGGCATAAAAACACTGACGTGATATATGTCAATCAACGGTACACTCAAATACCAAAAATGATCAGAGATGACTGTAATATTCTTGCTGTATTCAACGGAGTTGACACACTTACGCTACGAAATATTTGGCAAACTTGGTGGGGCGGTGATATGGATTATAATCTCTTTAGAAATTTCTTTATTCACGCTCAGTCAATCCCACATGGATTTGTAACGATAAATTTGCATGATTCCAGATCAAGATATAGTATCGGACTTGACCAAATATTCGGTTAAAAAAATTGTTGAATCCCATAGTAGTGGGGGGAGGGATGCGACAACGACCATGGCGTCATTTTTTAAATTCTATTTTGCCCGTTGACGCTTCTATAAAGCATTTACGAGGAAGCTTCAGTTTGCCGAATAGACGCCTATAAAAGTTGTCCGATTGACTCCCCCAACTACTAATTATATTAATGGATTCAAAAATGTAACCACATTACAAAATAATTTAATTATATTAATGAATACAGAAAATTGTAACCACTGTGCAAATGAATGCAATTCTATTAATGGGCCCATGCATTGTAAATATATAGCAAGTGAATATAATTATATTAATGAGAAACAAATTTAGTTCTATGCGTGGATATATTTAATACACGCATAGATTGTGAGATGTCACTAGTCTTAAAGGCATTGATGAATTTATTGACTAAATATGTTGTCATACATGTCCAAAAGGTTGTGGATATTTAATTCAAATTATGTACCTTATTTTTGTCATGATTCAAAGAAATCAATAATATGTTTCCTAAACATTAAATCAATACCTGATCTTGATTAGGTATTAGTTAATCTTTTCTTTAGAAATGATCACTTTTCCAGAACATTATTTTGCGTAATAGTGACGGTCTAGAAATATTGATAAGAGGTTTTTGGCAAAAATGATTCGTTCCTATTTTGTGATCAGACTAGTTGTATAATCACTTATAGTTATTAATAAATAATATTTTTATTTGAAAAATTTCATTTGCAAAGTGCTGATAGATGTTCTGGACAAAACACTAATTTAGGATTATAAATGCTTAATTCTAGGAAATTCTGGATTATATCATTGTGATACATCAGGGCACTCAAAATTACTAGAATTTATTTGGACACATTCTTCACTTTTGGACTTTGATATGTCATCCATGACTATTAAGAATTTAATTCACATTGCACATATGTCTTTAAATCTTTACTTTGTATTCTAAAGAAATAAATTATTCGTTAAATTTTACTCAAATTGTTATTGGGTTTACGTCAAGGTAGTTATATAGTTTAAGACCAAAGAGTGGTAAGAAACATACAAATTGTTTGCTACACTTTATACTTCGTTGACAATAATCATTTTTGAGTGCCTATGAACATGCACACTTTTGGAGTTATATATTTTGCACAACGACTGTAAATATTTATTTTAGGTGAAGTGTGATGTCCAAGTTCAAATTTGGGCAATATGCCAAAACAAAAGATGATCAGATTTAGCAGATTTAGAAAAAAATCTAGAGATAAAGAATTGAGAAAAATAAATGTTATCAAGATTGTTTTCTTTCGCTCTCTGTAAGCAATGCATAAATAGTTTTCCAAGATCCAAAATATCAAGATTTCGCTATGTCATATCCCTCTTTTGTCTACTCCTTCACAAGAACTTGCTATCTACGTTTCTATAGTATTTGTATTTGTAATGAGCATTACTGACCTGGCCTTTTGTTTTAGAATTATCATCAGTATCATCAATATGCTCTGGTTAGTTCACAATGATGAAATGATGAGTGTGGGGGGATATTGAGTTTCTCGTGTCTGGCCAACAGGTTACAGTTTATCCCCAAACGTTTTAATAGATTGCTATGCAACTTAGTAAATATAATATCATCACCTTAATATCATATATCAACAAAGTCAATGTGCCTCTTAAACACTTGTTTGAGAATGTTGTCATTTTGTTGTTAGCTGAGTCTGATTCTTGTGAATGCATTAATTCTCATTTTTATGATTTTGTAATGAGACTTGAAGCTTAGCATGGCGTATACCTGATATGAGCAATTAGACAAACCAGTGTGTACCAGGGATTTTCTTAGAGTTATTGCTCTTTTTGACTTGGTTTGGTTTTGTGGGTTTAAGAAGGATAATTCCAGGGGAAACCACCAACCCATGGGATACTGCTAGCTAGCTTTCTCATACGCATGCTTTGGCTGAGCCAACATTCGGATCCACATGCACGTACCTCCGTTATTTATATACAGGCGAGTGTCTTAAACCACTTTCCCAACCGAAGCCACTTTTTTACTTGGATCATTGTAGATTTTATTACTGACTATAACTACTCTTATTGTTTTCTAATGATTACTGTGGAACTTAGTAACTGTTGTATCATTATTTGAATATGCTAATAATTAAAAACCGTGATTCCAAACTTCTCGTTAGAGTAATTCCTCATTTTGTTTACCAGCTTAATGCATGGCATGACATACTCTTGTAAGTATTACTAGTCTGAGTTTTTTGTGGATTGCGATTAAACTTGGTATCAAAGATTATACAGGATAACAGATCACTGTGCTGTTGCAATATAATGCAGGAGTTATTGCATATTATTACACAATTGGAACACATTACGCAACTTCATACATTCTTGCAGATTTCAGGTGAGTGCAATGAAGCCTTGTGGATATTACGGGCTCCATGAAGTGGTTTGCATGTTGACCATTCACTGTAGTCACTTTATATTTGGAAGAGGTACAGTACATCTACAGCTCAGCAAAGTGTCTGCATTATATCACAAGAACTTGTTATGTCAACTGCGATGAATTTCACTCATACTTGATGCACATTTGATTATTGCCCTATGATGTGCATATATCAACTAATACTAATATTCTAAGATTGTCTGCCTTTTGTGACTTATTGATGTGTATAATATATGACACTATGTTTTGACTTACCATTACTTTAGTGTTGTATTTGTTTGTTTGGTTGCTTGTTGACCTTTTTCATTGTAACCCAAATTAATATTTCATTTAATAGGGTGTACCATGAGAGAATGACAAATTCACAACAGTCAATCACATTATCCAGACCCTAACCTGTATCATATATACATGCAGTGTTGCTCATGCTGGCACCAACTTTCCTCAGTACGATCAGTATGCTTTCCCACCAAATTATCCGGGTCTGATGAAAGGAAAACCTAAATCTTCTAAGGTATGTCTTCCTAAATGTATTATTGTATGAGCGTCATGACAGTTTCTCATGTGGGTTAGCTCCATGGCAATAAGGAAGATTTTTTTAACAAAATTCTTGTAGTTTTTTTTAATTTACATGTTTATAATTTGTGATAACCTATCATCTGATGGTAAGATTCTTTGAAGTGAATTAGTTTTCTATTATTTTTGAATATGTTCATCAAACAATCTTTTTACAATACTAATTTAGCTTTTGAATAGGAGTAAGGCATATAAATAGCTTTAGGTAAAAAAAATAAAATGTATTTATTTGACAGCCTCATTTATAATGAGTCCTCTTTGTCCCTTGATTCAACGAACACCTCTCTAGTCATCCGAGGGTGGGAGGGACTGCAATAATGGGTACACTGTTTTCTAAATACAATGTTAAGTTTCATATTAAGTGTGGTGATTTTTCGCAGTTATTATGTTTAGCATGTTGATGAGAAATAATTTCGATGCCATCCGATGTTGTTGTTCTTGTACGGTGTAATGCCATTTTTCAGCTCAAGATACGTTATATATAGCGGCAAGTATAAATGGTGGAGGAAGAACAATGAAATATCCCTGGAAAGAACCAGACAGCACTGTAAACTGCCACAATGCGAACATTGTAGCGATAAGACTGAAAAATGGTTAATGCTACGATAAGGATCACAATCACACACTCGTAATCCTGTAGGAGCCTCTAATCTCATATACCAGATGTTATATAGTCTACATTTATTACACTGCAATTAACCCTGACAGCAGTTTATAAAAAAGTTATTTCTTACTATAGGAGCCGCTGACAGAGCATGATGTAATTAATAGTCTGCCAGACAAACCCACCACATTGGACACAATGATTGTGACAAAGATCCTCAGCGCTCGTGGAACAAAACAGCTTGGAAACTTTGAAGTCCAGTACATATTCGATCCCATGGCCATGAAAGTTGTGGAAGAGTAAGAACTGACGACCATGTCGACTTGATAGCTTTTCATTCTATTTCTTTTGTTTTGACCCCGCCCCACCCTCTCTGAACTATTAGAGAGACTACCTGCAGTGAAGATTGGGGTGATGGTGTGAAATAAGTCAAACACTTGTAAAAATAAAACCAAAAAGATCTCCAAATGTATATCGCAGAAAATACGAAAATCATCAATAATTGAAGTTGAAATATAATATAAATGTTAAGTATACATCTTAGATTGCGGTTGTAATGTAGAGTCAATATTCTTTATTGTGAGAGAATACATTTAACCTTTTTTCTTGGAAAACATTTTGCATATAATTTTTAAAACTTTTTTTAATTGACAGCATATTTTCTATCACAAAATGCATGTTGGACATCCAGAAAAATAAACGTTGTGACTTGTCAGCATTGTCAATAATTAGTTGATTGATTAGTGAAACTAAGTAATAACTCAACTTCCATGAGACGATTTACGAAAGCAATCAAATATATATTTAAGATGTCAACAACATTTACAATTATTGTTTAATTATGTCATCTTGAGCTACCTTTTCTATTTATAGGGATTATATTATATAAGTTGGAATGTATCTCTCTGAAGCGGGAGGACGTGGGTTTGAATATAGACCGAATCATACCAAAAACGTAAACATTTGGTACTAACGACTGCCTCGCTTGGCGTTCAGCATTCAGAGGTTAGTGTTAGAACTGTACGGCCTGGTTTCCGGATAATGTGACTGGGTGGTACATAATGGTAGATGTCTGTGTCATGATGCCACAGTGCTGGACATCACACTATAAACTGCTCCGCTGCAGTCTTCGAGCGATAAGACCGAAAACTTGTTAAGATACATTATAGATTCTAATCACATACACTTATGTCTAACTCCCTGTAAAATAACCCATTCACATAATAAACGCCTAACTACAATAGTGTATTCTCAGCTTTAGCATGGCATAATCAGAAACAGATAATATTCAGATGTTAAACCCAATGGGTATGGGAACAATGTTACTCAAAGTTCAAAATAAGACCATGATCATTTTGTAGTCCTTTCAATGTTTTTCAGGTTTCATAAAAAACTGGCAGAGATCAGTAAAACAATCAAAGGAAGAAACAAGCAGAGAAAGATACCTAATCCATTCTTGGACCCAGAATTTGTTCCAAACTCGATCAGCATTTGAGACGATTTCCTTTCATTTTGGTTCATGTTGAATTCAATGTTTTATGTACACTAATTATGTGCACTGTCTGACCTGATTCAAACATTTGCTGTCCAATGTATGATGAAATTGCTTGTCGGATACATTCTTCTGATAAAATAGTATCCAAATAAATGTAGATAAAGCCAAATAAATGTAGATAAAGTAAAATACAGTTAGAGAAGCTTTAGAGAATTGGCACCTGATATTATTATACAATTAGAAATATAAGACTCCTTCAGGTTACATGGCAAATATTAAAAATTGTTTTGGAAGACATCACATAAATTCAAAAAAAGGATTTAGTTGTTAGAAATATTAGAATTTATGACACTTTTTTTCTTGAAACGTCAGATTCCCTTGTCTAGTTCGAGAAGGTATTTGATACAATATCCCTTAAATCATTCTGTTACTTTGGTGATTTATTGCTAATAATGGATGAAATGTTTTACATAATGGAGCTAATTTATTTATTTTTACAAAATAGATAAATTATGATTCCATTATTACATAACGCCAGCTGCAGACATGGTGAACCTATTTCCCGATTCGTCTTTATGTTTCTTGTTGAATTTTGTGGGAAAACGAGAAGAGATTATGAAAGAGATGAATCAATTCCTATAAATAATATTAAACATACATTCAATCAATACGCTGACGATAATATTTAGTTTGCTTGTTATGAAATATTTCTTAATCAGGTACACAAGTTTTATAGCATGTCAAGGATAAACACTAAGGTAGAAAGAGACTGACAATTTGAGTTTGAGTATTATGGAAACCTAATCTTGGACAAACTGCAATTATGAATATTCAAAGTTTTACATATAATTATTTAAAGTTATTTGGTATTTAAACTTCTATCAAATTATTCAAGATATAGAACAATGCTTAACATAAAAGACTTTATTTTGAAAATTTTTATAACATATAACTGTTTTATTTAGATTCAATCGTTCATTGATTCGCAACAATTTAGCAACGAAATTTGGAGCAAACGGTTTTCTCTTAATCGATTTTATTTGTACGTTAATTGACGGATCAAGTGAAAATCTCGTTCTCCAATGATTATATGTTTAGAAGAATAAGGATTATTCAAATTAATATCTTTTATAACACAGAAAATCTTTTCGTTGAGATATCCATGAATGATGAAAACATTAGCATTTCTTTATTATGCATTAATGTTTACAATATATTTACCTGGTCACATATCACGTACTTATTGTTTCAAAACTGTCACCAAAAATGATTGGAAAAATGTACTTAATTCTTTTCGTGCTTCTAATACAAAGTTAATAATCTATTTTGTATTAAGGACTCGCATATAAATATTTATCATACTTTTTCAAGAATATAAAAGGGTGCGTATATTCTTAGAATATTATTGCTGAATAAACGATTACGTGTCTAGTCCAGACTTTAAGTAAAATGAATCATGGTTTTATGTATTTGCTGACATTCATGATGTCAAATCAAGTTAATAATCTATAATCTGTTCCAAAATATTATAGCTTGGAAAAATTTGTTAATAGAGAAATATTTATTCACCCCATGCCCTAACATTATCCATGAATATTTTATCTTTTCACATCAAACACATTTTAAAATATTGCATCAAATATTTGTGTACAAAACTATTTTTTCCATAAAACCATCCACATCTATGATAATAAATGAGGTATATGTCAAGTAAAAAGGAATCAGTTGTATATGTTGATGTGAAAAGATAAAATGTTCATGGATAACTTTAGCTCATGTGTTGAAGAAGTATTTCTCTATTAATAAATTTTTCCATGCTATAACATTTGGAACAGATTATTCAAAGATTATTTATATTTTTGACTGTTGTAAAGACATCTGATGCACATCATACTATTAAGAAACATTGTAATGTTTTGTTAATCTTGTTCATAGATTAAAGTTGAGAAATGCATTTTAAAAAAAAACAGATTAGTAAAAATATTTATTGTACAGAATGTCAGACATGCTTAATGTTAGGTATATCCATATTATATGTATTATATTTCATAATATCCAAGGTAAAACAGATCAGTAAATATATTTATTGTACAGACTGTCAGATATGCATACTGTTATGTGTATCTATACTATGTATATTATGCTTCAGTACGTTAGTGACTATCATTCAGAAGAAGGTAGTAAATGAAAATACAAACTATTGTATACAGCATGTCAACTTGCCAATTGAAAGTATTAATCAAAACACATTATGTCGTATATGGTGTGTCAACTAGGAAAAATGTGGCTGCAAATGTAAGTTTGTGTTACACACAATTTCAGATCGGCAAATGTAACTGAATGAAAACAATTTGTTGCATACAGTATGTTAATTAGAAGAAAAGAAAACTGCCTGAAAATCAAAATTGAATCTTAACAGTATATCAAATAGATAAATGAAATTTAATGAAAACACATACTGTTCAACAGACAAAGACAGTCAATATGCAGGGTTGTTATATACAGTTGGTGAAGCAGACCAATGAAACTGGTAAAGGTCAATAACTGAAAAAACAAATGAAAATTTCACATGTTAAATTACAAAGTTAAGATCAGTGGCCCCTTCCAGACTCTAGCAATTTTCAAGATCAAACATATATTATCACTAATAAAAATGGATACAGTGCACCTCAAAAAAAAGATTACAGGCGTACTCAGAACTCAATAAATCAGTGATCAAATTGTACAGTCACCGTCTTCAGATACTTTTCCATCTTCAAACAGCAGTACTGACTTTTAGGTAATCTAAGACTATATTCACTTATTAACCATTGCATTGTGCAATCAGCATAGATAACCTAAAACAGCCTATATAGCAGCCAATCAACAGAATAAATTTAAATGTAATAAAAAAGACGAAATCATATGATTAACATGTGCAACACATGTATTTAATATAATTGCAACACCTATTTTCGAATATTAGCAAGGTGATGCTGTTTAATATTAACAATGGCGTTTTACAAAAAGGGTAAACTTTTGATTTACTTCAAGCACTGGATTCCAGAATAGTGCATGGTTTGGCTTTGGTGAACTTTATCTCCGCCGTTATATTTACATTTTATCACCAAAACAAAGATTTTATATTCCTTGTTAAGAAAGTATGGTTTAAATCTATATTCATAACAATAAAGGCTATTACGCATGAATGTTAGCAACTGGAAATAGGTTTTAAACAAATACTTTAAAAAGGCTAAATGGGAATGTTACTATCATAACCCGAAGCACTTTTTCAAGATAAGATTATGATTTTGTGTCCCAAGTTGTTGATTCGTGACTTTCATAGAAGATTTTGTATTTTAGTGGTCAAAGATTGTAGTGGGGGATAGCCCGAAGCGTCTATCAATATTGCAATGAGATCCATATTTTAGTTATGAAAGCTATTAGAAGCTCTTGCACAATACTGGCATATCATTTTACAGAATTAAGCCTGAATGAATTCATGTTCGGACACTTCTTTTAACAATATATTTAGAATTGATACTGAATGCAAGAATAGGATGACAATTTAATTGCTGAAGGAATCAAAACTGTTTCAAGGAAAAGCTAGATTTCAGATTTATGAAAGCTGATTAATGTTCTATGCTAATATCACCATGTATCTTTCTTTAACAAAAATGTATATGCACCAATGTTTTGATACTATTTTGATACTATACTATATCATATTAAAATTCGATTAGATTTTAGTATTCTCTATTTATTAATTTATTTATTCTTTTACTTCTAACAATTAACCAATATAAATTTTATTGCATAACATTTCTAGCAAGTGTGGTTTAATGCTGCTGGAACAGACTAGTCAAAACATGTTCATGAATATAACATCGAACTATTTTTCATACCAATAATCACCGAGGAAACGTTTACTGGTGACGGGCGCTTTTCACTTCAATCAAGGATACTTCTATTTATATCTTAGCATACCTTTCAGAATGCCCAAAATAACATTATGATTATGACAGTAGAATAGATCCCATTGGACTGTTACTAGTGTCAGGTTGACTTAAATGTTATGGATATTAAAGCCCCTTTAAAAATGTATGCACGATCAGCATGCCATTTTTTCGAATCTTGTTCTGAAAATGCCTTTTTGATTGTAGGAACGTCCTAAAATGACTGTCGCCATGTCGTAGATAAACCACAACTCAGATATGACATCTATTTCAAGCTACTACATGATTGTATGCCAGTTTTAGCAATCAAGTCCTTAAATGATTATTTTTAAACGACTCTTACTCTATGCCTGTATAGCAAAAAGCAAACATACATAGTAGGAACTATAATATGTATATAATGGTATTGAATGATGGGGCATTGTTGGCTAATGCTTCAGATTTGATTGCTTCTATAGTTTTAAGATGATTATATGACAATGTGGAGGGCTTATTCATGTAAATCAGGCATGAGCAACTTCTAATAAGACATGAGCCGAAGAAGTGAATTTGTAAAGCCACACCCTATGATAGGTCGAGTGCTGAATCTGGTCGTACTTTATTTATAACTGATGCAGTTCATACCTACTCAGTAGCATGAAAATCGTTTCGTTACAATGGACTTTACTGTGAAATGTTTTGGATTGGGTTCCTTGTGCTTTTTGTATTCCCTGGTCTAGCATATTGATTCAGTTGGGACCTATTGCAATGAAGCTGATGTTATATGCATTAGACAATGGAGTGAAATGTTTTGTGTTCTTTTGTGTTTATAGCATTCCACAGCGTGTGCATGTAATTGTTGCCTGTTCCTGGATGCTTAGAATTTGAACGCTTAATTTGGTATCATATTTCTTGCATGGTCATGAAGACATAAATGTAAATGGAATCAAATCTGATTTGGGCACATTTTCTCTAGAATCGACATAGTTTTGGATTGAGCCTCTTGTCTTGTTTCCATCGTATGGAATGTATTGTAGATCGGGACTGTTCTGAAGCAAGCATACATCACAAATGTTTCTGACTGGGTCGCTTATTTTATTGTAATGTTGCTCTCATTTTCTATAGTGAGCAAAGTATTAATTGTACCATGCACATTTTTTAAGCAAATGAACATGGCATGTTTTTGTTTCTTTCTTCCTCTTCGATTTGTGTTCAAGAAACACTACATTTTCGGTAGTGTGAAAATCGTCTCGCTTGTCTAGTTTCATGTTTATTTCATTCCTTCCGTCAGATTGTACGTTAATGTAGATGGGACCCATTTTGTTCAGTGCTTTTTTTCAAAGCAAATTATACTGAAATGCTTCTGATTTATTAGATCGTTACTGTCTGGCAGTTCGCTCACTTTCTCTGTAATGGACTTTATTGTGGAATTCCTAATATTGGATCGCTTGTTTTGATTCGTGTTTGTTCCAATGCATGGCAAATAAGAGATTTTCATGTGACTGGGGTTCGTTTAGTATTGGCACTTTTCTCGAATTGATATTATTACGCCATGATTTGGATTGGGTCGCTTCATTGGTGTCACACTTGTTTCTTTAAATGTGTACGAATGCATTGATGCAGATGGTTTATTGTTTTGCACATGAACAGCTTATCTACAATAAGCATTACTGTTAAATGCTTAAATATATGATTTCTTGGGTTATTTCCAATTGTTTTTTTTAAATAAATGTTATTGCTAGGAATGGAAGCCAATATAGATCAACTCTATAATTCAATAAATTATTAATTTTAACCCGATCATTATATGCGAGTTAAGATATCAGGCAACACAAATAATTATAACACTAGCATGCGTAAATCTATGTAAACATCACGAATGTTTTGGACATACAGTTACTAGATCATTTTGGTCGCATTAATGATTTTGCAACACGACATCTTCAGGCTAACAGTAACACTTTTTTACATTTCAGCAGCACTGTTCTAAACTCAGCGATACTAACGTGTGATTTATAATAAATAACCACTGAATATAGTTTATTAATCGTACGATGGCTACTTTGTGCTGCGGCATGAATGTTTGAATTGTTTATGTATTTGTGAATGTAATCGGTTGCTCGTTTTATTGCTATTGTATATACATAAGACATCTCAACAGTATCACCTACTACACATGCTAAAGGTGGTCAATCAAGCTGGACATCATGATGCAAAAACGTTCAGCCATTACTAAGAATGTAATCCATGGAGTTCAGCCACGTTTGCCATGTTTGCACTGTCTGCAGCAAATAATATTTGGTCATTGACCACCACCCGGAGTTATATAATCAACAACTCACAGCAATGCAAGCTCATACGAGTTAAACTTTAAAAGATGCTGAGAAGTTATTAAGAATGCAACCCAACAAGAATCAGTTCTGTTTGCTAAATCCAGTTTGATGATATCAGTTTCCACTTGCAATGGATAATTTCACGAGAGACTTTGACTCACACAAAGATTCATCTCACATAAAGATGCATCGAGCATGCTACACTGAGTTTCTTCTTGCTAATTAATCAACATTTGATTAAAGGATGCATCGCATCAGAAACATCAATTCCTGCAACGATGAGGTTATGACCAAAATGTAGTTTGTTATCGTTTTTGAAAGCCAAAGAAGTCTGCATGAGCATATTCTACGAGTCACCCATGAACTCGATGATCTTTACTTTGTGTTTAGTCTTTGAGATGCTATTAGTCTACCATCTGCCCCTACTAACATTGATTTTGCAACAATGGCATCAGGTCCCATCTGCCAACAACGATGAAATAACTCAGTAATATAGTCATCCAGTCTTTTGAATCTGTATCAGACGTGGATAATTTTAATTACACCAATGTATTCTTTACTTTGGCTACATTAAATGGATAAAGTTGTGTTTGGATCAACCACATGGGGGCATTTCGTGTTTTCTTGTATAAACAAGAACACCTCAATTTGACCTCACAAACGACTTTTTGCTTCGTTCTCAATCTTTTTGCGTTGAGCCAAGGTCAATTTTAGGAGAAAACTAAGTGTTATTATAGGTTCACTTGTTTATAAATCTTAACATTCTCCATAAGTGGGTCAATGGGTCTCACCCTGTTACATGTACCCTCCAGCAACAGCATCATATCGGACAGAGTCACGGGAAGACATCTGTAATTAGTGGCAGAACAAGTAGGTCCTAATGATCATGTGTTGTTGAGCCACGTGCAGTCATCACGTCTGAGGTATATTAAATGACATATTTTGTATCGATAGATGTAGTGGTGTGGGAAAACAATGCAGCTCAAAGTAAGATAGAATGGCACATTCTTGTAGCAATTCTGAAACAAATCTTTAAATATTCCTCTCGACAACCCAATATTTTTAGACATGCCTATCTTGTTTAAATTACACTATCAGTAACACCTTTTGTAACAATAATGTATGTGCTAGTCTTATATCATGAAACGTTTTAAAATCTTTATAGTAGGGTACAGTGATCCAGTTTTGTTCTTGCAACATGTTCAACGCAACATACACATATATGCAAGTTTTATGTAAACATGTTTTTTTATCAAAAGTAATTAACGGCCCAAATCGGAAAGATGAACTAGATATTTAAGCAAATGTAATGTGTCCTGGAAATTACGTCATAGCAGACTAACCCTGCCAAGTAAGGTTCATCCGTCCTTTAGTCCCAGTTTGATGTCAGTCTTTGAGGCCACAAAATATTCTTTTGGTTGTAGATCATGCCATGGTGAATCAAATTCATTGATTTTGAGACTTGAAACTTTGTTTCAACCTGGTTGCAATGTATGTTGAATGGTTGCTATAGAGGCCAACAAGAAAAAAAAACTTGCCTAAAAATATTGGTTCGACCAAATATGAATATGTATTGTAGGTTGATACTGCAAATGATTGAAAGAAGAGTTTGAAAACAACTGGAATAATACAATCAAGGTAAACCAACAAGACATGTATAGCTTTTTATGACAACAAAAAAAGGTTTTACAAATTATACAACATTTTAGAACACTCTCAACATAATCCACTTAGACAACAGAACTTGTAGAGTGTTCATCAGCAGTTTCCACAGGACTTGACACTGGTGTTTGAAACTTGAATTCCTTAAAAGAGCAGCTACCGGGTACGATATGTACGGGAAATGAAAAATGCATTTGGTAGAAATACCGGCTTTGTGCTGGAACACCCCATGGCTAACAACAGGACCCATTTAAATCAATAGTGACTGTCACACCTTCTGCATATATTATAAATGAACATATCCCAAGTTTCAAATGCAAACTCAATAACCAAAGATTTACGCAGAGACAATCAGAAAACCAGACAATCTAGTAGGTGTTATCACTGACATGAACCTGGGCATTATAAAAATTATTAAGAAAAAACTCAGTGCCACGACTGTTGGGAATGTGCGATGCAAAATACTGTGAAATGTGTTATTCCAGCAACAGGTGTTTGCCAACGACTATGATTATGAAGATATGAAGATAGTGCCTTGTTCATGCCACAAACCTGCTTGCTATACGATTACAAGGTAAGCCTAGCAGCAAAGAGGGTGGACAGACCAAAACTATTTCAAACAAAATCCTAAAGGAGTTCAAACCGAAACCAATTCAGGCAGACAAAAAGAAAAGAGAAATAGTTTCGGTTTGTCACTCTATTGAGACTCTGACTACAGACAGACCCGGCGCCGATTGTGCTGCGGAGACGAAACTTTATGGTAAAACTCTGTAGGATGAAAATCTTAAGACTTTACAAACATACTAATTTGTAAAACCTCACCTCGTGAATCAATTAGATTATTGGAATGGTCAGTGAGTTTGAAATTAATTCACGTTAATGAATCATTATGAGATCGCATATACACTGGATTAGTTGGATCCTCAATGATTAAAAATTCAGGTGGAGCTGTTGGTGCAAATGAATATAAAATATATCCCCGCTGGGCTTCATTTGATCTTTCAAGATTTATTTGGTAACTTCCTTCGATGACATCACATACTAAATTCACTGCAATCACCAAGGATATATTGACGTTTTGAGGAGCGATATGCCTACCACTCCCGTCTGGGTCGTTATTACGTTTGAGGATAGTTGTTTGTTGTGGCATTGTCTTCCATGCGGCGAGTATTCGTGGAAAGTATTCATCGAGGATATCGTTGTTTGATTTTGTAAGTTGATCTACATTATACCCGGGGAGTTTAAATGATGAAATATTCTCTACGCGTATATTATATGTTTTTGCAAATTCTGTTATTGATTCAGGATTTACAGCATTTAAGATTGTTTGAATAATCCATAAATTAAATGCTTCTATATCAGCGATAATTTGATTACATATTTCTATGTATTTGATGATCTTATCTCACGGGGATTCTTTGGAAAGTTTTTCTCGCAATATATTTCTATATTTTTCAAATTCATTATTTTTTTTAAAGTGTTAATTAATTTTACTTTGAATTGGTTGAAACCATCCACCGCTTGGTTCTTTTATCCGCCCACGCAGAAAATGTAAAACTCCAAAATTTGTATCGTATGATATCATTGCATCATGATATTATTTCTTATCAGAATTATAGTCGGATTTTTGTGGTTCTGGTGGTATTTGATAAGATGTTCGAGGTGGTATTTCAGGCCATACTAGCAAGGTTTTTATAGAACTCTGATAAATGTAT
The DNA here is from genome assembly GCA_029339505.1 of Unio delphinus. Lineage (NCBI taxonomy): Eukaryota > Metazoa > Mollusca > Bivalvia > Unionida > Unionidae > Unio > Unio delphinus. The sequence goes on along the minus strand of JAQISU010000029.1, from coordinate 13,354,508 downwards.
ACTACTTAACCAAGTGAGTTTATTTAAATAGCGGATGATAACGTCGGCTCGTGAACTGTTATAGCGATTTTCGATTCTTTTTTTCCAGTAATGAATTGTATTCTGCGCTGTAATTCATTATTAATTTGTCGATTTGGTAGGACCCAGATGGTATGGAAACAACGTTCCAGTCTGGAGTACCATCGGGTTTAATTTTACTCGCAAACACCAGGGAATTATTTGGTTGTTGACCACCGAATGGTACTGATCTGATATTAGGCCAACTATGGTATGCTCGTAATTGTGCTAGTGCTATCTCCTTCACGGGAACAGCAGTAGGGACATTGACACTGAATTCAGGGTTTGTTGAGGTTATTGATATCATGCTGGTTTTCACTGGATTGGTGTTTTCCGCTAGTCGTTGAAGTAGTTCTTGCGATGTTGCCATGGTTATTATATTCGTGTTTTTTTTCTAATTTTTACATCGCGGAATCATAAATACGTATCATCGCTGAAAACTCATTATCTTATATTAATGTGTCATCGAGGGAGGACGATATCATCGAGGAAAATTGTGAGAATGCGGTTGACACACCATGGAACTTAACTACGTAATCCTGCGGTTTGAGCTAGCTACATGATGATATCTTTTTTGTTATTATTGAAATAATTCCTGCAATTGTTGTCCCTGCGGATATACAAATTGGAACAACCATCGGGGCAATCATTGTTACCGAAGATAGTATTATACCGGCTCCGGTGATTACACCTGATACCGAGTACACGGTAACATCAACAGCGTTAATTCCTCGTCGGTATTTTTTTATTTTTAATTGATACTCCTCAGTGAGGGTTTTGAGTTTAGTTTGAAATTCTCTGACCTGATCATAGCGATACTGCTGTGACGTTGCCAATAATGACATTTTATTTATTACAATAAATTTCAAATTGCTAGCAATAAAAACGATGGCGTTTTCAATTAGTTGTTTTCTTAAATCCGCTACGAATTCCACATACCATGTTACTGAAACCCTAGCCAAATTATTATCAGTGGATATTATTGTGAATTGTTCAATTGTTGCCTTGTCGATGATCATTGATATCATATTGTTGACCCCAGATGAACTCGTTGATGAAGCATTAAGTTGAGTCGGTGACACTAGTGTTAATCGATAAATGATTTTGATTGTGGCGGTGATATTTAATGTTATTTTGTGGTGTCCACGTAAATGATCCGTGATGAATCGTGCATACTACGTTGTTGGTTTTCTCATGAGGAATCTTTGCTTTTTCAAGTGTTTGTATCATCCTCGGTAAATCATTTTTGATTACATCGTTGATCTTTTTGATCTTTTCGATGGATTGTTTTTACATCTATGAGTTTTATATCGAGTTTATCTAATGAGGTTCCAAAGAATGTCTCAATAAGATTTTTACGAAAAATTGAAAACTTCTCAACATGATCTTCATACCTAGATTATAGTGTTGCTGATTCTAACATAGCTGTTTTTATCTCTTTGAGTTTTTGTGTGGTCACCGGTGGATTTCCAAAGAAATCTAATAGAGGTGTGTCAATATTGTCAATTATACTTCTTTGTAATTCAGAAAACCGATTAAATTTATTTATATGGTCGTCATGTTCATCGCGTAGCTTTTTATAATAATTATATCGTTGATGAATAATTATCACCGAGTGCTGTTAATTTATCTGTGAGCGTCGAAATGAGAACATATGGTTTGAGTTTACCCTCCTTGGAAAACAACGCGATAGTATCTTCTATGCGTCGCTTTGTTTAACTAAAATATAATCCAGGGAAATATTACTAGCTTTCAATTTACCTTGACGATCTTGAAATACAACTATTTCATTGGGATCAACAATTGCGAGGTTTAACATCTCGAGTAGATCATCTTCGATTATTTTTTTACATCACCGGTTGCAGATATTTCCGCGGTTTGTTTTTCCAGGCTTGATAAAGATCTCTCCCAAATATCAATCATGTTATTTTATATAATTTCTCTCTAAAAAGCGATTACTCTTATATTCGTGTACGGTTTTATGGAGTGGTTTTCCCGATGATGAAATAGCGTCGATGACATTTAATACTTCTTTCCCGCATATTTGTGGGTCATTTATTTTCTGTGTTGGTAGCGTGGAATACGAGATAGGAATTTTTAAGTGGCGAATATAACGCATATTTCTTCTAGGTGGCGCTAATCCATATGAATCGAAATAAACAATTACACGCGGATTAATCGCGTATGCAACCCAGTGAGTTCAAGTTCCGGTGCTGTTATCGAGATTAATGATACCGGTTTCAGCGTTGTTTGGTTGTTGTGGTAATTTATCTCACATAAAGACACCTCTAACGATTTGTATTGATAGTTTTTTAGCAGCATTGAGTAAATCAAAATTTGACATGGGAACTATTGTTAGTAAACTGTTCCTAGTCTCAGGCCCTTTCCGCTGTACCATGAATACGGAGTTCCTGGTAGTCTTAGACCCTTTCCGGATCGTTTCTTTTTGTTTGTATCCCTGTCCGGTAGCTTTATTTTTGTCATCCTTGCTGCTGTACCAACGACTCCTAGCGCGGCAGCTTTTGCTACCGCTGGGGCCGCGACCGCAATCAACGCTGGTAACGCAGCGAAAAGTAGAAATATACCACCTGATTTTATTATGTTTTTGATCGCAGCTGCAGAGAGAGTGATCTGAACAACTTTTTTATCTTTGATGTCAACATTGAAGTGTTTTATCTGACGAGTTGTCAATGACACTTTATTTTGACCACCAGACATCTGATTGTGCTTCTTCGATATTGTGGTTCCACATTCTTTAGCTGATTCCGATTGAAATGTTTTAATTTGACCAGAAGTGAACGTAACACTAACATGATTGTACGACATTTTATTTAATAACAGATTGATCTAATTGTATACAACATATTTTCTACTGGTGCATCAACTACCCTCATTCGCCCACCAACACCTTCTAGTAGCATTGATTTGTCGCTGAGAAAGACATCAACTGCTCTGTAATTCGGGATTATGACAACACCACCTACAACCGGATGAGTTACACGAGCTCTGAAGTGTATGTCAACTACGGATTGTCTGGTTAAATCAATATGTTCCAGCGAGAAGTAATAGATGGGATATCGATTTTGAAAAACAAATTGTGATATTTGCAGACTGGTATCTACGTTTGTATCGCGTTCCATAAATGTCAAAAAATGATGATACGCGCGTTCTATTTGGTTGATTCCGTAATCAAGTAGTATATCATCGGATGGTTCCTGATGGCCGTTTATTCTCAATGATACTTCATTAACATATATTTGATCAAATATCATATGACTCCGTTCCTGAGAGTTTAATCGCGTTTTATCCTGTTACACAATACATATAATACGTGGAGCTGAAACACCTTGTTTTGATGACAGGTGCCATTTAAGTGTACCATCAATATTAGAATCCATGGCATCTGTTGTTGTTGTTAGCCATGATAGCAATGATTTTCCTCCATGATCCATAAATGATAGTAATCTTTCTTCCATGGTGATTGATGGAGTGATTACTGGCATCCACAATGATAGTTTTGATATAACGACTTTACCAGCAGCAACACCAGCATCACGCCAGATTGCATCATTATTATTACCCTTTCTCACGAGTACTACTGTATACTTCGCTCCATAGATAACTTTTCTCACATTTCTGTAAAATCCGAAAATATGATGCAGTGGAATCGCGCATGAAAATTGGCCACGCTGTTTTTGCAATATTGATACGCGTGTTGCAAACATTAGGTTGTAATTAGGATTAGTACTTTTTATAATTTCAAAGGCAGCAGCTGGTCTTTCTTGTTGATCAAGAGAATCGGGTTGTGGATTAACTGCAGTAGCTTCAATTGTCAGCAATTTTGTATCCTGAATGTGTTTTACGTGATTAGTAATATCCTTAGAGAACATCATAGACGGACCTGCCGATCTTGTATAATCATCAGAATATCTTGCTAACCCCACTATTGTTGTGGCAACATCAACCTCACGCTCTCTAGATTCAATTTCTCTTCCATCAATCATGTATTTAGTACTCTCGAATAGCGCCATGATTCCATTATTGACAAAACCAACTCGGACATTTGGGTTATCTGCGTTTGGTGTATCAGCTGAAAACATTTGTTACGAGTTCTCCTTCTACTTCAATAAATGCTTCAGCGCGTAGAAACTATTTGCTGGTATCATGGACCTGACGTTCGATTCTTGATCCAAGATCCTGTTGTACTGCATGATAGGAATATAATTGATAATTGTGTACAGAATCATTCTTGGGTACTGGGGCATCCATATCAAACGCTGGGTCAGGAGCCGATTTGAACATATTATTATATATTTCTTGATGTAAGTCGCGATCTCGCTCGCGATTTCAAACAACTTCCCGCTAACATATTTGCAGTAATATTTCCTTGAGTGTCATATCTGTCATTTATCCATGATGCTATATTCTGCTGCACTGCGTTATTTATTATTTTGCTAATACTTGCAGGTATAACCTCGGTAGATGATATTGGTCCCACCAGTGATTTTGTCATTGGTTTCTTTCTTCGCCGAACTAACGCTAGTAGTTTGTCTTTGGCGGCGGAAAATGCTTTCCCGGCAACATGACCAACATCGCTAATATCCTATCACGAATAACATCAATAGCTTGTATTGATAACTGTTTTGCGATTGGTGCTATTTTTGGAGCAATTCTTGAAAATAACCCTGCAATGGTATTGCCGTGACCATCTCCATAGTACGCTTTATAAACAGGCGATCGTGAGTTTACTACATACGTCATGGTAGGTTTATTGTGGTTGAAATGTATGATCATCTTATTTAAATGACATTTATCTAATGTGGTAATTTAATCACTGTGATAACCGTCCGCTAGCTCATCAATAAACTCTCTATATACACCAATATCCATGATACCACCTTCAAATAGTCGACTGCAGATATCAGCTGCCTTATTAATTATTTCCGGTGAGTTATTTCCGGCTCGTTTCCCTCCTACGAGAATTTCTAATTGTGATATGTCCCCGAGAATACTATTAGGACAACGATCAAGACCATTACCTTAAACCCCTCTTTGGACTCCACTTTGAGAAAGCCCTTACCGGTAGTACCAGTTGCACCCTGACTATCATCATCAGATGGTTGTGGATCATCAGGTTGTGGTTGTTGTTGAGATAAAGATATTTTCTTTGAAGATTTTCGTTGTTTTTCATGTAGTTTTCGTTGTTTTATTTCCTCTTTTTGTTGTTCTTCCCTTTTTCGTTGTTTTTCCTCTTCTTCTTGTAGTTCTCGCAACCTTTCTTCTCGTATAAGCCGCAATTTCTCTTCTATTTCTGTATTCCGATTAGATATTGCAAGTATGTCTTTGATATATCTAGCGTATGATGAATCTTTTATTCATTAATTTGATTTTTTTTCTAACTTTATAAAGTATATCCTTCCAAGATCGTAGATTTTTAATAAATCCTCGTTGTTCGTGTTTCATAAAATTCTTTTTATCTACGTACCGTGTAGCAACAAAATTATGGTACTCTCCATATGTAATCTTATCGATGTGCGCTAAGAATTCAGGAGAAAATCGATCGCGTAAAGTGTTGACTTTTTTCTGCCCAAGGGAAGGTTTTTGTAGCAGTTTTGATGTTTGTTCGGTTTCCCTTGCTAGTTTTTCAAGTACAGGAAGGGCTCTTTATCCTATCTGTTCCTCAGTAATATCCCATAATATAACTTTTTAGTGGTCGATGCGACTTCCTTAGTAGCAGTGGTTAATGGTTTAAATAATTGTTCATTGTCTGTTGCAAAATTGGTTTGAAATTCCTGTCTTGCTTTTAGGATATTTCGAACGGAATCACCAACCGGAATAAATCTCTTAATCGCAACTAATCTCTCGCGTGCTAATCTAGTTGTTAGCGCTTCATTTGCCATTATAAATGTAACATATGATCTAAATTGTAAACGAAAATCCACAGATAGCTATGTTTTATTTTTTTCATAAAAATCGAAGGGAAAAACCCCAGGAATTCGTTTAGAGAAAATCGATTTTCATGAAATCTTGTCGACGGATTAGCCAAAAACAGTACAAAATCAATGAAACAAGTTTAGACGATTCGACGATCACGATGTAAAACACCATAAAATTTGCTTCACAAGGATAGAAATCTCATCAAAATCGATTTTCTCTAAATGAATTCCTGGGATTTTCACCTTCGATTTTCATTAAATTTTGTCGACGGATTGCATAAAAACAGCACAAAAATGACCAATAAACACCACAAAAATGACCAAAAAATAAAAAAAAATCCATGAAAATATTTCAGTAATTAACAAATAAAATAAAATGCGTGAATTCCCACCTACTCCGAAATTCTTTTGAATTTCACAACAGTGTTTCATTACTTCCGCGTTGGTGATAAATCACCACGCATAAAAAAATACACAACATGGAAGGGTATTAAAGAGTTTCTGTTCTGCGTGAGTAAGCATACCTGTCTATAGAATTATTTATCTCGGTGACTTAATCACTGGGCCTATATAATCGTGGATAACTCATACTTGCAAACAGGTATGAGAATTATACATATTTGTGTTTAGAGTGTCAATTAATCCATGGAGAGATTTTTCACTGTGTTGAGGCAACCAAAACGGGGAAGTTATTTTTATTTTGTCTGATGATTTCTCTTATTGTTTTGATTTTCGAGTCTATTGTGCGTTTGATTTCATATTGTTTGCCCAATTCGTCTCTGACCTTTTCAACCGAAGTGAACAGCCGGATAAATTTGTTGATGTCGTAACAAAATGCAAGTGAGTCATTTACCGCATGCTGAATTCGTTTGATCAACCCATACTGCCTTGGAAGAACATATCTATTATTCTGGGCGCCTTCATCAAGATCATGAAATTCAGATAGAATCTGATTACAATCAAATTTATCTGACAGTTGTATTCCCTGATTTTTCAAATTTGAAATCTCAATTATAATGCCATTCATATTTTCGAAATTCATTATATGATATGTTATATATCTAATATATTTTATATATCTAATTAAAAAAAATAGGGGTCAGTTTTGACTCGTTTTCATATGATATGATGAACACCATTTGCTCTAAGGTGTCATCAACATCTTATTGCGCCTAGAGATATATATGCAAGTTATGATATGATTATATATAATTATATATGATATGATGAACTACATTCGTTCTAAGGTGTTATTCACATCTTATTGCGCCTAGAGATATTATGCAAGTTATAATATGATCATATATGATTATATATGATAGGATATGATGAACTCCATTCGCTCTAAGGTATTATACATGAAAATTCCCATTTGGAACCTCTCAGGTGTTATTCACATCTAAGAGGCCCAGAGGTTACATATATAAGGCGACACATCCCCGTTTGGAACCCTGACATCTGAGAGGCCCAGAGGTACCAGAAAGCATAGTCTCCGAGAGGGGGATCTAACTCGTCAAATAACGGGTTAGAACCCCAAGAAGGTATGCTTGGTGAATGGACGTCACATTTACATATAGATATATAGAGTATTTATATATTTACATATTTACAAGTATTTACATATTTACAATGATAAATGGTATTTATTTACAATGATGATATAGGAAATAGGACGGCACATACACATAAGGGACTGTTTTACTGTCACCTGAAACCACCATACGCCCAAATCACCCCGTGTTGCATGCAAAAACACATTCACACCGTGTGACGGTTTGTGATATATGGTAGTTTCACGGTTGGATTTCGAATGGCTTAAAGCCCCAATTCTATATAGAAAAAACCTTCCGATCGGGACCATCGACAACAATGCCTGCCACGAGTTTCGAACAATGGGCCCCAGGACGAAATCCCAACCGTGTATGGAATACACTAGTGTTTGTAATCTACAAGTCTATAATTTTGAATATAATATAAGTATATCACGTGAAGGGTTTAACGGATGGTGTATAAACCACACAAGATAAAGCCATTGAGTTAGACCATGAGTCATCAAAAAATCCCATTGAGATCCGGTGACAATGTTTCAAAAACCAACACAAGAAGAAAGCCATTCAGTCATTGAAAAATCCCATTGAGATCCATGACTACAACAAAGAAGTTATCTCTGTTTCATAAACCATACACAAGGCCACACGAGTTATCCGTAACTTTGTTTCATAAACCATTCACAAGCCCACGCGAGTTATTCCCTTAATGCTATATATAATAATTTAGATGTAAACGAATTGAATTTTATGTCCGGTTCTCTTGGAAATCGCTGATTGATATATTTGTTCTGCAGCAAATCGTACTGAGGCTCTACAAATATCAAAATATCTACCGGCTTCATTCATTTATTAAAATGTTCTTTCTTCGTTAGTTGCTGTATTAAATGATTTTATAGGTTTCGCATTTTGCGAGTGTTATCCAGTCCCTCCTCGTTTGGAATTTTCACTCGGAGTAATAGACTGTAGATTCATAAACAATTGTTATTTCTTTAAATTCTTGTTTTAATTATAATATGGAGGAGTTCGAGAGATTATCGAAAATTACGCCGTGGAAAAATGTTGAATTTAATCTCGATAGAGTCTCCACTGATGTACCAAAGGGTCTAATAAGTGATAGTAGCATGATAGGTAGAATCCGTAATGGTTTTAATGAATTCAAGTGCGATGGAGCATCTCACTGTTGATTAACATTCGAATTGATGGTTTGTGTTGATGCTACCACGAACGACGATAGAACCGTACAATTCCACGTAGTATCGTTTATCGTGAATAAATTCCTTCGCGTACTGATATCCAAATAATCGTTCAGCAAATGTGCGATTAAATCGTTCAACAATTCCCTGATCGCGTTGTGATGCAGTATACCCTCGTCTGATAGTGACATTATGATGCTTCATTGTTGATAACACTGCACCCTGAAATTCCTTGCCAGGATCAACTTGTAATAGATTTGGCCAATGCAGAGGTCCCTACGATAAATCCTTTCAAACGCAGAAGCCACCTTAGTTAATGATTTTGTGTTTTGAGGTTCTGCTTGTTTGCATCTACTCGCAACATCAAGTATAGGTAGCGCGTATTTGTAAACACCATCATACGGAAGAAATAATATATCAGCTTGATGAACTTCATTAGAGACGCTGACATCAAAATGCGAGAAGTTAATTTGCTTATGTGGTGATAGATAAATTTGCCAGATCGCCTATTTGGATAAACAATCCGCTGCATTGGTAATTTTCACCTTTGCTGAGCTAGCGAGTTTATTGATTGCTGATTTACCCCTTCAGTATCCTCTTCGGGAATAATAAATAGATTCCATGATGTTATTAAGTACTAGTACCCAACATCAATTTACTTTTCAGCGCCGATTTTATCAACCATGAAGCCAACTTTTCTTTGAACCATTTACCAGTGATGAATTAATTTCACATCTGCGATATGTCTGTGTTGCAGATTCCTGCTTTTATAAGCAACATCATGAGCATGACACGCCTTATGAATATCGTTTATTGGATATTCACCGGGTCTGGGTTGGTTTTGATCATCGAGTCGGATATCGAGTCTGGGCCCGGGTCCACAATAACTATACCCTGGGAAATGTTTTTCTCCCGGAAATTTTGCCCATGGTGTTCCTGGGAGTTTTACTAACTTGGCTGCAATATCACCTCCTCGTTTTTTTTAAATCCTTGATTTTATCAATGGAAACAAATCTAAAATTTTTTGTACCACATTGTACACACTTACCAGCAAGTGCTGATCTGTTATTTTTAGTTGTAATCGTCGTCAAGTCATTTGTGCTAGTACACTTCTTACATTTCACTCAATATAGATCCATAATTTATTTATAATAACATGAATGTAATGAATTTTTCGGCGACAAAAACAAGAAAACCAGTTAAGCATCATGCAGCGCTACTAAATTCTATTAGTATGATTATGATCGGACCATCTGGAAGTGGCAAGATGCAGTTGTTACTTAATTTAAAAACGAGATGGATAAAATGGGATAGTTGTATTTAGTAGCCCCGAGTGTAGACGATAAGCGATGTTACGAGGTGTTAAAGGATTTTAACGAGAAAGCAAAATCGGAAATCGATGAGGATATTATTGAATTTATAACCGATATCGAAAAAGCACCGAGTATTGATGATATTGATGGAAGTATTAACAATTTAGTTTATGATGATGTCATGCTAGACAATCAAAAGAATCCCGCTAGGATATTTTCCAGAGGTAGGCATAAAAATACCGATGTGATATATGTCACTCAACGTTACACTCAAATACCAAAAGTGATCAGAGATAACTGCAATATTCCTGCTGTATTTAAAGGAGTAGACACACATACGCTACGAAATATTCACCAGACTTGGCGCAGTGGAGATAAGGATTATAAGCTCTTTAGAAATTTCTTTAGTCACGCTCAGTCAATCCCACATGGATTTGTAACGATAAATTTGCACAACCCGAGATCAAGATAACGTATCGAACTTGATCAAACATTCGGTTGAAACAATTTGTCTCCAAAACGCAATCAGCGTCGGGTCTGTCTGGAGACAGAGTCTCAATAGCGTGACAAACCGAAACCATTTCTCTTTTTTTGTCTGCCTGAATTGGTTTCGGTTTGAAATTCTTTATGATTTTGTTTAAAATAGTGTCAGTCTGTCCTCCCTCTTTGCTGCTAGCCTTGTGAACTCTGCAGTGTAAATGAATGGTATCCCTTTTTGTTTCCTTGAGTAACATTATGATCAATATGTTGAATATTTAACTGTTAGCAGTGAGATTGCATATTTTTTAGAGATTATAAAACTAAAGTTGGAACTAGCCCCCTTGTCGGACCATCCAGTACTGTTTAAGTTACTGCCGTGTCTGACTACAACTTAAAGTATAAATTCTCAATCATCCCATTAAGCTTTCTTATAGTACCCAATTATTGGCTTTCTTAAAGTACCTAATTCTTGCATTTTGGCTATAAAGTTTTCTGTGTATTACGTCCATATATAAATGTACATTATCGTTGTTTTCCTATTTCTTTTCTTTATTGTCGGTACGACTATGTACTATAATGGAAAAGTGCATATAATATTGCAGGCCACATGGGGGATTAATTCTTTGCATCTGACTTTAAAGTTTTTTTTAAACAAAAAATAATAATAATAGTATTATCACCCCTCAAAGTCTACAAGCTTGATTTTGACGGATCCACAGATAACCCATGACAGCTCTTCAGACTTTAAGGAACACTAATGACCCTTTAAATAGCTTCATGAAATACGATATTCACAGCACATTAAAAACCATCTCGTACCATTTTCCCCATCAGTGATCTTGGTCAACTAGAAACTTGCCAGCTGCATCTTAAAGTATGGAGCTATGCAACGTTTAATCAAATTATATGAAAATGTGACAGCTGGTACAAAGAAACAGGTAATAGACTGCACTTCTTTCATATATTGCGGAAAGTGCACAATTCAATAAACAGCAGAATGACAAGCTCAAATATGTAACAGACTAAAGTGTGATGAAAATATCTTCATTGGTTCAATTGTGGTTTATACATAGGTTATAGTCACACGTATATATTACTCCTGGCTGTGATCTTCTGGCTGAATTCATGCCAGTGTTATGCAACAGACGCTTTCCTCATGGTGTATTACTGGTTAAAGCTGAATTAGGAATAACTTTATTAGACATCCTCCAGACAATATATAAATCACATTTTCTCGCTTTTCTTGAACTTTGATTCAAAGGACATGTATATGGTAGATGACACGCCATCTTGTAATGATTTATCATAGACAGAATTTCGTGAAAATATCTGACTTTCATTGCTGCAGGCTGGCCAAGCAAATGCTAACAGAAGGTGATGTGGATAATTTAATCTGCTCAATGTAAGATGAGTATATTAAATATATCCATATTCACATTATAATATCGTATTATTCCCGAGTTCCATGTCAACACAATACTTCAAGCCCAAGACTTGATCTTACAAATGAGACCTTAAGAAACCACATAGAAAATGATATGCAACACTACTGATGAGGCCGTTGTTAGTAAGGAAGATGGTAGAATTGTTAATGGCATAAATTGCTTGAAAGAGTGATATTAGTGATGTATCTGAGAACAGACCAGTTTTGTGTATGTACCTGGGTCACAGGCACCAGCTGAGCAATTGCAAGAACCCTATCTTCAAGCTAAACATCCGTATCCAACCTAAGAGATGGCCGCAAGACAAGATTCCAAAACATCAGCAAGCTGAAGAACGCAAACTTCAAAATGACCTTTATCAACACTAGAAAACAGTCTTCAATCCATCCTCTGGATGCCCAGAATGTGAATCATACTCACTGTGCTATTATATGCCTGTGAAACCTGGACAGCGTACTAGCGCCATGCAAAGAAAAAAATGTTTTTTTTGGATGAATGAGAACTGCTGCGGAATCTCAATGATTGGAGCGTTTGACTGGTGCAGAAGGTCGCGGGTTCAAGCCCCTGCCGAGTCGTACCTAAGACTTGAAACAAAATAATGTCACTACATGTAATAGCTACCTTGCTAGCCACTCAGTAAGAGGTTAGTGTTAAAACAGGTGAACCTGTTGTCAGTATAATGCTACTAGCTAGAACATCATGCTACATGAATGCAGCATGATGCCTCAGTGATAGGCAACACAAAAAACCACCATGATGCAGACACTGTAGCATTATAACTGATTTTTTTTAAAAATACGTTAAAAATAAATCGCACACACACTTTGGGTGAATGATAATGTCTGTTGATAGTCTATGAATGTTAAAGCCTTTTTCAAAAGCAAATATTTACATTTGTATCCTTACATGAAAACAAATTATGTGTTGTACTTGTTTTTCATGCATTAAAATATTGTCCAATGTTCATTACAGGTCTTCTTGGATACAATCCAGTCCAGAAACGTTGTTTTCTCAGTAACATATTCAGCAGATGTTTTTTAAAAATGTTTAATTTTTTTTAAAACCAAATGGGTATTGTCCTTAGATGAGGGGATTCAATGAAGGGATCAGCTAGTATGCATGATTGATAATCTAGAAAATCCTATCAAGTATGCTATTAAGTCTTCTTAGTCTGTAACTATGCTAATATATATTGTTGAAAGTTTCGGGTGTTTGTCAGTAAAGCTAATTAAACTGCAAATGAAAATGATAAAAAGTACTACCTGGCTATTGTTGGGGCCCGAGTGGTCGAGTGGTCTAAAGTGCTTTCCGTTACGAATCTCTGCCGTCTCACCTCTGTCTGCGTGGGTTCAAGTCTAAGATTCGGCTAATATAGTTATGTGAGAAAGCTTGCCAGCAGCTTCTCGTGGGTCGGTGGTTCTTTTGTGGGAGGTTTCCAGAGTTCTTCCTCCACCAATAATACTGGCTGCCATGTATAGCCTATCGTGTGATGAAAAATGGCGTTAAACCCTAGAACAACAACAACAACAACTTGGGTATGGTTACAAAACAATTTTTTTCTGACAGGATTACTTGTTGCTTAATAAAAGTTGCTATTCATCTCAAAGTCTGTTTCTAGACATGTGGATATGTTCACAACAATGGGTACGGGACTCCACAAACTCTCAAAGACACCCCTCACCCCCGACATATATATACCTTTAGCTGGATGAATAAAAAATTTTAAAAGGGTATTATTGATAAACCAGTAAATTTAAATTACCTCAGATCCGTAACATTTTGCTGGTGTTATAAAATCATTAATTTGAAACATCAGTTTTATCTGAAGTCAGTATGATAAACATTTCAATAATAACCGGAAAATCATGCTGTTACTTAGTCTCAAGCCTAAAAAGGACCAACAATATTTAATTAATGTCACCTCATCATAAAGGTAAACATACATACATACACACACACACACACACACACACACACACACACACACACACACACACACACACATACATACATACATACATACATACATACATACATACATACATACATACATACATACATACATACATACATACATACATACATACATACATACATACATACATACTATTTTGAGGGAATTAAATATTAATTTGAGGGAACGAATCATTATCTCCATGGAACGAAAAGTTAACCAGAGGGAACAAATTATTAATTTGAGAACGAATAATAACTTGAGTGAGCAAACTAATAACTTGTGCGAACGAATTGGCAATTTGAATGAACGAAATATTAGTTTTAGGGAACGAATTATTAATTTGAGGGAATAAAATGCTAACTAGAGGGAACAAATTATAATTTTGAGAGAACGAAATATTATTTGGAGGGAACGAAATGCTAACGTGAGGAAACAAATGATTAATTTGAGGGAACGAATAATAACTCGAGGGGACAAAATGATAACTTGTGCGAACGAATTGACAATTTGAGGCAATTAATTATTATTTTGAGGGAACGAAATATTAAATTGAGGTAGCGAATTATAATCTTGTAGGACCAAATAATAACTTGAGGGAACGAAATGTTAATTTGAGTGAACGAATTATTGTTCTGACGGAACGAAAAGTAAACTTAAAGGAATAAATTATTAATTTGAGGGAAACTAATAACTCGAGATAACAAAATAATTTGTGCGAACGAATTGGCAATTTGAGGGAATGAATTATGTTTGTGGGGGAAACGAACTATTAAATTGAGAGAATGAATTATCTTGAAGTAACAAAATAATAACTTTAGGGAACGAACTATTAATTTAAGGGAGCAGCAGAGAAGGTGAACAGACCAACTTTTTACAGGCCTCATTTAGCAAACTGATGTTCCTCGAAATTGCTGAAATAGGCCTCAATTTAGTAAACTGAGGCTTCCTTGAAAATATTTTAATTAATATTTTTCAGTAAAATTATGAAAAATTTAGGCGTCAATTTAGCAAACTGAGGCTTCTCGAAATTGCTGATATAGGTCTCAATTTAGCAAGTTCCTTGAAAATATTTTAATTAATATTTTCAGTAAATTTAGAAAATTTATGAAACATTTCAGTAAAAAAAATGAACGCCGACATCTGCGATGTTGTAGTTGGCGTTCACCGTCGTTGCTGCTATAAAAATCTTCGATTTTTACTAACAAGTTTTTTTACGATGAAAATCATTGTTGAAATTCGAAGAATTTTTACGATTTCACAAACATCTTGTAGATCAATTAGATTTCCTGACTGGTCAGTGAGTTTGAAATTAATTCCCGTTAAAGAATTATTATGACATCGCATAAAGACTGGATTAGTTGGGTCTTCAATAATTAGAAATCCTGGAGGAGCCGTTGGTGCAAATGAATATAGAATATATCCCTGCTGAGCTTGATTTGATTGCTCAAGATTTATTTGATAACTTCCTTCGATAACATCACACACTAAATTTAGTGCAATCACCGAGGATATATTTACATTATTCGGAGCGATGTGTTTTCCGCCGCCTTCTGGATCATTATTGTGTTTAAGGGTTTTTATTTCCGGTGATGTTGTTTTTTTCCATGTATCGTGAATTATTTTAAAACCAATATCGATGGCATCACTGAGAAGATTTTTTAGTTCTGGTAAGTTATATCCGGGTAGTTCAAACGTGGGAATATCTCCAACGAGGATTTTAAAATGAGTTGCAAATTCAATTTTGTTGGGGGGGGGGGGGGAAATCTAATACTCCTTGAATAATTTTTGTATGTAATATATACATATCATCAATGATTTTATTACACGTCTCTACGACGTTGACAAATTCATCTCTGGTGAGAAAACCAGATTTAAGAGAGATTAACAATAGTGAAAAATCATTATTCATCTTTTTTTAAATTATGAATTATATATAATTTTGTATATTCATCATGTGCTGCTATCATTTCATTTTCATTACCATAGTCGTCATATCCTAACGTAATTATTAATCTCACCCTTTTTCATAACTCATAATAGTTTTCATAACTTTTCACTTCATTGATGGTTTTTATTATGTCTGTGACATAATCAGATTTTACAGGTTCTGGTATATTAACGGTTTCTTTCTGTCGAGGTGGTAGTTCAGGCCATTCTAACACCGATCTTATAGAACTTTGATAAATATCAACGACATAACCAGGAGATTTTATCTCAATCGCAGATGATAACGTCGGCTCGTGAACCGTTATAGCGATTTTTGATTCTTTTCCAGTGATAGATTTTATTCTTCGTTGTAATTCGTTATTGAGTTGTTCGATTTGATATGACCCCGTTGGCAACGAGACAACGTTCGAGTCTGGTTCACCGTCTGGTTTATTTTTCCATGCGAACACCAAAGAATTATTTAGTTGTTGACCACCAAATTCTACCGATCTGATATTGGGCCAGCTATGATACACTCGTAGTTTTGCTAGCGCTATCTCTTTCACGAGAACTGGGATCGGGAAATTCACACTGAATTCAGGACGCATTGAGGTTATTGATATCATGCTTGTTTTTACCGGTGTTGTATTTTCTACTATTTGTTGAAGTAATTCTTGTGATGTCATTGTTATTATTATTATTCCGCTCTAATTTCAGCATTGTCGATTTATACAATTGAGCCATCGCTGAGAATTCGCTATCTGATATTGTTGTGCCATCGAGTGACGATGATATCAACGAGGACAATTGCGAGTATGCGGTAGATGCAACGTGAGATTTAATTACATAGTCGTGTAGTTTACTCTGGCTACACGATGATAGTTTTTTTGTGTTCCCGATTAATATACCCGCGATTGTAGCCACCGCGGAAATAGCTATTGGAACTACGACCGGAGCAATCATTGTAACCGAAGATAGTATTATTTCAGCAGCAGTGATTACACCCGACACCGATTACACGGTGATATCAACCGCGGTTATTCTTCGTTGGTATTTTTTTATTTTTATTTGATACTCCTCACAGCGTGAGTTGAGTTTAGTTTGAAATTCTCTGACCTGATCATAGCGATACTGATACACTGAAGGGATTGTCATCTTATTTTAGCAGCGTTAGTGTTTTCAATTAATTTCAAATTGCTAGCGTTTTCAGTTTAATTTTTTACTTCAATCCACTACGAATTCTACGTACCACGTTACTGAAACCCTGGCTAGATTTCTATCTGTGGTCGTTATCGTGAACTGTTCAGATACATCCTTGTCGATGATCGTTGATACCGTATTATTGACTCCAGATGAACTACTTGATGATATATTGAATTGAGTCGGTGATACTATTGTTACTCGATAAATACCCTTGACTGCTGCGGTAACGTGTAAAATGTTGTTTGTGGGAGTCCACGCAAATAAACCGTGTTGAATCGTGTATAAGATATTGTTGGTGATCTCATGAGGAATTTTTATTTTTTCAACAACACCTATCATCCTCGTTGTATCATCCTTCATTGCGTTGTTGAATGTTTTTAGATCATCGATGGATTTCTTTATCTCTGGAAGGGTTATCTCAATTTTATCAAATGAGGTTCCAATAAACTTATCAATGATGTTTTTACGAAGCGTTGAAAACTGTTTCACGTGTTTTTCATATTCGGATTGAAGAGTTACTAGTTCCAACATAGAATCTTTTATCGAGGTGAGTTTTGGTGTGGTCACTGGTGGATTTCCAAAAAATTCTAGCAGGGGTTTATCAATTTTGTTAATTATATTTTTTGTGTTTCAGTAAACTGATCAAATACAACTATATGATTGTCATACTTATCATTGAGCGATTTCAATGAATTCACCGTGTTATCGAATGTTGCTAATTTATTTGTGATCGTTGAAGCAAGTACACCTGGTTTGAGTTTACCCTGATCGGAAAATAACGCGATAGTATCCTCTGCTGCGTCTCGTCGTTTAACTAAAATATCATCGAGGGAGATATTACTAGTTTTCAATTTACCCTGACGATCTTGAAATACAACTATTTCACCAGGATCAACACTTGCTAGGTTCAACGTTTCGGCTATTTCATCTTCGATTAGTTTTTTAACATCTTTGATTTCAACTTCACCAGTATCCGGTTTCTTCAACGTTGATAAATGTCGTCCCCAAATATCAATCATTGTTAACATAGAAATCTTTTCTCTGTTTAAAATCTTAAAGATTTCATCAAAGATTTTCAATCCAACGACTGCTAGTATACTCATTCACTACTACATGGGGTGGTTTTGATTGTAAATTACTTTGCAATTTCATCAAAGATTCTCGTGAAATAGCATCAAGTACGTTTAATACTTCATTGCCACATATGGGTGGGTCAAGCATTGTTTGTGTTGGTAACGTGGAATACCAACGGGGTATTTTTAAGCGCGTTGATAAATCAAGGATATAGCGGTTAAATTCCTTCGGAGGCGCTAGTCTATATGAGTCAAAATAAATGATCCCACGTGGATCAATCGCGTATGCAACACAGGGGGTTCCAGGTCCATCGCTGTTATCTAGATTAATAATACCCGTTTCAACTTTATTTGGTTGTGCCGGTAACTGATCTTTCATAAAAGCATCTCTGAAGTTTTTAATCGCGAGTTTTTTAGCGGCATCAATTAAATCAAAATTGGACATAGGTGTGAAATACGAAGCATTTCCAATCGAAGATTTCTGAGTTAGTAAAATGGTCCTAGTCTCAGGCCCTTTCCGCTGTACCATGAATACGGGGTTCCTGGTAGTCTTAGACCCTTTCCTTTTTTTTTACCAGATCCACAAACGGATCCACCAGTTGCCTTTTTTAGTGCCATTCCTGCCGCGGTATCAACGGCTCCTAACGCTGCCGCTTTAGCTACCGCTGGGGCCGCTGCGTCAATCAACCCTGGAATCAACCCTTACAGCGGGAATATATCACCAGTCTTTTCCATGTTTTTAATCGCGCTCGTAGAAAGAGTAATCTGAACTCCTTTTTCTTCTTTAAGCGCTTTATTAAAATGATTAACCTGAGTTTTCGTCAGCGATAGTTTATTTTCCCCGCCATTCATTTGATTAGGTTTCAGTGTTATTGTGGTTCCACATTGCTTAGCTGATTTGGATTGTAATTTTTTTAACTGACCAGGTGTCAACGTGGCAATGATATTATTATACGACATTATACAAAACAGATTGATTCTAAATCGCAGAGAGAGAGATGGAAAATCAATTACGAAGTAATCAATTACGAGGTAATCAATTACGAAGTAATCAGTTACATATTTTCCACTGGTGCATTAATAAGTCTCATTCGTCTACCAACACCTTCGAGTAGCATTGATTTAT
Source organism: Unio delphinus (assembly GCA_029339505.1). Taxonomy (NCBI): domain Eukaryota; kingdom Metazoa; phylum Mollusca; class Bivalvia; order Unionida; family Unionidae; genus Unio; species Unio delphinus. The sequence goes on along the minus strand of JAQISU010000029.1, from coordinate 13,335,252 downwards.
CACTGAGAATGACAGCAACCGCTCTATAATTAGCAATACCAACAGGACGGGTTACACGAGCTCGTAAATGTATATCAACGACGGTCTGTCTCATCAAGTTCAAGATGTTCCAACGAAAAGTAATAAATCGGATACAGACTTTTAAAATCCAACTGTGATATTTGTAGACCAGTATCAACATTATGATCGCGTCCCATATACGACAACAGGTTATGATAAACTCGTGCAGTATGATTTTCTGTGTAATTTAGTTGTATATCCTCTGATTGTTCTTGCTGTCCGTTTATTCTCAGCGAGACTTCATTACACCCAATTTGATCAAATATCATATGGGAACGTTCTTGATTATTTAATCGCGCAGTATTCTGTAGCGCAACAAATATGTGACGTGGAGCTGAAATACCCTGTTTCGATGCTAGATGCCATGTGAGTGTACCATCAATATTATAATCCATGGTATCTGTGGATGTTGTTAACCAGCTCAACAATGTCTTTCCCCCCCCTCCCCCCCCCCCCCGATCCATAAATGATAGTAACCGTGGTTCTGTTGACAACGACGGAGTCAACACTGGCATCCACAGTGTTATTTTTGATAAAACGACCTTACCGGTAGGGGCGCCAGCAACGCGCCAGATTGCATTATCATCAGTACCTTTTCTCACTAATGCTACCGTATGCTTTGCTCCATAGATAACTTTTCTGACGTTTCTACAAAATCCAAATATGTGATGCAACGGAATCGCACATGAAAACCGTCGACGCTGGTCATGTAACGTTGCTACTCGTGTTGCAAATCCGAGGTTGTAACCGGGAATATTATTTATGACATCAAATGTACCAGGTGGTCTTACATACCCGGGTGGTGCTGGATCAACTGCTGTATCTCGTGTTGCTTTTACTCTAGAATACTGGACGTGCTCAGCGTTATCAGTAATATCCTTCGCGAACATCATAGACGGACCTGCTGATCTAGTATAGTCATCAAAATATCTCGCTAACCCGATCACTCCCGTTGCAATATCAACCTCGCGTTCAATAGATTCGATTTCTCTTCCATCAATGAGATATCTAGCACTTTCAAATAACGCCATGATGCCATTGTTAACAAAACCAACTCGGATAGTTGGGTCATTTGCATATGGTGTATCATCCGCTTGTAAAAGTTCACCTTCGACTTCAATAAAGGCTTCACAAGGCAAAAAGTATTTACTGGTATCATGAACTTGAAGTTCAATTCTCCCCCGAAGATCAGGTTGTACTGCGTGATAGGCAAAAATTGATAATCACGTACAGAATCATCCTTGAGCACTGGGGCGTCCATGTCAAATGCACTATCAGGGTTCTGTTTGAACATTTTTTATTATATATCCGCTGGTCTAAATTGGAGGTGAAATCGTTAAAATTCTTCGAATTTCAACAATGATTTCCAATGATTTTCATCTACGTCTTTGACGTTTGTAGAAATTCTTTGAATTTCCAAGACCACTTCCCGCTATCATATTTGCTGTTATATTATCCTGGACGTTAGTGTATGATGGAGTCATCAACGATGATGAAATCAACGACTGTAATTTTTCATCTACTGCGTTATTTATTATTTTACTAACACTTGCAGGCATAACCGCAGTAGATGGTAACGGTCCTGGCTTCTTTGAAAATCTGGAAGAATTTCCGCGTCGACATAGCGCTGTTATTTTATCCTTCGCGGCTGAAAACGCCTTCCCGGCAAGATCACCAACAGCGCTAATACCCTTATCCCTGATAACATCAATGGCTTTCATTGATAGTTGTTTTGCTAGCGGCGCTACTTTTGGAGCCATTCTTGAAAATAATCCCATTATAGTATCACCGAGACCATCTCCATAGTATGCTCGGTATTTTGGCGATCGTCAGTTTAGCACGTAGACGTTAGTTGGTTTATCATGGTTGTAGTGTATGATCATTCTCTATTCAATTGCTATTAATCTAACCGCGATGATTTATCATCGGTGATCATCAACGTGTTCCACTAACTATTCAATAAAATCTCGATATGTGCTGATATCCATGATACCACCTTGAAATAATCGCCTACAGATATCAGCAGCTTCATTGATTATTTCTGGTGAGTTATTTCCAGCCCGTTTACCCCCTACAAGTACTTCTAATCGTCCTATATCACCAAGAATATTGCCAGGACATGAAATCACAGGCAATTTCGCTGATATCCCACTCCCAAACGTCTCAGGGGGGGGGTAAAATCCTCTTCAGTGATATCAGTTGCATCTTGTGTATCTATTTTTGGATTGGGTTTTGATTTTTTAGGTGAGTAGGATATTTTATTTGAAGATTGTTTCCACCGCTGCAATTTTTGTGGTTTTTGTCGTTGTCGCAGTTCTTCATATTGATTGTATACGCTACCTACTATTTTCATGTATTCAATGTATGATGTATTTTCTGGTTTAATTTGACTTTTTTCAGTTTTGATTTTGTAAATCACATCAGCCCAGTGTTTTATATTTTTAATATATCCATGTTGACCTGGTTTCATCATTTTTTTTCTGTTTTCATAAGTCGTAACAACAAACGTAGGAATTTCTGATAGTTTAGTATTATCAATTTTTGTTATCCCCTCCTCGTTAAATCTCCCCCGTAAACCCTCTACTGTTCTTCTTGATTCAGGGAAATCTCTTCGAGATTCATCACTAACATCAAGACCACTTTGTCGTTGTGTTTCCATCTGAGTTGCCATATCACCTGAAATTTTTTGTATAGCCTGTTTTGTTTGTCCAGGTTCGATTGCTATTTTTTCAAGTTCACCAAGAAGAGGTCTCTCTGTTCTAGTACCCGCCTCGGGGATATCTCCGTAAATAGCTCGTTCAGTAGCTGTTTTCAAATCTGTAGTTGCAGCAACAATCGGCTTAAACAGTTCCTGTGTATCAGTAGAAAAATCAGTCTGAAGTAATTGTCGCTGTTGAAGTTTCTCGCGTATACGATCACGAAGGGGTAGTACTTTATTAATATCGCTCAGTCGCTGTTTTGCGTTACGTGTGGTCAGTGATTGTTCTACCATATTGAGAGAGTATCACTATTGTCAAATTGCTTGCAATGAAATCCAAAGGATTTTCACTCAAAAAGTGGAATTAAAAATCGAAGATTTTCATTGCAATTCACCGAGTAAAAAAACAATTACTACGGTATTTTTACAACCGGGTGAACTGTGTCATTGTCGTGTTTTGTTTGACTAAACTCATTCATCGTTACCTGTGTACACGGAAGTTATATACAACAAGGAGGCTCTCTACGCGTGGGACTCAGCCTGATCGATTAGAGTTTTTATCTGTCTCACCTTACAATTAATAATTTTCCTTTGCTCGTATTCAGAACTTAATTGTTTTCGTACATGTTCTACGATCTTACATAATGGTACAAACACATTAACGTCTTCAGCATTAACTAAACTCTCGCGTATAAATTTTTGAATTCGCTTGATTAAATAAGACTGCTTAGCGAGTACATATTTTACATTGTTTTGTGCAAATTCTATATCCTCGAAATTGGTCATTATTTGATCACAATCTAACCCTGAATATAGTTTAATATTTTGATCTTCAAGCTTGTTAATTTCAACAATAATACCTCTGATATTTTCAGAATTCATATATATGAAAAAGTATATTTGTTAAATTGTGAGTGAAAACTCTTTGAGTTTCACACAAAATTAATTCTGGACCCACTAAGGTGTTGGTCATCTTAGCATGTCCATAAGCTTAATGCGATTACGATGATGATGGTTATATACAATGGATGACGACGGCACATCAACCCCAATGATCTAGTGTGGTTTGCGGTTGATACATATACGACGGCACATTACACATCACCCGTTTGGAACCCCTTGGTGTTTATACATCAAGCGGCGCCAAACGGTTACATATAATCACGAAGCGTATTCCCCTAGGAGTAAGTCTAACTCATAAAATAATGTGTTCGACCTACAAGAGGATACGTTTGGCGCGTGGACACACGGACAGCACACAACAATAGATTATAGGTGATTATGATTATATACAGATGCAATGATAATGGTTATATACAGCAATGAATGACGACGGCACAACAATAGATTATAACGATTATGATTATATACAGATGCAATGATAATGGTTATATACAGCAATGAATGACGACGGCACAACAATAGATTATAACGATTATGGTTATATACAGCAATGAATGACGACGGAACAACAATAGATTATAGGTGATTATGGTATGTACAATGACAATGGATGACGCGGGCTATTCTACATTCAGGTGCAAAAACAAACCCCAAAATCAAACCCGGTTTGGATGTCAATAATAACATTCACACCACGCATGACGGTGTGATTTGAGTTTGCACTTAAACTTCGGCTAAAGCCCAAACATATAACAGACCAGGTTGTATATAACCACTCATTACAACGAAGATAGATAGAGAGATGTGTGCTTGTAATTCCTTGTTGTTTTTAATAGTGATCATTCACAACGTTGAAGTAACACATAATACCTGAAAAAGACACTAAAAAGAATAATATGATTATTTGTAAACTTCATGATCAATTTTGTTTCCTATGATGGAGGTCTGAAAAGATTTCAGAAACGGATAATTGATTATACCCGTTGAGATTCATGATAATTATAACAACCAATCAAAAACTACCAAAACAACAACAGTGTTTCACCAACGGCAACTCTGTCATAGGTGATTTGTCACGCGGAGATATCCAAGCGAGTTATCTCCGTTAATAGCATTCACACATACAGTTAGATGTAAATAAATCGAATTTTTTTACAAAAACGTTTTGAAAGTGTGGTTTGATAAATTCCATCTGCTACTCTTTGTACCGAGGAGGGACAAATATTAAAATACACTCCAGCGCTATTTATAGACGGGAATATTATTTCTTCGTTGTCAGTATTAATTGATTTTACTGGTCTCTTCCCAACTGATTTATAATTACCAGTCCTCCCTCGTTTTGTGTTTTCACGTTGTGTAATAGCTTGAAGGTTGTTCAATTTGTTATTCCTGGGATCGGAATCAATGTGATCAATAACAAAACAATCCTTGATCAATCCGTTAAACACCTCGAATATGAATCTATGACAATAATACTTCTTCCCCCCAGCACTAAACATCAAATATCCCATATTATTACTCCACCCAATAGATTTCTTATGTTTACGATGTCTAACAACACCATCACGAGACGCTTCGTAGTTGGTGATCAATGGATGTCGTTGAAATTCTCGGTTCATTTATGTACTAATATATTTATTTGTCTAAATCATTATTTGGTTGAGATATAACATTGAGAAATCTTTCTATGTAGTCCTGAGTAGTTTTTATGATTTTGCCGTTGGCAACGTCGTTGACGTCATTGACAGAGTCAGGATTTTTTTTTTTTTTTTTTGTCATAATAACGCTTCAACTCTCTATAACGCTTACCACCACAACTAATACATAATTGTGATTTGCCTCTAACCCCTACCCCACAATACAGGCACGTGAGGACCTTTCGAACCATTTCTCACTTTGCATATGATACCCACAGAACTCATTTCTGCATGATTTGTTACACGTAGTTACTGATCCAATCAAGAGCCATTTGCAATGATTCATTATATAAAATACTTTTTTTTTAAAATACTTGTTTTAATTATAATATGAAGGAATTCAAGAGATTATCGAAAATTAATCCTAGATTTAATCTCGATAGAGTCTCTGTTAAACCAAAACGTCTAAACGACGAAAACATGAAGGAGTTCAAGAGATTATCGAAAATTAATCCTCGATTTAATATCGATAGAGTCTCTGTTAAACCAAAATGTCTAAACGACGATAGCATGAAGGAGTTCAAGAGATTATCGAAAATTTCGTCTTGGGAAAATTCTAGATTTAATCTCGATATGAAGGAGTTTGAGAGATTATCGAAAATTAATCCTAGATTTAATCTCGATAGAGTATCTGTTAAACAAAAACGTCTAAACGACGATAGCATGAAGGAGTTCAAGAGATTATCGAAAATTGAGCCTTGGGAAAATGCTAGATTTAATCTCGATAGAGTCTCTGATATACCAAAACATCTAATCGATGATAGAACTATACTGGGTAAAATCAGAGAGTGTTTTAATGAATTCTACCGAGACGGTGTAGCACACTGTTGGTTGACATTTCGAATTATTGATGAAGATGTCAATGTACCAGTAATCGATGCTACCATGAACTATACAATGGCAGCTAAGATAATTTCACATTTTGGCACGAAGAGGTATTTTTTTAGAATAAAATTCGTTATCGACGACGAAGGTGAATGGATTATCAGGGATACATTTGAACCAATCCTCAAGGATAAAATAACTGTTATTGTGAGTAGAGATTCCAAACCAGGAATTCTAACTGGAATTGACAAACCATACTACGTGAAACCTTATCCTGTAACAGTGGTTGTTTACGGAATATACCCGATAAATGATAAGCCAAGTATTGCAAAACTAGCTCCCATGAAAACAACGTCGAAATCACAAGGTGATTCAACACTGAATTGTGTAGCAACACGGGTAATGGAACACTTGACGAATGCATCCCGGGGAAACAAATTAACTGAACAACGACGAAAAAAAAATAACCGAATGGGGACTGACATTGCAACAGCGCGGGGCTATGATTTCCGATATAGCTAAATTAGAAGCATCATTAAAATTCCCAATATCAGTAACGACAATAACCGGAGAAGTATTATACGAACCGAAATATCAATCGCGAGGAGCTCCAATTGAAATTATTGATCATAACAAACACGCGTGGACACCTGCAGTAAATGCATTTCCACGAGAACGAATCGTGAAATATATCCCGGGGAGATTTTCCCGGGATGTGTTTAACGAAGAGAGATTATTTGATGTTATTCATGCGTTGTGTAAAGATGATCCCGTGTCAGTGTGGTTCCTTAATAGTGCTGGTTCCGAATCAGGGTTTGATCAATTTGTAAGACCAAATGGTGAATTATATCGCGTTGAAGAATTAGATAACAGAATGAGAAAAATCGCTAATGAATTTTCACCGGAGAGTTTCCATGAAAAACTACTCACGGATAGTTTTACTATTCCATCAGTGGTAGCTCACTTCGCAAGAGAGAAAAACTCATGGCGTCCAACACGAAGTGATTTTCTCGAGGACGTTAAATTGAGTTGCGTCGAATTTGGTCATGGAGGATTGTGGAATACAAAATACTCACGTGATGGTATGATTTCAATTGATATATATCCGCGTGTTATCCTGGAAGTTTTCTCGGGTATGGAGAATGCTCTGAGTATTTTAAACGATTTGGACACCCCACGCATGAAATGACTCGTGTTGCGATTAATGGGCCATTATCCGATTTTGATTGAACCGGATTCGCTCGTGTGATATCATTCGAATTCGCTACAGGGTTACATCCGTGTAGTTATGTTTGGCTTGGTAGACACCTATCTGTGAAACATTGGATGCTAATTGTATTATTGCGGTATATGATTGATTGTGAGATGTTACAATCGTTGATTGTCGGTGAAGCTATTATATGCTATCGCGCGCAGAAGGATGTTTGGTTACCACAGCCCAATATAGATCGTATAATTAGCGAACACCGAGAGCATTTTCCAGATTTCAGCGAGGAAGAAATCATGAAATCATCTAAGGAGTTATTTGAAATTAAAAACAAAGAAGCCAAAGATTTCGGACGAAAAATAATTGGTAAATTCACTCAAGGTGGAAGATATGACAATGCAAAATACTCTTCGAGGTTGATCATAGACGACGCAGAATACGATTTTATCATAGCGGATTTAACGAAACAGGGAAAACTTGTATCCCGTAGGGATGTTTTTCTATCCAATGGTGAGAAATCAGGTACGGTTGTTACCTACTGTAATGGATATAGTCCCCAGTATACAAATTTGAGAAGTTCTATGCTAGCCTATGCTTGTATTAATCTATTTTCGATGATAAATAGATTTCCAGATACCGCGGTTAGAGTAGCTACTGATTCGATGTATATCCACAATAAATACAAATCGGATGTAGCAGCATTCACAGATCCCGAGGAAAATTGGGGACGTTGGGGATTTAAAAAGGAAAAACTACATGAGTATTGTAAATCTGCTGATGTTACCAACGACGATAAATACTTGAAAAGCAATCAGTGTTCAGAATTTTCTAATGCACCACCGATATCAGATCCGATTACACGATATAAAATCGTTTATTTGAATGGTTGTGGAGGATCAGGAAAGACAACACGAGTAATCAATTTATTTCATAGGGAAAGAAAACCAATTGAAAAATCCGTTGAAAAACCAATTGAAAAACTTACAGATGATCAAAAACAGATACAAGAAATCATACGACAAATCCTAGGGGAAAATTCTACGGAAACCCCTATAGAAAATTCTATGGAAACCCCTATAGAAAATTCTATGGAAAAATCTACAAATTTCACAAATATGATTGTGTTAACACCAACTTATCAACTTGCCAGAGACATAAAACAACGAGATGTAAAAAATTCTGGTACTTATCACAGCTTCTTTCGATGGAAAGGCGATAAGTGGACTCCAGAGCGAATGGGAAATAAATATATTCCACCGGTGATAATTTGGGATGAAATTTGTACAGTATCATTGAAAACGTTAAAAATATTTCTTGAATGGTTGTCAACGAAAAAATACAAAAATTATTATGTGCGGTGATCAAGGCCAACCACCACCATTTGTCGGTGAATCTCCTCATGAATGGCTCAAAGAACACGTTGATTATTACGAAGAGATTAATGATGACTTTAGAGCTCTAGATGAAGTATTACGTGAGTTTAAACAACTAATCAGATTACAACCGGATAGAATCCAATGTGAAATAGCACGTGAAATAATTTCAGAAACTCCCATGAATGATTTTTGGGAAGCATGGAGACCAAATGATTTGATAATCGCAAGTAGAAAAATAGTCAGAGACAAACTTCAAATGAAGTTATTTGAATTGCATAAATGCAAGTTTGCGACACTTCCAGTACCGCTCTGTTATAGACCAAAAGATACCCGACGACAAAATATCGACGTTGACATTCCTGGACAACAACAAAAGCAGAATTTAGTGTTAAATGATATTGTGCTGGTTGATATCAGCGTCGTTGAAGATGCATTACGCGCTGATAAATCCCCGTGGACGTTAGGTTACGCATCGACAATATACTCTTCACAAGGATTAACTGTCACAGACAGAATTGTTTGGATAGTAGATAATCGCATTGAGTGGTCGAATTTAGTTTACCTCGCAGTATCCAGAGTACGAAGAGTAAATCAGCTTCTAAGAATTGTTGTTGACGAAGTCAGTGACGATAATGACACTATTATTAGCGCCGACAACATCAAGGATATAATCAGAAAAAAACTCTCTGGTTATAAACAACAGGACAAAAAAAATAATAGAGAATTTGACATTGATGCTGAATTAATAATTACGCTGAAGCAACAACAGAATAATCACTGCGCGAGTTGTAATTGTATAATGCGTTGGAGTTGGTCGGATAAAGATCCTCGCCAATTTACCGTTGACAGAAAGAATAGCAGCATTGGTCATACCAACGACAACGTTATGTTGACTTGTCTTGAGTGCAACAGACGCCGGGGGCCAGCACAATGCCTCTGGGGGGGGGGGGGGGGGGTGCTAGTTAAGACCACGCGGTGGTAATTGAGTATCCTCGGGAATTACCTGTAGTTGTTGTCGAGTAAATCCTCGCTGAGGAGCAGTTGAATCTAGCTTATAGATTGCTGGTCTACCAGTTGATCGTGTTATCTTGGATATTTTATGTACGGTGACACTCCAAATAGGATCGGTAGCTCTTTTTTTACCACCCTCAAGCTCTCCTGGTTCGTATAAATACCTTACAGTGACATTACTACCAAGAATTTGTTCTCGGAAATCTTTTTGTGAAATCTCTTGGATTTCTATTTTTGGTATAAACGCTTTCTTAATCGCGTTGACAGGTTTCATGTTAATTGTTCGAGTAATCTCATTATTGAGCGCGGTAACTACAGCTGGTAATCTCTTGACCCATTCACGAGATCGTCTATGTTGAATAAATTCTTACGCGTATTGATATCCAAATAACCGCTCTGCAAGAGTCCGATTAAATCGTTCAACAATTGCCTGATCGCGATGTAGCGCAGTATGCCCTCGTCTGATGGTGACATTGTGATGTTTTATTGTAGATGCAATCACACCTTGAAATTCCTTGCCAGGATCAACTTGTAACAGATTTGGCCAACGCAGAGGACCTCGTCGATAAATCCTTTCAAATGCAGAAGCTACTTCAGGTGATGATTTTGTCTTCAGTGGTTCTGCTTGTTTGTATCGACTCGCAACATCAACTAACGTCAACGCGTATTTGTAACCGCTGTCATGTGGTAAAAATAGTATATCAGCTTGATGAACTTTATTAGGGACAGTCACATCAAAATGCGAGTAATTAATTTGTTTAGGCGCTGGTAGATAAATTTGCCATACAGCTCGTTTGGATAACCAGTTCGCTGCAGCGGTTTTTTTCACCGCTGCTGCACTAGCGAGTTTAATTATTGCTGCCTTACCTCTCCAGTATCCTCTCGGAGAATAATAAATAGATTCCATATTATTAATTACCAGCACCTAACATCAATTTACCTTTCATAGCGGATTTTATCAACCACGAAGCCAATTTTTCTTTGAATGATTTATCAGGAATAGCATTCAACGCATGAATTAATTTCACATCCGCCAGATGTCTATGTTGAAGATTGCTGCTTTTATAAGCAACATTACGAGCATGACACGCCTTATCAATAGCGTTTATTTGTTCTTCACCACGTCGAGGATGGTTTTGGTCATCGAGTCTGATATCTAATCGTGTTCCCGGTCCACAATAACTATACCCTGGAAGGTGCTTTTCTCCTGAGTATTTTGCCCACGGTGTTCCTGGGAGTTTCACTAACTTGGCTGCAATATCACCTCCTCGTTTTTTTTTCGAAATCGATATTTTTTGTACCGCATATTTCACACTTGCCGGTGACCGCGCTTCTGTTATTTTTTGTGGTAACAGTCGTTGGGTCAATAGTCGGTGTACGCTTCCTACATTTCACACAATATAGATCCATAATATTATTATGTTATATCAACAAATGGAAGTGATCGATTTCTCCGCGTTGAAGAAACAACAACCAGTAAAACATCATCCGATGTTACCAAACTCAATCAGAATGATTATAATTGGACACTCCGGAAGTGGTAAAACCCAATTGTTGTTAACGATGATAATGAAGTATTTAACCTGGGATAAATTATATCTGATTGCTCCTAGCGTAGACGATCAACATTGCTATCAAGTATTGAAAGATTACAACGAAAAAGCTTCAGAAGTTTACGGTGGAAGCGTAATTGAATTTATCACAGATATTGACAAAGCGCCATCCGTGGAAGACTTGGATGGATTCGTTAATAATCTTGTTGTGTACGACGATGTTATGTTGGAAAAACAAAAAAATCCTGCAATGATATTTTCACGAGGACGTCACAAAAACACAGACGTGATATATGTAACTCAAAAATACGCACAGATTCCAAGTATAATCAGAGAAAATTGCAATTTGGTATGTGTATTTAACGGTACTGGAAAATACACACTACAAAATATTTATCAATTCTGGTGTGACGGTGATATGGATTTTAATAAATTTAGAAATTTCTTTAGTGGTGCTTAGGCTAATCCGCATGGATTTATCACGTTAAATTTATCAGATCCTCAGACACGATATCGCGTCGGATTGGATCGTATTTATAGCTAATTCGGTTAGTAAAAATCGAAGATTTTCATAGCAGCAACGACGGTGAACGCCAAAAACAACATCGAAGACGTCGGCGTCCTTTTTTTTACTGACCTTTTTCATAAATTTTCTAAATTTACTGAAAATATTAATTAAAATATTTTCAAGGAACCCCCAGTTTGCTAAATTGAGACCTATATCAGCAATTTCGAGAAGCCTCAGTTTGCTAAATTGACGCCTAAATTTTTCATAATTTTACTGAAAAATATTAATTAAAATATTTTCAAGGAAGCCTCAGTTTACTAAATTGAGGCCAATTTCAGCAATTTCGAGGAACATCAGTTTGCTAAATGAGGCCTGTAAAAAGTTGGTCTGTTCACTTTCTCTGCTGCTGAGGGAACGAATTAACAATTTGAGAGAACGAATTACTTTCTTGACGGAACACAATAGTACCTTGAGGGAACGAAATATTAATTTTAGGGAACGAATTAATGTTTTGAGGGAACGAAAAGTTTACTTGAGAGAACAAAATATTAATTTGAAAGAACGAATCATAGATTTAGGGAACAAAATAATAACTTGTGCGAACGAATTGGCAATTTGAGGGAACGAATTATTAATTTGAGGGAATGAAATGCTAACTAGAGGGAACAAATTATCATTTTGAGAGAAGGAAATAACTTGAGGGAACAAATGATTAATTTGAGGGAACGAATAATAACTCGAGGGGACAAAATGATAACTTGTGCGAGCGAATTGGCAATTACAGGCAATTAATTATTATTTTGAGGGAACGAAATATTAATTTAAGGGAAAGAAATTAATTACATGAAATAATAAAATACCCACGTCTAACTAACTAAAACATGATTATATAAAATAATAAAATGTACGGCGATTCTACAAAAATATAATCAATTTATGAATCCAGATAACACGCGATTCTTTAAAACTATTTGTATTTTCTTCGATTATGTCTTTAGAATTTTGTTATCTCTGTTAAACATTAGGTAATGACACAACGCTCTATATAAATGTTGTTTTTCTAATATAAAGAATATGTTGTAAACTTTATAGCGTGTGGTTAATACATTTTTTTATTTATTGGATAACGAGTGTACAGTCTTTTCATAAAATAAAAAATAACCCTCCTCTTCCAAGCAATAATCCAACGTAAGTAGGCCATCATGCTATATACACAGCATAGTATATATCCACGGTGTAGCTCAGTTTTTATTAGTCTGTTTAGTCACATTTCCGTGGCCGTCTTTGCTTGCCACTATTTGACGAATCACTTCATGTTACGGTCTGACAGACAGGATGCCAATTCGTGTATAATCGTCTTTGCGAAACACTTGGTGCTGTCGTTCAAAACAGACCGGCGTAATTTATATTGAAGACGTGTTGATATTGTTGCAGACGTCGAGTTATGGAGAAAGTCCAGTACAAGCTGTTTGTTAAGACTGGAGACAAACTGTATAGTGGCACAGATGCGAACATTTTCATCATTTTGTATGGGAAAAATGGAAAGAAGTCTGACACTGTTCAGTTAGATACGTTTTTCAACAATGATTTTGAGCAAGGTCAGCTTGACGAGTTTACAATTCAATGCGAAAACTTTGACGAGATCGGCATGATAGAGCTCTGGCGTGACGATGCGGGCATTTGCAGTAATTGGTACGTAGAGACAGTTAAGGTGTTCAACCAAATGACAGATGAGGAGTTTATTTTTCCAATCCTTCGGTGGATAAAGGCTCACTATCATTACAAGATTGTACATCTTGATACAAGCCTTCCTGGGGATGACCCTTCTAAGGAGCAAAGAGAACAAGAACTGTTGGAGAAAAGAAAGGTATACATATTCAACGACGGATCAAACCATCTTCCTCCTCAGGTACGTAAGCATGTGATGACTTTGTGAGTTTTTATGTCTTTCTTGCGATCACCATTGTGCGTTCCCTCTCTTTACTGCGTTCTGTCCCTTCTTTATTAACCGCTCCGGCATACGACTAAGTTTCGAACAAGTCTTACGCCACCCTGAGTGAACTCCGTTTCCTGCTTTTTGATAAAGAACAAGCATGACCTGTTTTTAAAGACAAGTCAAACCAATCTTTCGTAGACAATTCTGAGAGAAAAATATGGAGCCACATTATTAATCAATTGCCGTACCTTTCTTCTAATTAGTATTATCATGATGGTAATGAAAAAATATAAATGGGAAGTACCTGTTAAGATATACCAGGCTTGTGTAATAAACTTCCTTGTGGCAATGTACTGGTGACAATGAATCGTATTTTACTTGGTTATATTGCAATCTGGTTTTGTTTGGCTGTCATATCGCAGAGCGTAATTCAGGATAGCTCAAATGATTTTCTATTTCGCAACGCATAATTTTAATGCAATTAATTCAGCAGAGTAATAACAGTGGGTGGGTGGGAGAAGGAGGCGGACAGGGCGGTTGCACTAGAAGTCTAAGGGGCTCCAACCCACTTTGGGCCTTCATCATATCTATGCGCGCTTTGTTTCCCTTAGTACGCCAATGAGCTACTCACAGCCATGTTTACTCTGTATTGAAATATAATGGACGAGTGTTGCGTAATGAATGTGGGTATAATTAATTCAGCAATAAATCAAGTTGTTCATTTTGTTTCTATATCAGTAGCTGTTGTAGTAATGCTAGTAGTTGTATTTGTAGTTATAGCTTTTATTTCCGGGAACATTTGACAGAAAATATGTGATTGTACTTGGTACATTATCCATGAGTTTTTCTTATATTTACACGATGTATTATAAAAAGAGACACCCGCTTCCAATAAACCCCAAACAAACTTTGCTCAGTAAACATTAATAGATGAGAATAATGTCCTCTGATTTTCACATTTGGGTCAAAGAAACTGAGCATTTTTTAGTCTGTAAAATATTGTTTATTTTAATTCAAATACTTTAACATCTAACCATGTATTAACATAGGGATCAAAAAATGACAATGCAAGTATATGTACTTCTTTTTTATTCTACTTATAGTGTTAGTAGATTTGCATTATGATAACACGCATTTTAAAAACATTTTATTACACATGTGCAAACTTACACAGATTTTATATAAACTTTGGCTGATGGGATCACCATGGTTATTAGCTGGTACTTCGAAAAAGAAAACCAATATATCGATTTGGAGCCGCAACTCAGGGAATAAGAGACAAAAAAGGCTTCCTCTATTTCTGCACAATCTATAGATATAAACTACTTACACTGAGGGTAATGAAAGGTTTCATCATCAGTGGTTACTAATCTTTGGAGAGTACTTGCACTTGGACAGGGGCAAACCTATTCATTCGTCCAGTCACATGGTCAGAAGCAAGTGTCACTGTGACAGAAAGAAGTGTGTGTTGCATACTAACAATAGTTCTTCTTTCCATAGGTGTGTCAACTGTGTGAATTATTTACACATGCCCATGAAAAGACCTTCGTATTTGTGTGAAACATCAGAAGACAAGGTCACTCTGAAAGAAGAAAATAGGTGTGCGCACAGTAACATTAGATGTACGTCATATACATGGACCAGACGTTGTGAATGGCCTGCACTATGAAAGAAGTATATTGATTCTGATATATAAAGATTAACGGTAAAGGTCACTCTGAGTGCAGGAAAAAAATGTTTATACACAAAATGTCCAGTTAAACATGAATGATTCATATACTATATTGCTCATGACAGGTCCTCAACAATTCTGTATAAATGTATTCATACATTTCACAATAAAAAACAAGACACAAGTTTTGTATTGTTAAGCTTAACTGTCACTCTCATGTATTTAAAACGAATGATTTAAAGAATGAACTGGAACATTAGTGGTTTGTGTTTCTTTGTCTTTATGATTGAGTTTAATTAAGCGTTTGTCATTATCACTTACCAAATTAATGCAATAGCATTCAATAAATATAATTTTGCTTCATATTTTGTTTGTTGTAGGTGAAATCTTTGCCAGAAGATGAAGCCTTCAGTTTCAATTACAAAGTAAGTTACTTATTGTTCTAACACATATATAATCATCAGAATTCTAGAGAAGACATTGATTTTGTCTGTTTCAGTATCCAGATATTTAATGGTAATGATAAATACATCCAGGAAATTGCATGCTACTTTTCTGGAAGATTGCCGAAGTTCAGTATGATATTTCAAGTATGCCAGACTGATATCAGGACTCACTTTCTTTGTCTCTGCTTTCACTCAATAGCTTCAGCTCTATATAAATATTTGCATTTTAATATTAAATATGCATTCCTCTGTCATTAATATTGATATATCATATGTTTTGGCAAACGTGTATGACGTTTGTCTCAAGTCGGCGAAAAGACAACAAAATACTCTGCAAAGCAGTCATTGTTTTCTACGTGATTATTATTTGATGGATGGCTGGCCGCCTTTAGCAATGTTGTATTAGCAATTTGTTGTTCTTCAAACTATATAAAGATTAAGAATCTACCTCGGCTTACAAGTCAAAGGTAGAGGTCACAGGGAATCTACATTTGTAGCTAGCTGACTAAACATCGCATTTCAAATTTGTACGTCATCCATGTGTGCAATTGCTATTTTATACTTTTAAGTGGGACATTCTGAAGCTCAAGATGGAACTTATTGTTGCCAGCAAGATTAGTATGTTGACGAGTGGAAGCTGGAGGAATTTGCGTGATCTTAGAAATGTATATACAAAGGAAATCTTTTATGAACCCTCGGTAAGTGATTTATACATAAGCCAATAATACTATACTTTACAATTCAGAATGGGGACTTTAACAACTCTCATTTAAAGCAGTGGATGTTCTTGATATGGCCTTTGTAATTAAACTTTACGAATAATATTTTTGAGGTGCCCAACCCCATGTTAATATTCAGCTGAAATATAAATCTGTCTGTCCTTTGATCATTCGGTAGTGTTAATTTTGTTTATTGTTTTTATCAGGTTACAATACGTTTTCGTTATCGTTTATCACATCGTAGTACGTGCAGGTATCATGCATGGCCAGATTTGGTTAGGCGGGTAACTATCTACATGACGTTATTAAACCCGTAACATTATACGTGTCCGGTCTTTAAGGAAGTTGTGATTAGTGTAATAAATCAGAAAATGATCAACATTTTGTGTACATTTGATCACAAATCTCAAACACTACTCCTAAAGCTCAAACAAGTTTCTCTGTAATTCCTGATTGCATGTCGTCTATATTTGTATGCCATGCATGATAACTAAATCGTTTTAGTCAAATTAAGTCATAATCTTATTTTTTTCTTCCTTTAAAAACCTTATCAGTATAGAGAGTTTAAGCCCACCAAGCAGTCAAAAGCTTTGATCTATGCTCTAGGTATAACACTGTAAACAAGCTGTAAAGACGTTGCTTTGCGACGACGAATAGCATAAGTACCACCAAAAGCCATAAATATATTTATTGTACTGTATCATTTTCCAGAAAGGGAATGATAATATCTCTCTCATTGAAACTAAGGTATTGTAGATGATATCCATCAGTACTATAATATGACAAATTAAAATTTGAAATGAGACGCGAACATGGGATTTCAGCTTGATGATTTTTTTATTCCAGGTAAATGGACACGTCAATTGATCCATTATAGGTAAACACTGTACCAGCTAAAAACAGTATATACTCGCTTATCAGTCGAGTCCAACAACAGACTGTAAAGACCCAGCTGTGCTATCACAGATTTGGATCTATGTAATTTGGAGTAACCAATGGTTAAACCGTCATAGATCCCGATCTGCCGACTCAATATAGGATAGCTGATTAGGCTATCGGTTTTCGGCGATGGGGCTCAACATGGAAGTGATTATACAAGATTTAAAAGGCTCGCAGGTTTGTAGGAAGTAATGGGGCGTGAACTTACATCATTATACATCATTGACACATGCTTTCCCTACTCAAGAAGTTTTGAGGTAACTAATGTCCGAGTTACCGCTAATATACCCCATCCTTTTTAAGATATTTCTATATGCTGAGTGTGTGGTCAGAGCCATTAACCTATTGAAAAGTTAGAATTGGGGAGCCGCTTGCTAGTGGGCCTAGCAAACTTAAATGACCTTATATCAATAAATACATATGTGAAATTGATATAAACATGCTTTGTTTTCTCATAAATTACGAGTAGAATATTCATTGTTTCTTTTATTAGCGGACAGACGAGACAAAACTACATCGTTGAAATTAAATGTGGCACTCTCCATCTCAATTGACACATGACTACCCAGTCTCTCAAGCAGTATGTCCATGACATCATAAATCCAATAGAAACGTGATATCGACAATAAGCCCTTTTCCAATGTTGTATAAAAATTCAAACATATTAAAATAATGTCTGGAAATATTTGTTAAAAGACAACAAAGGAAAGAAACATCTCAACATATTTGTTTGGAGAAAAATTACTAGAAACCTGTTTCACAACATGGAGTAAGATAGATTCGCCAAGCAGAAAGCACACGTCAACGCGTTAGTCAACCGATTTAGGCTGCCCTGGAAACGATGTCATCTGATCAATAATTCCGTTTTGTTCTTGTTAAATCCATCAACGGACAAGCTCCAGTGGAGACATTTGGAACGCATTACCTGTAAAAGTCTATTAATCGACGAAACTATCGAACCTGTTCCTTGATTTCTGGTTTAGAAACACCTGAGGGCTTCAATTATGTCCGGGAGGGGTTAATTGTACTGGCCTCATTATTTGTTCGCCATATCATTCTAAATGAGAATATGCTATGGCACGTATGGTGGGATGCGTTGTAGGATGGGCTTTGCGCAGTTTGTCGAATAAGTTGATTAATTACTTTCAGTAAACTCTGGAAACACGGTGACGTAATCAATCCTCTCTTTTCCAACACCGATGGGGCACCCTGGATGAGTTTCTTACTGTAATCTGCTTTCGGTTTCTCACTTGATTCTTCTTTTCATGACCGCGGTACATACTAAGTTCATTACCCCTTTTTATTGCTTTGTATGTCAAACATTTGCACGGTCAGCAGAATCACACCGGACCTATAAAGTTATGCTAACACGTTGTCAGTCCTCTCATTTCATATTCAATTGACATACCCAACTACATTCGTGCCCCGCTGAAAAACATACTGATCTTAAGTTTCAAAGAGAATAAATTTCAGGAATGTTCCACTGCATCCACATAAGCCTTTTCCAGTTCACAATTTTAAGATTTTTGCCTCCTTTATAATGTTTAATGGTACCAGGCTTATTTTTCTCCGCTATCCCGCTCAAAGTTACATCATGGCTCTGCTCTCGTGCAAATTCTTTGCGCGAGATACCAGTCACAGCTTCAGGAACATGTTAACTTATGCAACGGCTATTTTCCTATCCACGCTTGCTGCCAAGTTCTGGTCACGTATCTAATGAAAGACAGAAAATCTTACACGGTTAGGAGTCTCGATTCCTCGATATTTCACATCGTTATGGGTGGGTGATCTGGAACATTACCATATAATCATATCATCAACGTACAAACCATGCAACTACGCTTTAAAGTTTCTTGAAGATGTTTATATCGATCATATCAACATTACAGCGCGAGTGCACCTCTAGAGATTAAACTTGATATGATGTATACATGATTATGCAATTTGTCGAAGCTTTCTTGACTAGGAAAGGTTTTAAAAACACAACCCCGTGGATTCTAAGTGGTGTAAGTATAATCTTGTAAGCATGACGATACATATCTTATTATTAATAAAATCGATTCTCAAGCCTTTGGAGACAGAAAAACATCAACGCAGATTAAGAGCAAAGATATTCCAGATGCAAGAAAGTGGAGCTATATTTCATTTTGAAACTGTTTTCTGTGGACAACAGGCAGTATATGTGAACAATTACAACTAATGTTTAAAAAATGCTCTCTGTTTCACAAATTCCACACGCTGTAATACAGATTACATTGAAAATGCCAAAACATTACCGGATAAACTCATATTTGATAACACATAATTTCTTGTACATACATCTGCGGCAACACACCGAAAGTTCCACAAACTCAAACTCCGGTATAGTTTTTGATGCACTCGCTTGGGAAAAAAACGGAATTTGTACGAAACAAGCTTTCCTACTGTTTAAAAGCAAACATTCATATTTGCAGATTGGGATTGAGCAGCATGGATGGACCATTATGTGCGGATCAAGTATCTTTCCCGTTTGCTTTGCATGAATGCATAAGATGAAACGTTTTAACAAGAACATTGCTTTTATTTATTCAGCACTCAGCAGTTTCTGGACGACATTGACGTCTATTGTGGGGGGAGGGAGGCCTGTAAGCAGCCACAGCGGTCGGGCATGCCATAATATCGCAAAAGGCTTTCACAATTTAACGCTGTTCAACGGAAGATCAAAGTTTCGTATGTGATGTATGCGGACTTTCAATGACTGAAAGTTTCTGTGAGGCAAATTTCCTTCGCATCCCCCTCCGCAATGCTGATTTTGCTGCACTGTTGACAGATGTAAATAGTAACTAAGCCGCAAATGTTATATCGCGACCAGCATCATTTAAAGTGTTTCTAAATCGCTCCAACTGTACGCCACATAAATTGCTGAGACTCATTGTTGTATAAACGAAGAAACTTTCAGATTCAAAGAGCAATCGTGAATGATCACTGTGATATCACTGGCACCTACAGGGGAGCTGTGCACTGAGTATAAAACTTAGAGCTACTAAATTACCACCATTACAGCAAGAATTCTAGTTGTTATTAATAACATGTGCGGGGTACAGTGACCACCTGGTATTGCAACCAGTGGCATCGGCATCGAATACACCAATAAGTGTCATTCATATTTAGCATGGACAAATAAAAGTCGTTGCGGCTTGACCAGCTTCAGTTCATTGATTCTCTGCAGTTTCCCAATTTCAGCTTGGACAAACTCGTCAACAACGTTGGGTCCTGAGGCCAGAATTGCTTTTCAAGCGGACCTCAATATGTTAAAGGCTTTTCACGATACTGCCGTTCACGCAGATAAATTCGATCTCGTGCACTACTTCCCGTCGCTGAGTGCGACCTGGAATGAACTGCTTTCAAATGGTAACTTACAACGGACATC
This sequence comes from Unio delphinus, assembly GCA_029339505.1. Lineage (NCBI taxonomy): Eukaryota > Metazoa > Mollusca > Bivalvia > Unionida > Unionidae > Unio > Unio delphinus. Next base: position 13,314,293 of record JAQISU010000029.1, on the reverse strand, counting down.
ATTCAACATCTGCTTTTTTGGAGGTGATTTCAATGCCGCGACACCAATAATCACACCCTGCATTCCCAAGTAATTACCTTATGTACTGAATCAAAACAACATTTATGCATTGGCGATGATGACACATATACCCATAGTTGAGTTACAACTGATCAATGCGCAAGCATATATATATATTTATATATATAGATATATATATATATATATATATATATATATATATATATATATATATATATAGATATAGATATAAAAACATGGATGCGTGGGATTGATTGCAAGCCGATTATACGTTGACTTCAGAATTGCTTTGATGTCACTTACATGGCTGTCATTATATCAGTGTGTGGTCGTGGATGATACTCCAAGTTTCCACAGTGGTAAAGTTCACCAAATGTACCAAACTGTCTCGGAATCTATGCCAGAAACTGAGTTACGTTCTCCATGTATGAAGCTCGCAGTTGTATCTGCGAATCGGTACAAATATTAGGAAAGCAAAAGGAGCCCCATGCTTGGTTGTGCAAAAGTATATCCAGCACAATATATATTTTGAATGTCTACGTCAGCAGCGTAAGTTCACACATACTAAAAAATGTGCCCGGTAATGGAAACATGGCATTGACGTGTATGGTTTTATGAAGGCGAGTTTGTCCTTGCTGAACACTAAGAATTGGATTTTAAATTTCCTAACGGAGTCATCATCATTCCGAACGGGCATCATACAATTGAAGGCTAAGATGGCTTGTTATGGTAGGCTTTCCGTGAAAACGATTTTCAACTCTTCCAGCACGAATGGTGTTTGATGGTTTGTCTCCCGCATTGTTGGGCCGCAGATCGGTCTCGAGCTAGATCATAGTGTGTTGGATGTCCTGAAATGTTAATCTGATGAGAAATCGCGAATAGATTGACGGAGCATACTGGATCAGGCAACATTCCGTTGTCTGTTTGTATGCTTCGTTTGGGGTGTACAGATGCCAAATCAAGTTGCATTCAAATGAGTTTAAGAGTGGTTGTTGCCGGGGCATTGATAGTTATGACCGCGACGGTTTCAAGCCGCATTGCATCAGAGTTTTTCAACCCGATAATGCGTTGAAAAATTTCATTGGTCAACGTGGCTATGACTGGGTGAAGGCGTGCCACCCACTTGCGAGATCTATCATGAAATAAAAATTATTGCATGTACTGTAACCCGAATAATTGATCAACAAATATGCGATTGAATCATTTGATGATGACGCCATTATGCACATTGAAGTGTCCAAAACGAATCGGCATATGATGTGTTGCAAAAGACAGGAATGGTTTCAATAATGTGACTGGAGCCACCTTCAGCAGCCAGTTACGTGAAGAAATACGTTCGAGCTTGTCTGCAACACATAGTTATTCTTTGAACGTCAGCGGCTCCGTTTGTCTGGAAAACTATCTTGCGGTTAACACATTTGTTTTAATTCTCCCATGCAATCCATCATGTGGGAGAAACAAAATATCTGTCTGACGAATTCGTTTCGCGTTCTCATATCAACAAGCCAACGGGAAATATATATACAGGCAAGTAATTAAATTAGCCACGTTTGTTTGGCCTTCCCCACTCTGGCAACACTGGTACTAACTTTTGCTACAATCGCTAACTTACTAACGGATGCGTCATCCTTCTAGCAACCTGGAAGACTGTAACATATAGCAGTCATGCTCAGGTCAGTAAATGTTGTAAGCTTTAACGCCTTTTTTCATCACACGATAGGCTATACATGGCGGCCAGTATTAATGGTGGAAGGAGAACGCTGTAAAACCATCGGAAAGAACCACCGACCCACGAGAAGCTACTGGCAATCTTTCTCACATACCCACAATGGCCGAAGATGGCAATGATCTGTAACGAAGAGCGCTTTTGACCACTCGGCCACTTGGGACACCCATGTTCAGGTCAGAATTCATGTTTGTTTTCTCGGCGCTTTGCCTACAATGAGAAGACTTTGTCTAACCAGTGCATTCATCGCCTACATGACTCATTTAGAGACCCATTCTCTATGGCCGGATCCAAGAGCACGTTGAAGTCATGAATGAAACCACAATAGCCCCTAAACGTACAAGGATATAATTTACTGTTTGGTACGTTATACCATACTTATAATATGCATCATCTATACATTTAACTAGTTCTTGGAAGTGATCAAACATGTTGCACCATGTCTCGATGCGTCTGGATAAGGTTGCCTACCAATCAATTATACAACTATGGTGTCCTAAGTTTTTAGAGAATCTACATCGGTTGGTCTAGGGGGTGGGTTCGAACCCGGCACGATAAGACATTGTATATACCGGCTAGGTGCATATCATTAAGAGGTTAGTGGTAGAGTTGGTTGGACTGGTGTCAGGATAATGTAACTGACTATAATATGATGCTAAATGTTTATGGCATGATGCCTCAGTGCTAGACATCAAACTAAATTGCCACATTAAAGACATTGTAGCAATATGACTAAAACATTATTAAAGCTACGTTAAAATCACAGACTCGTACATAGCGATCACATCATTAATTGAGCTGTGATGGATTCTCAAGGTGATCGATGGTAACGAAATAACTGAAATGGAACAACAACTGTGAGATGACATCACTTAGCCTATATACTTACAAAATACAAGCGCATGGGTAATGTTGTAGATGTTCTTTGTGGAATCACTACATGGGCTGTTGCCATGGTTTTGGTGGAGTTAGAACAGCAACTATCCGCGGTATTTTAGTTGGCGTTAGCCAGTATAATGAGACCCATGACCGTATCCATCTTATATCAGTGACAGTTATACCGTGAACATTGTAATAGAATCACTATAACCGAGTTATATCAGGGACCGCGTTATAAGGATAATAGTCATATTGTAAAAGGTAGATCATGGTGACCTACATTTATTCCTCTACTGATGATTGTACTATTGTACGATCAATTAGCACAGATCAATTACAACAAACTTCATTTTGTGGAATCATAATAATTTTGAAACTCTTTTTTTCGGTTCAATTTGCATGGTATTAAGAAACACGAATATTTAATTATTTACACTTGGCAACCATCATTGAATTCATTATATGGCTAACGTGCCTTCCTAATAGTATTGTAATCGTTTAGTAAATGTATCTTTGAAAAGGTTAGGTGTAACAGATCAAATGATGCGACCATTGCTGGAGGGCTGTACACTGCAGCAAGTCATTGACTCCAAGAGACTTTTCATTTCTGACCTAAAAAATCTGGATGGCATAAAACACAAGGAAGGCTTGTATGTAAGTATTTCATTACGTACTTACTTTATTATAGGAAGGCTTGTATGCATGTATTTCATTACGTATTTACTTTATTATTGGAAGGCTTGTATGTATGTATTTCATTACGTATTTACTTTATTATAGATGAATGTAAAATACCTAGACTCCCAAAACTGAGTTGTTGATCCCAAACAGATGTATAATGTGTAATTACAATATCCAAAAATGTTTTATCTCTAGAGATTTGTATCACAAAGAATATTTTATATACATTGATCCTCAACACAGTTTATATTGCTGTTAGGATGGTTTAAATGCTTGCGACAGCTACATGTGTTTCTTTGTTCTTGCAGATATCCATGTTTTTTTATTCCAACTTCAAAAATCTTTTAGACTCACTTATATACTGCATACCGCCAATGTTTCTTTTCTTCTGATGAAGTCATCAGTGAACGCGTCCTGACAAAATCTGCTAGAGATGTTATTTAGACGTAATTTCAGCGCTCTCTTATCAGTGATCTAAAAAGATATGTGACCACATAGTGCTATTATTGCTTTTCTATGCCCACGTCATGCTTTATCTTTAACAATACTTTACATACGTAATCAAACTAACGTACATGACATTATTTGTTCCAACCGCCCAAGACATTGTGAAACCATTCATGACAACAGTATAAATACAGCAATGAAAGATCAATAATGACAAACACACACGCAATGGCGAGAGAATGAATGACTAGTCATCACATAAACTGAATCAATCGACAGTTACAAAATTCAACATTTGTTCATGAAAATGAAATATCGATCTATATACACACACACACACACACACACACAGACACACACACACATATATATATAAATATATATATATATATATATATATATATATATATATGCAATTTTAAAAATTGTGTAGCAGAGGTGCAGAGACTTCAATTTCACAAATTATTTTCATAAATACGAGTTACGTCTCTGCTGATTTAAAGTGTAGTTGAACGTGACATTATATTGCAATTCAGTTAAGTGTGCTAAGTTGCAAGCCCTTGCCTATATTTATAACAATGTACGTTAAGAAGTAAACTCAACCTCGGATTTCATGGGTTGTTATGGCCGGGGTGTGGGAGATAAGAACTAACTTCCCTTGGAAAATCTCGTGGATCTATCAGCTACAGGAGACACGGCCACCAGACTCCTGGTCCCCCAGATAATAGAATCACATGTTCTTCTGGCAAGGACAGGATGCTAACGTAGTCAGATAGTTTGTGCCGTCAGACCCTCTTTGCTGGGGATGATAGAACCCTGCTAGCAAGGACGCGGATGACTGATTTCCCTCGGCCTCTACACCACAACGGGTATGTCAACCTTATCGACGTTTACGCTCACACACTAAGCTCCACCGAAGATAACAAGGATGAGTCTACGACGAATTAAACTCACACTTCTACAAAAATCATGACGATGAGAAACTGATATTACTAGGCGACTTCAACGCTATGGTCGGTGATGATTATGACACTTGGCCTTCCTGTCTTGGCACGTTTGAGTTTAGGAAGATGAATGAGAACGGGCAGTGACTCCTAGAGACGTTCTCGTACCTCGACCTCAGCATCACTTATTCATTCTTGCAGACAAAGTCACAGCATAAAGTGAATAGGAGGCATCCCCGGTCCGAACACTGGCATCAACTGGACTTGATCATTACGAGACTGCATGTCATGAAATGACTGAGACACTGATCACTCTCTAATGTGCTGCAAAATAAAGCTTCAGCCAAAGAAGATACACAGCTTTAGGCAGGAGGGTAAACCACGCATTGATGTGTACAAGACATCATATTCAGATAAGGCTGATGAATTCACGTATGTATGAGGAAATGTGCGTGACTACCATAATGCATTGATTATTTAAAATTATGTATCTATACTCATTATTCACATCATTTAACTTCTCAAAACCATGGCGCACATTATATTGATGTGTGTATATTGTAATACGGGATGGTGGCCTAAATTGCTGAATAAATTACTTTAATTTATTTTAATTATTATTATTATTAGAATTTCGATTCAATTTTGCTTGCATAAATTTGCCATTGTCTTTCCAAATACTAAATTATTAATGAGCTTGAGAAAGTCTTTCTGAAACTAATTTATAGCATCCGTTTCTTATTCGTCTCCTTTTAAGGCGGTATTCATGCTTTGTTTGAGAAATCCAAGTATCTCATGGGCTTGTGTTTATTCCTAATCATAAATAACCATTGTTTTGTGGTCAAAAGATGTAGGACAAGATTTGTGCATTTAGTAAATTTACATACTGAGTTGTTCACTACGTTTGCAGCACTGACCATGGCTCCGATGGTAATGGATAATCGTTATGGGTGTGATAAAGTTCATTAGATTATTCTTGAGCAACATCAAAGAAGCTACCTTGGTTGCTATTGCTGTTGTGCTCTTATGTGTTGATGTGTGCAAAAGCATTCCACAAAATCCATTAATAAAGATTATTGGAAACAAGATACATGTCGCAACTGTTTGTGACAGCTGATTTAATCGGTTTATGCTAGGTTGTTAGCATGCGTTTATTGTGACTTTCCACTTAAATTTCTCAACAAAGTGAGTCTTCAATATACAGATGCATTTTAACATCAGTGAACATTTCCAGCTCGATTTTAATTTTTGACAACAATGCATACCGCGCCATTCGAGGTGATAACATAGTGTACCATAGTGTACCGACTCAAATGCGATACGACTTTGTGCATATGTATCCAATACCATACAATGCATTGGAACAATTGGGAATATCATGAAAAGTTTTCACTTCGTCGTTTTCAGCAAAAGGTTCTGAGAATCTTGTTTAGCGTTTGTCCAACTCCAGTGATTGTGTTGTTCCACTTCTGTACCGTTGTACATTATTTAATAACACTTCTGAAGATTGCCTAGTGTGGATGTTATCGGGTACTAAAATATCATATGCATTAAACCTTTTCTTCATCACTTACGTTATCCAATGAAATATCTGTATTTAGATTTGTCTTGCAGAATATTAACTAATATGTTCTCAGTTTTTGTCTCTGATAATATTGGACATGATGGCATTATTACGTCTCCAAAATACTTTCTAAGTTACTAAATTTATCAATATGTTCCGAAACTCCTTTTCGGAATCTGTGATAACTATGTTAGATCCACTTAAATGAAATGGCTATTTAATAATTTCCCTAATATTACACACATACCACTGATCTGAAATAGGGATATCACGATTATCCATATGACATATTTTATAATAGTACACGCATCTATATACATTTCGACATTTATGCATACCAATACCGAGATAATATCACCCCTTGATTTGTATTTGTGAATTGGTATGTTGGAGATCAAAAGAGCGCTACCATTTGTAAGTTGTTACATACTATTGATCAAGTAAACGCATGCAGTTCATATCAATTACAATGGTTTATAGTGTGTCAAACAAATACAATCAAAAATATTTTTCATATTGTTTGCCTGCCATGCACTTGTAATTTACGACACACTTACATCATCCAGTTCCCTTTTTTCCATGTTCATCTAAATTCGCACCATAATCTCCTTAGTCATTAAGAAGCATATTTTTTACTACCAGTTGGACTAAAAATGGTACTATACCCATCGGTACTTTTTGTCTCTCTCTCTCTCTCTCTCTCTCTCTCTCTCTCTCTCTCAGCCACTGATTAATACTAAGCCTAGCAAGTACATAAACAACTCTTATACGATATAAAGGTACTGATGGAAACATAGGTGCGCACACCTTCCACAAGAAGCAATGCCATAAACAGCACCATTTTAAACTACAACTGCATGACTTATTATATGGTCCGTTGTTATAACAACCTTACATAGTCATACAATAGTAATTTTACATATTTTGATATATTTACCATTGTTTTCATCAGTGCAATAATTCAAGTAGCAGTGATATCAGTCATTCACGATCTTGCCTGGTTCCCGTATGAAGAGAAGAAATGTACACTATCACTTTGAGATCTGGCTCGCAAGTATTACTCCTTATTTTATTAAATCAAGAAAGCAACTTTTTTCTGTTTGAGATAAATAAACATAAATAATTGACTCCATCTATATTCAGGGATCAACTAATAGGCCAAAATGATTATATCCTTGCCTCAAGACATTGATTTGTTGTCTACTGATATAATTTAATATAATAGCAGTATAGCGTAATACATATTGAGGTTTATTCAGAAATATGGCAGTAGAAAATTATATAATATTTAAATGTTTTAACTTTTAAATTCTACTAATATCCTCAGATGTGTGTTCCTATTGTATTATTCCTGGTGAATAGCGATCACGAGCAGGTTCCCATAGCAATACAAATGTACCAGCAGACAGGACCAAACAATCCCGTAAGTGTATCAGTTATGTAAACCAATGGTCCATAATACAACAGTTCCTTAACAGCCTTTTTGCATTGTAAGATGTCATAATAAAATAGAGACTGAGTTGGAAAGAAATGATTACTGAGCAAGTGCATTAAAACTATGATGTAAGATGAAATGGGAATAATATCAGAAAGCTGTTATAGTATTTGTTGAATGAAATATGGCTTGAAACACATGGTCCATAATTAATGTTAATAATATAGTAAAATATCCACTTGAGCTCTTCTACCATCCACTTTGAAATAAATAATGCAGTGTCTCAAATTGTATGCCAAATTATACACAACAATATACTTTGCTTTTATTTTGAAGGTATGTAAAGTATTTGCTGTGATTTAAATAACATAATCTCGATTTGTCATAAATTGAAACACGAATATATAACACTTTAAATATATCAGTTGTTAACACCAACTTGTGGTCCATGGTATCATTACAAACTGCTCATTACCAGTTTTATCAATAAAAGCTACTCATGAACTATTATTCTTATGAACCATTCGTGACCTATGTCATTACTAAACATGCTCATGAGAGATGGTATAATTAAAAAAAATTCACTGCCTATGCCATCATTAAAACTTACTCTTGTCCCATGTTATCTTCAGGAAACACTCATGGACCATGTTGTCATTAAAACTCATATATGGCCAATGCTATCATCAAACACCATTCTTGGTTCATTCTATCATTTAAACAAGCACTGACGGTCCATGCTATCGTTTCGTCAATAAGAATCACTCATGAACCACGTTATCATTAAATACCATTCTTGTCTCATTCATTCCTTAAAGACCATTCATGACCATGTCATCATAAATAACAATAATATCACCCATGCTGGCAGTAAGAACCTTTTAAGGCAATGCTATCATTAAAAACCACGCATGGACCATACAATCCACTCATGGTTCATAAAAGTCACTATGGCTAACGTTATCACTAAAACAGGTATGGACCATGTTTCGATTAAGAGTCTATCATGGTCCATGCTATGAATAAAAACACTAATGGTCCACATGATCGATAACATATCGTAATAAACGTCAGACATAGATGAGCAGTAGAATAAGGTTATTTGTCTATCTTTTGCTACTTTGTTCAGTTCTCTTTCTTCTGTACATTCATTACTCAATTCAAAAGATTCTTATCCTGTATATGCCATACTGTTGATATATCAAGCGTGTATCGTTTACAGGTTTTCCTGCCGACAGATGACCCATACACCTGGATGATGGCAAAGATGTGGTACAATAACGCTGATGCAGCATACCATCAGTCTCTTACTCATTTAGGTAGGATAGCAGCCGTTAGTTAACAGTGAAATTTGTATGATAATATATAGCAGCCATGATTTAACAGTGAAATCTTTATTATAATGGATAGCAGCCATGATTTAACAGTAAAATCTTTTATTATAATGGAGAGCAGCCATTTGTTTAACAGTGAAAACTTTTTGATAATGGATAACAGCCACTTATTAAAAGCGAAATCTTTATTATAATGGATAGCAGTCATGTTTTAAAGTGAAATCTTTATTATAATGGATAGCAGCCATTTTGTAACAGTGAAATCTTTATTATAATGGATAGCAGCAATGTTTTATTAGTGTAACCTTTGTTATAATGGATAGCAACCATGTTTTAACAGTAAACCATTATTATAATGGATATCAGCCATGTTTTAGCAGTGAAATCGTTAATACAATTGATAACAGCCACTTTTTAACAGTATAATCTTTAGTATAATGGATAGCAGCCATGTTTTAACATCGAACACTTTATTATAATGGATAGCACCCATTTCATAAACATGAAATCTTTATTATAGTAGATAGCAGCCATTTTTAACAGTGAAATCTGTATTATAATGGAGAGCTGCCATGTTATTAAAGTGAAACGTTTACTATAATGAATAGCAGCCATTTTGTAAAAGTTGAACCTTTATTATAATGGAGAACAGCCATATTTTAAAAGAGAAATCTTCATTATAATGGCTAGCAGCCATTTTTTAAAAGAGAAACCTTTACTATAATGGATAGAAGCCTTTTTGTAACAGTGAAATCTTTATTTTAATGAATAGCAGTCATTATTTAACAGTGAAATCTTTATTATAACGGAGAGCAGCCATTTTTGTTAAACAGTGAAATCTTTATTATAATGGATAGCAGACATTTTTTAAATAGTGAAACCTTTATTATAATGCAAACTGCAACTAATTAATCAAAAATATGTTCAAAATTCGACAAAAACTCGCCTTCGATAACCAGCTTACAATGGGGTCCAACAATATAGATTGCAAGTGCTTGAGTTGCAGAGGAATCGCAAAAGAATGACAAAAGGAGTACAGTGCTGTTTAATGATTACATACTCATTGAATAATGGCATTGGGTACAGTTGTAATAATGAGTTATCTAACGAAGTTCTTTCATTTTGGTATAAATTACCCTTAGTTTCAATTACCATAAACTATAAATGTTCATTATCACTAGGTCTCACAAACATCACATGTATGCAGCAACATTGTATATTATGTCACTAGTTATGTTACTGATATTGTTGACTTAAAGAAAAAGATTCAATTAACGTCGATACCCGTTTTGTTTTGTTGTTGTTGTTGTTTTATTAGTAAAATATTGATACCGAAATTTGATTTCGATTGATTGTGAAACATCTCATCCAGGAGGAAATTTCTTTGTGCGAATTCATAAATTTTAAGTTGACTACAAAAGCAGAGTATCACTTCTCCATAAAAGAAAACTATATCTGTGCAAAAAAGCTTTTCTTTACCACTCATTTCTCTTGTTCAAGATAATAACCGTACTGTCTTTGGTCATATTTATGAATTAGTTTGCTAATTAAAGGTTTTCGATGGATTAGTTGAAATGAGTTGACCTGACCAATGACCTTGACCGCTAATTCTTATGCAGGTAGTATTTTTGCATGCCTTTTAACTTTTCTTTTAGTCCATTTCTATCATCTGATATTTGATACAACATAGGTGCTTAGGGTGATACCTAAAAACAAGTTCATTTTTAATTGGGCATAACAATACAATACAATACAATGCTCTTGCCTCATGTAGGTACTCCAGGTCTAACGTCTATGCTGATAAAGCATGCCTATTAAACTTGGACCTTGGTTGTCCGCGCGTTGTTTTCCCACACCCTATTAGTTAGTCGTGACATGATGATGTTTGCCTTTCCAAGCCTTCTGTCCAGCTTCTTCTCAAGCAAGAGAGTGTTGCTGAAGGTTGATCCCAGGTAGGTAAAGTTGTTGACTGCTTCCAGGTTGGCACTGTCAATTTTGATGAAAGTTGTAAGTGTTGTATCTTGCACGCTGACATTTGTCTGTTCCATGCTAAAGGTGAGCCAAAACTGCATGCAGGCATCAGATAAATGGTCTCCCAATCATTGGAGGACTTTCTCGGTGTGGATTACAAGAGCCAGGTCACCTGCAGAAAACATTTCCCTAATGAGCACAGCCCTCACTTTGTCTTCCAGCGCAGTCGTGCCAGGTTCAACAGCTTCCAGTCGGACCTGGTGTGTTGATATATCCCATCAGTGGGACGAGTGAATGCGTAGGACAGAAACAGGGTGAAGAAGATCCCGAAACAGTTTGGCGCCAACACGCATCCATTCATCAAACCTTTAGTAATAGGAAAAAGGTTGGTGAAGATCCATCATACAGGATTGTTCCCTTCATATCTGCATGTAAAGAGAATATCATGCGGCGGTTTTTTAAATCGTTTTTTGAGAGGTGGGAGGGGAGGGACGCAACCGATCTTACCGAAAGGCTCAAAAAGCCATTCCTACTGAATAAGTCAAAGGCCTTGGTGAGGTCGATGAACATCATGTATATTGGTTGCCTTTGGTCACTGCTCTACGCTTGGAGTTGTCGTAGGAAAGAGATCATGTCTGTCGTAGACCTGCCTGCTCTGAAGCCGCACTGTGATTCCGGTTACACACTGTCCTAGATCAACTGCAGCCTGTTGAATTGATGTGTGCGTACACTTTACAAACGATGCTTAGGAGCAAGATCCCTCTGTAATTATTACAGTCACTGCAGTCGCCCTTGTTTTTGTAAAGGGTTTCAATTGTGGCGTCGCGATTGACTAATGGGACTGCTACTTACTCAAAAGCAGAGGCAAAGTAACTTATGTCGAGGACGAAGCAATGTTGGTTTCACCTGTTAGATAACTTCAGGCGGGATGCTGTCTCTACGTGGTGTTTTGAAGTTTGGGAGGGGGTCAATGGCTTTGCTGAGCTCATTTAAGATTGGCAGTTTGTGATCTTTTCCATGGTGGTCAGAAACTGTATGGTGCTGAGGGCTGCATCCTTGGGTGACATTTCTCGGGAATATAACTATGAATAGTAATCCACCAAAATAACCATCTGTTGCCCACGGTATGTGATCTTCCCTCTCCCATCAGAGCTTTCAGGGGAGCGACCCATTTCACTGTAGGGCCTAGAGCCTTCTTGATGCTACTGTACATACTTTAGAGGTTTCCGAATTCGGCATTGCACTGAATTTCTTCACAGAGTTGTTGCTAGTACTCATTAGCGCACTGTCTAAGGATGCGATGGGTCTTGCTTCAGGCAATTTCAAAGCAGCATGCAACCGTTCATTGTGGCATTTTCTGTATTTTCTGGAAGCTTTTAGCTTCTCCTCGATTAGTGGTTCAATCCTTCATATATGTGCGTTAACCCAGTCATGGCTGGTTTGTTCCTTCTTGCCAAACGTGGCCATGGCTGTACTGTAGATTGAATCCGTGCTCCACTTGGATGTGTATCGTGCTCGTGTTATGGCGAGCCTTGTCCATAGCGGATACATACTTTTCCACCTTGGACGAGACCGACTTCTGCGCAGTGTTTATGCGAGGGCATCCTTTTACAGCGATGTTGTGTGTATGGCTGTAGTCGCACCCTGCTGCTCACGATGTCATGGCTGGAGTCGCAGTCTGCACTGTGGTAGGTTCTGGTGTAGAAGACGTTTTGAAGCGCAGAGCATCTGGTGACGCCGAAGTCGAGTTGGTGCCAACTATGGGACTTGGGTTATTTCCATGAACAATGTGCTGTGGCCTACACGTGAATAAGGTGTTTGTGATGCAAAAGTCATGGTAGGTGCTCAACTCCAGCAGTATCTGACCTTTTTATTTGGTCTTTCCAGTACCATGATATAAGAGGTATGTAGACCATGACTAGTGATCCTCACCTTCTCTGGAAGTCGTCGAGGAGGAATAGTGGTACGTGTTTGGGCCATCCTTTGATTTGTTTGTACCCTGCCCATATAACGGATCCTTTGTGTCGTCTGAAGACGTGAGGGTTTCGGCATAGACACTGATTATGTTGACAGGACCTGCAACAGTGGTGAAGCGGATGGACAAGAGACGCACAGTGCAACCCTGTGCGAGGCCAGAAGATTTTTAATGGCGACGCCTACTCCGTGTGACGTGGCTCTTCAGGTTTCATAATAAGGTGTCATCAGATATGCATGTGCACATGGTGCGCTTATTCCAGCTTGCGAATAGAGGAGCTGCAGTATTCTTTATTGGCTTCTTGTTTCTTTAGTATGGTCTGGAATTTCCATCTGCTTCTTATGCTTAACAACACACTGAACTCCAGACACCCACTGAAGCAAGAAGACGATGACGGGTCAACACCTTATATAAGGGGGCTGCCCAGCTTCAGGTAGTTTAGACAGTGGAAGACGATGATCCCTCTCACCGATAACAGCTGACCTGTAGCGCCCCTTTCCTACACCAATCGGGTGGGACTTATACCCCGTAAACTGTCAGCTTCCGTGTTGTTTCCTCACTCAGTAGCGAGACAGGAGTGATGTGATCAGCAACTCGTCACATCATAGAGTAAGTAACTTTTGTTAGGTGTTCAAATGAAATATTAATAATACAATCGTTTATATAAACAAACATGGAATGTACATTACGTGTTAAGTTTCATAAAGAAGTCCAAACGTTTGTCATTTCAACTTTTTTCAGAGGCGGTGGGGGATTACACTTAATGTGTGTGTGTGTGGGGGGGGGGGGGCAAACTTTGATGGTGGGGGCAATGTATTTAGGCTACATGACGTTTTACAGCACACGCACATGTTTTTCCAGCTTGTCATATGTGTTGGGCAACCTTTAAATCTAAGTTGAAATAATCCCTGTTCTGAGTCCGTCTTGATACTGGCATTGTTCACAAAGTGATCTATGTAGAGGTGTTTTTCTGAACAATTATATTGTACGTTATATCTCTCATAATTTCATCATTGTAATGGAATTGTTTTCAATGTGATATATGTGGTGCAGTAAGTTAAACCATTTTGAAAATTATATATTTTATGATTCCGTAGTTGTAATGGAACAGTTGACAATGTGGTCTCTGTAGAGGCGTACTTTAAATAAAAATTGAAATTATATTTTTCATGGGTCCAATGTAACATAATTGACTAAAAGAGAAATCAGCACGCAGTCTTTCATTGGGAAAAAAAGTGTTTGGTTGAAAAACGGACAATGTAAATAGATGAAAGATAAAATGTGAAGCGAGTGTTGTCTAGCTCTTCACATGAAACAATGTAAGTGGATGAATGATAAAATATCTAAAGCATGGATGTTTATCTCAACAACAACAAATTAAAATAGATGAATGATAAAATGTCGAAAGACGGTGATGTATCTCAGCACAATTAAAATGTTAATATGTGAATGATAAAATGACCAACGATGGACGTTTTTAAACTAATAAAAATATGCAAATTAGATAATTGATAACATGTTGAAAGTTAAATGTTTAATTGAACAAAAAGACAATGCAAATAGGTGACTGATACAATGTCAAAATACGGATGTTTAGCTCAAGAGGAAAGAAAATGTAAATAGATGATAGATTAAATGTTAAAAACATGTATGTTAAAGTCAACAAACAATGCAATGTAAATAGATGATTGATGAAATGTCAAAAGACGGATCTTTTGGTTCAGCAAAGAAGACAATGTCAGTGGGGAAAAATGCAAGGTAACATTTTAACTGCCGGTTTTGTGGTAAATTGGGTAACAATGGCAACTTTTAAGGTAATATTTTGACCCCCTGTTATTTTGGTATATTTGTAGCAAGTGCAAAATACAACGTAACATTTAAACCCCTCGTTATTTGGTAGCAAGGGCAAAGTACATGTTAACATTTATAGCAAGAAACAAGTACCAGGCAACATTTTAACTCCCTGTTATTTGGTATATTTGTTGTAAGGGTAAAGTACAAGGTATATGTTTACTCGCTGTTCTATGGCATATTTGTAATAAAGGCAAATAACAAGACTTTTAATTCGCTATTCTATGGCATATTTGTAATAAAGGAAAATAACAAGACTTTTAACTCTCTGTTCTATGGCATATTTGTAACAGGGGTAAATAACAAGACTTTTAAATCTCTGTTGTTTGGTATATTTGTAGCAAAGGCAAAATACAAGGTAGGATTTTAACTGCATGCTCTTTGATATATTTATAGAGTGGAGACAGTACAATAAATCATTTTATCACCCTGTCATTTTGTATATATGTAACAAAGGTAAATTACAAGATTAACATATTAAATTGATTTTAATTTTATCAGTTTAATTACGTTTTGTTATATCCAAACTCTGTGAATCGCACACATTTATGGTAATACATATTTCACTTATATTGAGATATACATTACAAACGACTATAAAACACGGAATCAGCCATACCGTACTCATGCCTATAAAACACATAATCATCTATACCGTACACATATAAACACAGAATCAACCCTACCGAACACGTGCCTATAAAACACAGAATCAGCTATACCGTACACATGAATACAAAACACAGAATCAGCTCTGCCGTACACATGCCTATAAACCTCATAATCAGCCCTATCTTACACATGTCTATGAAACAGAAAAGCAGCCCTACCGTGCATATGCCTGTTAAACACAGAATCAGTCCAACAGTAAACATGCATGTAAAACACGGAATCAACACTACCTTACACATGCCTATAAAACTCAGAATCAGCTCTACCGTACCCATGCCTATAAAATGCAGAATCAGCTCCACCGTACACATGTCTATAAAACAGAGAATCAGCTCTACTGTACACATGCATATAAAACACAGGATCAGCCCTATCGTACACATGCCTATGGACCACAAAGGCAGCCCTACAGTACACATGCATATAAAACACAGAAACAGCAATACCGTACACATGCCTGTAAAACACAGAATTAAAATTTATTATTATTATTACCAGTATTATATTTATTATAATTGTATTATTATTATTATTATTATTATTATTATTATTATTATTATTATTATTATTACTACTACTAGTAGTAGTAGTATTAGTAATAGTAGTAGTAGTAGTAGTAGTAGTAGTAGTAGTAGTAGTAGCAGTACTGTAATTGTATTATTCCCTCTATCCGCTTGACTTAATGTCTATCACTTCTAAATAGCGAACCTTGTAATAGAATTTAGATGAGGCGGGGCTGATATCTTACTTAGATACGAGTTATCACTGTGGTGTGACTAATATTACCTGTACCTACCCCCCTTGGGTTTGCGTTGCTATGTGAATTATAGTCAGTATTTTTATTGTGACCGTTCTATCAGGGTGTCTATATTTTCCCATGACGGTTGACCTTCGGTTTGTCCAATCCACAAAGCGACTCATAGTCTCGTTTTTTTAAGTATGACTGTGGTTATTTTGTTTAAGTTGATGTTATGACTTTTATATTTCCTTTTGTGATTTTACATGTTATTTCCTCTTGGTAGTCAAATGTTCCGATGTGCCAATCACTGTTCCCGCATGAGTGGGAATCTCATTCTCGGTCAATGTAGGCATGCGAGAAAGCTGTCAGTACCTTCCCTCGAAATGATGCTTCTAACCGGCTTCCCCATGGCTATTCTTCCAGCAAGTTTTACTAGCCGTTATATGTTGCTTATCTTGTGCTAATGTATGGCGATACAACCCAAAACAACATTTATACTTGCTCGCTTGACCTTCGGTCTATCTCTTCGACATACGATACGTTGGTGGATGATTTGGTTGTATCGTGTTAAAGAAATAGTTCTTGCATTGGCAGCCTTCCTTTGATCAGTGTTTCGTTACAATGTGTCCTCTTTTTTCTATATTATTTATACATTCTAGATGATTACGTTATATACCTCTCCCTCCGTATTTAGTTTGGCTTAGAGTAGATTCGGGTACGTGTCAGTGGTAGTGACAGCTAACTCACCATTTATCCCAAAGCCTTACTTTGTTAAATAGGGCCTGGTATATATGTTTTAGCCAACTTTATTTTGTAAGTAATGTGAAACACATCATTTATTCCAGGGCGCTATTGCATCGAATATACTTTTGTATATATGTTTTGGCCTGCTATTCATTTTCATATACGCGTGAAAATCATCGCGGTGTTAATTAGGCTGAGATTAATTAAATCGTCGATATCATAATAATGATAGGAGAATCATAGATAACCAAAATGGGGACTGTTAGCTGCGATAAAAGAAAAGTTTATCCCGGTAAGAGATTCGTTCAGAAATAAATGACAAGCACGTCAAGAAGCTCATTTGATTCTGTTACTGATACCGAACAAGTATTTAAACGTGTGACTACAGCTACGAAGAAAGCTGCTACCTTTACTGAAATACTATATTTGGAGATATTAATCGTGACGCAGATATAAAAATTGTATTCTTCCGTTGTTAAAACAGATCACTGAAGCTCAGCCACAACCAAGTTATTGATCCCGTAGATGAACATGAAGGTGTTGTTGGTAGAACTCCAAGAGGACTTTCTTTTATAATAAATAAAAATCGTGAAGGTTTTTTCAGAGTGTAATCCCCTCTGGAACTCATGGTGCAGGTCTTGTTTCTTGTCTTAATAATATGCTCGCCGATGTAGGACGATTAGAAGTTCTCAACTGTGGTAAGAGAGTGGTAAATAATTATTCCGAGATAATTAATGAGGCTGCTGATATCTGCCGCCGATTATTTCAAGGTGGTTTCATGGATATCGGTGTACATCACGAATTCGTCAATGAATTAGTTGACGACTATCACAGCGATTAGATAAATAGCATCTAAATAAAATGATCATACATGGTAATCACAACAAACCAACCACCACCTACATGATACATTCACGGTTGCCAGTTTATCAAGCCTACTACGGAGATGGACTCGGTGATATTATTCGTGGATTATTCACTAGAATCGCCTCGAAAATCGCGCCTATCGCCAAAGAATTATCAATGAAAGCAATCGGTGTTATTCGCGATAAAGGTTTCAGTACCATTGGTAATATCGTTGATTCAAAGACAAGAAACACCAACCCCGGTAAAACTACCATCTACTGAGCTTATGCCACAAAGTGTAAGTAAAGTAGTAAAATAAATATAGTAAACCAAAACTTAGCACAGCTGATAAATCATGTTGGCGAATCACAAAGAAATGAAATTGAAAAATTCAATTACTGGTGGTGGTCTGACAAGATCATGATTTACATCGACGACAATTATATAATAGCATGTTCAAATCGGTTCCTGATGAAGCTTTTGATAAGGAGCTCCGGTACTAAAAAACGATTATGTGTGTAATTATCAATTTTACTTATATAATGCGATAAATCCTGACTCTAGATCAGGAATTGAACTTCATGTTCATGATACGATCTGCTGGTCAACCAATGCTGTTAGCAAAGGATATTACTGATCATGCTGTTAATAATCAATGTATTGTAAGACAACCAAACGATCGCGCTATTAATCCTGATAATATCAAGGATATGATTTTCAATATAAATCCTAATTTCAATCTAGGATTTTCAAGTCGTAAAGCGCTGTTAAATGACGAGGTAAGATTTTCATGTGCGATTCCTCTGGCTCATATATTTAGTGTCTGTAGAAATTTAGGAAAGTTATCTTTGGATCTAAGCATGCAGTAGTTCTTATGATGAAATCACACGACACTGATGCAATCTGGCACGCTGCTGATATTCCTGCTGGTATTCAAGATGATAGAATAATTCAATCAAAGCTCTCATTGTCGATGCTAGTAATGACTCCATCGCTCGCCAATTAACAACAACTGTTATCGTTTATGGATCAATGTGGTAAATCATTTATGTTATGGTTGGATATTACAACGGCCACAATGACGAGTCCGGTTGCTGGTAACATCGACGATAAATCACAACGCTGCGAGCTGAATATCATGAATATATAAATAAACAGTTTACACGTCACCGTAACAATTTTGGAAATCTGGACGATGCCCTTGACGATGCGCTTTATAGTTTCTTTGGAAAATCAGCAACGGTTCCTATTAAGCTCACAGAGATTAATACATCCATCACCGAGATTTAAAAAAAAACTCATGAAGCTATCAGTGATGATTTTCCTGGTATGATTAGCACACTTGATAAAGTTAAAACCCCTAATAAAATGAAATATTAATAATATACACTCGATACAACACAGATCCTTTGCTTGGACTCCTCAAAATAACACTCTTGATATTATCGCGGATATAAAAGGCATATACAGATTAATTTTAGTTTCACCGTCGTAAGTTAAGATATCCAGCTCATCTGCCTCCGTAAAGAATATTATCAACACGGTAATAGACAATGGATCAAATGAACGATTTCAGATAACTTCCATTGATAAGAATTTAACTCGATCAGCGATCACATGGTACGTAGAATGTATAGTTGATTTAAGTAAACAACTTATTTAAATAAAATGACCACCCAGCAGTATTGATATGATCAAGTCCACGAATTACAAACTAAACTAAAATACCTCACAGATCAGTATCAAAACAAAGTAAACCTCGGTGTTATTGTGTACTCTGTTTCAGGTGGTATCGCCTGAATCGGTGTAATATTATCTTCGGTGACAATCATCTCTCCAGTAATCGTTCCAATCTGTATTTCCGCCGCGACAAAAATCACAGGATTGTTAGGAATTATCACACAAAGATATTATCGTGTAGTTAACGTAAACTACATGATTACACACTTAAATTCCATACCGTATCAACAGCATACTCGCAAGTATCCGCGATGACCCCGAATTGTCTCGATGATATCATACTATCCGATAATGAGTGATAATGAGTTCTCCGCGATGGTCAACATCTATGACTCCGCGATGTCAAAATTAGAAAAACATATAGATGATAAAGACATCACCGCAAGAACTAATTCAACAAATAATCGAGAACAATACATCGGTGAAAACAACGATAGTATCGATCACGTCAAACAAACCTGCATTCAGCATTGATTTTCCAACTCTGATTCCAGTAAAAGAGACCAGACTTACTCAATTAGGAGTATATTACATTTGGCCTAATATCAGGCCAAGTTCATTCGCTTGTAAACAACGAAATAACATATTTGTGTTTGCGAACAAGGTCAAACCAGACGGCATGCCAGATTGGCAAACAACAAGGGAAGTTATCACAGCGAGGATATCAACGATGAAATTCACCACAGAATAAAAATCTATCACCGATGTTGAATCCAAGATAGCGTTAGCAGTTCATGAACCGTCGTTATCAACCGCCATCGAGTTAAATTATCCTGGATACGCCGTATATATATATATATATATATATATATATATATATATATATATATATATATATATATATATATAATTCATTGATCATAGCTATATTAGAATGGCCCGAAAATTCATCAAACGGAGAAGAGGAGAAGAGACGCCGGTGGAAAAAGCACGTCAGCCCGAACCTAAAAGGTCTGATCATACCACAGATCAAAAATCATATCACGATATCAAACTATATGATATGGAATATATAGATAATATAAAAAACAGTAAGAGAAGAAATTATAGTTCGTAGCAAAAATAATATTTAGTGGAATTTTATTAAAGGAGAGAGATATATGCAAGATTATCGTCTTGTTTCAATGGGTCTTGGACTATCAGTGGAGTTTTTGAAAATATTAATAATTATCATGAAATATATATATATATATATATATATATATATATATATATATATATATATATATATATGGCAACTACGACAATATTTTCAAAATTGTCTTTCTGATATAACGAGTCTACGCGATGAAATCATCAAACATATTGAAATATTAAATCATATTACATCCAACTTAGAATATCTTCATAAATGAGCATTAAAAGGAATAATTATCAATAAAGGAGGTGAAAGACAACAAATTTTAGATTTATTCTCATTAAAAGAGACTTTTTTATCTAAATATAAAATTCCTGGATACATAGATGAAAAAATATTAAGAAAATAACTCAATGACGTCAACTATTAATTATTTTCTATGATACATACTGCGTGGACAAAAACATTATATCAGCAACTATTTTCCAATACAATAATTCCCCAGATGGAACCGGCACACATATCTTACCGGGCAACGTTGACATAGATGCCGAAGAGTTTTTAACTTAGACCGCCGAAAAAAAGCCATGGTAGATGTCAGAAATTAAAAATAGTATCAAACATGCAAAATATGAATTTTCAAAGACGGCGCGACTTATGTTTGGTCGACGTATCCATTATAATATGACGGATTTATAAAGATGAGAAATGGAGAATTTACAATCACCGCTAGCGTGTGTTGAATTCAAAGAAAAAACTTCTGATAATCATCGACAAAACTAAACCAGGAATATTAACTGGGATAGACAGCAGAATTGTAATCGAACGTACCCGGTAACCGCATTGACGTACGTGATTTATCCGATTAATAAACCTGACATCGATAAACTTCCTCGGATGAAGATTTCATCGCGGTTAAATTGTGTAGTTAAACAAGCGGACGGAATTAGTTAAGACACATAAGATTCAATTAACGATGTTTCTGAGTTTAAAATAAATCCAATAATTGAAAAAAATATTACCGGGGAAATATTACATTCATCGGAACATAATAGAAAAGGTGGTGCTCCAATTGAACTCATCGATCATAACTCACATGCGTGGAGTAATTCCGTAAGAGTATTTCCACAAGAACGAGTAGTAAAATATTACTCCTCATATATATTTGATGTTATATACGAAATCAGTAAAACCGATCCTGTGTCTGTGTGCCGCTCTAGCAGTGATAAAGAAGGAGGATACGATCGATTTGTAAACCAAACGGGGAATTACATCGAACAGAAAGATTATATAACGAGATGAATCACCTCCCAATGCTATATACAAATGATACTGAAGAAATAACGTATGAATGTGTATAGTTCGATCAGTACCGGCGCATTTTGATAGGAAAAAGAACAGATGGAAGCCAACTAAATTTGAATTTCGATGATATACAAGCGATCTGTACTGAAAACGACCATGCTGGATTATGGAACACAAAATACAATAACAAAGATATGATTTCAGTTGACATGGCAGAGTGTTACTCAAGAAGTTTTCTCGGGCGCGGCTAATTGAACGAGTACTTTAAATTTCAAGAGTCTCCATAAACGGAATTGTACCTGATTTTGATTTGACAGGATTTGCTCGTATTATATCATTTAGATTTGCTGAAAATTTTCTTCCGATATTGTACGTTTGGTTTGGAAGACATTTTTCAACGGAGATATGGGCTCCGAGAGTGTTATTAAGGATTATGTTACATAAAAACATGTTGACGTCGTTGATTGTAACCGACTCAATTATATTATATCGGAAACAAAATTATATTTGGTTACCAAAATGCGACGATTGCGATAAATACTACGATGTTGACAAAACCGCGAAGAATCTTGGTAGAAAAATAATTGGGAAATTTACTCAAGGTGGATCATTCGATCATAAACGGCGTTGTACAAACAAGATTTGCGATGACCCGGAATATGAGTTTATAATCGCAGATACAACCAACGATGAGAAGTTTGGTTCTAGGAAATATGTTTGTTTTTCAAATGGAACGAAAATAGGAACTATCATCGAATATTTCGAAGGTGAATTACGACAATACGCCCATTTAAGATCATCGATGATCGCTTATGTATCGATAAATTTACTTTCGATGGTAAACAACTTCTCTGACATTGCGGTTAAAATTGCAACTGATTCATTTTTTTTCTCACAAAAAAATTGTAGAATAGTCTAACCGTTTACTAAGCTGTGGTGTAATTGGGGAACCTGGAGAATAAAACGCGAAACATTACATCCGTATAATGGAACAGCAGATGTTGCCATCGAGGATAAGTACCGCGCGGATACAATAATGGAACTATCATTGATGCCGTCTGTATACGATCCAACAACAAGACATAAAACTGTGTATTCCAATGGTACAGGAGGGTTAGGTAAGACAACTCGAGTAATCGATTTATTCGGGAACAATTCTGATATGATTGTACTTACTCCGACGCATCGTCTTACCCGGGAGATGAAAGCTCGAGGAGTAAACGCTTGTACGTATTATAGTTTATGTTTTGGTATAATGGTACCACTTGAAGTCCTGAACGAATGGCACAAAATATATTCCCGGAGTGGTTATTTGGGATGAAATATGTACTGTAGAACTAGATATATTAAAACCATTTTTTAAAATGGCTGTTAATGAAAATCACCGCTGTGATAATGTCTGGTGATCACGGTCAACCAACGCCGTTTACCTGGAAATCTCCTCGTCGATGGTTAGAAAACGGAAGATTACTATGAAGAAATTAGCACAGATCATCGATCACTTGGCATAGAATTCACAGAGTTAAAATCTGCGATAAGACTACAACTAGATAAAATTCAATGTGAAATAACACGTGGAACGATTCCTGAAACATCGATTATTAATTTCTGAGGAACGTGCAAACCACAAAATTTGATAATCGCAAGCAGAACAAAAGTCAGAGATATAATACAAGTGAAACTATTTCAAATGCTTAAAATAAATTCTCGATGGATCCAATTCCGCTATGCCTTGGACCTACAGATACACGACGACAAAACATCGAAGTTGATATTTCTGGACACCTGACAGAGTCAGGTACTGAAAAAAAATACTCGTGTTGAATGATATTGTGTCTGTTAATATCAATGTTGTCGAAGACGCGTTGCGCGCTGACAACTCTCCGTCAAAATTAGGTTACGCGATGACAGTACATTCTTCGCAGAGACTAACAATTACTGATACGACTGATTGGTTCGTATATAACTTCATTGAATGGTCAAATTTAGTTTTCATGGCGGTGTCACGAGTACGAAAAATAAACCAATTTCGAAAAGTTTGTATCGATGCTAATGATATTAGTTAAGTCAACGCGGTGGTAATTGAGTATCATCTGGGATAACTTGTAATTGTTCACGAGTAAATCCACGTTATGGGGCAGTTGAATCTAATCTAAAGATTGCTGGTCTTGTTTTAGATGTAACAACGCTAAATATTTTATGTGGGGATATACTCAATATATGATCAGTGGATCTCTTTTTTCCAACAGTCAAGTTCACCAGATTCATACAAATATTTCACGGTGACATTACTAAGTAATATCGACGATGAAAAATCACGGCGAGGTAAATTTATATATTTTTGTGATTGCGATAACAGGTTTCATGTTGATGGTCCGAGTAATTTCATTATTAAGCGCAGCAATTACACCTGGTAATATCTTGACGCAGTCACATGATCGTTTATCCTCGGTGAATTCCTTTACATATTGATTATGAAATAATTCGTCTGCATCTGTTCTGATAAACCGCTCAAAAATTGCATGATCTCGTTGAACTGCAGTATGTCTTCGTCGTACAGCAGTGCTATGTTGTGTCATCGTTGACGATACTTCACCTTGGAACTCTTTACCGGGATCAACCTGTAACATATTTGTCCACCGTAGAGGACCTCGTCGATAAGTTATTTCGAACGCAGAGGAAACTTCAGATGAGGACTTCGTCGTAAACGGCTCAGTTTCCTTACATCTACTTGCAATGTCAACGATGGTTCACGTTTATTTATAAACATGTCTTTTGACAGTATCATGCAACAGACAAAATATCAGCCTGCTGAACTTCATAAGGAGCACTAGCATCAAACGACGCGTATATAAATTTTTTCGCAGATGCTATATAAAACTGCCATATTGCTTGCCTGGATAACCAATCTGCCGCGGTATCTTGTTTTACATTTGCGGCGTTAGAGAGTTTATTAAATGCTGTTTTACCTTTCAAGTATCCGGTTGGAGAATTATAAATCAGTTCCATGTGATTAAATTCCATTTCCCAGTACTAATTTATTTTTTATTGCATTTTTTAGCAGTCAGCTAGTTAATTTGTTTTGAATGATTTATCAGGGATAGAATTTACCGTATGGACTAATTTTATATCTGCGATGTGTCGCTGTTGAAGGTCTTTACTTTTGGTATGCGATATCATGAGCATGACAGGCTTTGTCGATAACGTTTATCAAATATTCACCAGGTAGATGTTGATCCTGATTATCGAGTCGGATATCGAGTCAAGTTACCGGACTACAATAACTATATCCTGGAAGACGATTTTAACCTGAATAATTCGCCAATGGTGTTCCTGGGAGTTTTGTTAACATAGACACTTAATCACCTCCGTTTTTTGTATTGACAAATCTACAAAATTTGTATACCAGACTGTGTACACTTACTATAATCGAGGGTGGGTGGGGTGGATTTATATTGGGTAGGAGATAATATAAACAGAACAGGACATTAAACTACGGATGACATAAAGTTTAAGACAAAATGGATTATATAATAAAGACAGACACTGGATGACATATACAGGAGACTTAATGTGCCCAGGGTGGAATCCACATTTGATTGCAAAGGAAATAAAGAGAGTAAGATAGACACATTTTAAGGGACAATTTTGGGAACGTATAACTACGAAGGACTATGCACATAACAAGATATAGATGACAAAGATATTGACGAATATTTACAAGAGGCAACATGCGAGACGATATCCACAGAACATAAAACGTATGTGAAGAATTATAGAAACCATATGCAATCTAACAAAACAAATCACCAGCTAGAGATGGACTCTCCACGGAATTTTATTAATAAATCATTATGCAGAGAGCTGTCATAAGTAACACATTTGTTGTATAATAACATTGCACTAAGGAATAATAACATCACAGACAGCATTATGGAATGGCTCATAACATTAATATGTAAAGGGAAAGGAGATAGAGAGGATTTGAAAAACTGGAGGTCCATCTCCCTCCTTAATTTTGATCACAAAATTATTACTTAAATACCAGTAGGGAGGGTAAAAAAACCGAGTTTAGGATAATTACCATTAATCAGACATTTCGGGCAAAAGGAAGATACATTCAAAACAATATATTAATCATAAGAACGATAATAGAAACATAGACATCATTGGTCAGAGGAGTACCCTGGTAATATTCGACCAGGAAAAAGCGTTTGACAGATTAGAACAAAACATCCTCAGTATTTGCCCGTCAGCAAGTCGTATTTCGACAGTGTCAACATTACTATAAAAGGAGAACTGAGACAAAATATTTCATTTACTACTGGGAAAGTCACAGTGAAACTCAATTTTCGAAAACGATTCTCTAACAACTGATAAGTTAAGTATCATGTGTACCGAGGTGTCGCTCGACCACGAGGAAATAGATTAGGAGATATGTTTAAATCGGCCTTTCAATCAGTGGCCCCTGTTTGGAACCGATGGTGACACTGGGATTGCACGCCTTAACAGATGCTGCATTGATTCACGGCAACGAATTTCTTAAAAATGTCCTCATTGACAAACATAAACCCACAAAATATCTTACTTCAAACGGTTAAAGATAGTTTGGGCCGACGAGAAACTCCTATAAATACCACGAACATTTCTAAGTCTGGAATTCCTGCTTCAATGAGGACACAGCAAAGACAATAAAGAAAGAGATGATGAAAACACCTCTCTAGAGCCCCTCATACCTCTAAAGCTAGAAAGACTATGAAAAAATAACCGTTTGTAACTTAGACATTTTTGATTAATACATCAACAAAAATCAAAGATACAGGAAAAATGTTGCACCATGAAAATTGTACCTGTTCCAAGTCGGTACTGGATATGTTTGCCACGCCACCTACTATGATGCCGTTGCAAGAATCTCAATGGGTCGAATATCATTCCGTCTCCTCTTTGGCGGATTCAGCTCCCATCGACTTTGAAATCAATGGGCAACCCGAAGATAACATCAATCTGAAAATGCACTTACTTGTATTTTGTAAGTGAAGGTGATCAAAACGGACAACACCAATCAGGGAGATGATGCTTGAGTAGCTACCATCAGCAATTTCATGCATACGTTGTTCAGCAATGTGAATTTGTACATGAATTAGAAACTGATTAGCAGTAGCATGGATACTTACCCTTACCAAGCGTACTTCGAAAATCTCTTGACGTATGGAACGATCGCCAAGAACACTCAATCCATATGCTTGTGTGGAAAAGTGACACGGCAGGAGAAGATACGTTTAACGACACAGCCTTGACAGCATATGACGATCCTCACAATGTGAGTTTTAACGAAAAATATTCTGCAAGGACGTAGTTTAGAATTGTTCGAATGTCTGCCTTTGGACGTGTAGCTTCAAGAGAAGTATTTGCTGAACGGTGTGGAAATTCGCTTGAGACTGAATCGTAGCAGTACTGCTTTCCATTTCATGGCTTATGCCAAAAAATACAAAACCATTATCCAGGAAGTCAGGATATACGTGCGTCGTGTGAAAGTGTTACCCAAAGTGGGAAATGATATTAGTCATACGTTGAGCTGAACGACAGAGAAGTAAAGACTTTCACCATTGCCGGTGAACACCGATCCAAGATAGAAGATCATCTGTGCCAAGGACAGTTACCAAAACTTTTATTAATTAGTACATTTACCAATGCAGCCCTCAACGGTGCCTATAATGAAAATTGTTTCCAGTTCAAGCACTGCAGAGTATCCAATATCGAAGTCAGTCACGATGGAAAACTTTGTGTACCCGACCCTTCTAACCAAACTTTACCCAAGTGAATTACTTGAGGTCGTACTTATCTCTGTACGAAACCACAGGATAGTTAGAAACCAACACCATTCACGGCATTTTCTTACGACTATTATGCAGGAGGTTACACTTTGTGGGCTTTTGATTTCACTCCAGACCAAAGCAGCGGTGAGGGACATTTCCACCCTATATAATCTGGGCAACTACGTGTTGAACTTCAGTTTGCAGATGCTCTAGACGAAACGGTGAATGTTCTTGTGTATGCCAAATTCGATAATACCATAGAAATCAAGAGTATGAGGGAGTTTTCTAGACTATTAGAAATTATGGAAGACCATAATCCCTTTTTGAATAGTGGAGAATCGATCCAAATCGAATGTGAGGTTACAGAGAAGACATACCCCCAGGACAAAAAGTAATGATAATGCAGTCCAGAGATCTGAAAATAAACAACATTTAGTCACCTGTTTTGCCAAACACTTGGAGGATAAAATGAGGGAATCGATCAAGAACGATTGTTATGGATGTCAAAACGATCATCCCAGTCAAATGCGACACGATAAATGCATGATGATAAGTCAAGAACAAAAATTGGATCATTATCTGAACGACGCTTGGAGTCTCATTTCAGATGAATCCATGTTACATCAGTGGTATAAAGGTTTGCATTATCATTCCTCTCCTCCATTGATTACTCCAGAGATTGATCATATCGAAGCTCTTTTGGCACAAAGTAAGGAAACGAAGCGAAGAAACCGTTACTTGACAGACCGATTCAAGCAATAAGTCTGGATTGAATTAATGACTTATCATCACCTGTGAAGAAAATATACAAGACCACACAAATGGATACGTGAGAACTTTATTACCGTTTTGAATCGCAGTTCGTACACTGATTCTTGGAATCCTATCGTGTGTGCTAAAGATGAACTACTGTACCTCATCGCAAACCCCAATATTATTAAGCTTATGTCATCAACACAGCCGACAGTCATCTTCCAGGAACTCACTGAGTAGCTGTCTCCTTTCTAAAGAGTAATGTGATGAGTATTTTGATTTGTATGGATTGCCATCTTTGGAAGACGATATTATTGACTTTATGAGAAGAAATGCCCAGACGGCACGATTCAATAAAGTGAAATTACAAGGCGCAGATTCTATGGTGTGTGGACAATATTGTGTATATGTTTTGCATCATCGCTGTCTTGGATATTCTTTATAACATTTAGTGACTTATTTTAAACGTCACTCGTCTAGAATCGATGAGAAATTAGATTGATTTTTTGTGTGACCGTTATGGATATATGTTGTATTTAGCTAGGCAACATAGTGTACATCAATGCCCCAATGACTTACAACAATGGAGATATCAATGTAATTCACAACGTTGTCAACCATGTCAAAAATAATATATTTGAGATCAGAAAAAAATGTGTGTTAGATAAATAAAAATGTTTGTTAGTTGAACAATAAGAATGTTAAAAATGTTGTGTTTCGAAACAAATGTGTTTTTCGTTTATTTTGAGTTATGATTTTTTAATAATATAGATGCTCTTTGACTTCTTAATATTGTGTAATTTGTAGATTTTTGTTTTGGTTTCTGCCCGTGTGTGAATAGTAGATTGTATGGTTTGTTTTGGCTGCTTCCTCGTGTCATGGTCTAAAGCAAAGCGATTAAGTTTGCTCAGTATTTTAATTTCACGCCCCACAAAAGTATACCATATTTGGCTTGAAAGAGGACCGAAACGCTAACGTACGCGGACGTGAATGAAAACGTCTCTTCGTTACTAAATTTAGGTGTCATTGTGTTCATTCAAATCATGTTTGCCCTATATATTTGTATTTTGGAGGTTATATTGCTTTTGATGTAAATATTCGCTTCAATAGACATACAGCTTGGGTCTTTATCCTTAAGATTCACTGAACTTCCTTCTTTAATTCTAGCAAATTTCATATTCACAAATTTGAAAAAAAAAAGAAAAAATAATTATTTTAAAATACCAGTTTCAAAACGCGAACTAGTACTATGACCGTTTAGTAGCTGATGTGGTAAGAAGAAATGGTACGAGTACTGCGACCATTTAGTAGTTGATGTGGCAGTAAGAAATGGTACAATACACAACGGAGGGATTTAAGTTAACACTCCTGTCTGCACTGCAATGGAAACAACTTGTGAGCTTGTAGATTTGATAAAGAATTGTTCTTAGGATTGGAATCAATATGATTGATACCAAAACCATCCTTCATTAATCCATTGTGACATTCATACACTATTCTGTGATTAAGACGAATTTTTCCTCCAGCGCCAAATATCAAATATCCCTTACCATTGTCAGCACCAACCGGTTTCTTCAGTATGTGGTGTCTGACAATACCGTCAAGGGATGCCTCATAATTGCTGATCACAGGATGCGGTTGAAATTCTTGGTTCATTTATATACAATAATACTATTTGTCTAATTCATTGTTTGGTTGAAGTAATACATTATTTTGAGAATCTTCCAATATAGTCTTGAGGCGTTCTTATGATCTTGTCGCTGACATAGTCAGGGTCAGAGTCATTGATGGAATTCCTAATGGAGTTTTTAATTCTCTTATCATAATAACGCTTCAACTCTCTGTATCGCTTACCACAACAACCGAGACACAACTGCGATTTTCCTCTCACCCCTACCCCACATAGTATGCAAGGGACCGGGCCAAAACTCCCCTTACGGACACTTTGCATATGATATCCACCGAATTCATTTCTGCATGATTTGTTACATGAATGCGGTTACTGATCCAATCATGAGCCATTTGCAATGATTCATTATATATAAATTCTTTATTTAAATACTTGTTTTAATTATAGCATAGAGTAGTTCGAGAGATTATCGAAATTAAGCCTTTGAATAATGTTAAATTCAATATCGATAGAGTATCCGTAGCACCAAAGGGTCTAATAAGTGACCGAACCATGATAGGTAAAATTCGTCGTTGTTTTAATGAATTCAAGCGTGATGGAGCATCTCACTGTTGGTCGACATTTCGAATTGATGGTAATGTTGATGTTACCATGAATGATATAAAAGCAACAGTGATAATCTCACATCTTGACAAGAAAAAGTATTTATTCAGAGTGAAATTCATTATCCGCTCAGAAACGGGAGATTGGATTATCAGAGATAAATTTTAACCCATTTTGAAAGATAAAAGAAGAATCACTGTGAGTCATGATTCCAAACCAGGAATTCTGACTGGAATTGACAAACAATACCACGAGAGATCTTATCATGTAACAGCAGTTGTTTATGGGATATATCCGTTAAATGATAAAGCAAGTATTGAAAAACTAAAACCAATGAAACTATCACTGTTGACTTCGTCAAGAATGAATTGTGTAGCAGAAAGAATAATAGAACACTTCACAAATGCGTTGCGTGGAAACAAATTGACTGATCTAAGACGTAAAAAAATTAATGAATGGGGACTAACAGTGAAGGAGCGCGAAGCAACAATTCAGGATATAAGCAAATTAGAAACTTCATTAAAATTCCCAATAACCATAGCGACGATAACAGGAGAGGTATTGCACGAATCGAAATATAAATCAAAAGAGGCTCCAATCGAAATTATTTATCATAACGAACACGCATGGACACCTGCGGTAACAATATTTCCGCGGGATAGAACAATAAAATATATACCCGCGGAGATCTCCCCGGAATTCTCCCCGGAGGAGAAATTATTTGATTTTATTTACCATTTAAATAAAAACGATCCCATGTCAGTGTGCTTACGTCACAGTTTTGAGCACGAAGAGGGCAAATTTGATCAATTTGTAAGACCCAATAGAGAATTATACCGTACTGAAGCCCTCCCTGACACGATGACAAAACTAGCTAGTAGTTTTTCAACAGAACCCGACAAACAAGTGTTAACAAACTGTTTTACAATTCCGTCGGTTGCAGCTCATTTTGCGAGAAAGAGAAACACGTGGAAACCAACAAGAGCTGAATTTCTATCAGATATCAAATCAAGCTGCGTTGAATATAACCATGGTGGATTATGGAATACAAAATTTCGGTTCATATGATTGCGTGTTACCCTGGGAGTTTTCTCTGGTACGGAGAATGCTTTAGTACTTTACTTGAGTACTTTAAACGATTTGGAAATCCCACACATGAAATGACTCGTGTTGCGATTAACGGACAACTGCCTGATTTTGATTTAAATGGATTCGCTCGTGTTGTATCATTTGAATTGGGTACAGGACTTAATCCGTGTTGTTATGCTTGGAATGGTAGACACATCTCTGAAAAAACAATGGATGCCAATAGTGCTATTACGGTATATGATTGATTCTAAAATGCTGATATCGCTGATTGTCGGTGAAACAATTATATCATATCACGCGCAGACTGAAGTCTGGTTACCACAACTTAATCTAGATAGTATAATCAGCGAAAAAAGAAAACAATTCCCGTCCCCGGACGAAAAAGATATCATGAAATAGTTAAACAGATATTTGAAGTTAGAAATAAAGACGCAAAAGAACTCGGTAGAACAATAATTGGTAAATTCATTCAGGGTGGCAAATACG
The DNA here is from genome assembly GCA_029339505.1 of Unio delphinus. Classification (NCBI taxonomy): domain Eukaryota; kingdom Metazoa; phylum Mollusca; class Bivalvia; order Unionida; family Unionidae; genus Unio; species Unio delphinus. The sequence goes on along the minus strand of JAQISU010000029.1, from coordinate 13,281,964 downwards.
ACAGTACAAGATATTCTTCACGGTTGATTATAGATAGCGTTGAATATGATTTTATAATCACCGATGTAACATCTAAAAGTATATATATCGATCGTAAAGACGCTTTCTTGTCCAATGGAACCAAATTGGGTACAATTGTTACTTACAACGATGGATACAGTCTTCTGTATACACATTTGAGGGCATCTATGCAGGCTTATGCTTCTATCAATTTATTTTCATTGATAAATAGATTTCCTGACACAGCAGTTAGAGTAGCCACCGATTCATTTTATATAAACACGAAACACAGCAGCGCACTGGCCAAATTCACAAATTCTGACGAGAGTTGGGGATCATGGAGAATTCAGCAGGAAATACTGCGTGATTATTCCAAATCAGCAGATGTTACGATTGAAAACATTTACTTGAGAAATGATAGATATCAGAGCTATCTAATGCACCGCAGATATTTGATCCAATATGCAGATATAAAACAGTATATTTAAAAAGCTGTGGTGGGTCAGGAAAGACGACTCGTGCGATTGAATTATTTCGTGGGAAATCAAACATGATTGTGCTAACACCGACCCACAAACTCTCAAGTGAGATGAACCAACGAGGAATTAATGCAAACACTTATCACGGTTTCTTTCGATGGAAAGGTGACGAATGGACTCTTGATCGAACGGGCGAGAAATTTATTCCTGACGTCGTGATTTGGGATGGGATATGCATGGTGTCGTTAGATGTATTACAAAGATTTCTTGATTGGTTATTGCTATCGAATACAAAAGTAATAATGTGTGCCTATCATGGCCAGCCACCAACATTTGTCGGTTTATCCCCACATGATTGGTTGAAGAATTTGTAGACTATTATGAAGAAATTAATACTGATCATAGAGCACTTGATGAACAATTACGCGAGTTCAAGAAACTAATTAGATTACAACCGGATATAATCATGTGTGAAATAGCCCGTGAAATAATTTCGGAAACACCATTAAATGATTTCTGGGAAGAGTGGAGACCAAACGATTTGATAATAGCAAGTAGAAAGATAGTCAGAGACACCCTTCAAATGAAGTTGTTTCAATTGCATAAATAAAAATTTGCAACACTTCCAACACCGCTGTTTTATAGACTAAAGGATACACGAAGACAGAATATTGAAGTAGATATTCCTGGGCAAAGTGAAAAACAGATTCTCGTGTTAAATGATATTATGCTGGTTGATATCAATGTCGTCGAAGATGCATTGCGCGCTGATAAATCCTCATGGACGCTAGGTTACGCAGCAACAATCCATTATTCACAGGGATTAACTATATCAGATACAATTGTTTGGATTATAGATAATTACATCGAATGGTCGAATTTAGTTTATCTTGCGGTGTCCAGAGTACGAAGAATAAATCAGCTTAGAAGAGTTGTTTTAGATGCTAATGACACTACAATAAGTGATATTGTCAGCGTTGACATAATCAGTAAAAAAAAACTATCTGGTTATAAACAACAGGATAAAAAAATAAGAGAGAATTTGATATTGATACTGAATTAATAATTACACTGAAACAATATCAAAATAATCACTGCGTGAGTTGCAATTGTCTAATGAGTTGGCGTTGGTCCGATAAGGACTCTCGACAATTTACCGTAGACAGAAAAAATAGCAGCGTAGGTCATACCAGAGATAATGTGATGCTGACTTGTCTTGAGTGCAACAGACGAAGAGGTGATAGTTAAGACCACGCGGCGGTAATTGAGTCTCCTCGGGTATTACGTGCAGTTGTTTACGAGTAAATCCTCGCTGAGGAGCAGTTTAATCCAATCTATAAATTGCTGGTCTACGCGTGGATCGTGTTATACTAGATATTTTATGCACGATGACACTCCAAATAGGATCAGTAGCCCTAACAGTGACATTGCCGAGTATTGGTTGTTTTGAAAAATCTTTTTACGGCTTTTCAGGTATATACTTCTTTTTAATCGCGTTATTAGGTTTCATGTTGATTGTTCGAGTAATCTCATTATTCAGCGCGGCAATTACGCCTGGTAATCTCTTGACCCATTCACGGCTTCGTTTATCCTGGATGAAATCCTTCGCGTATTGATATCCAAATCACCGCTCAGCATGTGTGCGATTAAATCGTTCAACAATTGCCTGATAGCGATGTAATGTAGTATGTCCTCGTCGTAACGCAGTATTATGATTCTTCATTATTGATAACACTGCACCCTGAAATTCCTTGCCACCATCAGCTTGTAATAGATTTAGTCAGCGCAGAGGGCCCCGCGAATAAATCCTTTCAAACGCAGAAGCCACTTCAGTTGATGATTTTGTCTTTAGCGGCTCTGCATGTTTGTACAGACTCGCAACATCAACTACGGTTAACGCGTACTTGTAGAATCCATCATGCGGCAGAAATAATATATCAGCCTGATGAACTTCATTAGGGACGGTCACATCAAAATGCGAGTAGTTAATTTGTTTACGCGGTGGTAGATAAATTTGCCATATCGCCTGTTTGGATAACCAATTAGCCGCTGTAGTATTTTTCACCTTTGATGCGCTAGCGAGTTTACCGATTGCCGTCAAACCCCTCCAGTATCCTCTTGGAGAATAATAAATATACTCCATGTTGTTATTAGTTACCAGCACTTAAAATCAATTTACCTTTCATTGCCGATTTTACTAACCATGAAGCCAACTTTTCTTTGAAGGATTTATCAGTGATAGAATTCAACGCATGAATTAATTTCACTTGTGCGAGATGTCTGTGTTGCAGACTACTGCTTTTATAAGCAACATCATGAGCATGACACACCTTATCAATGGCCTTTATTGGGGTTTCAGCCGGTCGGTGTTGGTTTTGATCATCGAGTCGGATATCGAGTCTTGTGCTGGGTTCACAATAACTATACCCTGGAAGGTGTTTTTCTCCTGGATACTTTGCCCATGGTGTCCCTGATAATTTTACTAGCTTGGCCGCAATATCACCTCGTCGTTTTGTTTAAAAATCATCTGCAGATTTCATTGAAACAAATCTAATTTTTTTAGTACTACATTGTACGCATTTACCAGAAAGTGCTGATCTGTTATTGCTAGTTGTAATCGTAGTCAAGTCATCTGTGCCAGTACGTTTTTTACATTTCACACAATACGGATCCATAATATATTTATAATAGCATAAATATAGTTTATTTTTCGGCGACAAAAACAACAGAACCAGTTAAGCATCATGCAGCGCTACCAAATTCTATTTCCGCGATTATAATCGGACCATCTGGTAGTAGTAATACGCAACTGCTACTTAATTTAATAACGAGATGGATGAAATGGGATAAGTTGTATTTGATTGCTCCTAGTGTTGATGATCAACGACGTTACGAGGTGTTAAATGATTACAACGGAAAGGCGGCAGAAATCACCGGCGAAGGTATTATTGAATTTATAACCGATATTGATGAAGCACCGAGCATTGATGATATTGACGGAAGTATTAACAATTTGGTCGTGTACGACGATATCATGTTAGATAATCAAAAGAATCCTGCAAGGATATTTTCCAGAGGTAGACATGAAAACACCGACGTGATATATGTCACTCAACGATACACTCAAATACCAAAAGTGATCAGAGATACCTGCAATATTCTTGCTGTATTCAACGGAGTTGATACACATACACTGCGAACTATTCACCAGACTTGGTGCAGTGGAGATATGGATTATAATATATTTAAAAATTTATTTAGTCACGCTCAGTCAATACCACACTGAATTGTAACGATAAATTTATCAGACCCTCGGACACGATATCGTATTGGACTTGGACCATAGCAGCAGAGGGGGTGAGTGACAACGACTGTGGCGTCCTTTTTTACGATTTCGAACAAACCTCGGTTTTCCGAATGAGCCCTTATAGTCAGCATTTACGAGGAAGCCTCATTTTGCCGAATCGACACCTCTACAAAGTTGTCCGATTCGACTCCTCTGCTGCTTTAAGAATCCAGATAAAAATAATCTAGCGATGGAAACATTCAATAATCAGTCATTGAGAATCCAGAGAGAATACCATGACGATGAAAACGTCACATAATCGGTCATTAAGAATCCAAATAAAATAATATGACGATGGAAACATTCCAAAATCAGTCATTGAAAATCCAGAGAGAATACTCTGACGATGAAAACATTCCACTTTCAGACATTGATAATCTAAAGAGAATACTTTGACGATAACAAGATTCCATGATAGGTCATTAAGAATCCATATAGAATAATCTAACGATGAAAAATTACACAATCTGTCATTAAAAATTCAGAGATAATACTTTGACGATGAAAAACATTACAGTCTGTCATTGGAAATTCAGCGAGAATACGTTGACGATGAAAACTTAACACAGTCTGTCATTGAAAATTCAGCGAGAATACTTTGACGATCAAAGCATTGCATAATCAGTCTCTAGGAAATAGAAATATTCTCTAACGATGAAAACTGTACATAATCACTCTTTAAGAATTCCACATATTATCTGATGATGAAAATATTCCATAATCAGTCATTACGAATTCCACATATTTTCTGATGATGAAAATATTCCATAATCAGTCATTACGAATACCAAATATTCTCTGAAGATGTTAACATTATACAATCAGTCATTACGAATTCCAAATATTATATGATGATGTAAACAATGCATAATAAGTCATTACGTTATCCAAATATTATATTACGATAAAAACTTAATCAGCCATTAGGAATTAAAAATATTCTCTGATGATGTAATCAGTTCATAATCAGTCATTACAAATATCAGATATTATATGATGATGTAAACATTGCATAATCAGTCGTTACGAATTACAAATATGTTCTGATCATACCCTTTTTCACTCCTATCATTGATGAACGCTGATCGTGAAGAAAAAGAAATGTATGTATGTATGTATGTATGTATGTATGTATGTATGTATGTATGTATGTATGTATGTATGTATGTATGTATGTATGTATGACTTTATTTCCTCTTCAACAGAGATTACATCAGATTAATCAAATTCAGGATAATACAAAATCATTAAATACAAGAGAAAACAATATAAAAAAATATAAAAAATTAAAAATTTTAAAGAAATTTAAACGTATACCAGTGTAATTATCAAGTATGTATGTATGTATGTATGTATGTATGTATGTATGTATGTATGTATGTATGTATGTATGTATGTATGTATGTATGTATGTATGTATGTATGTATGTATGTGTGTATGTATGTGTGTATGTATGTGTGTATGTACGTATTATGTATGTGTGTATAAGGTGGCTCTACTCCCCGTGCTCCAATCTTCTGGCACCCATGCACAAAATTATATATGTATGAAATTCCATATCGTTTTAGTTTTCACTTAGAATTAGCATGAAGCAATGTTAAAAACACTGGTGTCCAAATCACACGGTTCCCTTTGATCCAACTTTTATGATAGCATTGAAAGTACTGGTACAGATGTCACAAGTATAATAGTTTTGAACAATCATTGTTACCACTGACGTGTATGACTCACGTGTATGCTAATTCACCATTGCCAAGAATAAGTCTATGGTACCATTCACAGGTATGGTTATACATTAGTGCCGTAAGACGGTCGTTGTTACCACTCACGTGTATGGTAAGTCCCAAGAGCCATAAGACACTTTGTATTAACACTCACATATATCTTACTCAAATGATACCATAAGACTGGCACTGGTCCCACTTACGTGTATGGTCATACCCCAGTACCATTAAACAGCAGTTGGCACCACTCACGTGTATGATGGCAATATCAAAGTGCTGAAAGACAGCTATTGGTACCTCTCACGTGTATGGTAATACCCCAGTGCCATAAGACAGTCATTGATACCTCTCATGCGTATGGATGTACTTCAGTGTCACAATACAGCCATTTGTGCTACTAATCCTTGGGTAACATAAGATAGCCATTTGTATCACTCATGTGTACGGCTATGTACCAGTGCCATAATATAAATATTGGTACCACTCGCGTGTATTGTTAAACCCAAGTATCATAAGATAGCCAATAGTATCACTCAGGTGTATGGTACTCCTTGGATGCCATAACACATACACTTGTACAACACATATAACAACCATAACACTGCAAATGGCAAAACTCTCGTGTATGGTAAATCTTCAGTGTTATAACATACTCTGGTACGTCTCATATGTTGAACAAAGCACAAATACATGCACGAGTTACGTGTTTGGTAGTACGTTCGTGACATAACTGGGTAATGGTACTACTTACATGTCACGTGTATGATAATACTTTCGTGACATGACGTAGACATTGGTACGATTCGCATGAATGGCATTGCTTCAGTCTCAAAATACAGAAGATACTACAACTTGCATTTATGGTAGTACATTGGTGGCATGACACGAAAACAAGCAGGAATCACATGTATGGTAGTACATTAGTGCCATGACACCTAAACAAAAAGTACTCACATGTAATGTGGTACTTCAGTGTCATGAAACAGGCACTAGCATAACTCGGATATATTGTTATATTTCAGTCGAATGCCACATATACAGGTATATGATAGTACTCTAATGACACAGACACTGGTATATGATAGTACTCTAATGACACAGACACTGGTATATGATAGTACTCTAATGACACAGACACTGGTATATGATATTACTCTAATGACACAGACACTAGTATATGATAGTACTCTAATGACACAGACACTGGTATATGATAGTACTCTAATGACACAGACACTGGTATATGATAGTACTCTAATGACACAGACACTGGTATATGATATTACTCTAATGACACAGACACTGGTATATGATAGTACTCTAATGACACAGACACTGGTATATGATAGTACTCTAATGACACAGACACTGGTATATGATAGTACTCTAATGACACAGACACTGGTATATGATAACACTCTCATGGCATATACACTGGAATATGATAATACTCTAATGACACATACACTGTGCTATGTTTTAATGACACTGGTATTTCATAATATTGTGCTACAGTAGGACCATCTTCTTAACTTTCCGGGTGAAGGAGTGCGTGTGTTTGGTTTGGAAATTACCGGTAGACGTGGGTTAAACCATTTTTCAGTCATATTGCAACCTTGTCTGTTAGGGTGGCACTTTATAGTGATGTCTAGCACTACGTCAAATAAAACGTATCGAATTGACATCAAGAGAGAGAGAGAGAGAGAGAGAGAGAGAGAGAGAGAGAGAGAGAGAGAGAGAGAGAGAGAGAGAGAGAGAGAGAGAGAAAGAGAGCAGTTACAAGTGACACTCGAAGCAGATGTTATTGGCTTACGGACATTATCTGCCACTGGAAGACCGCACAACAGTGAATTACTTAATCCGCATTCATACACCATTTACTTCGGCCTTTATAACAATTCCACACATGCATTATAATAACAGTTCCGTGGCAGTGTTCCCACCTAGTTATTATGCCATGGGCGAGGGAGCAAGCATGTAGTAGTCAGCTATTATCTTTCATGGATGAGGGCCAAAACAGTTTAAAGGTGAAAACCAAAATGGGATCGTAACCAAGTTGCACCGTTCTTTCCCCTATGTGCCTGCGCCAATGTTGCCATAGACGTTTAAAACAAATTCCATAATGTTATTCATAACGTTTTGTTTGTTTGATTAGGATTTTTTTAACGTAGCTTTTAACAATTTTTCAGTCATATCGCTACGATGTCTGCATTGAGGCAGTTTATAGTGATGTCTAGCACCGAGACATCATGCCGCAGACATGTAGCATGATGTCTCACCCAGTCACCATTTTTGTAAGTCTTTGGTATGACTCGGCCGGGGATCGAACCGACGACCTCCCGCTTCCGGGGCGGACGCTCTAACCACTAGGCCACCGGAGCGGTTTATATTCATAACGTACAATAATGGACCTTTACAGCAATTCCAATGATGCATTCTAATATCACATCCCATAAATTATAATGCATTTACCATAATGCATTTGCCATTTTTCATTCTAATAGCACTTCCCTGGATCATTAAAATAATTCCCAAAATTTCCATAATAATGTTTGATGCTGCAATTATATAACAATTTCCATAATGCAGTCTAATAAAAAAAATGATTGACCTTTACAGTAATTCCCATAATTCATTGCAAAAGCAATTTTAACCCATGGTATCCACATACTTTTCTCGCCGGGGGAGGGGGAAAGACAAATCTGTGGTTGTTATCTATTAAGTTTTACGGATGTAGGACAAACACATTTAGAGCTAGAGGTGAAGGCCGGGATGGGGTGGAAGCACTTCCCATAATGCATTTTCATAGAAATTCCCTTGACCATCATAACAATGAGTACAAACTGACATCTTTTAAGTTTGAAATAGTTAAGCTGGCTGAATCAATATATGGCATATACTGTACGTAAGATTATATTTGATAGGTCGTCAATGACATGCACGACATATGCTTAGTTCATTCCTTACTATTTACTGACACTTCACCGGTGGCCTAGTATTTACAACAACCGGCTCGGGGATGGGAGGTCGTGATTTTTTAACCGGCCGAGTCATACCAAAGACTTACACAACTGGTATTAACAGCTGCCTCGCTTTGCGCTCAGCATTGAGATGGTGCAATGACTGATCGTGCTGGTGTCAGTAAGCTGTGACTGGGTGAGACATCAAGATAAATACCTGCAGCATGATGTCCCAATGCTAGACATTACTATAAACTGCTTCACTGCAGACATCGTATCAATATGACTGAACAATTGTTAAAGCAACGTTACAAATCCTAATCAAACAAACCAATAAACAAACAAACAAATTAGCTCAAGTAAAATAAAGCAAATTATCTCGAATTGAAATAAAATCAAGATCCTAAAATACCATTTCTGACATGTGCACAACGTGTAATAATGTTAGTATTTACGCGATTTCAGTCAATTCAATTAAATATAATTATCTCCAGGCACAAAATAAAATCAATATAACTTGAACGGAGCGTTTTTAAACAGGTGTATAACGGATATTTACGAACTAGGCGTCTAATGGATCGATACGACACGGACTTCAAACGAATTGATGAGAATATCTTGGAATATATAGTATGAAGAAATTATTGGACGGTTTTATCCAGCGCTGTTTATATTTAGTGTATCTAATTTATATCTGTTATCCATTTATTCCAAGTGTAATGTTATTAAAATCATACCATAATCTTTGTTAAATAATTATTTTTTTTCTTCCTTTAACATGTCTTTGCAAGCAACTTAATTCCCTTGAAGTGGACGTAACGTCGTTTCAAGTTTCGATCTAAGTATCTGTTAATGATCTCAGCAGGAGACAGTATATATATATATATATATATATATATATATATATATATATATATATATATATATATATATATATATATATATATATATATATATATATATAAATATATATATATATATATATATATATATATATATATATATATATATATATATATATATATATATATATATATTTATGTATATATATATGTGTGTGTGTGTGTGTGTGTGTTTGTGTGTGTGTTGGCTTTCTTTTCATTTGAATAGTTTATTTACAAGACTAATTTTTTTACGACCAAGACCTGGATCACGAGTTCATCATTTTGTAGAATGCTTATTCATTGGGTACAGGGATATCGAGAATGGAGGGTAGTTCATGTTTCATTTAACACAGTAAAACCATGTAGGTCAATAACGGCCATATAATACATACAAAAATGCCCTCTACCACAATACGACCACATATCATTAAAGTGCATTGCATTTTATCACGATTATACGATGAGGGAAATTGTCCATTCAATTCAACATGTTCATAAAGCCAGAGAGTTTTTAACTTGAATGGCATTATAATTCCTAAAACATTCCAACTTTAATATCATTATTAAGCCAGAATTTCCAAACACTTCAATAGCATTATTAAGACAGACACTTTACAAACGTAATGTCATTTTTAACCCAGAGAGGTTTTGAACAATAGGTTATTATTAAGACAGGGAGGTTCCGACCTTGTTCTAGTTATCATGTCTGATACGTACATTCGATTCGAATGTCAGCATGCGATTTTCTTCAAAAGTTTCTAAAAATCGTTTTTTTCTGTAGACACACACACAAACACACACACACACACACACACACACACACACATATATATATATATATATATATATATATATATATATATATATATATATATATATATATATATATAGAGATATATATATATATATATATATATATAAATATTGCAGATACGTTTCTATGAAACGGTATAAACAAATATACAAATATAATTCTTTCAGTCTGGTGCATGGAAGTAAAACTTTGGTTTTCCATGTAATGTCAATTTAAGACATTTTTGCAACGAACATATTTTATAGTGTTCGTGACAATGTATAACTGTTAAAAGATTTTCTTGACAATCTTAACAAACACGAGTCCTTTTGATCTTATCAGATATCATATTCGACCAGTATTTAAAAACATTGTACCAGGATAATTTCTGAACTTATATGGTCGCCCTTTCCATGGCTAGTGGGAATAATCTACCGGCAGAGAGAGAGAGAGAGAGAGAGAGAGAGAGAGAGAGAGAGAGAGAGAGGAGGGGGAGCAGTTAAATGTGACAATCCAGCCAGATGTTACTAAGAACATGATCTGCCAATCAGAGCACAACACAGTTTATTTTGAATTACGTATGCCGCATTATAACATCACTTATATCGATGCAGGACGTACTGGCGCCTCCGATCTGGCACTTGCCAGTTTTTTCGCGACCGCCGGATTGGCGCCAGTAACTCTGACGCAGAGCAATTGTTATTGCTATGTTATTTTCATTCATCAGTAGCACTAATTGGCCGTCATCCTCAGCTGTTTAAAGACGGGCTTAACATTCGTTTTTTAACTCGCATCGCAAAATTGTTTAAGCTTTTCGGTACTGTGTTTATCAAACACGTATTAATATCCATCGTGCGCTTACTTCTCTTGACCACGCTTCGATTTCATACAGCTCATTTACAAGAGAAAAAAAAAACGTTTACGTTAATACATTTGACAGCACAATTATATAAACAAACACCTATATAGAAGTTGGTTTGAGCCTGAATGGCTAAATCGTTAATCCTTTGCGTGGACTTTTTTCTGACCTTATCACCGCTTTCGTTTTTAAATACGAATAACACGTTAGATATCAAAATGTTAAATTGTTAATCCTTAAGTTGTCATGACTCACATGACAATATACCAATAGAGTCAGTTATCTTAAGCGTCCTGCTGATATTGTTATTTCTTAATCCTTTTGCAAATGCCGACATGGCCTCTAATTATCTTAAGTATAATGTGTAATCTCTTGATGATAATCTTTTTGCCGGTGCCGAAAAGGCCGGCGCCAAAACAGTCGCGCCAAACCGGCCGGCTCTAAACAAGCGGCGCCAAAAGTCACAAACCGACTTATACGTATGTATGTATGTATGTATGTATGTATGTATGTATGTATGTATGTATGTATGTATGTATGCATGCCTGTATGTATGTATGTTAAGTGTGCTACTGGTGCACGATCACTACCAAACTCCGAACCAGAAACAACATCACCATGGTACGTGGAACATCAGTACATTAAGAACGCCTGGAAAGGTAGAGGAACTGACACAAGAAATGAACATATATCATTGGGCCATCCTGGGACTGTGCGAAGTACGATGGATGCCTTGGCGAAACATCAACACATGATGTCCATACACTATACTACTCTGGCAAAGATGATAACATGAACATGGTGTCGGATTTCTCGTCCACAAGAAACCGTGAACACTGTTATGAGTTGTCGACCAGAATCCAGCAGGCTTATCGTCATACGCTTGAGGGCAACACCACACAATATCACCATTGTGCAAGCTTACGCTCCAACTACAGACCATGATGATGACGAATTAGAAGATTTCTACGACCAACTGCAAGACGTCCTGTACCAGACCCCAAGGAAAGATATTTCTGTGGTGCAAGGAGACTGGAATGCCAACATAGGAGAGGATGCGTTGATAACTGGAAAGGCAAATGTGGACGCTACTGTATTGCAGATACCAACGAAAGAGGCTTAAGGCTCCTGGAATTCGCCAGCTTCATTGACCTGAAGCTGATGAACACGTTCGGTCCACATAAAGCATCCAGAACGTGGACCTGGAATAGCCCGAATAGAGAACACCATAACCAGACTGATTATATTATGATGAAGAGAAGTTTCCACACCAGCGTAAACATTGCCAAGACAAGACGTTTCCCAGGAGCAGACATTGGACATTACCATGACTTAGTGATGATGACCCTTAGTCTACGTCTAAAGAAAGTCGACAAATAGGGCCCCACAAGAATCAAGTTCAACCTTGACAAGCTAAAACACCCAGCGGTATCGGAAGTCTTCCACGCACAGATATTACGAAAATTTGCACCACTGTTACTTCTTAGTGCAGCGAACATAGTTATATACACATTTATCGACACATTTAACATAGCAGTGACCCAAACAGCCAATGAGATCCTTGGCAAACATTGACAACCAAAGAGACACCTTGGGTTACAACTGACATACTTGATCTGTGTGACAAGCGTCGAGAGCTAAAGAAGAAGACGTCAGAAGTAGAAGGAGCAAAACAATACAGGGAAATCAACCAGGTTATCAAGAAAAGCATGCAAGAGGCAAGGGAGACATGTATTGAAGACCAGTGTAAAGATATAGAAAACAATCTAAGGAAAAATAATAGCAACAAAAGCATGCCAACTGGTGAAAAACCTGTCCAGTGTAAAACAAGGACGCTCCTCCATCATTCAAGACAAGAGAGGCAAATATCTTAAAGAAGAACAATACATTCTTAAGAGATCGACAGAATACTGCTCAGACTTGTACAATCAGACACCCTGCAGAGGGCCCATACATAATCAACACCACACCAGTGACCAACAATGACAACTAACCCATCCTCCTAGCAGAAGTAGAGGATGCAGTGAAATCATTGACAAAAGGGAAGTCAGCAGGAGTAGACAACATTCCTGCATAACTAAGCGCCCTACTAACAATCTGCAACAAGATCTGGCAGACAGGGGAATGGCCAACACTCATAATAACTCTCCTGAAAAAAGGCAATTTGCAGCAATGTCTGAACTATCGTACGATCCGTCTTATATGACACCCAAGCAAAGTCATGCTAAAAGTCACATTAAACAGACTGAAGCCTCGGGCAGAAGAAATTATAGCTGAAGAACAAGCTGGCTTCAGACCAGGGCAAAGCACAACTAAACAGATTTTCAACCTGAGAATACGATGTGAGAAATACCTCCAGCACCAACAATACCTTTATCATATCTTTATAGATGTTAAGAAGGCATTTGGCAGGGTATGGCATGCAGCCCTTTGGTCCACCATGAAGCTGTACAACATCAATGCCAACCTGATCAAAGTCATAGAAATCATTTCCAACAAGGCCACCAACGCAATATGCTTCAACAGTCAAATAGGAGATTGGTTTAGGACAACTGTGGGAGTCAGACAGGGCTGCTTGCTTTCACATGCTCTCTTCAATATCTTCCTTGAAAGAATCATGACAGATTCACAGGAAGACCATGAAGGAACTGTCAGTATTGGAGGCAGAATAATAATGAATCTGCGCTTTGCTAATGACATTGATGGCCATACAGGAAATGAGGAGGAGCTATCCCAGTTGGTGGAAACACTGGACAGGACAGCTACTGCTTTTGGTATGGAAATCAGTGCAGAGAAGACCAAATTGATGACCAACAACACCAGTTCCATCAGCACTGACATCTTGATTAGTGGCCAGAAACTGGAAACAGTTAATATGTTCAAGTACTTAGGAGCCATCGTGGAAAACGAGGGATCAATACCAGAAATATTGTCCAGAATTGCGCTGACGATAACAGCAATAGCAAGGCTGAAGACAGTTTGGAAAGAAAGAAACACCTCAGTCAGCTCAAAAATCAGACTGATACACTCCTTGGTTGCATCTGTGTTCCTATATGCATGGCAAGTAATGGACCCTAGCAGCGGATGTCGAAAGGAGGATACAAGCTGTTGAAATGAGATGCGTTCGAAGGTTGTTTGGTATTTCACATAGAGATCATGTCCCGAATGAGGAAGTGGTAAACAGAATTAGGCAAGCCATTGGGCCCTAAAATGAGCTAGTGACCATTGTGAAGAAACGCAAAATGAAATGGTATGGACATGTCACACGATCAACAGGGCATGCTATAACAATCATGCAAGGTACTGTGCAGGGATGGCAAAGGAAAGGAAGACAGAGGAAAAGATGGGTGGATAACATTTCAGAGTGGACAGGATTGAAGCTGAATGGCACAGTGAGATTATCAGAGAATATATTGGAATGGAGGAAGCAAGTTGTCAGGACATCATTGGTGCCCCAACGGTCGACAAGACTAAGGGGGATAGATGTATGCATGTATGTATGCATGTAGGTATGTATGTATGTATGTATGTATGTATGTATGTATGTATGTATGTATGTATGTATGTATGTATGTATGTATGTATGTATGTATCAGGTGCCCCTTCTTGCCGTTCTCCAGTGCTCTGTTACCCATGGACAAAATCATGTACTTATGAATTTCCATATCGTGTTATATTTTACTTAGAATCAGCATGAAGCAATGTTACAAACTCGTGTGTCCAAATCGGACGATTTTCTGTATCCCAGATTTTACAATAGAATTGAAAGTATTGTAACGAGAACAGTCATTAATACCACTTACGTGTATGGTAATATCAAAGAAACATAACAAATGCATTGGTACTAGTCTAGTGTATAGTAATACCCAGGTGTCATAAACATAACTATGGTACCACTCGTAGGTATGGTTTTGCTTTAGTTCCGTATGACAGACATTATTACCACTCACATATATATTACTTAAAAAGTACCATACTAATGTCACTGTTACCACTTACGTGTATGGAAATAAGAGAGTGCCATACGAAATTAATTGTATCCTCTCAAGTAGATGGTAATACCTCAGTGCCGTAAGACAGCAATTAGTAATACTCACAAAGATGGTAATACTCCTTTGCCGTAAGACAGCCATTAATAATACTCACGTAGTTGGTAATACCCCAGTGCCGTAAGACAGCCATCAGTACTACTCATGTAGTTGGTAATACTCTAGTGCAATAAAAGACAGCCAATGGAATCACGCATATGGAAATACCGTAGCTTCAAGCAATTTTCAGTCATATTGCTATATTGTCTTCAGAGTGGCTCTTTATAGTGATGTCTGGATCAAATAACAATTATCGGTTTCAAATCAAATTATGGACCACCACACATCCTACTCGCGATGAAAATGAAATGGTTGATTCCCAATTTATCCCAATGGTAGCACGATATTAATGCATTAAATAGTCCATGAGAGAGAGAGAGAGAGAGAGAGAGAGAGAGAGAGAGAGAGAGAGAGAGAGAGAGAGAGAAATATATATAAGGAGCAGTTACGTATGCCAAAATAACCAGATGTTACTAAGAAAATGATATGCAACTACAAGACCACAAAACAGTGGATTTTGAAAAACTTATGCCACATTCTAATAGCACTTCCTTGGGCATTTATAACAATCCCTATAATGTAATGCTAATAACATTTCCCTGGACCTTGATAACAGTTCCCTTGATCGCGAGGGATAGCAAGAGATCGCGATAGAGATCAAGAGAGAGAGAGAGAGAGAGAGAGAGAGAGAGAGAGAGAGAGAGAGAGAGAGAGAGAGAAAGGAGAGATTCTATATGACAAATATTTACAGAAGAACATGAATGACGCTTCTTACTTCATGATTCCCAATTTATCCCAATGGTAGCACGATATCAATGCATTAAATAGTCCATGAGAGAGAGAGAGAGAGAGAGAGAGAGAGAGAGAGAGAGAGAGAGAGAGAGAGAGAGAGAGAGAAATATATATAAAGAGAGCAGTTGCATATGCGAATATATCAAGATGTTACTAACGAAATGATATGCAAATACAAGAGGCACGAAAAGTTATTAATTCATTGTGTAGGACAGACGACCGGTCGAAATATATCCTTGTCGGAAATACCCAAATATGAAGAGGCGGTCTTACCATATTTAACAAAACACCTACTACCACAACATTACAACCCTTCCTCACTCCTATCGATGATGAACGCTGATCGTGAGGAAAGAGAATATGTATGTATGTATGTATGTATGTATGTGTGTGTGTGTGTGTGTGTGTGTGTGTGTGTCACGCACATTCAAACTAGAAACGAAGTATAATATGAATAGTTTAACAAACACAAACACACACAAACACAAACACACACACCACATCATATTTCATACACTATATATGAGACAAAATCGGCCGCATTGATGACTTTCATTAATGTAAATAGTATCATAACAAACTGGTAACACCTTTATTGTCTTTGTTTCTGCTAACTTTCCGATTGTTAAGGTATTGTCATGCAGTATTTGGACAGATGCACGAAATGTTATTCATTCATCGTGTTTGACATACGGCCGGTCGCCATCCATACATTGCATGCGACATACAAGACTTGTAATGAAAAGTTGCAGTTTTTTTTAATTCATCCTTCCTGACACTGCAGTTTAAATATCAGTATGTCCTGTAATATGACCACCCGCAAATGAAGTGCCAAGATTCCATTGACATCTTATATGATATACCACAACGATTGCAACATCTAATCTGAAAGATGATTTGAATTTGTACATAATTTGAATCTGAAATGCCGTGCTAGACTTAGCATTCCTTTTTAAACAAACTAAGGGTATATTATTACACCCAAACGTGTTCTGACACGCACATTTTCTTAGGTTTTGAAGACAGGACAAACATCCCACTCGGAACAAGATATTGTTATGTATTGCTGGTTACCTGCATAAACAGAGATTGACAAAAGTACAGGTCTGAACTGTATCATTGTCCCATGGAGTGAAATACAATGTTTAACTATGTAATCTTTACAAAGAGGAAATTCATGATTTGAAAGTAAATGTATAATTAATTAGTATGGCTAGATAGGGATGTCTGAAGTATAACCCTAAAAGGCGATGTTTAGTGTATCTATGAAAGGTTTTCTATATCCTTGGTGGAAATACCCAAATATGAAGAGGCAGTCTTACCATATTTAATAAAACACCTGCAACCACAACAATACAACACAACCCTTCTTCACTCCTATCGATGATGAACGCTGATCGTGAGGAAAGAGAATATGTATGTATGTATGTATGTATGTATGTATGTATGTATGTATGTATGTATGTATGTATGTATGTATGTATTTATGTATGTATGCATGAATGGATGCATAGATGCATGTATGTATGTATGTATGTATGTATGTATGTATGTATGTATGTATGTATGTATGTATGTATGTATGTATTATGTATGTATGTATGTATGAATGTAAGTATATATGACTGACTGACTTACTGACTGACTGACTTTATTTCCTCTTCAACAGAGATGACATCAGATTAATCAAATTTAGGATAATACAAAACCATGAAATACAACAGAAATGAGTATTGAAAAATATTTGAAACGTATACCAGTGGAATTATCAATGTAGTTCTTTCTATATCACATATGTGCTTATGCATACATACACATATATACACATACACACACATATACACACACATATATATAAATGTACACACATATACATACATATATATATATACACACAAAAAAAATTTATACACATACACATATACATACACAAACACACATCTATACATATATATGTGGAACAACATGAAACCATTCCCAAATGAAATAAGATAGCAAAAAGGTAACACTCTTCTGTTCTATGAGCCAGAGAGCATTATATCTCCGTGATCTGTCATACAACAAAATTACGGAATTTAACAACAACAGGATGGCCTTTTGTTTATGGTTTTTTTTTCAAATTAATTAATTTATTTATTTTGCTTTACTACTTATTATTATATTTTGTTATGTTATGACATGTTGGTTGAGAGTACGACATGCACTTTATTGTAAAATGAGGTTATGATTTGTGCCGTCGCCAACATGAGTTTATCCCATGCATCATCGTTGATAGACGAAAAGCAATCTACTCTGCTTCCAAGAAAGTGTCTCCAATAGTATATCGTCTTCTTGATTGAATAAATTAACCCCGTCTCTCACCTCTAAATTGTCAATCACCCTCTCAAAGGAGACATCTCGTTCTTCAAGTAGCATTTTACAAACTAATATAAGATGTTTCGTTCTGTCGCAATCTCTGTTCTACAGAGTTTGCATATCATAACTTTTTCGACAGGCATGACATAGTTTCACTATTTCAGATAGAGGCCATAACATAGATGGGAATATACGCCCACGAAACCATATACTGCTTGGTTGTAAGTCCAAATGAATGTTTCGGAAGTGAATTAAATCGCTCCTTAGTTCAATAATTGTATTCCAGGTAGATTCTTCGAGGTTTTGAATATTATCAATAATATACCGATTCCAAACATGTTTATCTTCGATTTGTACTCTTGCTGCAACGTCTAAGAGAGTACTTCCCATACCATATTTGTTGAATATTTTGCATTATAACTTCGCATCCCTTGGTCTTTTTTACAATTTCCTTAATTTATTCTAACAGCACGTCCCCGGCCTATATAACAATTTGATTAATGCATCATAGCATCATTTACCTGGACCTTTATAACACTTCCCTTAATGCATTTTAAGAGCACGTCCATGGCGGGGTTCCCAACAAGTTTTTCTGCCGTGGGTGCTAGTGGCAAGCATGTAGGAGTCTGCTATTATTTTTCACGGATAAGGGCCAAGACAGTTTGGAGGTGAAAACAAGAATGGGATATGAACCAAGTTACACCTTTCTTTTCCCCTATGTGCTGATGCCCATACATATAATGCATTTTAATATCAGACCCCTGAATGTATAATACAATTACCAGAATTCATTCTAATGTAACTTCCCTGGACCTTTACAATAAATCCCATAATGATTGTTAATGCTGGAATTATATAACAATTCACATAAGTTCTTTAGAGGTCAATACTAGGATGGCGGAGGAAGCAGTTGCCACCGACTTCCTTGTTCTGGCGCCAATTCATTGATTGACCTTTATAAGTATTCCCACAATGATTTCTAATAACACCTCCATTGACCTTCATAACAATGAGGGCAAAAAGACATATTTTAAGTTTGAACTAGTGAATCCGACTTGAATACATCCATGTGTTAGGTACAGTACGTAAGAATATATTTCATAAGTTGAACAAATCCACTGTCTAAGTAATTTATAATTTCAAGCGTTATAGGTTGTAGAATTGGTGACTTCAATAAAGCCGACCGAGTTTTTTTGATATATCATTTATTTTTTCAAACCAAAATTACTCCGCGAACGTTTCTGGTTTGACTGCATTAGTCGCTGAATAAAGATGCCAATGCAAATGTTATCTACTCAAGTTGATCTGCTGATCTTCATATTTTCCGAATGTATTTCAGATCTGCGTCACCCCCAACATCACCCTTTTTTAAACACAAACTTCTGACCAATACAAACATCAACACATATCTATGATATAATCTTTTAAAACAGGAACCATTATGTTACATGTAAATCACAAATATCTTTAAAAAAATTAGAGCAAAATATGACGGGTTAAAATTAAATCCAGGTTTCTAAAATTATCAAATCGGACACGAGAAACACCTGTAACTACGTTCGTAGTTATGCGATTACAGGCAATTCAATAAATGATAATTATCTCGCGTCACAAAATAAAATCAATACAACTTGAACGGAGCGATATCATACAGGTGCCTATCGGACCCGTACAAAGCAGGCGTCTAACGGATCGATACGACACCGACGTCAAACGGATTGTTGAGATAAACGTGAAACGGATTGATCCGATACATACGTCAACGATTCGCTACCACACAAACGTTAAACAGGTCGATATAGCACATACATAATAGACACATATGTCAAACTAATCGATACGACACATACATCATAGGGATCGAAACGACACATACGTCTAAAGACTCAATGCGCTCAGACGTCAAAATTCCATATGAATTCAATATATTAGGCACCATAAATGTTACGATATTAGGTACATTCTACTGATTCCCTGTGAATTCTCAAAACACAGAACCTTTTTTTCTCGAGGCGAAGAAATCACATAGCAGATGCGCCGAATGACGAATGGCCAGCAACAATTATTCTTCCAAATGACTTCTTTTCAAGTCGATTTATTCGCATTTCACAACTCACACTAAGCACGTTGGAAGGCTCAATTGTGTTTGTAATGTTGTTTACTCTAGCAAAGCTTTGAAAGCGGAAACGAACGATGAGAGAGAGAGAGAGGGAAAATAACATGAGTATGAAAACGTCGCATAATGAGTCATTTAGAATACAGATACAATAATATGATGATGGAAACCTTCCATATTCTGTCAATACGAATTCCAAATATGCTCTGCTGATGCAGACATTACATACTCAGGAAGTAGAATCCAAAGAAATTGAACACGCACATTCAAACTAGAAACGAAGTATTATATGAATAGTTAAACACACACAAACACACACATACACAAACACACACACCACATCATATTTCATACACTATATATGAGACAAAATCGGCAGCATTGATGACTTTCATTAATGCAAATAGTATCATAATAAATAGGTAACACCTTTACTGTCTTTATTTCTGCTAACTTTCCGATTGTTAAGGTATCGTCATGCAATATTTGGACAGACGCACGAAAAGTTATTCATTCATTGTGTAGGACAGACGACCGGTCGCCATCCATACATTGCATGCGACATACAAGACTTGTAATGAAAAGTTGCTATTTTATTAAATTCATCCTTCCGGACACTGCAGTTTAAATATCAGGATGTCCTGTAATATGACTACCCGCAGATGTAGTGCCAAGATTCCATTGACATCTTATATGACATTCCACAACAATTACAACATCTAATCTGAAAGATGATTTGAATTTGTACATAATTTGAATCTGAAATGCCGTGCTGAAATTAGCATTCCTTTTTAGTCAAACTAAGGGTATATTATTACACCCAAACTTGTTATATCACGCACATTTTCTTATGTTTTGAAGACAGGATAAACATCCTTCTCGGAACAATATATTGTTATGTTATGCTGGTTACCTGCATAAACAGAGATTGACAAAAATACAGGTCTGAACTGTATCATTGTCCCATGGAGTGAAATACAATGTTAAAATATGTGATCTTTACAAAGAGGAAATTCATGATTTGAAAGTAAATGTATAATTAATAAGAATGACTAGATTGGGATGTCTGAAGTATATGTATGTATGTATGTATGTATGTATGTATGTATGTATGTATGTATGTATGTATGTATGTATGCATGCATGCATGCATGCATGCATGCATGCATGCATGTATGTATGTATGTATGACTGACTGACTTACTGACAGACTTTATATCCTCTTCAACAGAGATTACATCAGATTAATCAAATTTAGGATAATACAAAAGAATGAAATACAATAGAAATGAGTATTAAAAAATATTTGAAACGTATACCAGTGGAATTATCAATGTAGTTCTTTCTATATCACATATGTGCTTATGCATGCATACACATATATACACATACACACACCTATACACACATATATATATAAATGTACACACATATACATACATATATATATACACACAAAATAATATATACACATACACATATACATACACACTTCTATACATATATATGTGGAACAACATGAAACCATTCTCAAATGAAAAAAGATAGCAAAAAGGTAACACTCTTATGTTATATGAGCCAGAGGTCATTATATCTCCGTGATCTGTCATACAACAAAATTACGGAATTTAACAACAACAGGATGTCCTTTTGTTTATGTTTTCTTCAAATTAATTAATTTATTTATTTTGCTTTACAGCTTATTATTGTTGTTATGTTATGACATGTTGGTTGAGAGTACGACATGCACTTTATTGTAAAATGAGGTTATGATTTTTGCGTCATCAACATGAGTTTATCCCATGCATCATCGTTGACAGACGACAAGCAATCTACTCTGCTTCCAAGAGAGTGTCTGCAATAGTATATCGTCTTCTTGATTGAATAAATTAACCCCGTCTCTCACCTCTAAATTGTCAATCACCCTCTCAAAGGAGACATCTCGTTCTTCAAGTAGCATTTTACAACCTAATATAAGATGTTTCGCTCTGTCGTCAATCTCTTTTCCACAGAGTTTGCATATCATAACTTTTCCAACAGGCATGACATATTGTTTCACTATCTCAGAGAGAGGCCATAACATAGATGGGAATTTCCGCCCAAGAAACCATATACTGCTTGGTTGTAAGTCCAAATGTATGTTTCTGAAGTGAATTAAATCGCTCCATAGTTCAATATCTGTATTCCAGGTAGATTCTTCGAGGTTTTATATATTATCAATAATATACCGATTCCAAACAAGTTTATCTTCGGTTTGTACTCTTACTGCATAGTCCAAGAGTGCATTTCCCACACCATATTTCTTGAATATTTTGTCAATATCTGCTATAAACCAAGTCTGTGTTAGTGGGTTGGTCATGTACTGACATAATCGCAAAATGGAAATCTTTGTCCAGATAAGAGTCCAATCGCCCCTACACAGCCGTTTAAAAAAACACAATTTCATCTTATCTATGTATGCTTCCATTGACCAGAGTCCTAAGGTACTACGCGATTCACAATTTATCCCAATGGTAGCACGATATCAATGCATTAATTAGTCCTTGACAGAGAGAGAGAGAGAGAGAGAGAGAGAGAGAGAGAGAGAGAGAGAGAGAGAGAGAGAGAATATATATATATATATATATATATATATATATATATATATATATATATATATATATATATATAGAGAGAGAGAGAGAGAGAGAGAGAGAGAGAGAGAGAGAGAGAGAGAGAGAGAGAGAGCAGTTACATATGCCAATATAACCAGATGTAACTAAGGAAATGACATGCAACTAGAAGACCACAAAACAGTGGATTTTCAATACCTTTTGCCGCATTCTAATAGCACTTCCCTGGGCATTTATAACAATCCCTATAATGCATGCTAATAACACTTCCCTGGACCTTGAAAACAAATTCCCTTCATGCATTATAACTTCGCATCCCTTGGTCTTTTTTACAATTTCCTTAATTCATTCTAACAGCACGTCCCCGACCTATATAACAATTTGATTAATGCATCATAGCAACATTTACCTGGACCTTTATAACACTTCCCTTAATGCATTTTAAGAGCACGTCCATGGCGGGGTTCCCAACTAGTTTTTCTGCCGTGGGTGCTAGTGGCAAGCAGGTAGGAGTCTGCTATTATTTTTCACGGATAAGGGCCAAGACAGTTTGGAGGTGAAAACAAGAATGGGATATGAACCAAGTTACACCTTTCTTTTCCCCTATGTGCTGACGCCCATACATATAATGCATTTTAATATCAGACCCCTGAATGTATAATACAATTACCAGAATTCATTCTAATGTAACTTCCCTGGACCTTTACATTAAATCCCATAATGATTGTTAATGCTGGAATTATATAACAATTCACATAAGTTCTTTAGAGGTCAATACTAGGATGGCGGAGGAAGCAGTTGCCACCGACTTCCTTGTTCTGGCGCCAATTCATTGATTGACCTTTATAAAAATTCCCATAATGATTTCTAATAACACCTCCATTGACCTTCATAACAATGAGGGCAAAAAGACAGATTTTAAGTTTTAACTAGTGAATCCGACTTGAATACATCCATGTGTTAGGTACAGTACGTAAGAATATGTTTCATAAGTTGAACAAATCCACTGTCTAAGTAATTTATAATTTCAAGCGTTATAGGTTGTAGAATTGGTGACTTCAATAAAGCCGACCGAGTTTTTTTGATATATCATTTATTTTTTCAAACCAAAATTACTCCGCGAACGTTTCTGGTTTGACTGCATTAGTCGCTGAATAAAGATGCCAATGCAAATGTTATTTACTCAAGTTGATCTGCTGATCTTCATATTTTCCGAATGTATTTCAGATCTGCGTCACCCCCAACATCACCCTTTTTCAAACACAAACTTCTGACCAATACAAACATCAACACATATCTATGATATAATCTTTTAAAACAGGAACCATTATGTTACATGTAAATCACAAATATCTTTAAAAAATTAGAGCAAAATATGACGGGTTAAAATTAAATCCAGGTTTCTAAAATTATCAAATCGGACACGAGAAACACCTGTAACTACGTTCGTAGTTATGCGATTACAGGCAATTCAATAAATGATAATTATCTCGCGTCACAAAATAAAATCAATACAACTTAAACGGAGCGATATCATACAGGTGCCTGTCGGACCCGTACAAAGCAGGCGTCTAACGGATCGATACGACACCGACGTCAAACGGATTGTTGAGATAAACGTGAAACGGATTGATCCGATACATACGTCAACGATTCGTTACCACACAAACGTTAAACAGGTCGATATAGCACATACATAATAGACACATATGTCAAACTAATCGATACGACACATACATCATAGGGATCGAAACGACACATACGTCTAACGACTCAATGCGCTCAGACGTCAAAATTCCATATGAATTCAATATATTAGGCACCATAAATGTTACGATATTAGGTACATTCTACTGATTCCCTGTGAATTCTTAAAACACAGAACCATTTTTTCTCGAGGCGAAGAAATCACATAGCAGATGCGCCGAATGACGAATGGCCAGCAACAATTATTCTTCCAAATGACTTCTTTTCAAGTCGATTTATTCGCATTTCACAACTCACACTAAGCACGTTGGAAGGCTCAGTTGTTTTTGTAATGTTGTTTACTCTAGCAAAGCTTTGAAAGCGGAAACGAACGTTGAGAGAGAGAGGGAAAATAACATGAGTATGAAAACGTCGCATAATCAGTCATTGAGAATACAGATACAATAATATGATGATGGAAACCTTACATAGTCTGTAAATACGAATTCCAAATATGCTCTGCTGATGCAGACATTACATACTCGGGAAGTAGAATCCAAAGAAACTTGAACACACACGTTCAAACTAGAAACGAAGTATTATATGAATAGTTAAACACACAAACACACACATACACAAACACACACACCACATCATATTTCATACACTATATATGAGACAAAATCGGCAGCATTGATGACTTTCATTAATGCAAATAGTATCATAATAAATAGGTAACACCTTTACTGTCTTTATTTCTGCTAACTTTCCGATTGTTAAGGTATCGTCATGCAATATTTGGACAGACGCACGAAAAGTTATTCATTCATTGTGTAGGACAGACGACCGGTCGCCATCCATACATTG
This sequence comes from Unio delphinus, assembly GCA_029339505.1. Classification (NCBI taxonomy): domain Eukaryota; kingdom Metazoa; phylum Mollusca; class Bivalvia; order Unionida; family Unionidae; genus Unio; species Unio delphinus. Next base: position 13,256,402 of record JAQISU010000029.1, on the reverse strand, counting down.
CATGCGACATACAAGACTTGTAATGAAAAGTTGCTATTTTATTAAATTCATCCTTACGGACACTGCAGTTTAAATATCAGGATGTCCTGTAATATGACTACCCGCAGATGTAGTGCCAAGATTCCATTGACATCTTATATGACATTCCACAACAATTACAACATCTAATCTGAAAGATGATTTGAATTTGTACATAATTTGAATCTGAAATGCCGTGCTGAAATTAGCATTTCTTTTTAGTCAAACTAAGGGTATATTATTACACCCAAACTTGTTATATCACGCACATTTTCTTATGTTTTGAAGACAGGATAAACATCCTTCTCGGAACAATATATTGTTATGTTATGCTGGTTACCTGCATAAACAGAGATTGACAAAAATACAGGTCTGAACTGTATCATTGTCCCATGGAGTGAAATACAATGTTAAAATATGTGATCTTTACAAACAGGAAATTCATGATTTGAAAGTAAATGTATAATTAATAAGAATGACTAGATTGGGATGTCTGAAGTATATGTATGTATGTATGTATGTATGTATGTATGTATGTATGTATGTATGTATGTATGTATGTATGTATGTATGTATGTATGTATGTATGTATGTATGTAGGTATGTATGTATGCATGCATGCATGCATGCATGTATGTATGTATGTATGACTGACTGACTTACTGACAGACTTTATATCCTCTTCAACAGAGATTACATCAGATTAATCAAATTTAGGATAATACAAAAGAATGAAATACAATAGAAATGAGTATTAAAAAATATTTGAAACGTATACCAGTGGAATTATCAATGTAGTTCTTTCTATATCACATATGTGCTTATGCATGCATACACATATATACACATACACACACCTATACACACATATATATATATATAAATGTACACACATATACATACATATATATATATACACACAAAATAATATATACACATACACATATACATACACATACACACTTCTATACATATATATGTGGAACAACATGAAACCATTCTCAAATGAAAAAAGATAGCAAAAAGGTAACACTCTTATGTTATATGAGCCAGAGATCATTATATCTCCGTGATCTGTCATACAACAAAATTACGGAATTTAACAACAACAGGATGTCCTTTTGTTTATGTTTTTTTCAAATTAATTAATTTATTTATTTAGCTTTACTACTTATTATTGTTGTTATGTTATGACATGTTGGTTGAGAGTACGACATGCACTTTATTGTAAAATGAGGTTATGATTTTTGCGTCATCAACATGAGTTTATCCCATGCATCATCGTTGACAGACGACAAGCAATCTACTCTGCTTCCAGGAGAGTGTCTCCAATAGTATATCGTCTTCTTGATTGAATAAATTAACCCCGTCTCTCACCTCTAAATTGTCAATCACCCTCTCAAAGGAGACATCTCGTTCTTCAAGTAGCATTTTACAACCTAATATAAGATGTTTCGCTCTGTCGTCAATCTCTTTTCCACAGAGTTTGCATATCATAACTTTTCCAACAGGCATGACATATTGTTTCACTATCTCAGAGAGAGGCCATAACATAGATGGGAATTTCCGCCCAAGAAACCATATACTGCTTGGTTGTAAGTCCAAATGTATGTTTCTGAAGTGAATTAAATCGCTCCATAGTTCAATATCTGTATTCCAGGTAGATTCTTCGAGGTTTTATATATTATCAATAATATACCGATTCCAAACAAGTTTATCTTCGGTTTGTACTCTTACTGCATAGTCCAAGAGTGCATTTCCCACACCATATTTCTTGAATATTTTGTCAATATCTGCTATAAACCAAGTCTGTGTTAGTGGGTTGGTCATGTACTGACATAATCGCAAAATGGAAATCTTTGTCCAGATAAGAGTCCAATCGCCCCTACACAGCCGTTTAAAAAAACACAATTTCATCTTATCTATGTATGCTTCCATTGACCAGAGTTCTAAGGTACTACGCGATTCACAATTTATCCCAATGGTAGCACGATATCAATGCATTAATTAGTCCTTGAGAGAGAGAGAGAGAGAGAGAGAGAGAGAGAGAGAGAGAGAGAGAGAGAGAGAGAGAGAAATATATATATATATATATATATATATATATATATATATATATATATAGAGAGAGAGAGAGAGAGAGAGAGAGAGAGAGAGAGAGAGAGAGAGAGAGAGAGAGAGCAGTTACATATGCCAATATAACCAGATGTAACTAAGGAAATGATATGCAACTAGAAGACCACAAAACAGTGGATTTTCAATACCTTTTGCCGCATTCTAATAGCACTTCCCTGGGCATTTATAACAATCCCTATAATGCATGCTAATAACACTTCCCTGGACCTTGAAAACAAATTCCCTTCATGCATTATAACTTCGCATCCCTTGGTCTTTTTTTACAATTTCCTTTATGCATTCTAACAGCACGTCCCCGGGCCTATATAACAATTTGATTAATGCATCATAGCATCATTTACCTGGACCTTTATAACACTTCCCTTAATGCATTTTAAGAGCACGTCCATGGCGGGGTTCCCAACTAGTTTTTCTGCCGTAGGTGCTAGTGGTAAGTATGTAGGAGTCTGCTATTATTTTTCACGGATAAGGGCCAAGACAGTTTGGAGGTGAAAACAAGAATGGGATATGAACCAAGTTACACCTTTCTTTTCCCCTATGTGCTGACGCCCATACATATAATGCATTTTAATATCAGACCCCTGAATGTATAATACAATTACCAGAATTCATTCTAATGTAACTTCCCTGGACCGTTACATTAAATCCCATAATTGTTGTTAATGCTGGAATTATATAATAATTCACATAAGTTCTTTAGAGGTAAATACTAGGATGGCGGAGGAAGCAGTTGCCACCGACTGCCTCGTTCCTTTGTCCTGGCGCCATTTCATTGATTCACCTTTATAAGAATTCCCACAATGCTTTCTAATAACACCTCCATTGACCTTCATAACAATGAGGGCAACAGTACATATTTTAAGTTTGAAAAAATGAATCCGACTTGAATACATCCCTGTGTTATATAAAGTACGTAAGAATATGTTTCATAAGTTGAACAAATACACTGTCTATGTAATTTATAATTTCAAGCGTTATAGGTTGTAGAATTGGTGACTTCAATAAAGCCGACCGAGTTGTTTTGATATATCATTTATTTTTTCAAACCAAAATTACTCCGCGAACGTTTCTGGTTTGACTGCATTAGTCGCTGAATAACGATGCCAATGCAAATGTTATTTACTCAAGTTGATCTGCTTATCTTCATATTTTCCGAATGTATTTCAGATCTGCGTCACACCCATCATCACCCTTTTTCAAACACAAACTTCTGACCAATACAAACATCAACACATATCTATGATATAATCTTTTAAAACAGGAACCATTATGTTACATGTAAATCACAAATATCTTTAAAAAATTAGAGCAAAATATGACGGGTTAAAATTAATTCAAGGTTTCTAAAATTATCAAATCGGACACGAGAAACACCTGTAACTACGTTCGTAGTTATGCGATTTCAGTCAATTCAATAAATGATAATTATCTCGCGTCACAAAATAAAATCATTACAACTTGAACGGAGCGATATCATACAGGTGCCTATCGGACCCGTACAAAGCAGGCGTCTAACGGATCGATACGACACCGACGTCAAACGGATTGTTGAGATAAACGTGAAACGGATTGATCCGATACATACGTCAACGATTCGTTACCACACAAACGTTAAACAGATCGATATAGAACATACATAATAGACACATATGTCAAACTAATCGATAGAACACATACATCATAGGGATCGAAACGACACATACGTCTAACGACTCAATGCGCTCAGACGTCAAAATTCCATATAAATTCAATATATTAGGCACCATAAATGTTACGATATTAAGTACATTCTACTGATTCCCTGTGAATTCTCGAAACACAGAACCTTTTTTTTCTCGAGGAGAAATCACATAGCAGATGCGCCGAATGACGAATGGCCAGCAACAATTATTCTTCCAAATGACTTCTTTTCAAGTCGATTTATTCGCATTTCACAACTCACACTAAGCACGTTGGAAGGCTCAGTTGTGTTTGTAATGTTGTTTTCTCTAGCAGTGCTTTGAAAGCGGAAACGAACGATGAGAGAGAGAGAAAATACCATGAGTATGAAAACGTCGCATAATCAGTCATTGAGAATACAGATATAATAATATGATGATGGAAACATTCCATAGTCTGTCAATACGAATTCCAAACATGCTCTGCTGATGAAGACATTACATACTCGGGAAGTAGAATCCAAAGAGACTTGAACACGCACATTCAAACTAGAAACGAAGTATTATATGAATAGTTAAACACACACAAACACACACATACACAAATACACACACCACATCATATTTCAAACACTATATATGAAACAAAATCGGCCGCATTGATGACTTTCATTAATGCAAATAGTATCATAATAAATAGGTAACACCTTTACTGTCTTTATTTCTGCTAACTTTCCGATTGTTAAGGTATCGTCATGCAATATTTGGACAGACGCACGAAAAGTTATTCATTCATTGTGTAGGACAGACGACCGGTCGCCATCCATACATTGCATGCGACATACAAGACTTGTAATGAAAAGTTGCTGTTTTATCGAATTCATCCTTCCTTCCTGACACTGTAGTTTAAATATCAGTATGTCCTGTAATTTGACCACCCGCAGATTTAGTGCCAAGATTCCGTTGACATCTTATATGACATTCCACAACAATTACAACATCTAATCTGAAAGATGATTTGAATTTGTACATAATTTGAATCTGAAATGCCGTGCTGAAATTAGCATTTCTTTTTAGTCAAACTAAGGGTATATTATTACACCCAAACTTGTTATATCACGCACATTTTCTTATGTTTTGAAGACAGGATAAACATCCTTCTCGGAACAATATATTGTTATGTTATGCTGGTTACCTGCATAAACAGAGATTGACAAAAATACAGGTCTGAACTGTATCATTGTCCCATGGAGTGAAATACAATGTTAAAATATGTAATCTTTACAAAGAGGAAATTCATGATTTGAAAGTACATGTATAATTAATTAGAATGACTAGATTGGGATGTCTGAATTATAACCCTAAAAGGCGATGTTTAGTGTATCTTTGAAAGGTTTTCTATATCCTTGTCGGAAATACCCAAATATGAAGAGGCGGTCTTACCATATTTAACAAAACACCTGCTACCACAACATTACAACCCTTCTTCACTCCTATCGATGATGAACGGTGATCGTGAGGAAAGAGAATATGTATGTATGTATGTATGTATGTATGTATGTATGTATGTATGTATGTATGTATGTATGTATTTATGTATGGATGGATGGATGGATGTAGGTAGCTAGGTAGGTAGGTAGGTAGGTAGGTATTCATGTATGTATGTATGTATGTATGTATGTTTGTATGTACTTAAGAGTTTAACGTTGTTTTTTCTGCGTTCATCGTGGTATAAACTGTCAGTTGCCGACTCATACAGCAAATAACGCCCGAATAATAATAATATCATTATACATTGTGTCGAGGTGACAAATGACTTAAAAAATGGAGTCTCTGTTAAATACACAATACGCTGAACACAAGTGTTCGTTCCTATTTTCTAGATTAACCGAAGAGGCGAGTTTCATGCCATAAACTCTCAAATCCAGTTGAATTATATGATCTCCATAGCGATGGATTAGTCCGAAACGTGCTATATCATACTAAAGTGTAATTGCTAGACAATCAGTCAAACAATAAATTGAACAGTCAATCGCTAGCAACAAGATATATATTCAGATAATAATGTAATTGCCCTAAAGACCAGTTGTAGACCAAACCAATGTTCACGTTACAGTTACTTTTGATTCGATTTAACAATCTTTGAATCACATCGCTAGGATGTCTTCAGTGTGGCAGTTTATAGTGATGTCTAGTACTTAGCCATCATGACGTAGACATTTAGCTTAATGTCCCACACAGTCACATTATCTTGACACCAGACCGTCCAGTCCTAACGCTAACTAAGCGACTAGCGAGGCAGATGTTAGTATAATTTGTATACGTCATTGGTATATGACTCTACTGGGGTTCGAAACCGCGACCTACCGCATCAGAGTCGGATGTTTAAACCAATAGACCACCCTCGCGATCACTACTAGTATGTATCATGAAACATCCGTATCTAACATGGTATTTCATTTCGTTCGTTTCCTATAACAATTTTAGTCATATAATTATCGGACATGAGAGTACATTTAAAACCTAGACGTGTTATATAATATAGGTAGAGCAAACTACTTTTTCAGTATCGTAAGATTATCCATTTCTGTATCTTTGTCTAAAATAGTAGTGGATTACTTTCCATAATTAAACCTTTACTTTAAATTTTTTAATAACATTATTAGTTATATATTTTCCTCATATTCATGCAGATTCTTGTTGTTAGATTGGATTTCAGATCTTGTCAGTCAGTTGTACTACATTGTGTACAGTACAATTTGGGATTTCTCTATTTATGAAAATGGAAGAAGAAAAAAGCAAAGGTGCAAATCGACCAGCTGGATAAAACACTGCGAGCTAGGCCATTGAGAAAATGCATTATTATTATTACTTCAAGAGGTGACATCCTTTTTATATGTATTGCCAGTACACTGATATTGTGAACGCACTATACAGATTGCATTTACTCCGCTCATGGACATTACATAATTCTGAACGAAGATCCAACCCAGTCTATATGTGTTAGATTTTTTACGACAAAGCAAGCTAAGTAGGGTAATTAGTACCGACGGTAAAGCGCTTTGCCCGGGGATACACTAGTGGTTGAGACACCGTAAAGCTCACAAATGAGCCACTTTGGCTACCAAATTCGATCTGTATATTTATACATTTACAAAATCCCAGTTTTCTGAAAAATAAAACACATATCACGTCTAACAGTATCCATTTCGATTTAAACATGTTTTTAGGCACTGATAACTCAACAATGTTTATACTAATAGTTCTTACAAAAAGCTTGGACTTAATTTTTTGGTAGAAATTATATGCAGGCACGAGCAGATAAGTTTTCCTTTTAATGAATGTCCCTTCCTTCTCGATGAACTAAAGTTTGATATAAAACATGATGTTAATTTTAATTTAATTTAATTTCATTTAATTTTTCATTGAATTATTAATTTTTAATTATTTTTTTTTCAATTAGTTTTTCACAGTTTCCTGAAAACCTAACGCTTATTGACCAGTAATGAATTTGTACAATGAGCAAAAACGCTTATGCAGATTGGCCATGCACACTCTCGGCACATGCCTGTTTCTGAAACTTTTTAAATGAAGCCAGACGTTACATCAGCGAAGGTTTATTATACATAGGAGAGACTTACGAATGCAAAACAAATAACTTTAAAATTAATTAACAAATTATGATATTTACACCTTTAGGTGCTAGAGTGGGTAAAAGAAATGAATCTATATGTAGAGTTACTAAGGGGTGAAATGAAAGTTTCAAGCTTGTCTGCATTTTACGGGTCCTTCTGGTGTAACAGGCAAATTTAAGTATTAACTTTCAAGACGACTGTTTGTTACAGGACAGAATGAAATGATCTTTTATTTCAGCAAACCGTTTTTCAATAAAACATAATAATGGACTGTAAAACAATTAAATAAGATATAGTGGGTGGATGGTCATACTCGAGTGTCCGTGTTAAATGAAATGTATGGAATTGTTCAAGACTTTTAAATCATTTTAAATCTTCTCAAATTTACTATGGTATAACATATAAATACAGTAAGGACCGTAACAATAATATAGAGAATTCACTTTAAATTATACTCCCTAATATTATATATTGTCATGCCATATTTCTTTATATCATTGATTGTGTGTTATTAAACTAGTGTAATATTTGAATATATATATATATATATATATATATATATATATATATATATATATATATATATATATATATATATATATATATATATATATATATTCCTTTACTTAGAGCAGATTACACACATACATGATAAAACGAAAGTGTTTGCAAAGACTCTGTAAATATTTTTTTCAACACCAGACGCTTTATTTATAAGCACCAATATGTTACGCCATGAGTTCAAAATGGAAAATATATATCACAGGTTTAGAATCACGTCATGACGAGATCACACTTCATTTTCAATTGGTTTCAACTCAAAGTTTAGTATAATTGGTTTTTATAGACTTATGTGATAGACCGTTTAATTCGAGCGTTGTTACCGATACCAATATAATATAAATGGAGTTAAAAGTATTAATTACAAACATTTTAGTGGCATCATTATAATAGTAGTTTATATCAAACGAATGTATAACTGGAAATTTTGACGCATCGTTGTTCCATTTATGTTATATTGGAGAGCAATATTGTTGATATCGCCATCTATAGAAAGAAAATGGATTTAAACTCATTTAGTCTTCCAATGATGTAAGTTTCCTGTTCGAACTTTAGTTCGTCACACTCTAATATGAGTTACATAAAATATATTAATAATACAATTGCCCACTTCTATCTATCAATCAGATGACCGTCAACATTGTTTCATCTTCGCCCCGACTCTACCCCCAATTGACTAAGCACGTGTTTTAAAAACGGCAACGAATTGTACTAAAGAACATTTATAATAACCTGAGACTAGCGCATATTTATCAGAAAACAAAATGAATTCCACCAAGCAAAAACTAATACTTCATACTTTGACTTTTACATGAATTGTCTTCAGGCAAAATACAAAGTGAGCAAACCACACATTCTCTTGTTTTCCTATGTCCCCTATCCTACTGGTGGTTAACTTACGAATTCTGATTGTCTCAACCTTACGACTCGCAAACTCCGTGGATGAATGGCCTAGAATTTGTATGGTTATTCTCTCAACTTTAGGAGCACATAAAAATTATGGATGCTACCAAATGTATTAAACCAATGCCAGCTTTAAAGCTATTCAAGAGTTTGCTTCCATCAGCATAAACTTTTTCAGTGTAATTTATACAGCAGTGTCGCCCATCATGCACGAAACAGAGATTTAATGCGAATACGTATTGTCGGACGCAATCACAGCTCAGGCAACATATAAGTTGCACTTTCTTCTCTGTGTTTGCACATGCTTAATACGATGTAACGAAATATGTAAAAGGATGTTTTTAACTTGCATTTATGTTGGTTTGAAACCTTGGAAACAAACATTTTTTAAATTATTCATTTACTATAAGAAGATGCACACCACGCCAAAAAAAAATTCCGTTACATAGTACAGTTAGTATTTAAATTTTGAACTGGTTTGTGTATCTGTATATCAATAGAAAAATTGGGGCATTTGCGTTATACTACAAACAATGTATAGCCCTGTCGATCGCGAGGGATAGCAAGAGATCAAGAGAGAGAGAGAGAGAGAGAGAGAGAGAGAGAGAGAGGGGGGGGGGAGGAGGAGAGATTCTATATGACAAATATTTACAGAAGAACATTAATGACGCTTCTTACTTCATACCTCTGACACATACATTTGTGATGATTTCAAATGTCCTACAAGTTTAGGTTAAATCATTAGTGAGATTTACTTCGACAGAAATAAAGACATTAACGAATTTTATAGTGAGTCACAAGTATATATATATATATATGTATATATATCGTATAAGAAAGAAAGTTAGCTTGTCATTTGCTAAAATGAACTAGTTACTTTTGTAATCAGAACATACGACTGAGGTAAGAGGTGTGTAGTTGTAACTTACAGTACTAACATATATGCACCCAGTTATAAAGCTGCACCATTCTAAAATATACTTTACAGAAGAAATTAATTCGAACCGATTAAATATCAATAAAGTTACATAAGCATTAAACATAAGTCAAAGATATATATATGTTCACATTAACAGTAAAGTAATCATTGTGGTGCTTCACTCCATTAGGTTCATTAGTCTTGGTAGGAAGGTTTGCATATTGTATATGTCAGAACCCAACGACTTAACTAACACCAGTATAAGGTGAAATATGCCTCACAGTGATGTTTCATTTATCTTAAGATTGTGGAACTAACATATGTGCATTTAAACCAATCAACTTTGTGCAGATGATGTAACGTGCAACCTGATATATTTGCATTGATACTTTTCTTTATTTATGTTGCCAACTTGTAGGAAACACTCGCATTAATTCGTATTCATATCTTTCCATGATTTTCCTAAAACGATAAAAACAAAAAACCACAACAACAAAAAAGCAAATATAGCAGCAACAACAAAAAATAGTTTTCTAAATTCTCTTTTATTATGAGATTTCCATTTTGATCTATGTATTACAATGGCAATATACTTCGTCTAAGACGTTATGTTTTGTATTATCACATCTAAGTCAAATTTATAGCTTACCCACTTCTGAAAATTGTCATGTTTTTATTCAGCGATTTAATTTAGCTAATTCTCCTTTTACAAAATATTAAAAGTATTGGTATATAACGTGTTTCTTGCATTTTGTCAAAAGAATATTTAATCTAAGTCAAAATGATTCTAAGTTTATGCCTGATTATCAAAGCCGGGAATGTAATTATATCTAGGAAGGTGTTTTTCTCCTGGATACTTCACCCATGGCGCCCCTGGAAGTTTTATTAATTTGGCTGCTATATCACCTCCTCATTTTTTTTTACAAATATGAATTTTTTTTTACCGCACCGTTCACACTTGCCAGTGATTACTGCTTTGTTATTTGTTGTTGTAGTATGTGCTGGGGTAATCGTTTTAGTATTAGCCTTACATTTCACACAATATAAATCCATAATACTAGTAAGTTATATCTAGTGGAAATTACCGATTTTCCGCGCTAAAGAAACAACAACGAGTAAAACATCATCCTATGCTACCTAATTTCGTCAGGATGATAATTATCGGACCATCGGGCAGCGGTAAAACACAACTGTTACTCAACTTGATCATGAAATTGATGGCTTGTGATAATTTAGATTTGGAGGCACCGAGCGTAGACGATCAACATTGCTATTAGGTGTTAAAGGATTATAACGAAAAAACATCAGAGATCACCGGAGAAATTATCATCGAGTTTATCACAGACAACGACGAAGCACCTACCGTGGAAGACATTTCAGGGGACCTTAATAATCTTGTCGTGTACGATGATACCATGTTGGAACGACAAACAAATCCCGCGAGGATATATTCCCGCGATAGACATAAGAACACCGACGTGATCTGTGTCATATAATCATACCCTTACAAATATTTGGCAAACTTAGTGCTCCGATTACGATTTCATTAAATTTAAAAATATCTTTAACGGTGCTCATGCAACCCCTCGTAGATTTGTAACGATAAATTGACCTGACCCTGTAACACGATATAGGATAGGATTGGATCGGATATACGGTTAAAATCATATGATCGGAAGACAACAAAATAAACCCGTATAATAGATTCCAGGTATGTTATATCTGCACGTTGGATGACCACAATGTTGGCTGTGTATAGACCTATGTTATAAGGTCGTATTTCGGTCGGATAACAAGTAGAAAACCTTCGGTAATTTACGAAGACTTATTTTGGTCGGATGACAAGTAGAAAACCCTCCGGTAATTTACAAAGGCTTGTTTCGGTCGGATAAAAAAGTGGGCAAACCCTCCCTGCTGCTGATGCAAAAGAAAAATATCATGTATGATTATAACTGATCAGCTGCATAACTACAGCCAAATTAGCCAAGAAAAATGTATTTGGTGGATGAACTGCACAACATATTATATTATAATTAGTAATGTAATAAATCGCAGAAATATTAAATATTAGTGTTGTAAGATTTTAATTTTATGAGTATATTTTAACTTCGGTACGTTTCGTAATTTTTATGATCGTTTTGATTTGGGTACATTTCGGTCAAATTATGTTTTGACATGAGTAAGTTTTGACTGTAAATTCTACATTTCACAAAACACAACACAGTTTTTACATGTACATTGTATTGATAAGTCAGATTATACCATGTTCTCTTTGTCGATGATGTAACAATGCTCACTGTCTTCGTGGTTTGGTAATTGTGTACGTACTTAGTTGGTATTGATACCTCATATTATAAGTGTAAATATGTCCTCGTTGTCCATGATATAGATGTGTTCGCGGTCGTTATGTTGTTGCAAATAGAGTTAGTGTGCATTGACAGTTTAGACCAGATTTATAAACATGCAATCGTTTTCTATCTTGTATGAATATTTATATTCTTCATGATTTTGTTAATAATGCGAATCACGAATTTGTTTTTAAAGCTCAAACCAGGTATTTGAAAACGTCCTCGTTGTCCATCATATACCAATATCCAATATCCACAGGATGAATGCTAATACTAAGAGTTTGCGTCTTTACTTTTTATTGATCGCTCTAACTACTATAATAAACATGTCAACAGTGTACATATATCCACATTCGTTATGTTTTTAGTAATAGTGTGTGTCCTTAGATTGAAACGATCGTTGAAACTAAATATATAAGCATGTCCTCGTTGTCCACGATGTACCAATGTCCCCGTCTCCTGGTTGTTGCTAATAGTGTGTGTCGCGATTTTTATTGAAAAAAACTAAAATAGAAAGATAAAGATGTCGAAAATGTTGTTAGTGTATTAATGTCCATTGTCTTCGGCTTTTTGTAATAATGTGCGATATTAGACCGAATTTGATGTTCAGACTAGATACGGCGACATGTCCTCGTTGTTCGTATTGTACCAATGTCTATCTTGTTGTCAATTGTGTGCTACGATGTAGCTATATTCACAGTCTCCTTGATTTTCTCAGTTATTGTCTGCGTACTTAGTTTGTATTGATAGCGTACTTAGTTTGTATTGATAGTATATTCTTGGTGAGTAAACACGACTGGTTGTATAAAGTTTCCTCATCGACCATGATGTTGAATTGTACAGTCATTATGACTGGTGAAAGTTAACATTTTCTTTTGTTGAAAGCATAGAAAAGATCGTGTAAAAGCATACGGCGAAATCTTGGTCAAAATTTAACACACACACACACACTCTCTCTCTCTCTCTCTCTCTCTCTCTCTCTCTCTCTCTCTCTCTCTCTCTCTCTCTCTCTCTCTCTCTCTCTCTCTCTCTCTCTCTCTCCGGTATGTGCATAATTAATCATGGAAATAGGAACGAATGTTTGTGTTAAGCATATTGTTTATTTCACAGTTACTGCATTTTCAAGTCATTTTGGCTGAATAAATCCAGCAGGCATTAAAACATTAATTATGTTGTATAGTGTTTAACATGAACCTCAGCAGAATGAATAATGGTATGATTAAACAACAGTAATAACAACAACAATGACAACGACTTGTCTATTTTAACTGAATTAAAACGTCTTAAATAGCTATAAAGTTCAGGAATTCTAGAAGTAAAATGCAGAGTTCTATGAAAATACATGTGTGTATAGAGTTAGTGGATGGTGATAATTCTCTAATGCCTTTTTACAAACAGTTTTCCTGTTTTATTGTTTTGACGCCATGAATGAACAAGGATATACTTTAATGGTGCAACACTGTCACAGTTCACATTCCAAATCACTTAGTTTATGCATTTGCTAATTCAAGGTACCTCGTAAAGGTGTTTTGTATGTTTTTTGTGTTAAACATAGGGAAAAAAGACTAAATGAGGTAAGAACATTACAAACTAATGCAGCTCTAAGTAAGCGTTCTTTCACGTTATAAATAAAGGTTGGTCCAGTAGAAAATTCTGAGCGTTTTTGCTATTGTTGAAAACATCATTAGATTTGGGAAACCAATATAGGTTGATGTCTTGTGTTTACGTTTTGTGTATTGTTTTAATAGGATTTAGTTTGCAACTGAGCTATCGACACAAACACAACTATATGTCATCGCTTGCATTGCTAAATTTCATATTCTCTTAGAATTAATCACACTGTACCCTCCTCGATAAATCGATTTTTTGTATAAGTGTGTTGAATGACACTATATTTCTTTTAGCTCCAAGATAACCAGAACAAATATCCTCGATACGAGGTTACAGACCCATGTCCTAGATATCCACCAAATACAAGAATTACGTATTTATAAAATTCCATATCTTGTTATATTTTACTTAGAATCAGCATGAAGCAATGTTAGAAACTCAATTGTCCGAATCGCACGATTTCTTTATTCCAGCTTTTACAATACAATTGAATGTACTGTAATGACAACAGTCATTTGATACCACTTACGTGTATGGTATTACCAAAGTACCATAACAAATTCATTGCTACTAATCTAGTGTATTGTAATACCCCGGAGCCATAATCATGACTATGGTACCACTCGCTGGTATGTGTTATACCGCAATGCCATAAGACAGCCATTGGTACCACTCACTTGTATGGTTATGCCTTAGTTCTGTAAGACAGCCATTATTACGGCTCACATGCATGTTACTCAAACAGTCCCATAAGACTGTCACTGGTACCACATTCGTGTATGGCACTATTAGAGTGTTATAATATAGTAATTGGTGGCTCTCGCGTGTATTGTAATACCCTAGTGCCATACGACAGCCATTGATACCACTCACTTGTATAGTACTTAAACAGTCGCATAAGACTGTCATTGGTACCTCTCACGTATATGGTAATACACCAGTGCAGTAAGACAGCCATTATAACTACTCTAGTGCAATAAAAGACAGCCAATGGAATCACGTACATGGAAATAACCCAGTGCCATACGACAGTCATTGATACCACTCACGTGTATGGATGTTTTTTGTCAGTCCCATAAGACATATATTTGTACCACTCACGTGTATGGTACTCCTTTGGTACCATTAGAGAGCCATTTGTACCACTCACGTGTATGGCAATACACCAGTGATATAAGACAGCTATTGGTACCCCTCGCGGGTATGGTTGAACCCTAGTACCATAAGACAGCCAATTGTACCACACACGTGTATGACATTACGTTAGTGTCATAAGAAATATACTTGTACAACTCATATAACCACCATAACTCTGCAAATGAACAACTCTCGTGTATTATAGATGTTCAGTGCCATATAATGCTCTGGCACAACTCATATGACGACCAAGGCACACTTATATGCACGATTCACGTGTCTCTATGTACGACAGTACTGAAAATGACTAAGTTAAATAGTTTTTATTTGCTCGTTTAAAACTACAAAAAGTATATACATTATATTATTTTTTTAAATAAGTTGAAAGAGTGCGCTATAAGGTTAGGAAATTTGACGTAACTTAAACCATTAATCAGTCATATTGCTATCTTGTCTGCAGGATGGCTTTATATTGTGATGTCTAGAACTGGGTCAAAGAAACATTATCGGTTTGAAATCAAACCTTGTGCCACCACACATCCTACTCGCGATGAATATGAAATGGTCGATACACAAAGTATCCGCATTGAAGTGAAACGTTACAATCGGTAGTATGATAGCACTGCTTTAAATCGTCCATGAGAGAGAGAGAGAGAGAGAGAGAGAGAGAGAGAGAGAGAGAGAGAGAGCAGTTACAAGTGACTATCTAACCAGAGGCTACTAAGGAAATTATATGCAACTGAAAAAACACAAAACAGTGGATTTTGAATTACTTTTGGCCGCATTCTAACAGCACTTCCATGGGTCTATATGACACTTCCCATAATGCATTCTAACAGCACTTCGCTAGGCTTTTATAACAATTCCCTTTATGCATTCAAACAGCACTTTCCTGGGTCTTTGTTACATTTTCCTTAATGCATTATAGCATCACTTCCCTGGGCTTTTATAATAATTTCCTTAATGCATTTTAAGAGCACATCCATTTGCCGGGGGTTAGGGTGACAATCATGTAGTGGTCAGCTAATATCTTTCACGGATGATGGCCAAAACAGTTTGAAGGTGAAAACAAAATTGGGAGATGAAACAAGTCAAACATTTAATTCCCCCTATGTGCTGCCGCCATGAACATAATGCATTGTAATATCACACGGTTTAAAGTATAATACAATGGCCAAAATTCATTCTAATATCAATTCCGTGGATCTTTAAAATAAATCCCATTAATGATTGGTAATGCAGGAATTATATAACAATTCACATAAGTTATGTAGAGGTCAAGACAAGGATGGCGGAGGAAGCAGTTGCCACCCCCTTCCTTGTTCCTATGTTCTGACGCCCATTCTTTTCTTGACTTTTATAACAATTCCCATAATGCGTTTTAATAGCACTTCCATTGACCTTAATAACAATGAGGTAAAACTGACATATATTAAGTTTTAAATAGTGAATCCGACATGAATCAATCTTTGTATACAGTACGTAAGAATATGATTTATAAGTTGGACAAATCCACCGTCTAAGCATTTTATAATTTCAAGCGTTTCAGGTTGTATAGTTCCTGACTTCGACAATGCAGACCGACTTTTATTAATATATCATTGATTTTTCCAACCCAAACTTACTCCTCGAAAGTTACTGGTTTCACTGCATTAGTTGCGGAATCAAGCTGCACATATGAATATTACGTACACAAGTTAATCTTCAGATTTTCAGAATGTATTTCAGATCTTTGCCCCACCGAGCATTACCCTCTATTAAACACAAATTTCTGACCATTACATACATCAACAAACATCCCTGATATACTCTTTTGAAACAGTAACCATTATGTTACATGTAAAGCACAAATACCTTAAAACAATAGAGCAAAATATGATGGGTCAAAATTAAATCCAGGTTTCTAAAATTATTATTGCTGACATGAGAACGACGTGTAATTATGTTCGTTCGTAGTTACGAGATTGCAGACAATTCAATAAATGATAATTATCGCGCGTCATTACAAAAAAAAACAATACACTTTGAACGGAGCGATATCATACAGGTGCCTAAACGGACCGGTACGAATCAGGCGTCTAACGGATCGTTACGACACCGACGTAAAACGGATTGTTGAGACAGACGTCAACGAATTGATCCGATACATACGTCAAACGAATCGTTACGAGAAAAACGTTGAACAGATCTATTTGACACATACATCATAGACACAGATGTCAAAATAATCGATGCGTCTCAGACGTCAAGGGGATCGATACAACACATACGTCTAACGAATCAATACGCACAGACGCCAACATTACATATTGTTTCACTATATTAGGCACCGTAAATGTTACGATAGTAAGTACATTCTAGAGATTAACTGTTATTTCTCGATACACAACGAATATTTTTCTTCTCGGGGCGAAAACATTGCATAGCCGGTGCGCAGAATGGCGAAGGGTACAGCATCAATTATTCTTCAAAATGATTTCGTTTCAAGTCGATTTATTCACATTTCACAACTCACATTAAGCACGTTGGAAGGCTCAGGTGTGTCTTTAATGTTGTCTTCTATAGCTGTGTGTTGGAAAGCGGAAACTAACAATGAGAGAGAGAGAGAGAGAGAGAGAGAGAGAGAGAGAGAGAGAGAGAGAGAGAGAGAGAGAGAGAGAGAGAGAGAATACCATGACGATGAAAACGTCGCACAATCAGTTATTGAAGATCAAAATAGAATAATTTGATATGAAAACATTCCATAAACAGTCATTGAGAATCTAGAAAAAATAATCTGATGATGGAAACATTCCATTGTCAGTCATTACGAATTCCAGATATTCTTTGATGATGTAAACATTACGTACTCGGAGACTAGAATCCAAATAAACGTGAAAACGCACATTCAAACTGAAAACGAAATTTTCTCTGAATGGTTGAAGACGTTTGCGCGCACGCACACACACACACACACACACACACACACACACACACATACACACAAACACACCATATCGTATTTCATACACTAAGAGAAAAATTCGGCCACATTGGTGACTTTTATGACTACAAATAGTAATAATAGTAATAGTAATAAACGGCAAACACATTTTTCATCTTATTTTCTGCTAACTTCTCGACTTTTAATATGTGGTCATTTATTTACTGAGTAGAACATTCGCATAGTTCGTCATTCATTCATTGTGTAGGACAGACGCACGAGTAGTTATTCTATCATTGTTTAGGACAGACGTACAGTCGTCATCCATATATTGTGTGGGACAGACGCATAATCATCATTCATTCATTATGTGGGACAGATGTGTGGTTCGTCATTTGTTCATTCTGTGGGACAGACGCATGTTTCGTCATTCATAAATTGTATGGAACAAACGCAGTCATGATTCAAATATTATAAGGGACAGACGCATGGTCTTCATGCATTCATTGTATAGGACAGACTCAATTACATATAGAAATGTATAAATTAATTCATGCATACAAACGAACAGACAAGACTTGTAATGAAAGGCTGGTGTTGTATTTGTTTGATCCTTCCTGACGCTGTAGTTAAAATATCAGTATGTCCTGTAATATGTCTACTCGCAAGTCTCGTGCCAAGACTACAATTAAATCTCATATGACATACCACAACAATTACAGCATCCAATCTGAAAGACAATATGAATTTTTTAAAGAATTTGACTCTGAAATGCAGTGATAGAATAAGAAGATTTTTTTAAACATACTAAGGCTATGTCAAGATATCTGAGTTTGATTTACGGCATAATTGATGAAGGATAATCACAGGTGTATGACTAAAAAATTTCAGGTATAACCTTTAGATTTTCCATTGACTTACTGACACGCACAAGGCTGCGTTATTACATCCAAAGTGTTATGTCACGCAAGAATTTATGTTTTAAAGACATCGTAAACATCCTACTCTGAACAATATAGTTTACTGTTGTCATGGCTACCTGCATAAACAGAGTTTGACATTATACAGTTCTAACCTTTACCATTGTGCCTTGGAATAAAATATAATGTTAAAAGATATAAATGTTACAAAAAAGAAATTCATGAATTGAAAATAAATGTATACTAAATTAGACGGACAAGATTAGGATGTCTGTATTGTTACGTGCTTAGGCTCGATTAAACAGTACCATAGAAAGAATGAAAATAACAAGCTTGTAAAAACTTAATAAACAATTTATTGAGCACAAATATTTTCCAAAAAAGAAAAATAAACTTACGGTTTTAAGAATCAGTTCCATAATTAATCCAAAAATAATTCAAAATATAATCCACTAGTGAAATTGCAACAGTCCTGATAATAAATTGTCCTAATAATTTCCTAGTTCGAATCTTGGTGGAGCATCCAGATGGAAGACGATGTCACGTGATGAAGTCAGTTCTGATCTTATGAAATTAAATGAGCACAATTGTTTTTCAGATAAAAAACAAAATAAATCCTCTTGATCCAAACAAATTGAAATAATTTCCAGTACAGAAAATATAAAATAACTCAAAACAACACAATTTAATATTCTAAGAGCCCAACGTCTACTAAATAGTTCGCTCCAAAACATAATTTATATGCCTGTTTTTACGTAAATAAGGAAGGGGTCACATGATCTTCTAGAATGTTTACATCAAATTTACGTTCAAAACATCTCGTGCACACCGTATGACCCAGATGAGAATCAGTTATTTTTACTCTCAAGAACTAAAACATCTGGTGTTTATTTGAAGAGTACAGGTCATCTCACTTTTTAAAAACAAATATCTCCCAATGAATGAATTTTAAACTTAAAATGTCAAATTTGAATCTGACAAACAAACAATTAAAACAAAAATAAATGACTTAAATCAAATATACGTAACACCTTCCCCAATAAAATGAAAAGAAAGGTTCATATGATAAAACTTTCTTTTTACTACAAACCAATTTACACCTGAGGTTAAAAGAACTCGTATAAATTACACAGTGTATATGATATAATATATTGTTATGCTAGGGAAAGAATGTCTGCTATTAAATTATCTTTTCCCTTGATGTGCCGGATGTCACAATTATATTCCTGCAATAACAAACTCCACTTTAGTATTCTTTGATTTTTATTTTTCATCTTGCCGTTGAAAGTAAGGGGGTTGTGGTCACTAAAACTATAATCGAAGAAGGATCTGAACTAAGATAAAATTCAAAATGTTGTAAAGCCAAAATCAATGTCAAACATTCCTTCTCGATAGCTGAATTATTTATCTGGTGTTTATTTAATTTCTTTGAAAAATAGCACACTGGATGTTCAATACCATTTTTTCTTCTTGAATTAAAACTGCTTAAACACCATCATCACTTGCATCGAGAGATAATTTGAAAAACTGACTGAAATTTGGAGCTGCAAGAACTGGTGCTGTTTCATGTATGGCTTTAACTTGTCAAAAACCTCCTGACATTTTTCAGTCTAGAAGAACTTGTTCTTCTTCTTCAATAAATTTGTCAGGGGTTCTACAAAAATTGAAACAAAATTTCCGATAGTATCCGGTCATACTTAAAAATCGCATCAGTTGCTTTCTATTTTCAGGCACGGGGAATTTAGAAATATCCTCAACCTTAGCATCTATTGGTGTAACTTGTCCATGTCCCACAAGAAAGTCACACCAGCATGGCATAACCCACTTTTAGATAAATTAACTGTCAAACATTCATCAGTGAGTCTGTCAAAAAATTTTCGAATTGTTGCTAGATGTTCAATCCAGGTGTCGTTGAAGATGATGACGTAATCTATATAGGCATCACAATTTTCTAGCCCAGAGGTGATCATATTCATGAGACGTTTAAATGTACTTGGTGACCCTTTCATCCCGAATAGCATTACTTTATATTGGTAAAGTCCATATGGAGTCACCAATGCAGAGATTTCCTTTGCTCTTTCCGTTAGTGGAATATGCCAAAATCCTTTCAGAAGGTCAAATTTGGTGACATACTTGGCATTCCCGATTTTATCAATACAATCGTCAATTCTTGGTAATGGGAATGAATCTGTTTTTGTCACACTGTTTACCTTCCTATAATTAGTGTACATACGGAAAGTTTTATCTGGTTTTGGCATCACAATTTTCTAGACCAGGGGTGATCATATTCATGAGACGTTTAAATGTACTTGGTGACCCTTTCATCCCGAATAGCATTACTTTATATTGGTAAAGTCCATATGGAGTCACCAATGCAGAGATTTCCTTTGCTCTTTCCGTTAGTGGAATATGCCAAATTCCTTTCAGAAGGTCAAATTTGGTGACATACTTGGCATTCCCGATTGTATCAATACAATCGTCAATTCCTGGTAATGGGAATGAATCTGGTTTTTTTCACACTGTTTACCTTCCTGTAATCAGTGCACATACGGAACGTTTTATCTGGTTTTGGCAGCACAATTTTCTAGACCAGAGGTGATCATATTCATGAGACGTTGAAATGTACTTGATAACCCTTTCTTCCCGAATGGCATTACTTTATATTGGTAAAGTCCATCTGGAGTCACAAATGCAGAGATTTCCTTTGCTCTTTCCGTTAGTGGAATCTGCCAAAATCATATCAGAAGGTCAAATTTGGTGACATACTTGGCATTCCCGATTTTATCAATACAATCGTCAATTCTTGGTAATGGGAATGAATCTGTTTTTGTCACGCTGTTTACCTTATTATAATCAGTACACATAAGGAAAGTTTTATCTGGTTTTGGAACAAGTATGCATGGTGAACTCCAATCACTTTTACTGGGCTCGATAAAATCAATCTCCAGCAAATATTAAATTTCCTTTTCTTAAGTATTCCTCTTTCAATGGATTCATCCTGAATGATGTAGTTTGACAGGTTTGGAATTTACAATTTCAACGTCATGACAAATTTTGTTTGTCCTTGTAGGAACATCTAGAAATAAGTGCTCATACTCAAATAATAACTGTTTAAGTTCATTTCTTTCTTGCACTTGCAAATGTGAAAGCTTCTGGTCTAGATCTTTCATAATTTCTGAATTTCGTCATTTCAATATCATGATATATAATCTGATGATATTCCTTCACTTAGTGGGACAGGCACAACTAAATTAATTAGATGCTTAACATGGCTATCTCTTTCAATATACTCTTTGAGCATGTTTATATGGAAAAGTTGTTTTTGTTTGCGCCTCCCAGGATAATTTATGATGTAATTAAAGTCATTAATGTTCCTGTCAACTGTGTAGGGACCATAATATTTGGCCTGAAGAGGATTTTGTGGTATTGGTAAGAGAGACAGGACTCTATCACCAGGCTGAAAACTCCTTTCCTTCTATTGTTTATCATATCTTGATTTCATTTTCGATTGAGCAGAATGCAGATTTTATCTTGCAAACTCACAAGCCTTTGACAACTTGTATCTAAATTCGGAAACATAATCAAGAAGATTGATCCCTGTATCTTCATTAGAGAGAAGTTTCTGTTTCAATAACTTCAATGGTCCGCGCACAATGTGTCCAAAAACCAGTTGAAAGAGACTGAAGTCTAAAGATTTTTGAACTGATTCTCTAACAGCAAACAATAGTAAATGAATGCCTTCATCCCAATCTTTATCCGTATCAAAACATTATGATCGGATCATATTTTTCAAAGTCTGATTGAATCCTTCTTATGCCACTTGGCTCTCTGGGTAATAGGCAGAAGATTTGAATTGCTGAATGTCCAATTCATACATAACTTGTTGGAAAATTCCAGACATGAAGTTTGAACCTTGATCAGACTGAACAGATTTGGGAAGACCATAGTGAGTCAAAAACTTTATCAAAGCTTTTACTATTGTTTTAGATTTTGTATTCCTTAACGGAATTGCCTCTGGAAACCTTGTTGACTCACACATAATGGTCAACAGGTATTGGTTACCTTACTTGGTACACAATCTACCATAAATCTACTAAATGGTTCGTCAAAGGCAGGAATAGGTTGTAGATGAGCCTTAGGTATCTTCTGATTGGGTTTTCCTACCATTTGACAAGTATGACAAGATATATAGTGTTTGGCAACATCACTTTTGATTTTTGGCCAATAGAAGTCAATTAAGATCCTGTGATAAGTTTTATTATTCCCTAAATGACCAGCCAAAGGAGTTTCATGGGCCAGATTAATTATTTGCTGTCTGTAAGGTTTTGGAACTATTATTTGATAATTCACCGACCACTCATCACCAGCAGGTACCTGGAGATGTCTCCATTTTCTCATACGAATTCCATTTTTAATGAAATAACATAAAGGAATTTCAGTGGCTTCAGTTTCACTGATTACCCTTTGAAACAAACAGGAGATCTAATGATATTTTTCCTGCTCGACGACAAGTAATTGTCGTTAACACCCTGATTACAATAAGAGAATGAGTTGTTAAAAGAGGATCACTATAATCAATACCTTCTGATTGATCCAAACAAGGAGTAAAAGTGACCTCATCAAAAGCCTGACCTATACACGTGTCAGCTAAAGGAATACTGCCTCCATGCACATCATTATCAAGAGATTTCTTTGCCATAGCTCTGGTAACTGAACAAGCTTGATATATATCAGAGAATTCCATTTAAATTGGATCAACTTTCTGATCCAGATCAGGCTTGTCAGTTACAAGCGGATTAACCACAACCTTGTCTCCAGCTAAGTCGTTGCCTAGTAATAAATGAATGCCCTCAACGGGTAAAACCAATACTGTTCCAACTGTCACAGGTCCTGACACTAAGGCTGATGACAAATCTACACAATGGAGAGGAACATTAACAAAGCCGCACTCTACTGCTTCAATAAGAACACTTTCATTAGAATAAGACTTCTCAGAAAAAGGCAAAGTACCTGTCAATAAAAGACTCTGAGAAGCTCCTGTATCCCTTAAAATTTTAATAGGGGTGGGATTGACTGAATCACCCATAAGTGATATAGAACACTTCGACATGAATGGTTCATAATTCTCCTTAAAATCAGACTAGGATTTATTAGACCCAACAAATGTATTGCTTTCAATACATGACCGTGACCGCGACCTCTTAGAAATAAGAGCATTTGTAACAGGACGGTCTTGATTCTGATGCTTATTTTTCAATTTGTAGCAATCAAAAATAACGTGTCCTTTTCTCTTGCAATGGGTACACGTCGAAAGAAACAAGGATCTGGAATCAAGCTTCTCTGAAGTTTGAGTTTTGAAAGTTGTGCAAGTTTGAGTTTTAAAGAGGCTGGTATTAAGCTGAAATACTTTTCTGCCAAAAGACTGTTGAGTAGAAATCTTGTTAGCAAAAGGAACTTTATGTGTCAAAGAATATTCGTCAGCAGCTCGAGCAGCATTCTCCAAGGTTTCATTCCTATGTTCATCAAGATAAGATTGAACGTCACTATGGACACAGTTTTTGAACTCTTCCATTAATATAATTTGCTTGAGATTTTGATAATCTTGTTCAACTTTCTTGGCTAAGCATTATTTATCAAACAACTGCTCTTTTTCTCTAGCAAATTCGACATGAGTTTGTCCAGCTTCTCTTCTGTAATTTCTGAATTTTTGCCGATAAGCTTCAGGGACTAACTCATTAACCCTTAGAATGCTTTCTTTAAAAACATCATAGTCAACACTTGTGGTGAACAAACAGTGAAGTGTAAATCTCACTAGCCTTACCAGTGAGTACAAATTGCAATTACTCAGTACAATGCTCTCTTGGCTACTTTAAATTTTTTGCAACATTTTCAAAACGAATGAAGTATTTGTCTACTTCATTTTCTCTGCAAGAGGGCACTATTCTAATATTCCTTATTAAATCAAAACTGAAATTTGGATTTGAAGTATGAGGGTGTTTTTCACTTGCCAGCTTTATTTCTTTCATTTTACACTGACATTCCATTTCTTCCTTCTCTCTCTCTATCTTTATCGATTTGTTTTTCTTGTAACCGAATGTGCATCTGCTCTTTATGTAATCAAATTTGCCTTTCTCTCTCCTCTTTGTCATATTGTAATTGTTTTTCTTTCTCCCTTTCCTGAAATTCCAGCTTCTTCAGCTCTAATTCCATCTTGAATTTTAATTCTAATTTCTTTATGTTAATGTCAGAGTCTGATGCAGACTTCCTGACCGAAATCAAGCACTTTTTTTCAAAACATTCTTTTCTATCAAATATTGGACCAAAATCTTTTTGATATCTTGTTTCGTTAAAGAAGCCTTGGCTTCAGAAAGATCATATTTTCTGGCAAGTTGAATCATCTCATCTTTTTTAAAAGATCTAATTGCTCGTGAGTATGATTAGAAAGAAATATTTCTACTTTAGATGTCATTTTAATACAAACTTGTCAATCTCACTAACGATTTTAAAATAAATTCAAAAATTAGGGAAATTCAAATTTAAAAAAAAAAATTCTGAAACAAATTCTAGCCAAATTCCAGTTGATCCCAATCCCGGACGAGCCCCCAATTTCTATGTTACGTGCTAAGGCTCGAATAAACAGTAACATAGAAAGAGTGAAAATAACGAGTTTGTAAAAACTTAATAAAAAATTTATTGGGCACAACTATTTTCCAGAAATCAAAGTTAAACTTACGGTTTTAAGAACCAATTCCAAAATTAATCCAAAAATAATTCAAAATATAATCCGCTAGTGAAATTGCAAAAGTCCTGGTAATAAAATGTCCTAATAGTTTCCAGTTCAAATCTTAGTGAAGCATCCAAGATGGAAGACGATTTAGCGTGATGAAGTCAGTTCTGATCTGATGAAATTCAATGAGCACAATTGTTTTTCATGTTAAATAACAAAATAAATCCTCTTGATCCAAACGAATTGAAATAATTTCCAGTACAACGTAATATAAAATAACTCAAAACAATACAACTTAATTTTCTAACAGGCCAACTTCTACTAAATAGTTTGCTCCAAATCATCATTCATATACCTGTTTTTACGTAAATAAGGAAGAGGTCACATGATCTGCTAGAATCTATAGAACAAATTTAGATTCAACAAATCCATATGACCCAGATGAGAATGAGTTAATTTTACTTTCAAGAACTAAAAATAGAAAGATGTTTAGAACAAGTCTCCATAATGTCCTTGGAATCAGCCAATCATTTTAAAAGCTTGTTAACAAACTCTGAAGCAAGATCAGATATGAGGTCGACATCTGGTGTTTATTTGTAGAGTACAGGTCATCCTACTCTTTTTTAAAAAAATATCTCACAATGAATGAATTTTAAACATAAAATGTCAAATTTTAATCTGACAAACAAACTTTTAAAACAAAATTAAATGACTTAAATCAAATATACGTAACAGTATTATCACCCTAAAAAGTTTTTTGTTAGTGTATCTTTGAAAGGCTCTCCATATACTTGTCGGAGATACCCAAATATGAACAGGCAGCATAACTGTCTTAAAAAATATCATCTACCACAAAAATACAACATTTCTCCACTTCTATAATGAATGCTGATTGTGGCCATAAATAAATTGTATGTATAAGTATGTATGTATGTATGTATGTATGTATGTATGTATGTATGTATGTATGTATGTATGTATGTATGTATGTATGTATGTATGTATGCATGCATGCATGCATGCATGCATGCATGTATGTATGTATGCATGTTTGTATGTATGCATGTATGTATGTATGTATGTATGTATGTATGTATGTATGTATGTATGTATGTATGTATGTATGCATGCATGCATGTAAGTATGTTTGTATGTGTGTATGTGTTTGTGTGTGTGATTGCGTGTGTATGTGCGTGTGTGTATGTATGTAGGTAGTAGGTAGGTAAGTAGGTAGGTACCAATTAGGTGCCGTTTCTAAAAGTGCTACAATGTGCTGGCTCCCATGCATAAAGTGATATATTTATGAAATGCCATAGCGTCTTAGTTTTCACTTAGAATCAGCATGAAGCAATTTTACAAACTCCGGTGTCCAAATACCACGGTTCTGTTTATTCCAACTTGTACAATACAATTTAAAGTAATGGTATGGGAGTCACAAGTATAGTAATGAGAACAGTCATTGGTACCACTGACGTGTATGATAATACCAAAGTACCATAACAAATCCATTTGTACCACTCACTTGTATCGTAATACTCCAGTGCCATACAATAGCCTACTGTGCCTCTCTTTCAGAAACTGACTCAGTTCCCTACCAACTGTGTTCAACAATTGATCTCTGTTCAATAAATCAGTCAACCCTTCAGAAGTTTTCACCGCTCTGCCGCATTCAATCCATCGCTGAAAATAGTTCATTATTATAACGATGAACTGACCAAAAATTTCTCCCTTCTCGGGCTTGCTATACCTGAACCTTTCACGGAAGCCTTGTTCAGTGAGTTCGTACCTTTTTAGAAGTGCTTCCTTCAAGACGTCGTAAGTAAATACATCGTCGCTAGGAAGTCGAGAGTACATATCAAGTGCTTTACCTTTTAATAATGCACTAAGATGCAGTGCCCAGACATTGCGAACCCACTTCTGGTTCTCAGCATATCGCTCAGATCGATGAAGATTGCTATCCATGTTATCTTTTTCATTGTCGAAGGTGGGGAATTTAGGACCCTTTAATTTGCTAGAGGCAGAAATGTGTTCTCCTTTTCTAGCTGTTGCTAATTCTACATTACGTTCATAATTTCTTTGTTTTAATCTTTCTTCTATCTCTAAAGCGTCTAACGTTGCCTGTTTTTCTCTTTCTATCGTTCTATATTCTACCTCTTTAAGCAGTTTTATCTTCTCCCTCTCTGAATCCCTTTCCCATTCTATCATTTCTTGTTCGGCCTGTTTTTCTAGTTCTATCTTATCCTTCTCTAATTCTATCCTTCCCCTTTCGGCCTATTTTTCTAATTCTATCTTTTCAATTTCGACCTCTTTTTCTAGTTCTAGTTTTCTTTTTCAACAGCTATCCTCCTTTCTTCCGCTTCCCTTTCTAGATCTACTTTTCTCATTTCGGTTTCTCCTTTAATCTTTGGTCCCTCTCCCTTGCCTTTTCTTCCTGAAAACAAAATTTCCTTAAAGGTTCTCACTCATACCCAAGTTCTTTGTCTAAGGCAACTAAGTCCTTAAGGGATGACACGACTACTAGTAATATAACAAATATAATATTTAAGACTAGACTAACCTTAACTTCCGATGAAGGCAACCAAAACAATACTTTGTATGTGTTTATACTGGACCCACCGACATAGCAAAACTAACTAAAATAACCACTAACTTGAACATTATCTTGTCAAGAAGTTCACGTTCAAATATAAACAATAAGTGAAGACTTTTACAAGAAAGATGATGACGATTCACTTAATCCAAAGACCCACATTTGACACCATTGTCGTAGAATTGTAACCGGTATTGGATTAAATGAACAACTCATCACAATGTGTGAAAGATGAAAATGTATTAACTTGATTAGTAAAGAATGATATTAAAATACAATGATTCTCACACACTCTCAATATAAATTGATTCAATCCATTCACACTGTACTAACATTCACACATTGAAAATAAACCAATAATATATCTCTCTGATACACAGTTTCAAGAAACCTCAATTTCAAATAATATTACACACTAAAATATTTATATAGTTTCACGTATAAACTAGGCTTGGGATTCAAACAATCTCAAGTTATCAGATACTTTACAAATGTTATGCAGTGTGAGTAAGATTCTCAAATCTCCTGGAATTCAACTACGATTCAAAATAATCCCATGTAAATACAAATATACCAATTTAAACAACAATTGGAATAGACATATGCTTCTTGACCCTTGTACAGTCGCACGATTTATCCACCGATAAACCGCACAGTTTTACCACGTTCCTCGGGTTGACCCACTCATGTATCAGTCGCTCACCCCCTTCATGGATCCACTACATGTACAGTCAGTCATTCGTACCTATACACGTACATACAGCATGCAACACTATTGTATTAGCTACGTCTACAGTCGTGGTTCCACCACATGTACAGACATACGTACGTACAAATAGACATCTAGATAGCTCGTTATATCACCTCGTAAACATGTAGCCACGTAACGTCGTAACCACATTAAGTCGTAACCACCTCGTAACCACCTCGTAATCTTGTAAGCTACAATAAAAACAAACTGGTAATAATAAGGAGTTCTGGAAAATACTATCACACTAAACTCTTAATACATCTTGAAATTCGCAGTTCAAAACGTTTTCAATATGCGTTGTAACAAATGAATCACTACACGATAT
The DNA here is from genome assembly GCA_029339505.1 of Unio delphinus. NCBI lineage: Eukaryota > Metazoa > Mollusca > Bivalvia > Unionida > Unionidae > Unio > Unio delphinus. The sequence continues at coordinate 13,227,240 of JAQISU010000029.1, read as the reverse complement.
GACAATACAAACTCAATAAACTTATATCAAATAAAATATAAAGTTATCACACACCCCTATGGCTTTTAAAATTATCACGTGAAAATACGTGCTCTCTTCACTAGATCCAAAAGATCACTGTGTCGATTATACCTTAATCTTGCTCAATTCGTAGGGTAGTGAGTAATATTTACGGTAATAATCAGTCATTGAAAATCAAGAGAGAATACCATGATGATGAAAACATCCATTAATCGGTCATTACGAATCCAGATAAAATAATATGACGATGGAAACATTCCATAATTAGTCATTGAAAATTCAGCGAGAATATTTTGACGATAAAAGCATTGCATAATGAGTCTCTACGAATTAGAAATATTCTCTAACGCTGAAAACTATACATAATCACTCTTTACGAATTCCAGATATTATCTGATGATGAAAACATTCTATAATCAGTCATTACGAATTCCAAATATTCACTGATGATGTAAACATTGAATAATAAGTCATTACGTTATCCAAATATTATCGTACGATAAACACTTTACATAATCAGTTATTAGAAATTAACAAAAGTATCGGATGATGTAATTCATTTCATAATCAGTCAGTACGAATTCCAGATAATTCTGATCATGACAACATTGCATAGTTGGAGACTAGAATCCAAAGACACTTGAAAATGCATATTTAAAATAGAAAATAAATTGTATATGAATGTTTGAAGATGTTTCCAGACACACACACACAAACACACACACCATATTATTTAATACACTATGAGACAAATTTGGCAACGTTGGCAACTTTTATTAATGCAGATAGTCTCATAATAAAATTTGAACACCTTTATCGTCTTATTTTCTGCTAACTTTGCGATTTTTAAACTGTCGACATTCCTGTACTGTGTTGAACAGTTGCAGAATTCGTCATTCATTCATTTAAAAGGACAGATGCACGATGAGTCATTTATTCATTGCGTAGGACATAACCACGAGTAGTAATGGATTCATTGTGTAGGACATTGTATGGGACAACACATGGTAGTCATTCATTCATTAGATGGCACAGACGTATAGTTAGTCATTCATCAGTTGAAGGGAACAGACGCAAAGTCATGATTCATTTATAGTCAGGGACGGACGCATGGTCACCATTCATTCATTGTGTAGAACAGACTAAAATTACATATATAAATGTATCAACTCATACATGCATACAAACTAATAGACAAGAATAGTTATGAAAATATGTTGTTTTATTTAATGGATTCTTCCTGACATTGCAGTTTAAATATCAGTATGTCCTGTAATATGACTATTCGCAATTATTCTGCCAAGATTGCAATGAAATCTCATATGACAAGCCACAACACGTACAAAATCCAGTCTGAAAGACGATATGGATTTATAAATAATAATGAATATAAAATGCCGTGCTAGAATAAGAATTTCTTTTTAAACATACTAAGGCTATGCCAAGATATCCGAGCTTGATTTACGGAGTAATTGATGAAAGATATTCACAAGTGTATGACTAATACATTCCAGGCATAACCTTTCGATTTTCCATTGAAAATTTTACACGCGCAAGGCTGTATTATTATATCCAAAAGTATTATGTCACCCAAGTTTTATGTTTTAAGACAGGTAAAATATCCCACTCAGAACAAGATATTATGTTTTATTGGTTACCTGCATAAACAGAGATTGACAATAATACATTCAAACTAAAAAGAAAGTTTCTATGAAAATAATTTCATTGTCGGGCTGTCAGGATCAGCAACATAATTTCATTGTCAATCACAACAAAGTAATTTCACTGCAGGGCTGTTAGAATCAGCAACATGGTTTTGTTGTCAGTTACAATAAAATAATTCCGTTGTTGTGTTGTTGGATGAGCCGCCGATATGATCAGTAACATGTCTTAGTGATCTAAAATTTTCAACGGAAAAAAAAATAATTATTTTACGCCGCGGTCAATAATTAATTGTATAATTATTTTTTGTGGCTGTGTTTCCATCTGATGAAGTATGTTTACAAATATTTCGAATTGACGGTGATGATCGTGATTTAATAGAAGGTGACCAGGGACTCATAGGCTCAACATGGTGTTTTATTTCTCCGAATTCTACTTGGTGGAGTTTTTAGATAATCAATCTAAAGGCATCTTCGATTATATCATTAATAGCCAATTGACATATAATCAAAAATTAGAAATAGAACATCATAACATGGAAGTTAATTTATTAGATACAGGTATCGAACAATATTACTTAATAATCAATTGGGAAATTGTAGGGAAACGTCATCAGATTGAGGTTAAAAGAAGAAATATTATTTTTGATGAAATGAGGCAAAGATTCTTCAAAAAATCTGACGATCAGAAATCTGACGATAACTCATTAACCAATAAAATCAGTTTTATTTTTTAATGTGATCATTTGCCACGGGAACCTATTAAACACCATGCAGCACTACCGAATTCTATTCACGCAGCTTGTATACGACATGGAATATATTTACATGAAAATAATTGCATTGAATTTAGTAAATCTCGAGCGATCAAATCAAGCTCAGCAGGGATATATTTTATACTCATTTGCACCAACAGCTCCTCCTGGATTTCTAATCATTGAGGATCCAACTAATCCGGTCTATATGAGATGTCATAATGATTTGTTAACGAGAATCAATTTCAAACTCGTTGACCAATCCAATAATCTGATTGAATTTACGAGGCGAGGTTTTACAAAATAGTCTGTTTGTGAAATCGTAAAACATTGTTAACCCGTAGCAGCAGAGGGTGTGAAGCCAACGACATTGGCGTCCTTTTTTGCTTCTATTAAGCATTTACGAGGAAGCCTCGGTTTGCCGAATCGACGCCTACAAAAATTATCGGATTCGCCCCCACTGCTGCTGGATATGAATTATAAAGATTTTGTCTTGTGATCAGAATGGCCTGTTTATTTCATCATTCATATGCAGCTTGTTACATGTCATCCATTACTTCAAATATTCAGTCTGAACAAAATATAACTGTTTTCATTCCTTTCCTTCGTCTTCGTCTACCAGTAAAATATTTATAATATTGATTACAAACTGTTGCTTAAGTTTGAACAGAAGACAATGAATAATATAGATCAAACCAAATTAATTCATAAAGTTTGTCTTGTTTCACATACGAACAGAACATTAAGGAAATAAGATTTTACACGGTTTAATTGTTTATATCTTTCCAAATGCGGTCGCTTTGTCATGGACACGGGGGATAATGGTATTGGAGTTCACGTGACCTCGTACTATGGAGTGCAAGGCAAGGATCATATGAAGATTATTCTAGAAATCATCTCTCACGCATGATATATGTCACATGACCTCATATATTGGAGTGCAAGGCAATGATCATTTGAAGATTATTCTATACATCATCTCTCACACATAATATGTGTCACATGACCTCGTACATTGGAGTGCAAGGGAATGGATCATATGATGCCTATACATGTATATATAATCTGACATAAGTATACGACTCCTATAAAGGTCTATGCAACCTGACACGACTTAATGACCTCTATATCTGTCTAATCAATCTGACACGAATCAATGACTCCTATATTTGTCTATATAACTATAAAATCTGACACGATTCAATGACTCCTATACACGTCTATACAACCTGACACGACTCAATGACCTCTATATGTCTATATAATCTTATGCAATTCAATGACTTCTCTAAAGATCGTATTTAAAATGACAAGATTAAATGACTCCTTTAAAGGTCCATTTACTCTGACATGGTTCAATCACTTATTTATATGTCTATTTAATCTGACACGATTCAGTGACTCAGTTAAAGGTCTATTTGATCTGACACGAATAAATGACTCATTTATAGGTCTAATAATCTGACACGATTAAATGACTTCATTGTCTGTCTACATAATCTGACACGATGATACATATATGCAATATTACACGATTCAATGACTTATATATCTTTCTATATGACTTGACAAGAGTCAATGACTCTTATATATGTCTATATAATGACAGCTAAGGATAGGACAATTATATTTTTAATATAATTTAAACTAGCATGTCTAAAATAACATGGAATTTTGTTCTGGAAACTGCACTTATCTTTACTAAAACATCTATATTTCCATGTTCACGCTGTTTCGGGATAAGATCTATTCTTTCTTGCAATAAGATCTATTTACAGAGGTTAGCGCATTTTCCTCGAGGAGACGTACTATTACTACTACTGCCCTTATGATATGAAAGATACAAAAAAGGTCATGACTGTTATCATCCAAATGTACGAGGACCATCTGTATCGTCCAAGCAAATTATATGTCACGGTTGCTATCATCCAAATCTATAAGGATCATCTATATCGTTCATGTAAATTATATATCATGGTTTTTATCATCCAAATGTACAAGGGCCATCGATATCGTCCTTATGATCCGAATTTACAGGAACAATCCATATTGTCATTACACATTTAATATTGTGGCTGGAATCATCCAAATCTACAAGGACTATTTATATCGTCCATGCAAAATATGTCATGGCTGTTATCGTCCGAATTCACAGGGACCATTTTATCATCATTACACTTTTTATAATGTGTCCAAATCTACAAAGATCATTTATATCATTTTTGCAAATTATATTTCCTCGATTTTAGAAATGAAGTTTTGATGGAGATAATATTAACAAATACATTAATAGGAAAGTTGTGCTGCAGTTGGTGGTTGAAATGGTGATAGTGTTTCATTTATTCTGAACCATTAGTGATGTATCACATGAAGAGCGGTCTAATATGTTATCGTAATCACATATATTATAGGAGACAGCCCATAAGTCATGTACACTAAGACTGATAAACCACGTGGTCTCAAACCGCGTGCAGAGTATGTTCGATACGCCATGTGGTCTCTGGCATGTTAAATAGGCCCGCTAAGCACTCGTGCATCTTTTTAGGAGGCGTATAATGAAGGTTACATAAAAGATAGTTCAATGATACACGATATTAATGTTCATAAATTTTGTGTCGTTTTTCATACAACAGCTGTACTTTACACAAATTAGGTTTGAATATTGCATAAGTAAAATTGTATATGTCACGTGTTAGGTATTCCGGCAACTTTAAATTTGAAAAACAAATGTCATCAGTTTTTAATTATTTAGTAGATATGTTAATTTGTTAAGTACATTCATTTCTTTGTAAGACTTTGAATCATCAAGAGAACGGCCTATTTCTGTTTTTCTCATGTCTTCTAAATATTTTCTAGTTTTTGAGCAATTGTTTTTAATATTTAGCGGCCACACTCTAATCTTGAGCATATACTCTCTCTCTCTCTCTCTCTCTCTCTCTCTCTCTCTCTCTCTCTCTCTAGAAACGTGATAAACAATGCGACTAAAGACAATCGAACACCAATATCTGTTAATTCGATTTGTTAAGCACCTATTCAAAATAAAACAGACGGCACCATTGAATCGCAGTTGAATCGTTCTGCTCGTTCAGGTTTAAAAATGTATTGTATTTCTCAATTAATTGAATTCTTATCCCTCGACGAAGTTTCAAATGAGAACAGGATGGTAACTGATTAAAGGTTTAAGGGGTTATGTTTTTTTTATTATTGTTCCTCATTTAAGAAATACATAACTTGAAGCATTGGTAAAATTGAAAATTGCTAATACGAGTTTAGTCATGTAATTGTCGATATATTTATCTTTAGAATATTTCATTCGTTAATAATGGTCCCTTTCACTTCTGAATACTTTATTCAAGGTCTGACATCAAGATTAATAGCCAAAATAAAATAAATGATTCAAATTTGTTTTATGTCAAATTTAAAATAATAGTTAAAAAATACACTGAAATAATGTTTAAGTTAATCAGACAATCATGAAATAAAAATAAAAAAAATTAGATAATGAATTAAACATATTGTCTTGTTTCAAGTTCTCAGATTCTACAACTCATGGTAAGTTGTACACCACTATGGTAGCATCCTCAGATATGGGAGGTCGAGGGTTTGAACCCCGGTTAATCATACTAAAGAAAAATACTAAATGGAGGAGCTGCCTAGCTAGACGCTCAGCATTAAGAGGTCAGTGTTCGGGCTCGTCGGTTTGGTGTCAGGATAATGTAACTGGGTGGGACATCATGCTACATGCATGCTGTATAATACCTCTGTACTAGACATCACACTGCCACACTGTCTTTCATGTATGTCTTTGGATTCAGTGCACGCAGGATTCTCATAATATTTTGCCCAAGCACATGACCCATGGTTACCTAATCTTCATCCGCCAACGTGACCTGTATTTCATGTATGGTTCATGCTCGTGAACTACATTGTGTACAGCATGAGTATACTCCATGACATAATCAATTCGTCCATTGAATCATAACAACTAAAAATTATATTGCATAATGCTCTCGCTGAAAACAATTTTTCAACACGAATAACGACATCGACGAAAGGCCATCACACCGAGTTTCCAAATAGCGTGCGATCATTCGTAATTGGTCAGTTTATGTCAGGAAAGATTTCATTGTTATTAAATATTATCATGACTGGTTCACTTGGAATACAGAGTATTTGATCACGCGATCCCCAAAAGAGCAATTGTTTTACGACGTCCCCAATCTAAAAGTGACTCGACTCAACTAATGATATCGCCAAATAGACATCACGTCGCGTTTTTGACTCCTTTGTTGCTGAATCTTAATAGATATTTCATCATCTGGAATTTTTTAAAAAACAATTATTTCTTCGCGCAATCTGGCGATAAGTCATAGCGTTACAATGTACGTCGCATTTTGAAGGACGGTATTATCTCTTTAAAAGAAAACAATGATTCCTATCTCGGAGCAAATCAAGCGAATTGGGAACCAGCATAAATATCATTGACATCGATGACGCAACAGGCTTCGGCGATTTATATTTGTCGTTGAATAAACTCGTATCCAATGAAATCATGCTTTCACAACAAAAACTCTTTAACGACTATTGTAAATATATTTTAAAAAATACCAGTATGTAAAATTGTACGTGTGATACGCGAACCATTCCAACGTGTCAGAATAATCAGTGTACCGTTAGCTAATTATTGGGATTTTTTTCTAATGATATATTTGAGCATAGTCACGCCAGAGTGAAATAACCAGATTGAAACCTCTCAACGTTATCAATTGGATAAAATATGTATTGGTGATGTCACTCAAGGATTAATCAGACGATCGCAGCGTTGCTGACAAAATTAACGAAAACAAGCTGTGATGTGTGTCGCAGATATAGTAAATTCATACCAATATTACCCAACCTTTTCCTCTAGAACTCAGGGGTGTTACGCCACTCCACAGGCATATAATAAATACACTATATATTTGTTTTTCTTCCTTTCGAAATGAGGGCCGACATTAGCTTGTGTTTCTTGTTATGTTGGAAAGTCCAGCTTAATCCGAAAACCAATGTTCAAATCTTACCCCTCATTTAAACTGTTCTCCACCCACCACTACCCACTCCCCTCCAATACACCCAGTCAGTGAATGCAACGTTGTCTTAGTAACCATATTGATTGTCTTTAAATTGAAATTCTAGCGTAAGAGGTTTCTGAAGTGAAAATTATTTTTTACTGAGCGCCCATTGAGAAACTCCTCAATGTAGTACCTTACTAAAATGTTCAGAGATAACGTTTGTGCGAGTCGTTTTTAATCAAACCATCATCAACCATGTTATATAGTTCTTGTCTACCGTCCAAGTTACAAAATTTATATTAGCAATACATTCGTGTGCACATCGTATACTGTATACATGACCAGTGCCAAACATTTACTAGGGAGACATTTTCTTTAGAGATTTACCGTGTTTTCCACAAACATCAGCATCGATCTGCACGTTGTCTTAAAAGTGTCGACGATACAGTTAATACTAAATAATTTAACAAACCGCTGAATTATATTAATGGATTCAAAAATGTAGCCACATTACAAAATAATTTAATTGTATTAATGAACACAGAAAGTTGTAACCACTATGCAAATGAATCCAATTCTATTAATGGGCCCTTGCATTGTAAATATATAGCAAGTGAATATAAATATATTAATGAGAGACAAATGCAGCGACATTGCAAGTGAATATGATCCTATTAATCGACAAAATACACTAACTACATTGTAAAACGTGAACCTAAAATATTCAACAGTAATGGGAATGTCCTTCTCCCTTTGATGGGTAAATCACATAAAACCAACTGTTCAACGTCAGTGTCGTATACAATAAATATTTTTGTCATCTTTAATTATCCGTCTTTATCGACAAGATACACACAATTCTTAAGTTTTATATTCAGATTTCTCCAGCCTCTTAGTTCTGTCTCAGGCACAACAGTAGATACCGATACTTCATTTTGGTAAAGTGAAGGTAATCACCAGACACAAAGTCTACTAGATTGTATTAGAGCACCTTGATGCATATTAATGGACTGAATGTATATTTTCAGTTTAATTAGAGATTAGACAATCTTTGTTCTATGCGAAGATATATTTAATACACGAATAGATTGTGAGATATCACTAGTCTTAAAGGCATTGATGAATTTATTGACTAAATATGTTGTCATACATGTCCAAAAGGTTGTGGATATTTAATTAAAATTATATACCTGACTTTTGTCATGATTCAAAGAAATCAATAATATGTTTCCTAAACCATAATTGTATACCTGATCTTGATCAGGTGTTCGTTAATCGTGTCTTTAGAAATGAATAATTTTCCAGAACATTATTTTGCGTAATAGTGACAGTCTAGAAATATCGATAAGAGGTTTTTGGCAAAAACTATTCGTTCCTATTTTGTGATCAGACTAGTAGCATAATCACTTATAGTTATTAATATTTAATAAATTTATTTGAAAATTTCATTTGCAAAGTGATGATAGATGTTCTGGACAAAAGCACTAATTTAGGATTGTAAATGCCTCATTCTAAGAAATTCTGGATTATATCATTGTGATACATCAGGGCACTCAAGATTACTAGAATTTATTTGGACACATTCTTCACTTTTGGACTTTGATATGACATCCAGGACTATTAAGAATTTAATTCACATTGTGTATATGTCTTTAAATCTTTACTTTGTATTCAAAAGAAATAAAGTATTCGTGAAATTTTACTCAAATTGTTGGTTTTACGTCAATGTTGTTATATAGTTTAAGATCAAAGATCGGTAAGAAACATACAAGTTGTTTCCTACATTGTATTTACCTTTATACTCCGTTGACAATGATCATGTATGAGTGCCTATGAACATGCACACTTTTGGAGTTATATATTCTGTACAACGGCTGTAAACGTTTAGTTTGTGTGTAAATTGTGATGTCCAAATGCAATGTGGGCAATATGCCAAAACAAAAGGTTAGCAGATATAGCAGATTTAGAGCAAATTCTAGAGATAAAGAATGTAAAAAAAGAAAGGTTATACAGATTGTTCTCTTTTGCTTTATGTAAGCAATTAATACATATTTTTCCAAGATCCAAAATATCAAGATTTCGCTATATCATATCCATCTTTTGTCTACTCCATCAGAAGAACTTGATAACTAGTTTTCTATAGCATTTGTATTTGTAATGAGCATTATTGACCTGGCCATTTGTTTTAGAATTATCATCAGGGGAATCAACGTGTGCTGGTTGCTTTACAATGATGAAATGATGAGGGTGGGGGGATATTGAGTTTCTCGTGTCTGGCCAACAAGATACAGTTTATCCCCACACGTTTTAATAGATTGACATGGAACTTAGAAAATATAATAGTCATCACCTTAATACCATATATCAACAAAGTCAATGTTCCTCTTAAACACGTGTTTGAGAATGTTGTCATTTTGTTAGCTGAATCTGAATCTTGTGAATGAATCAATTCTCATTTTTATGATTTTGTCATGAGACTTTAAGCTTAGAATGGCTTATACCTGATATGCGCAATTAGACAAACCAGTGTGTACTAGGGGTTTCTTAGAGTTGTTGCCCTTTTTGACTTGGTTTTGTGTGTTTAAACAGGATAATTCCAGGAGGAACCACCAATCCATGGGATACTGCAGGCTAGCTTTCTCATACGCATGCTTTGGCTGAGCCAACATTCGAATCCACATGCACGTGAGATCTCCGTTATATATAAAGGCGAGTGTCTTAAACCACTTTGACAACCGAAGCCACTTGTTTACTTGGATCATTCTAGATTTTATGACTGACTATAACTACTCTTATTGTTTTCTAACGATCACTGTGGAATTTAGTAACTGTTGCATCATTATTTCAAGATACTAATAATTAAAAACTACCGTGATTCCAAACATTTCGTTAGAGTAAATCCTCATTTTGTTTTGCAGCTTAATGCATGGCATGACATACTCTTGTGAATGTTACTAGTCTCAGTCGTTTGTGGATTGCGATTAAACTTGACTATACAGGATAACAAATCACTGTGCTGTTGCAATCTAATGCAGGAGTTATTGCATATTATTACACAGTTGGAACACATTACCTAATGACATGAATACAATTTCATACATTCTTGCAGTTTTCAGGTGAATGCAATGAAGCCTTGTGGATATTATGGACTTTATAGAGTGGTTTGCATGTTGAATATTAACTGTAGTCACTTTTTTTGGAAGAGATACAGTACATCGACCGCTCAGCACAGTGGCTGCATTATATGACAAGAACTTATTTCAACTGCGGTGAACAATCACACACTCGTAATCCTGTATGAGCCTCTAATCACATATACCAGATGTTATATAGCCTACATTTATTACTACTGCAGTTATCCCTGATAGCAGTTTATATAAACGTTATTTCTTACTATAGGAGCCTCTGACAGAACATGATGTAATTAACAGTCTGTCAAACAAGCTCACCACATTGTACACAATGATTGTGACAAAGATCCTCAGCACCCGTGGAGCAAAACAGCTTGGAATCTTTTAAGTCCAGTACATATCCGATCCCATGGCCATGAAAGTTGTGGAAGATTTAGAATTGACGACCAAGTCGAGTTGACAGCCTTTCATTGTTTTTCTTATGTTTTGACCCCACCCCACCCTCCTCTGAGTTATTAGGGAGACTTGCTGCAGTGAAGGCTGGGGTGGTAGTGTGACATAAGTCAAACACTTTTAAAAATGAAACCAAACAAGTTCTCCAAATGTATATCACTGAAAATACGAAAAACATCAATAATTGAAGTGGAAATATAATATAAATGTTAAGCATACTTCTCAGAGTGCATTTGTAATGTAGAGTCATTATTCTTTATTGTGAGAGAATACATTTAAACTTTTTCTTGGAAAACATTTTTATATAATTTTTTTATTTTTTTTCAGTTAACAGCATATTCTGTATCACAAAATGCAAATTGGACATCCCGAAAAATAAACTTTGTGACTTGTCAGCATTGTCAATACTTATTTGATTGATTAGTGAAACTAAGTAATAACTCAACTTAACTTCTATTACACGATTTACGAAAGCAATCAAATATATATTTATGATGTCAACAACATTTATAATTATTTTGTAGTTATATCATCTTGAGGTACTTTTGCTTTTAATAGAAATTATATTATATAAGTTGGAATTTATCTTTCGGAAGGGAGAGGTCGTGGGTTTGAATATCGACAAAATCATACCAAAGACTTACAAATTTGGTACTAACAACTGCCTCGCTTGGCGCTCAGCATTCAGAGGTCAGTTTTAGAACTGGTTTCCGGATAATGTGACTGTGTGGTACATAATGTTAGATGTCTGCGGCATGACGATAGAGTGCTGGACATCACACTATAAACTGCTCCACTGCAGTCATCATAGCGATATGACCGAAAGCTTGGTAAGATACATTATAGATTCTAATCACATACACTTATCTCTGACTAACTAACAAATAACCCGTTTACAAAATAAACACCTAGCTACAATAGTGTATTCTCAGCTTTAGCATCGCATAATCAGAAACAGACTATATTCAGATGATAAACCCAACGGGTATGGGAACAATTTTACTCAAAGTCCAAATTAAGACCATGATCATTTGTAGTCCTTTCAATTTTTTTAAGGTTTCAGAAAGAACTGGCCGAGATCAGTAAAATAATCAAAGGACGAAACAACCAGAGAAAGATATCTTATCCATTCTTGGACCCAGAATTTGTTCCGAACTCGATCAGCATTTGAGACGATTTCATTTCATTTTGGTTCATTTTCAATTCCATGTTTTATGTACACTGATTATGTGCACTGTCTGACCTGATTCACACATTTGCTGTCCAATTTATGATGCAATTGCTTGTCGGATACATTCTTCTGATAAACTAGTATCCCAATAAATGTAGATAAAGCCAAAAAAAATGTAGAAAAAGCCAAATAAATGTAGATAAAGGGAAATAAAGGTATATAAGCTTTAGAGAATTGGTACCTGATATTATAATCAAATTAGAATTATAAGACTGTTTCAGGTTATATGGCAAATATTAAAAAAGATTTTTCGAAGACAGCATCACATAAATTCCAAAACCGGATCTAGTTGTATTAGAAATATTTGAATTCATGACACTATTTTATTAGAAAGGCAGATTCCCTTGTCTAGTTCGAGAAGGTATTTGATACAATATCCTTTAATTCATGCTGTTACTTTGGTGATTTAGTGCTAATAATGGAACTAATTTATTTATTTTTACAAAATAGATTCCATTATTACAAACGACAGCTGCAGACATAGTGAACCTATTTCCCGAGTCGTCTTTATGTTTCTTGTTGAATTTTGTGGGAAAATGAGAAGAGGCAATCAAAGAGATGAATGAATTCTTATAAATATATATATAATAATTCAATCAATATGTCGACAATAATATTTAGTTTGTTTGTTGTGAAATATTTCTTAATCAGGTACACAAGTTTTATAGCATGTCAAGGATAAACACTAAGGTAGAAAAAGACTGACAATTTGAATTTAGGTATTATGGAAAACTAATCTTGGACAAACTGCAATCATGAATATTTAAAGTTTTAATTATAATTATTTAAAGTTAGTTTATATTATTTGGTATTTAAACTTATATCAAATAATTCAAGAGATATAAAAGTGCTTAACATCAAATACTTTATTTTGAAAATTTGTATAACAAATAACTGTTTTATTTAGATTCAATCGTTCATTCATTCGCAACAATTCAGCAACAAAATCTGGAGCAAATGTTTTTCTCTTAATAAATTTTATTTTGACGTTAATTGAGAGATCAGGTGAAAGACTCGTTCTCCTATGATTATATGTTTAGAGAAATAAGTATTATTCAAATTAATATCTTTTATAACACTGAAAATCGTTTGGTTGAGAAATCCATGAATGATGAAAATATTAGCATTTCTTTACTGTGCATTATTGTTTACAATATATTTACCTGGTCACATATCACTTACTTATTGTTTCAAAACTGTCACCAAAAATGATTGGAAAAATGTACTTAATTCTTTTCGTGCTTCTAATACGAAGTTAATAATCTGTTTTGTATTAAAGACTCGCATACAAATATTTACCATACCTTTTCAAGAATATAAAATGGTGCATATATTCTTAGATTATTATTGCTGGATAAACAATTACGTGTCTAGACCAGACTAGAAGCAAAATCATTCATGGTTTGATGTATTTGCTGACATTCACGATGTTAAATCAAGGCATATATATTTTAAAATATTGCATCAAATATTTGTATAAAAAACTATTTGTCCATAATACCAACCACATAGATGATAATAAATGAGGTATATGTCAAGTAAAAAGAAATCAGTTGTATCTGTTGATGTGAAAAGGTAAAACATTTATGGAATACGTTAGGACATGGGTTGAAGAAACATTTCTCTTTTAATAAATTGTTTCCAAGCTATAACATTTGGAACAGATTATTCAAAGATTATTTATATTTTTAACTGTTGTATAGACATCTGATGCACATCATACTATGAAGAAACATTGTAAAGTTTTGTTAATCTTGTTCATAGATTAAAGTTGAAAAATGCATTGTAAAAAAAACAGATTAGTAAAAATATTTATTGTACAAAATGTCAGACATGCATTCTATTATGTATATCTATATTATGTGTATTATACTTCATAATATCCAAGGTAAAACAGGTTAGTAAGTATATCAACTTGAGAAATGAAATTGAATGAAAACACAAACAGTATGTTCAACAGACAAAGACAGTGAATATGAAGGGTTGTTATATACAGTAGGTCAAGCAGACCAATGAAATTGGTAAAGGACAATAACTTAAAAAACTAATGAAAATTTCACAAGTCAAATTACAAAGTTAAGATCAGTGGCCCCTGCCAGACTCTACCAATTTTCAAGCTCAAACATATGAAGGGGAGGCGTAGATCATTTTCAAGCGCAATTCCACTACATCATATATTCGGATTCTGCAGAAATGTCCGAAAAGTTATCTACGGGGCGAAGCATACAGTAGCACTCGTGCGAAAGGGCACTGACCATAACGCAATTTGGAGGAAATCCCGCGGATCCACACCCAGATCATGTAAATTATGCCGGTAAAGTCGTTTTAACAAAACTATCATTGTGGATGCCAGTGTTGACTCCAACACTCGGCACAGAAGAACGGTTACTATCATTTATGGATCAAGGAGGAAAATCATTACTGAGTTGGCTAACGACTACTACAGATGTTAAACAGAGCAACGTTGATGGTATATTCATATGGAATCTGGCATCGCGACAAGGTGTTTTAGCTCCGCGTCATATATTTATTGCGTTACAGGATACGACGCGATTAGACAATCAAACATAGCCATATAATATTCGATCAACTTCGATGCGAGGAAGTCTCGCTGAGAATAAACGGACAGCAGGAACCATCTGAGGATATACAACTTGATTACGATCACAACCATATTGCGCGCGTGTATCACAGGTTGTTATCGTATATGGCGCGTGATCAAAATGTCCATACTGGTTTGCAGATATCACAATACGATTTTAGTGCTCTTTATCCAGTCTATTACTTTTCGTTGGAACATCTTGATTTAACAAGACAATCCGTCATTGATATACACTTTAGAGCCCGTGTAACCCATCCTAGAGGTTCAGCAGTTGGCGGGGTACCTGTTATCACTATCCCGAATTATAGAGCGGTTGCTGTCATTCACAGCGATAAATCAATGCTACTCGAAGGTGTTGGCGGAAGAATGAGAGTAATAGATGCACCAGTAGAAAACATGTAGTGTTTTCCAAAAACATGTATTTGAAAATCCTTCGGATTTTTCCATTAGAATCAATCTGTTATTTATAATGTCATATAGTCATATTATTGTTCCATTAACACTCGGTCAACTCAAGAAATTGTAATCAGAATCAGCTAAAAAATGCGGAACAACTATCACGTTGAAACACAATCAGATGATTGGCGGGGCGAATATATTGTCGCTGACAACTAGTCAAGTAAAACACTTCAATGATGCGTTCAAGGAAAAAAAAAGGCGTTCAAATCACTCTCTCTGCGGCTGCGATCAAAAACATGATTAAAACCGGCGGTATATTCCCGTTGTTAGCTGCGATTCCGGCTTTGATTTCAGCAGTGGACCCAGCGGTGGACAAAGCGGCGGAGTTAGGAGCCGTTGGTACCGCGGCAGGAATGGCACTAAAGAAAGCAACTGGGCGAGGATATAAAAAATAGAAAGGGTCTAAGACTACCAGGAACCTTGTATTCATGGTACAGCGGAAAGAGTCTAAGACTACCAGGAACGGTTTATTAACTCGAGAACCGATGGTTCCCATGTCCAATTTTGATTTACTCGACGCTGTTTAAAAGCTCGCGATTAAAAACTTCAGAGGTGTCTTTATGAAAGATCAGTTACCGACACAACCAAACAGCGTTGAAACCGGCATCATTAATCTCGATAACATCACCGGACCCGGAACTCACTGGGTTGCATACGCGATTGATCCACGTGCAATCGCTTATTTCGATTCATATCGATTAGCGCCACCTAAAGAATTTAACCGCTATATAAACCACTTAAAAATCCCTCATTGGTATTCTACGCTACCAACACAACAATTAAATGATCCACCAATATGCGGCAGTGAAGTATTAAATGTTCTTCATGCTATTTCAACTTCTGGAAAACCACCACATGTCGTCGTAAATGAATACACCAGCAATCGCTTTTTAGAGAGAGAGAGAGAGTTTTACAATAACATGATTGATATTTGGGGAAGACCTCTATCAGCTCTGAAGAAACCAACCACAGAAACATCTGCGACCGGTAATATAAAAAAAATAATCGAAGATGAAATAGCTGAAACGTTGAACTTAGCAAGTGTTGACCCCGGGGAAATAGTTATATTTCAAGATCGTCAAGGTAAATTGAAATCTAGTACCGTTTCCCTGGATGATATTTTAATTAAACAACGAGACGCAACCGAAGGCACTATCGCGTTGTTTTCTGATCAGGGTAAACTCAAACCGGGCATACTTGTTTCAACTATCTTGGAACGAATTAACAATATTGACAAGCCGTTACTAGATTTCCTTGGTAATCCTCCAGTGACCACATCAAATCTTACAGCGATAAAAACTTATATGTTGGAACTAGCAACACTTCAAGTCAAATATGCAGATCACGTTGAAAAGTTTACATCATTTCGTAAAAATATCATTGATAAATTCTTTGCAACCACGCTGGATAAAATTGATATAAAAGTCCCGGATATTAAAAAATTCATCGATGAGACGAAAACCTTCATCGAAGAAATCAAAGATGATGTAACGAGGATGATAACAATCATTGAAAAAACAAAAATTCCTCATGAGAAAACCAACAACGCAGTATACACGATTTAATACGGATCATTTGCGTGTACACCTACAAACAAATTAGATATCACTGCAACAGTCAAGGGTATTTATCGATTAACACTAGTGACACCAACTCAATTTAATATATCATCGTCGAGTTCATCTGGGGTCAACAATATGATATCGACGATCATTGACAAGAATACAACCGAACAGTTCACGATATCATCCACTGATAAGAATTTGGCTATGATTTTAGTATCATGGTATGTGGAATTCGTAGCGGATTTTAATAAACAATTAAACCGGTAGCGGTTTTAATTGAAATCGTAAACTGATTTGAGAATAAAATGATAACGTCACAACAATATCGCTATGATCAGGTCAGAGAATTTCAAAATAGACTCAAAACCCTCACGGAGGAGTACCAAATAAAAATAAAGAAATACCGACGAAGAATCACAGCAATTGATCTTACCGTATACTCGGTCAGTGGTGTAATCACCGGAGCCGGAATTATACTCTCCTCGGTGACAATGACTGCCCCGCAAGTTGTTCCAATTTGTATATCCACGGCGACAACAATCGCTGGAATTATTTCGATAATAACAAAAAATATCGTCATGCAGCCAGCGTAAACTGCAAGATTACTTAATTAAATTTAATGTTGTATCAACTGCGTATTCGCAATTATCATCGATGATATCTTCGTCGCTAGATGATATTTTAATATCAGATAGTGAGTTCTCAGCGATGGTAAGTATTTCTGATTCCGCGATGTCGAAATTAGAAATACAACATGAGTATAATAACAATGACAACACCGCAAGAACTACTTCAACGAATAGTGGAGAACACAAACCCAGTACAAACCAGCATGATCTCAATAACCTCAACGATATCCGATAGTAAGTTCTCAGTGATGGTAAGTATTTATGATTCCGCGATATCAAAATTAGAAATACAACATAGTATAATAACGATGACAACGCCGCAGGAACTACTTCAACAAATAGTATAGAATACCGAACCAATTCAACAAATAATGGAAAATACCACACCGATGAAGACCAGCATGATCTCAATAACTTCAACCAATCCTGAATTCAGTGTGAATTTCCCGATTCCGATTCCCGTGAAAGAAATAGCGTTAGCAAAACTACGAATGTACCATAGCTGGCCTAATATTAGGTCGGTAGCATTTGGCTGTCAACAACCGAATAATTCCTTGGTTTTTGTGAATAAGAATAAACCAGATGGAACTCCAGACTGGAACGTTGTTTCGATACCATCTGGGTCATACCAAATCGAACAAATCAATGCTGAATTTCAGCGTAGAATAAAATCTATTACTGGAGCAGAATCGAAAATCGCTATAACGGTTCACGAGCCGACGTTATCATCCGCGATCGAGATAATCTCACTAAGCTATGTCGTAGATATCTACCAAAGTTCTATAAGAACAGTACTAGATTGGCCTGAAATCCCACCTCGAACAGCTTATCAAATACCCGAACCTGAAAAATCTGATTATATCACAGATGTACAACCATATCATGAAATCAACCCATCATATCGAAATGATTTATCCGATATAAAAAATGCAAAAGTAACCGATTGATTTATATTTACCAACAATAATACCATGAAGTGGGATTTTGTTTTTAAAAAAAAAACTTGATTCATTTGTTACCATTGCATTTACGCTAAAATACATTATTGATTACTTCGGTGAGATCAATCAATTACATGAAATATAACTAGAATGACTACAAGTTTCCAAGAGCATCTATCTGATATAACAAAGCCACGTACCGAGATCATAAGACACATTAGAATATTGAATCAGCTTGTATCCGATATGGAATATATCAGCAAATGAATAATTCAAGCAATAATTGTCGACAGTAACGGAGACAAAGAAATATTCCTAACTGGTTACAATATAACAGAGGTCGATTTACCCGATTTCAAGTTTCCTGGGTATAACGCAAATGAACAAAAAAAATCTGTTATTGATCGTATTCAAGAAAACTTTCTTTTGATGCTCAACAAATGGAAACAACAAACAACAATCCTCAAACATAATAATGACCCAGACGGAGACGGGCGGCATATCGCTCCGTTCAACGTGAATATAACCTCGGTGATAGCATTGAATTTAGTTTGTGATGTTATCGAAGGAAGTTATCACATAAATCTCGAGCGATCAAATCAAGCTCAGCAGGGATATATTCTATATTCATTTGCACCAATAGCTCCTCAGGGATTTTTAATCGTTGAGGACCCAATTTATCCAGTCTATAAATTTCCGACTCACTGACCATAATGATTCGCTAACGAGAATTAATTTCAGACTCACTGACCAGTCAAACAATCTAATTGATTTACAAGGCGAGGTTATACAAATTAGTCTGTTTGTAAAATCCTAAGGATTTTCATCGTAGTGATTTTCATTGTTAACCCATAGCAGCAACGGGGGCGAATTCCAACGACGTTGGCGTCTTTTTTGTTGCCAAATGGACCCTACAAGGAAGCCTTAGTTTGACGAATCGACCCCGTTATTATATATCTAGGAAGCCTCAGTTTGTCGAATAAACCTTTCTATGAAATATTAACAAGAAGGAAGTCTATCTAACGCCTAAAAATTTGGTCTGTTCACCCCCGTCTGCTGAAAGACTTAACTTGGCAAATGGAACTCTAAAATCGTTAAGGCTCCATTTGGCAAAAGGAGACTTAAAATTATTTGCTTAAAATCTAACTCAATTAAAGAAGGTCTCTTTTCCCCCTCTGCTGCTTTACTTTATATTGGTAAAGTCCATCTGGAGTCATAAATGCTGAGATTTCCTTTGCTTTTTCCGTTAGTGGAATCTGCCTAATCCTTTCAGAAGGTCAGATTTGGTGACATACTTGGCATTCCCGATTTTATCAATACAATCGACAATTCTTGGTAATGGGAATGAATCTGTTTTTGTCACACTGATCATCTTCCTATAATCAGTGCACATACGGAAATTTTTATCTGGTTTTCGAACAAGTATGCATGGTGAACTCCAATCACTTTTACTGGGCTCAATAAAATCATTCTCCAGCAATTATTGAATTTCCTTTTTAAATATTCCTGTTTGAGTGGATTCATCCTCTATGGATGTTGTTTAACGGGTTTGGAATTTACAATTTCAACGTCATGACGAATTTTGTTTGTCCTTGTAGGAACATCTGGAAATAAGTGCTCATATTCAAATAATAACTGTTTCAGTTCATTTCTTTCTTGCACTTGTAAATGTGAAAGTTTCTGGTCTAGATCTTTCATAATTTCTGAATTACAAAGAATCGCCATTTCAATATCAATAGAATCGGATGATATTACTTCACTGAGTGGGACAGGTACATCTAAATTAATTACAGGTTTAAAAAGCTATCTCTTTCAATATACTCTTTTAGCATGTTTATATTGCAGAGTTGTTTTTTGTTTGCGCCTCCCAGGAGTATTTATGATGTAATTTAAGTCATTAGTTTTCCTATCAACTGTGTAGGGACCATAATATTTGGCCTGAAGAGGATTTTGTGGCATTGGTAAGAGAGACAGGACTCTATCACCAGGCTGAAAACTCCTTTCCTTCGATTTTTTTATCATATCTTGATATAATTTTACATTGAGCATAGTGCAGATTTGCTCTTGCGACCTCACAAGCCTTTGACAACTTGTATCTAAAATCGGTAACATAATCAAAAAGATTGATCCCTGTATCTTCATTAGAGAGAAGTTTATCTTTCAATAACTTCAATGGTCCACGCACAGTGTGTCCAAAAGTCACTTCAAAGGGAATGAAGCCTAAAGATTCTTGAACTGATTCTCTAACAGCAAACAATCGTAAATGAATGCCTTCATCCCAATCTTTATTCGTATCAAAACAATATGATCGGATCATATTTTTCAAAGTCTAATGGAATCTTTCTAACGCCCCTTGGCTCTCAGGGTGATAGGCAGAAGATTTGAATTGCCGGATGTCCAAATCATACATAACTTGTTGGATAATTCCAGACATGAAGTTTGAACCTTGATCAGACTGAACAGATTTGGGAAGGCCATACTGAGTAACAAACTTTATCAAAGCTTTTACTATTGTTTTAGATTTTATATTCCTCAACCGAATTGCCTCTGGAAACCTTGTTGACGCACACATAATGGTCAACATGTATTGGTTACCAGACTTGGTCTTAGGTAAAGGGACCTACACAATCTACCATAATTCTACTAAATGGTTCGTCAAAGGAAGGAAGAGGTTGTAAATGAGCCTTACGTATCTTCTGATTGGATTTTCCTACCATTTGACAAGTATGACAAGATCTACGGCATTTGGCAACATCACTTTTGATTTTTGGCCAATAGAAGTGAGTAATGATCTTGTGTTATATTTTATTAATCCCTAAATGACCAGCCAATGAAGTTTCATTGGCCAGATTAAGTATTTCCTGTCTGTAAGGTTTTTTAACTACTATTTGATAGTTCACCGACCACTCACCAACAGCAGGTACCTCGGGAGGTCTCCATTTTCTTATAAGAATTTCCATTTTTTGGAAATTAACAGACAGGAACTTCAGTGGCTTCAATCTCACTTATGGCCCTTTAAAACAAACAGGAGATCTCAGGATCATTTCCTGTTCAACAACACGTGACTGTCGTTTATTACCCTGATTAGAATAAAGAGAATGAGTTGTTAAAAGAGGATCACTATGATCAATACCTTCTGATTGATCCAAACAAGGAGTAAAAGTGACCACATCAAAAGCCTGTCCTATACACGTGTCAGCTAAAGGAATACTGCCTCCATCGACATCATTCTCAAGAGCTTTCATTGCCATTGCTCTGGTAACTGCACAAGCTTGAAATATATCAGGGAATTATTTTTTAATTGGATCAGCTCTCTGATCCAAATCAGGCTTGTCAGTTACAATTAGATTAACCACAACCTTGTCTCCAGCTAAGTCGTTCCCTAGCAATAAATGAATGCCCTCAACGGGTAAAACCGAGACTGTTCCGACTGTCACATGTCGTGATACTAAGTCTGATGACAAATCTACACAATGGAGAGGAACATTAACAAAGCCGCACTCTACTCCCTGAATAAGAACACTTTCATTAGAAGAGACTTCTCAGAAAAAGGCAAAAAACCTGACAATAAATGACTCTGAGAAGCTCCTGTGTCCCTTAAAATTTTAATAGGGGTGGGATTGGCTGAATCACCCAAGAGTGATATAGAACCCTTCGATATGAATGGTTCATAATTCTCCATAATAAAATCAGACTGCGGTTTATTAGACCCAACAAATGTATTGCTTTCAATACATGACAGTGACCTTGACCTCTTAGAAATAACAGCATTTGGAACAGGTCTGTCTTGATTCTGATGCCTATTTTTCAGTTTGTAGCAATCAGAAATAACGTGTCCTTTTTTCTTGCAATAGGTACACGTCGGAAGAGACAAGGATCTAGAATCAAGCTTCTCTGAAGTTTGTTTTTGAAAATTGTGCAAGTTTGAGTTTTAATAGGGCTGGTATTAGGCTGAAATACTTTTCTGCCAGAAGACTGTTGAGTAGAAGTCTTGTTAACGAAATTTACTTTATGTGTCAAAGAATATTCGTCAGCAGCTCGAGCAGCATTCTCCAAGGTTTCAATCCTATGCTCATCGAGATAAGTTTTAACGTCACTACGGACACAGTTTCTGAACTCTTCAATTAATATCATTTACTTGAGATTTTGATAATCTTGTTCGACATTCTTGGCTAAGCACCATCTATCAAACATCTGCTCTTTTTCTCTAGCAAATTCGACATTAGTTTGTCCAACTTCTTTTCTGCAATTTCTGAATGTTTGACGATAAGCTTCAGGGACTAACTCATAACCCCTTAGAATGCTTTATTTAAACACATCATAACCACCACTTTGTTGAAGAGACAGTGAAATGCAAATCTCACTAGCCTTACCAGTGAGTACACATTGCAATAACTGAGTCCAATGCTCCCTTGGCCACTTAAAAAAAAATTTCTGCAACTTTTTCAAAATGAATGAAGTATTTGTCTACTTCTTTTTCTCTCTAATATTCCTTGCTCAATCAATACTTAAATTTGGATTTCAAGTATGATGGTGTTTTTCACTTGACAGCTCTATTTCTTTCATTCTACATTGATATTCCCTTTCTTCCATCTCTTTGTCATATTGTAATTGTCTTTCTTTCTCCCTTTCCTGTCTCACTCTCCTCTTTTTCATATTGCAATTGTCTTTTTTCATATTGTAATTGTCTTTCTTTCTCCTCTTTGTCATATTGTAATTGTCTTTCTTTCTCCCTTTCTCTCTCTCTCTCTCTCTCTCTCTCTCTCTCTCTCTCTCTCTCTCTCTCTCTCTCTCTCTCTCTCTCTCTCTCTCTCCTCTTTTTCATATTGTAATTGTCTTTCTTTCTCCCTTTCTTGAAATTCCAGCTTCTGCAACTCTAATTTCATCTTGAATTTTAACTCTAATTTCTTCATTTTTATGTCAGACTCTGATCCAGACTTACTGACCGAAATCAAAGCACTTTTTTCCTAAACGTTCTTTTCTACCAAACATAGGACCAAAATCTTTCTGATATCTTGTTTCGTTAAAGAATCCTTGACTTCAGAAATATCATATTTTCTGGCAAGTTGAATCAATTCATCTTTTTTGAAAAGATCTAATTGCTCCTGAGTAGGATTAGAAAGAAATATTTCTACTTTAGATGTCATTGTAATACAAGCTGTCAATCTCACTAAAGATTTTAAAAAATTTGAAAAACTAGGGGTATTCAAATTTAAAACAAACGTTTTTTAAAAAACTTCTAATCACATTCCAATTTCGGACGAGGCTCCAAATTCTATGTTACGTGCTTAGGCTCGAATAAACAGTAACATAGAAAGAGTGAAAATAACAAGCTTGTAAAACTTAATAAACAATTCATTAAGCAAAATATATTCCAAAAAGAAAAAATAAACTTACGGTTTTAAGAATCAATTCCAAAATTAATCCAAAAATAATTCAAAATATTATCCACTAGAGAAATTGCAAATAAACTGTCCACATAATTCTAAGATCGAATTCCAGCGAAGTATCCAATATGGAAGACGATGTCACTTGATGAAGTCAGTTCTTGTTAATAAAATTCTATGAGTACAATTCTTTTCCAGATAAAGAACAAAATAATTACTCTTGATCCAGACGAATTGATATAATTTCCAGTACAAGGTAATTTTAAATAACTCAAAACGACACACAACTTAATATTCTAAAAGCCCAACTTCTGCTCAATATCTCGCTCCAAAACATAGTTTATATACCTGTTTTTACGTAAACAAGAAAGGAGTCACGTGATCTTCTAGAATCTTTCAGAACAAATTTACGTTAAAAAACTCACGTACCCACCGTATGACCCAACTAAAAATAGAAAGATGTTTACATAAAGCTCCATAATGTCCTTGGAACCAACCAATCATTTTAAAACCTTGTTTACAACTCTGAAGCCAGGTCAGAAATGAGATCAACACCTGCTGTTTATTCTGTAAAGTACAGGTCACCCCCCATGAACGAATCTTTAAACTTAAAATGCCAAATTTGAATCTAACAAACAAACAATAAATAAATATAAATGACATTTATCAAATATACGTAACAATATATATATATATATATATATATATATATATATATATATATATATATATTTTAAATATATATATATATATATATATATATATATATATATATATATATATATATATATATTACTCCTGATTAAAGCTTAATTACAAATAACATCCTCCAGACAATGTATAAATCACATTTTCTCGCTTGTCTTGAACTTTGATTCAAAGGACATGTATATGGTAGGTGACACGCCATCTTGTAATGATATATCATGAGCAGAGTTTCATGCAAATATCTGATTATAAAAGCTGCAGGCTGGCCAAACAAATGATAACAGATAGTAGTGTGGATAATTTAATCTGCCCAATTTAAGATGAGTATATAAAATGTATTAATATTCACATCATAATATAGCATTATTCCTGAGTTCCATGTCAGCACAAGAATTAAAGCCCTAGACATGATCTTATCAATGAGACCTTCAGAAACGACACAAAACATCCTATGAAACATGACTGATGAGGCCGTTAGTAAGGAGGATGGTAGAATCGTGGATGGCTAAAATTGTTTGAAAGAGTGGTATTAGTAATGTAACTGAGAACAGAGCAGTTTTGGGTATGTACCTGGTTAACAGGCACCTGCTAAGCAACTTCAAAAAATCCGCATTCAAGCTAAACATCTATATCCACCCTAAGAGATGCCCGCACGACAAGATTCCAAAATGACTGAACATCATCAAGCTAAAGAACGCGAACTCCAAAATGACCTTTATCATCACTAGAAAACATTTTTCAATCCATCCGCAGGACACCCAGAATATCGATCATACTCCCTCTGATGTTATATGGCTGTGAAATCTGGACGGTGTACCAGCGCCATGCTAAGAAGGTGAACCACTTCCACACAACTTGCATCAGAAGACTTAACATCATGAGACAAGACATGATGATGAACAAACAAACAACATATTGAAATCCAAGATTTTTATGTATTACCAAGTGATTTTTGTTTGCTCAGGTTTACGTCTTCATTGATCATTAACCAAAGTTATTAAGATGTATAAAGATTCATTGGAATATAGTTTCAAACTTTATTTGGCAGTGTTTTGGTGGTGTTGTCTCCACTTTTCACCTGTCTTGCCAAGCATCAGCGCTCGTCCTCCCACCCCTTCTCGAAAATTTCAAGCCCAATTCATATTCTGTAAGAAGCACAAATATATGTATCAGAATTAAATTTTAAAAATCGTTTTTTGGATGAATGAGAACTGCTGCGGTGGCTCAGTGATTGGAGAGTTTGACTGGTGTAGAAGGTCGCAGGTTCAAGCCCCTGCCAAATCGTACCAAAGACTTGAAACAAAATAATGTCACTACATGTAATAGCTACCTTGCTAGCCACTCAGTAAGAGGTTAGTGTTAAAACTGGTTGTCAGTATAATGCTACTAGCTAGGACATCATGCTACATGTATGTAGCACGATGCTTCAGTAATAGGCATCACTATAAACCACCATACTGCAGACGTCGTAGCAATACAATTGATTTTGTTTTAAAACTACGTTAAAAATAAATAGCACACACACTTTGGGTGAATGATAATGTCTGTTGATAGTCTATGAATGTTGTAGCCTTTTTCCAAAAACAAATATTTACATTTGTATCCAAACACGTAAAACAAATTCTGTGTTGTACATATTATTGATACTTTAAAATATTGTTCAATGTTCATTTCAGGTATTCCTGGATATAATCCAGTCCAAAAACTTTCATCAGTAACATGCTCAGCATATATTTTTTATATTTTTACTTTTTAATTTTAAAATGGGCACTGTCCTTAGATGAGGGGATTCAATGAAGGGACAAGCTGGTATGCATGATTAATAATCTAGAAAATCCTATCAAGTATGGTATTAAGTCTTATTAGTCTGTGACTATGGTAACAGATATTGTTCAAACTTTCGGGGGAGGGGGGGGGGGGGTCAGTAAAGCTAATATAACTGTAAGTGAAAATGGTAAAACGTACTACCTGGCTATTGTTGGGGTCCCGAGTGGCCGAGTGGTCTAAAGCGCTTTCCGTTACGGATCACTGCCATCTCACCTCTATCTGCGTGGTTTCAAGTCTAAGATTCGGCTAATGTAGATATGTGAGAAAGTTTCCCAGTAGCTTCTCGTAGATCGGTGGTTCTTTCCGGGGGTTTTCCCGTGTTCTTCCTCCACCAATAATACTGGCCGCCATGTATCCTATCATGTGCTGAAAAAATGGCGTTAAACCCTAGAACAACAACAACAACTTGGAAATGGTTACAAAACAATTTTTTTCTGACAGGATTACTTGTTGCTTAAAAACAGTTGCTATTCATCCCCAAGTCTGTTCCTAGACATATGGATATGTTTCTAGACATATGGATATGTTCACAACACATTATTACTTTGAGAACGAATAATAACTTGAGGGAGCAAAATAATAAATTGTGCGAACGCATTGTCATTTGAGGGAACAAAATATTAGTTGTAGGGAACGAATTGTTATTTTGTGGAAATGAAGTGCTAACTAGAGGGAACAAAGTATCATTTTGAGAGAAAGAAATATTATTTTGAGGGAAAGAAATGCTAACTTGAGGGAACAAATTATTAATTTGAGGGAACGAAAAATAGCTCGAGGGTACAAAATGATAACTTGTGCGAACGAATTGGCAATTTGAGGCAATTAATTATTATTTTGAGGAAATGAAATATTAAATTTAAGGAACGAATTATTATCTTGAAGGACCAAATAATAACTTGAGGGAACGAACTATTAATTTGAGGGAACGAATTAATGTTTTGAGGGAAATAAAAGTTAACTTGAGGGAACAAATTATTAATTTGAGTGAAACGAATACTAATTTGAAGAAACAAAATAACTTGTGCGAACCAATTTGCATTTTGAGGGAACGAATTATTATCTTGAGGGAACGAAATATTAATTTAAGGGAACGAAATATTACTTTTACCTCGTGTCCTGTCTGGTGCTCCGTAGATGACTTTATTTAATTCATCAATTAATTAATTACATAAAATAATAAAATACCCACGTTTAACTTATTAAAACATGAATATATAAAATTATAAAATATACGGTCCTGCTACAAAAATATAATCAATTTATGAATACAGATAACACGCGATTCTTAAAAAAATATTTGTATTTTCTTCGATTATGTATTTAGAATTTTGTAATCTCTGTTAAACATTAGGTAATGACAAATCGCACTATATACATGTTTTTTTCCTTATATAAAGAAAATGTTGTAAACTTTATAGCGTGTGGGTAATACATTTCGTCATTTATTGGATAACGATTATACATTCTTGTCATAAAATAAGAAATACCCCACCCACCCTCCAGCAATAACCCAACTTAAGTAGGCCATCACGCTAAATATACACCATAGTATATATATATATATATATATATATATATATATATCCACAGTGTATCTCAAGTATATCGGTGTAAATTCAGTATACTTTTCTATGGGAATGATGCTATCTTTAACAATAAAATCAGTATAGTTTTCTATAGAAATGACGCCATCCTTAAGAATAAAATCAGTATAGTTTTCTATAGGAATAATGCCATCCTTGACAATAAAAGCAGGGCTTGAAACACTCCTTACATTTAGATCGCCAGTTATGATACAATCAACGCTTTCAGATTTGAATTTTTTTGTTTTCGTATTTTATCAAAATTAATAATTTGTTAACAAACTGTACGTGAATATTGTACATCATAGAGCTATTTAATGCACCATATATAATTATTTGCGATGATATAATATATACATGAAAATCAAAAAGCAGTATGCTAACAAGGACACTTTTTCAAAACGGAAAACAAAACATCAAATCTTTATATATATAAAAACTACAAGAAGATATTTGTACTGCAGACTTCCAATTGGAGCGTGGAGACGTCAAACAACAACAGAAAGTAGAACATGCATGACCCTTACTAGAAAATGCTAAAGCTGAGAGCGAAAAAAACTATTTTTTAAAGAAAAATTCCTTGATTTGGTACCAAAATGAAACATTAGCTATAAGAGGTGAGCATGGACCTTTTGTCCCATTTAAGAATGTCCTTACCGCCCCAATATACAATTTAGATTGAATTTATGTATTGACTGGTGTATTCATTGCCATCTTAAAAGTAACGTAAATTGTCACAAGGCTCTACTGTTATGAAATGTAAGATTTTGCACAAACTACTTCCCACGTCTTTTTGTTTCTTCGTACAACTATTATGACTTTTGAACAGAAGTAGAAATTGGAGTTGCTTTATACATGGTCTCTCCATATTTAGACTAGTAGTACGTTTTACAAGGTGTTTATCTCACATACCTTACACAAATTAACATTCGGCTGCCTTATGTTTTCTTCTCAGGGATATTTCATTGGCAGGCAGATTAGGTTTGCTTCATTTAACCGCGGTGTTAACTTGTACGAGACCTCTGAATCAATACGTTATGTGCAAGACCTGGATTATATTAGACTCACGCGAGATCTGAAGTCATTGTTACATTTATACCAAAGTCAATCACAGCTACTTGAAATTTCGTGGGATTATTCAGTTGACACAGTACAATACAACACAATACTATATAGTACAATATAATACAATACAATGCAATACAATACAATACTGTTCAATTCAGTTCAATTCAATTCAATACAATACAATATAATGCAGTGCAATACAATACTAAACAATACAATACAATACTATTCAATTCAGTTCAATTTTCAATACAATACTATTAAATTCAGTTCAATTCAATTCATTATTATTCAAGTCAGTTCAGTTCAATTCAATACAGCACAATACAATACAGTACAATATAATATGCAGAAAGGTCTACGATCATTATGGGTTTTTGTTTTGTTTACTAAAGACGAGCTTTACTGTAGCGCTTTTATGGCGGTACGACGGTTTTGTTCGTTTAATCATTATTTTTCCTCAAGGATATTCAATATGCTGACGTTGATACACATGAGTAACTGAATAATGGTATTGAATGTCGCATGAGATTTCAGGCGTATGATTTTAAGATCAAAACCAGTGACATGAAAAAGAAAAGATGCAATCAAACGCTGTAATTTGGATCGAGTTTCCATAAATATTACCTTAAACTGTTTTGTATCTTACTTCTTAAATGTACTGCACACACACACACACACACACACACACACATATATATATATTTTACCCAACGACACTCTCTCAGACAAAGGCCCCAAAGTAGTTATTAAATAAATGCTTTCTTGTTACTAGCAAACCTAAGAAATGAATCAACTCAGCAAAAATGTTATGATGTATGAGAAAATATTTTCGTTTTATTCTGACATTCGGGTCCTAAGTTTGGATCTATTACATAAATAATTTCCAAAAACGTTGAGTAACTGGAAATTTAAAGAATAAATGCGCAATACTTGTTCTCTCCTTACAAATGTAGCCGTTTACAATATCATCATAGTGAATCTTTGGTTTGCTGCAACATTTATATTAAGAAATCGCAAATCAGGTTCGTATGGATTATACAAAACCTTAGGAAAAACAAAAGAATGCTTTATCATCAATTGCGCAGTTTAAATGTAATGACAAAATGTCATGTTTACAATTTCGCTTTCTTACCTAAAATAATGAAGTTTGACCGACATAAAAACTCAGAGAAATACATTTTTTGTTGACTTTTACTAAACTCTTTACTTTCGCTTCTTTCTATTACTTAGTTGAAGACGATGGATGGAGTCATATCAGATGGGATCCAAATTTCCTCAGAGATATTAAAAAATTGTTCTTAAAATTTAAATTAACTCTCTAAGTTTTCAGTGACCCTGGCAAAGATTTTGTTTCACATTTAAGAAATCTTTTGTAAAATTAACAAGCATTCAAAATGTTATCTAATGTAATGAACATTGTGTTTTCTAATCCTACCCAGGAGGAGTTCGATTCTATAAAAGAAACGAGTTGCCGGACATTATGATATTTTGTAATTAAAGACTTCTTTAACAAAACAATAAACAAACAATAGTTTGGTTAATTATTTGATGGGAAAATAAGTTTTGGATATTATTGTTTTGGATTTGATGTGTAAGTCTATCTCTGGTATTGATAAGAAATTAAAAGAGCCAGTTTAAATAGAATAAAACAAAACAAAGCAAGATGGAATCTGAATTCAGAAGCTTTCGCTTCAGAGGGATGGGAGAAGAGGGGAAGGGAACGGAAAGAAAACAAGTGCAAAAAGAGGAAGAAGTGCAAAATATAACAAATGCAGATGCAGAAAATTGCTGAAAACTTGAAATGGTCAAGAGAACATTAGACATTCCTAAAGTGTACTTACTGGCATAGCTTGTCAAACATTGACTACAAGTACAGACAAGGAATGGGTTATCGAAGTTCATTTGCTGGTGTTTTCAGTCAATTCATCAGTTTAAGAATCATGGTGTTTAAGTCCTATTTAACTGGCTTTTAGACTTACTGTTCGTGAACCATTCAAGTTAGTAAAAGAGAAACGTCTTTCTAAGGAAGATGCCAAGATTAATCTACTTGAGTATGTCTCCGATTTCAAATATGAGTTGTCAAAGACGTGTGAAGTAGCGATAACTAATTTACACTGTCAAAATTGAAATTAAGGTACGATACAAATGCAAATGAAACTTTTTTCAACTTAGTGATAGGTTCTTGCTTCAACATTCTCTTGGAGCTAAAGTGAATGGTCACTGTACATTTGAAAAGAGCATAAATGCATTACAATACATTATTTATAGTCCTGAAAGGCGGAAACAGAAACAAATTTGTGTTTTAAATATGTTAGACAGTTATTCTGGTTGTTATAACCCAGTTCAATATTCATTCGTACCTGTTTTCATGTAATGTAGATATAAACGATGGGATGCAATCTGACCATAACTACTTATTTTAAGTCCAAAAACGGATGTTGTGAATTATATCCTAAATAATCCTAAATATCATATCTCAAGTCTAAACGTATAGAATATTCGGAATGAATTCCAATTGTCTTTAACATTTTGATGTATCTTAGTAATATAGTCTGGAACGTCTCTGAGGTGTATATTGGCAAAAGAAGATTTAATTACCGGTATAGTTACTTCAACCAGATAAATACCTCAGGAATGGAGGAAAATGACAAAACTGCTAACAAAACATTAATGTCGTGTCAAATCACAAGCAAGTGAAAAGGTGACATCATTGAAGCATACGTTATCATGTCCAATGAACAAAGGACATACACGTCAGGCTTGACCTATAGGGAACATTTCCAAGGCTACATCCTGTTACTATATCAAGAACACGCCATGACAGAGGCGACTTTTGTTGCTAACTCATCCGGGGTCATGTTGCAATTGACTATAATGTATGGATATGAACTAGTGTGTTTTTGTTAGAATTGTGTTTTATGCAAGGAAGACATTTTTAAAAATGAATATGATACTACTGAAATACATGACTATTATTATATTTGCCAATGGTACTGCACCGTTTTCAGAATCTTTAAAGTTTGCAAAAATTGTTTAATACGTTGAATAATTATTGCTGCAAAGAGGCATGGAGGTTGTATTAAGAAACAAAATTTAAAAACAAAATTCAGTTATTGATGTCGGTGTTCAAACTTGGGATTTTTTTGTGCTATGACGTACCTTTGTCACTGGTAAATGAATTTAAATATTTAACATTTTACTTGGTTTTTGGATGGAAGATGCATTGTCGTACAAAGAAATCAGGCAAATCAATCACAATCTTAATTGATAATATAAGTCTAGAAAAGACGAGAATCAATACATACCGACCGGGATTTCTGATTTACTAGCTTCATCAAAACTTAATGTGCACAAAGTATTCAAAGTTGATATAAAGTTTTTAAAAAATATGTACCTTACTGATTATTACTATATCGACACATTAAGAGTACATAAGAACCATTAAAAAAATCGAACAAACCGATTAATGTGCACATTTGTATAGAACCAAGAAAATCGATAATTCGTAGATTCAAGATATTACAATGTTTATGAATGAAATATATATATATATATATATATATATATATATATATATATATATATATATATATATATATATAAAGAAAAATGCCATTTGGACCTAAAGATAGATAGATAGATAGATAGATAGATAGATAGATAGATAGATAGATAGATAGATAGATAGATGGATAGATAGATAGATAGATAGATAGATAGATTGATTGATTGATTGATTGATTGATAGCTAGGCAGGTAGGTAGGTAGACAGACAGACAGACGGACGGACGGACGGACAGACAGACGGACAGACAGACAGACAGACAGACAGACAGACAGACAGACAGACAGACAGACAGACAGATAGATAGATAGATAGATAGATAGATAGATAGATAGATAGATAGATAAAGGACACTCATGTTTTATATGTACAGGTCGTATTTGATATCAGAACTCGAAATATCAAAAATGAAAAAATTACAAGACCAGCAGCAATTAGTTATAATTTGAAAATCCTTATTAAATTATTCAAGATTAATCTTATTCTTCTAATGAATCGTCAAGATGGCTGACATGATGCCATATAGAAAGCAGCAGCAACAGTTAATTCCAGGAATATCTGTGTGTTTAATTCATCATCCATGAAATAAATTTGACCAAAAGGCTACATCATGTGTCTTTTCAAGCAGTTTTGACATTATTTTTCTATTTCAATACAATGCAATACTATTTGTGATGTGAAAAATTGCTCAGCCAGCAGCCAGATTCAACATGGTGGATTGTGGTTCTTTTGTTCTATGGATTTTCAAAAGAAAAGGATTATTCATCAGTATTGGTGTATTTTCCAAGTCAGTAGAAGTGTATTCATTCCAAATTTCAATAAGTAAAGGAATAATAATATCGTCTATGTCTCTAACATTCAGATTCAATTATATATATATATATATATATATATATATATATATATATATATATATATATATATATATATATATATATATATATATATATATATATATATATATTTAATAAATATTTTTTGACATCATGCAATAAAGTTTAAGCTATTGCCATAATGTCAACTTTCTCACCCTCTTCTCCCTCTGAACATTTTTCATTTGATTTGAGGGATTCTCTGATGCAGAGCAAGACCTTCCTGTTAAGGACTATTTGGAGGGTATTATATACCATGTGAATCAATTAAATTCAACCAATTGCACAATAACATTTTTGACAACTGGATTTTTCCATCAGTTTCTGGTCAAATTTTAAAAGGAATTCACTTTTTATTCATTCCAATCTATGTTTACTATTACAACACATGCTGATGGACCCAAAATGTGTACTTATTTTTAATTGTGCTGCAAGTCTAATAGAAGTTAGAGGTTTAGGGTCAATGAAATGGAAAGATAAGAACTTCATCAGAATGGCTACTAAACTAGTTTTATAATCCCCTACCAGTAAGAATAGTTTCAATTCCACATGTTTAATAGATCTAGTGGACTCAAATCAGAGTTGTAGTCATAGAAACCAAGAATTATCTGATGAGAGAGCTGACCCACTTTCTAGGGTTCCTGCAATGAATAGCACTAAAACTATGACCCTTACAGAGGGACCTATTAGAGATCATAGACAGCCCTCTACATATATGTGTAGTACTGACCTGCTGCTGATTGTTATATAAACACTCTAGAAACAAGTAGGCAAGATACAAAAACAGATTGACAAGCTAATAAATGAAAAGTTAAATTAGCTGCCCAGAGAGGGAAACCTTTGACTATCAGCAGACATTTACAAACCATTGGTCCTAAACCTATGTCTCTTAGTAAAAGTGTAGACACCTGAAGTATTGCCAAAATAAAACCCAATGCAGTTTTCCAACTCTGTCACTCATTCAGCTTGAAGTAATAAAGCACCATACAAACCAATATCAATACAAAGTAAACATACTACTTTGCCTTCTATCAGCAAAGATAAAATCCTCCTTATTGGTAGTTCCATTGTACATGGAATTAACAACAGAGGACTGAGGCACTGTGTTAGAAAGCATGCCATTTGAGGTGCCAAAATACAGAAATACTGGAAGATATAAAATATATGATCTCTCCAAGTTTACTAAAAAGTACTCAATAATGGAGGGAAGAATGCCGGTGAAGGGACCGATCTAGAACTTTTTGAAGAACTATATGTCCAAGTACTTAATTACATTCATAAGCAAAATCAAAGCTGTCAGGTTGCATTGTGTGAAATGGCCCACAGAGGAGATCGTGATGTGTTAGATATCAATGAGGTCATCCGAAGGCTGGCAAGTGAAAGGAAGCGATATTGTTTATAATTACATGAGTTTCCTGGATGAAGAGGGACAAGTGATGCAACATCAATTTGGAAAAAGAGATAAGATCCACCTGTCTACCAAATGGGAGGAAAAGCTGGCAAAAAATATAAATGCAGTCATTCATTTAGTCTGGTCTTACAGTCACATTACAAACTTCATCCTTCCCCATAAACACAATGTAGGTCAAAACAACATCAGTCAATATGGTCAGCCATATCAATACAGGCAGTACACTATGGGATGTGATTACTGTGGTGAGATCAAACATTCAGCACAGAAATACAGGCACAGACAGTCAATACAATGCCATCAGTGTGGTAGCTTTGGACACAAAGCCAAAACTCACACTAGATTTATGGAATAGGAAAAGGGCAATGAAGCCATCTTGATTCCACAGGAAGACTCTATGCAGCAGGATGACCAATTTATCTATCAAGGACTGTTATATACACTGGGCATCCCTTGTCAAAACAGATTTTATCTCCTTGCTGATGCATGTTCTGAATGTGAAACCTTACAAGCTACTTGTACATATTCCAACAGGAACGATAGTTCAGATTTATGCAATGAAAACTAATTTTTTTATACAGTAATGATAGTTGCAATGATGATCTCTGTGAACGTAGTTTTAATACTTTCAATGTCTCATTGAGTGCCTCTAATAACATTGATATTAGTCTCTTGAATTTAGGAGTTTCTAGCAAAGGTTACGCATAGGTCATTTAAATATTCAGGGTTTTCGAGGAAAAATTGATCAAGTAAAGTTACTGTTAACCTCTCCAAATAATAATATCCATTTATTTGGACTCTCAGAAACAATGTTAACAGAAAATCAGGGTGAAAATTTCTTATATATTAATGGCTATGAACAACCTTATCGTAAGGATAGGAAAGCAGGCGGTGGCAGACTCCTTGTGTATGTTAAAACCGGTACTATTTGTAAAAGACGGGAAGACCTAGAAATACAGGAAATAGAATCCATTTGGCTACAGATCACTCCAGAAAAATCAAAGCCCTATTTAGTAGGTTTTGTGTATAGACCCCCATCATCACATACTGATTGGTGTGAATATTTTGAACTTCAAGTAGATAAAATTTCAAATGAAGAGAAAGAATTTTACATTCTAGGTGATATAAATAGAGACCTTCTCAATGATCATATAAAAGGAAATCGGATTAAATACATGTATTGATTGGTTAGGTATGGAGCAACTAATAAATGAACCCACCAGAGTAACATCTACATCTAAAACACTTATAGATCATATTTATACCAATGCAAAAGAAAATGTTTTGGAAGTAATGGTTCCAAAGATTTGTATAAGTGATCACTTTCCAATTTTTCTAACACGTAAAGTCAATGGCAAATCAACAAAAAATAATATCCGTAAATCCATTACTTATAAATCCTTTCACAACTTTGATACTGTTAAATTCCAAGAAGATCTAAAACAGATTCCATGGAATACAGTCCAAATCTTTGAGGATATTGATGATAGTTTAGATACTTGGACAGATCTGTTCATTAGTATAGTTGACAAGCATACCCCTTTAAAAACACACAGGATAAAGAAAAACCATCAGCCAGGCTGGATCTCACCAGAAAGTTTAGAATCAATAAAGCAACGAGACCAATTAAAATCAGTAGGAAATCAAACCGAATATAGAATTTGGAGAAATAAAGTTCATAAAATGATACATCAAGCCAAACAAGCGCACTACAAAAAAGTGTTGGATGAAAACCAAAATAACCCGAAAGCTATCTGGAAAGTGTTTACAGGTTTTGGTGCAGGCAAATGTAAGCGTAAAACTGAAATTTTATCCCTCAATCATGACGGCATTTATACTGATAATCCAAAGGACATCTCAGATATTTTTAAC
This sequence comes from Unio delphinus, assembly GCA_029339505.1. Lineage (NCBI taxonomy): Eukaryota > Metazoa > Mollusca > Bivalvia > Unionida > Unionidae > Unio > Unio delphinus. The sequence goes on along the minus strand of JAQISU010000029.1, from coordinate 13,190,445 downwards.
AACTATTTTGTTCAAATTGCTGAAAAACTTAAAGAACCCAGAACTTCATCTGATCATCTGGAACTCAAATATTTTTGTGCTAAAAAACTATAAAACGATATAAAATTTGAAATTCCTGAAATGAGTCCAGAATTTGTGTTGAAATATTTTAAAACCATCGATGTTTGTAAAGCTACAGGACTTGATATGATTGGACCAAGGCTACTAAAAGTGGCTGCACCTGCAATTGTAGAGAGTATAGCATTCATTTGTAATGAAAGTATTAGGTCTAATAAATTTCCACAAACATGGAAAACTGCCAAGGTTATACCATTATTGCATAAAGCAAGAACAAAAGATGATGTAAATAACTACAAACCATCTCTATCCTTTTTTGTCTCACCAAATTACTAGAAAAACATGTACATGATTCTTTTCGCAACTATTTAAACACTTATGATCTTATTCATGAAAATCAGTCTGGCTTTCACCAGAATCACTTCTGTGAAACTGCACTTGTATCTTTGATTGATAAATGGCTGAAAGCGTTAGATCAAGGAGAAATGGTAGGCACTATTATGGTTGATTTCGTAAAGCTTTTGATCTTGTAGACCATGAAATTTTACTTGAACAACTAAAGATTTATGAATGCAGTGAAAACTCCTTAAACTGGTTTACTTCTTACTCAACCGACAGAGTTCAAAAAGTATCTTTAAATGGTCAACTTTCTGAAAGTAATAGTAATAATTTTGGAGTACCACAAGGCTCTATCCTTGGACCTCTGTTATTTATTCTATTTATCAACGATTTACCTCTTAAAATTGGAACTTCAATTTCTTCCACTGACCTCTATGCAGATGATACTACACTGTCTGAGATTGGTAAAAACAAAACGGTACTTGAAAATAACTTACAAGTTACTCTCAACAGACTTCAAGTATGGTTCAAGGAAAACAGTATGATCATAATTACAGAAAATACGAAAGCCCTACTAGTTACAACACAACAAAAACGAGCAAGACTAGATAGTAACAAGCTTCATTTGTTTAACAATGTGAGCCTAATATGACCTCTTGAATTCTTGGTGTATTCGTAGATAACAATTTTACTTGGTCTCTTCACATTAAACACATTTCAAAAAAAGATTAATTCTTATCTTTGGCTACTGAGAAAAATCAAAGCATACTTTCCTCTTCAGTATAGGGTCATCTTTCATAAAAGTTATATTCAGCCATATCTGGACTACTGTAATGTAATTTGGGGTAATACCACTAATTCAAACATAACGACACTTATACGGCTCCAAAATAGGGCTTGCCATTTAATTCAAGATCAATGCATAGATAATTTTCAGGATGCAATGAATAATGCAAATGTATTAACAATACATGAAAGAATATTTCTTAGAAAAGCCAAATTGATGTATAAAAGTATCCAGAAAATCCATTCCTGTCTATCTAAGCAATATCTTTCACCAAAGAGATGCTGATGGTACTCCAAATTAAAGGTCAATAAGAAGAAAAAATTACATTATACCAAGGCGAAATAAGGATTTGTTTTTTAAAAATAGTTTTTAATATACTGGTCCATTAGTATGGAACAACATTCCCAGTGACATAAGGCAAGCTCCTAGCATTTCTTTTTTTCATAATCAATGTCTTAAATGGATGAAATCTTTAGAAAATTGAACAGTGCTAGTACCAAAAAATTACTGCCTGCTTGTCTGTAATTTTGCATCATTTTCAAAGCTGAATGTTTCAACGCAGAATGATATTTTATGTTTTTGTTTCTGTTTATGTTTTTCTTGACAGATGCCTGTGCATGTTTTCCAGGCTTGAAATTTAAAATTCCTTAATTAGTTAGTGTTGAGCCAGACTCTTCACATCATGTTGTATATATTGTACATAACAGATAGAAGGCCTCAAGGTAGATTAGTTCTGTAACTAATTGAGTTACCTTCTCTAAATAAAGTCTTTATTATTATTATTAACACCATATCGATTGAGAATATTAATAACAAAGTAACTTTTTCAGTAAGAACAAAGGATAGTAGTTCAAAAATGTAGAAAATAGGTATTAGCCAACCTTTAGCGTGCTCTATGTGTTAGTTTTTATAGATTTTTTCAAATAATGACTTTTTATACATAAAATTGTTAGTTTTTTTTTTAAAGTTGTATTTTAAACTTTTTTAAAAGTATTTTAAATTACATGCATTCATCGTTATTAAAAAACCTGCCTCATGTTATAATATTGTTTTTTTTTAAGAATCCCAATAATCACACAAGTCTAAGAATTGCTAAAAGCGAGGCGCTATCCAATGTGCATACTCCAAATTTATTACATTATATTAATCTATGGATTCCAAAAAATCGGCTACACGATTTTTTTAAAAACGTTTTCTGTATTTGGGAGAAATATCTAACTGCATATTGTCCGAGAGGCGTTGAAATCTATATATTATAGTTAGGGGTTCAAATAATTACAATCTATTTAATCGATCCAAATTGTGGATCTTTTTCATAACCTGTCCCCAGAGGTTGCCTCTTTTATGGCTGATTACTCTCGATGACATTCATCAGGACTTCTTTACTGGCTCGACAATATCACTTAGAGATATAATGTCTGTGAAACGTCACTTGTAAAAACGTATTAAAGAGAAGTATTGGCCCACCTGTATAAGTAAGATATTATTGTCGTGCCGTATTTGCTGTATCCATACCACATCCCCACCCCCGTAATGTAGCCCCAATGTTTGGCAATCGGTTTAACAAATTTATTAAATAAATTTGGCTTATGTTGGAACAGATTCATGAATATAAAATATCCAGCAGAATTTGCAATCGAAATCGTTGAGGTACGGGTTTAATTCACACTAAGTATTATTGGATTTTACTCACACAGTGAATGTTTCAAACACCTACCCGTATGCTTGTTTACCCAGTTCCACGGACTTCAAACAACAGTCGATGTCATCTGAAGGCTTTTTAAACCCGAAGATTTCTCTAAGCACATTATGAACACATAAGAGAAATCTCCAATTTCACATTCGTATGGTTTTTGTTTTTGTTGTGGTTTCACATTTACTTGAGTCAGTAGAAAGCTTTTCGAACACAAATACTAATAATAAATCGCGCCATGCACAACAGGACGGGACAACAACATCTAACACAACTAATAATCCTATCTCAAATTACTAATTATGTATACCCATCAATATCCTAACCCATTCCTCCACACAGTCGGTAATTTGGCTCTAGTCAGCTTTATATAGCTGACATCAATTATTTCTCTAACTGGGTTAGAACAACACCAATGCATGCAATGAAGGACTTTTAATCTTCCGTAAGTAAGTTTTAACCAAATAATTATGGAACTGTGAACAAAGAATGAAAACCAACTGGATGTGAATAAGGAATAAGTAATCAAATGCACGTAGAAAAAGTTGAATCGGGAATAACTAACTGGTTACTTATTCCTTATTCAATCGGTAACTGGTAACCTTATTCAATCGGGAATAAGGAATAAGGAATAAGTAACCAACTAGATGTCGATCCCTTATAACTACTACGAAAACGTTAACCAGAGGGAACAAATTGATAATTTGAGGTAATGAAATATTAATTTGAGGGAACGAAATATTAATTTGATCGAACGAAATGTTAATTTGAGGGAACGAATTATTAGCTTGAGGGAACAAAATATTAATTTGATCGAACAAAATGTTAATTTCAGGGAACGAATTATTATCTTAAGGGAACAAAATAATAACTTGAGGGAACGAATTATTATTTTGAGAGAACGAATAATAACTCGAGGGAACAAAATAATAATTTGTGCGAACGAATTGGCAGTTTGAGGGAACGAATTATTATTTTGAGGGAACGAAATATTCATTTGAGGGAACGAATTATTATTTTGAGGGCACGAAATGCTAACTTGAGGGAACAAAGTATTATTAATTTGAGAGAACGAATAATAACTCGAAGGAACAAAAAATAATTTGTGCGAACGAATTGGCAATTTGAGGGAACGAAATATTATTTTGAGGAAACGAAATGCTAACTTGAGGGAATAAATTATTAATTTGAGGGAACGAATAAACACTTGAGGGAACAAAATAATAACTTGTGCGAACGAATTGGTAATCTTAGGGAAGGAATTATTTTTGGGAGGGAACGAAATGATACTTGTTTTACCTCATGTCCTCTCTCTGGGGCTCCGTACCATTGTAATGCATTAATCAAGTACACATAGTATCAGTTTTGCGAGAAATAAATATTAATTTGAGGGAACGAAATGATAACTTGAGGGAACGAAATGATAATTTGAGGGAACGAATTATTAGTTTGAGGGAACGAAATGATAATTTGAGGAAACGAATTATTAGTTTGAGGGAACGAAACACTAACTTTAGGGAACAAATTATTAATTTGAGAGAACGAATAAGAACTTGATGGAACAAAATAATAACTTGTGCGAACGACCAGGAAATTTGGAAGAAGGAAATATTAATTTGAGGGAACTAATTATTCATTTGAGGGAATGAAATACGAACTAGAGGGAGCAAAGTAATAATTTCAGGAAACTAATAATAAATAACTCGAGAGGACAAAATTATAACTTTTGCGAACGAGTTGAGAATTTGAGGGAATGAATTATTATCTTGAAGGAACAAAATAATAACTTGAGGGAGCGAACGATTAATTTGAGGGAACGAATTAATGTTGTAAGGGAACGAAAAGTTAACTTGAGGGAAGAAATTATTAATTTGAGGGAACGAATAATAACTTGAGCGAACAAAATAATTTGTGCGAACGAATTGACAATTTGAAGGAATGAATTATTATTCTGAGGGAACGAAATATTAAATTGAAGGAACGAATTATTATCTTGAAGGAACAAAATAATAACATGTTGTTTTTCTTATTTAACCAATATCTTGTAAACTTTAAGCCTGTGGGTAATATATTTCGTCATATATTGGATAACGATTGTACATTCTTGTCATAAAATAAAACATACCCACCCACCCCTAACAAGAACCAAACGTAAGTACCATCATGCTATATGGACACCATATTATATATTCATGGTGTATTTCAGTCTTTATTAGTCAGTCTGTTTACTCACATTCCCACGGCCGTCTTTGCTTGCCTCTACTTGACGATTCACTTCATTTTTACGGTCTGACGGATATGCAAAACCTTTGTGCTGTCGCTCAAAACAGACAGGCGTAATTTATATTGAAGGCGTATTGAGATTGTTGCAACCATCCAGTCATGGAGCAAATCCAGTATATATGGTGTACTTTGGTCTTTATCAGTCAACAGTGGTCTGTCTGTTTACTCACATTTAGGTATCAAGGTACCAATTGTTTTTTTCCATAGACCTCAATGCTAATATTTGGAGAGATAAATATATTTTCTATCCTAATTTAGCGTGCATCTCACACACTGTTATAGAGAACAATGTTAGATTGTTAACTTGACGATGACAAAACCAGGTACTCCATTGCATTTAAGAGAGATAACTCTGCTGGAACTAGACAGGGGTATGAGTTATCTAGTCACAACATACATATTTTCAGTCATGTGTATTACATATTCAAAAAATCATAAAAAATACAAAATTTGATCTATTTAGGAATTAGCATAAATTCACATGTTCCCAAGAGGCTAAACGTTTTTTTAAGCCTAACAGAAAGTACAACTCTTACATAATCCACCAATCATAGCTAGTGTTGTTATTTTTTTCTGATTGCAATGTTCCCTACACCTTAAGCTCCACCCACATGGACTTGCCCAATTGGTACCGTTATACCATTAACCACGGCTGTCTTTGCTTGCCGCTATTTGACGATTGACTTCATTTTACGATCTGACGGAGTGGACACAAATTCGCGTTTAATCGTCTAGCCATCGAGTCATGGAGAAAGTCAAGTACAAGCTGTTTGTTAAAACTGGAGACAAACCGGATCGTGGTACAGATGCGAAAATTTCCATCATCTTGCACGGGAAAAATGGAAAGAAGTCTGACACTGTTCAGTTAGGTCAGTTTGACGAGGTTACAATTAAATGTGAAAACCTTGACGAGATTGGCAACATAGAGTTCTGGCGTGACGAAGCGGGCTTTTGCAGTAAATGGTACGTAGAGACAGTGCAGGTGGTCAAACGAAAGACAAAAGAGGAGTTTATTTTTCCAGTCCATCTGTGGATAAAGGCTCAACATAATTACAAGATTGTACATTGTGACACAAGCCTTCCTCAGGATGACCCTTGTAACGAGAAAAGAGAAAAAGAACTGTCTGAGAAAAGAAAGGTATACATATTAAAGCTCAGAAACGGATCAAACCAGCTTCCTCCTCAGGTACGTCAGCAGATAACATTTTTTTATTTGTTACATGCTTTTCCTGCGATCACCATTGTTTCCCCTCCCCTCCTCAAATCTGAGGAAAATGCGTTCCCTCTCTTTACTGCGTTCTCTCCCATCTTTATTAACCGATCCGGTGGCCTAGTTGTTAGAGCGTCAGCCTCGGAATTGAGGTCGTGTGTTCGAACCCTGGCCGAGTTATACCAATTCAGCATTAAGATTTTAGTGTTAAGACTGGTCGGCCTGGTGTCAGGATAATGGGACTGGGTGGGACATCATGCAACATGTCTGCGGCATGATGCCCCAGAGCAAGACATCACTATAAACTGTCTCACTGCAGACATCGTAACGATATGACTGAACTTTTTTAAAGCTACACTAAAAATCCTAATCAAACAAATACACAAATCTTGCGTTCAAACTTAAACACCAATTCGTCAAACAATAATATTTTCAAATATTTTTACTTGTAGGCGGCGATGAAGTTAATTCATTCTCCAATCAATTCCTTGATACATTTTACGTCTAAATTGATATTAGGTGATGTACGAAAGCCTAAATATAGCCAAAGATTAAAATGAAATATCACCCTTCTTATTCGACGGAGTGAGGGTAACGGTTGTTTTGCAAATATTGCACGATTCAAGAACATATCATCTAAAATAGTCTAGGTGCAATTAATTTCTTGATTAATTTAACATCAAAATAAACATCTCGTTGCGCATGACACCTCAGACTAAGCCAAATAATATAATCACATAGCAACCATATTCTATGAGGGGGTGAATATGACAATATGTGGTCCAATATTGAGCATTCCGACTGCATCATGTAACAAACATCTATTTCAGTCAATCCCTTGATATTTGTCACTTCGGAATTTACGTAAGTTGACAGATGACAGCCTTCATTTTCAAAAGATATAAGACCAAAATACCATCTTTTATATATGAATGAGGGGTAGAGGTGAGGATATTTTCTTAAATAAGTGTTTCTGAGATTACAACATCTAAAAGTTAGATCTGTAATTGATTCCTTGATCATTGCACATTAATACTGATGTATCGTTCATGACAATCCAGATTCTGACAAACATTAAAAACAACATCAAACAGCTTCATACCAAATTCTTTTAAGTCGCTAGTCACTCGATATTAAGAGATTAATGTTCGGACTAGTATGCCTGGTGTTATTATGGGTGTGGCATTATGCTTCGTGCCTGCGACATGATGCCCAAATGCTAAATATCACTGTAAACTGCCACACTGCAGACAAAAATCCAAATCACACACACACACACACACACACACACACACAAACACACACACCATCTTTAATGAAGGGGTGAGGCTAATAATTTGTACAATATTGTACATTTCTGGCTGTCACCTAAAAATTTCATTCTGCAATTGAATCCTTAATCAAACTGGCATAGAAGCTGCTCAGCTAATCCTCAAAACGTGGGGTTGGAGATAAAATTACCATCAAGAAACCCAGTATGGAGCGAATTATTGATATTGCTTGTTTAACGCTAAGGTGCCTTTATTTGTAGTAATCAAGGCCCGTAGATTCATCAACCGTAAGGATTGTAATATACAGCCTCGTTTCTCCTTAGGCCATTGCTTGAAGTAATGTGACATTACTCCCTTATATAGATAAAACCGCCACCACCCCGAGTGGCCGAGTGGTCTAAAGCGCTGTCTGTTACGGATCACTGCCATCTCACGTCTGTCTACGTTGGTTCGAGTCTCGGATTCGGCCAATGTGGGTATGTGAGAAAACTTGCCAGTAGCTTCTCGTGGGTCGGTGGTTCTTTCCGGGGATTTTCGGGTTCTTCCTCCACCATTATTACTGGCCGCCATGTATAGCCTCTCTTGTGCTGAAAAATGGCGTTAAACCATAGAAACAAATAAACAAACAAACCACCACCAACAACAACAACAATATACACTATATAGCGAGCGTACAATCTGATAAATATTGGCTTCTCCGATCACGGACTTCAGTGGATATTGTATAGAAATCGAATCCTGTATGGACATTTACACACTTTAAGAAAATTATATCTTTCGATGGTTTCCACCCGTTTCGCTGTTGACATTTCACAATATCTTTTAAAACCATTTACTCAAGTTAATCACCATATACTCTTACAGAACTTTGTGGGTAAGTCTTTTACTAGGGTCTTTCAGTGAGATCCACTATCATCTGAAAAACGTAACATTATATTTTTTAAATTACAAATTACGAATGGGTGAGATTAGGAATAGAGGGCATAGAGTGGGCACAATTCATTCAGCAATGAATTAAGTTGTTCATTTTGTTTCTAAAGCAGTCGCAGTAGTAGTAATGCTAGTAGTTGTATTTGTAGTTGCGGTTGTTGTAGATTTTAATTTCGAGAACATATGACAGATGACAACCTTTATTTTCAAAAGATATAAGACCAAAATACCATCTTTTATATATGAAAGAGGGGTGGAGGGGAGGATATTTTATACAAGACACAAGTTTTTATTGTAAAGTTTAAGTGGTGTTACATATATTTAATATAAGTCATTTATATTTATTTGTATTGTCTGTTTATTAGATTCAAATTGGCATTTTAAGTTTTAAGATTCATTCATTGAGGGGGGTGACCTGTACTAGACAGAATAAACACCAGGTGTTGACCTCATTTCAGACCTGGCTTCAAAGTTGAAAACAAGCTTTTAAAATGATTGGTTGTTTCCAAGGACATTATTGAGTTTTATATAAACATCTCTCTATTTTAGTTGGGTCATACGCTGTTTACGTGATTTCTTGAACGTAAATTTGTTCTGAGAGATTCTAGAAGGTCTTGACCCCTTTCTTGTTTACGTAAAAACAGGTATAGAAACTATGTTTTGGAGCAAACTATTTAGCAGAAGTTGGGCTTTTTGAATATTAAGTTGTGTCTTTTTGAGTTATTATAAATTACCTAATACTGGAAATTATGTCAGTTTGTTTGGATCAAGAGGAATTATTTTGTTATTTATCTGGAAAAAAATTGTCCTCATAGATTTTTATTAACAAGAACTGACTTCATCAATTGACAACGTCTTCCATATTGGATACGTCGCTGGAATTCGAACTTAGAATTATTTGGACATTTTATTACAAGGATTATTACAATTCCTCTAGTGGATAATATTTTGAATTATTTTTGGATTAATTTTGGAATTGATTCTTAAAACAATAAACTTATTTTTCTTTTTTTTATTTTGTGACTGTATTTGGTATATTATCCATGTATTTTTCTTATATTTACACGATGTATCAAATAAAGAGACACTCGCCTCCAAAAGAACAAAACAAACTTCGATCAGTAAACATTAATAGATGAGAATAATGTCCTATGATTTTACCATTTGGATCCAAGAAACTGTTAATTTTCTAGTCTTTAAAATATTGTTTATTTTAATTCAAATACTTTATCATATTTTAACATAAGGAACTAAAAATTACAATGCAGGTATATGTACTTTTGGTATATTTTACTGATAGTGATTTCTTGATTTGTATGATGATAACGCGCATTTTAAAAACATTTTATTAGACTTCTGCACACTTACACAGATTTTATATAAACATTAGCTGATGGGATCACCGTGGTTATTAGCTTGTACTTCGAAAAAGGAAAACAATATATCGATTTTGGGTCCAAACTCAAGGACTGAGAGAAGAAAAAGATTTTTTTCTATTTCTTCACCATCTATAGATATAAACTACTTACACTGAGGATAATGGAAGGTATCATCACCAGTGATTACTATTCTTTGGGGAGTTCATGCACTTGGACAGGGACAAACCTGTTAATTTGTCCAGTCACACTGTCAGAAGCATGTGTCATTGCGACAGAAAGAAGGGACACTAACATTAGTTCTTCATTCCATAGGTGTATCAACTATGTTGATTATTTACCCATGCCCTAAACAGACCTTCGTATTTGTGTAAAACATCAGAAGACAAGGTCACTGCGAAAGAAGAAAAATAAATAGTTTTCGCACTCTAACATTAGATATACGTCACATACCTGGACCAAAACTTGTGAACGGCCTGCACTATGAAACAAGTATATTGAGTCTGAGGTATAAAGATTAACGGTAAAGGTCGCTGTGCTGTCGGAAAAAATGTTTATACACAAAATGTCCAGTTAAACATGAATGATTCATATACTGTGTTGCTCATGATAGGTCCTCAACAATTCTGTATAAATGTATTCGTACATTTCACAATAGAAAGCTAGACACAAGTTTTTCATTGTTAAGCTTATCTGTCAATCGCATGTATTTAAAACGAATGATGTACAGAATGAACTGGAACGTTAGTGTTTTGTGTTTCTTTGTCTATATGATTGAGTTTAATTAAGCATTCATCATTATTACTTTCCAAATTAATGCAACATCATTTAATAATTATAGATTTGCTTCATATGTTGTTTGTTGCAGGTGGAATCATTGCCAGAAGATGAAAAATTCAGTTGTATTTACGAAGTAAGTTATTTTATATTCTAGCGCATGTATAATCATCAGAATTCTAGAGAAGACATTGATTGATTTTGTCTGTTTCAGCATCGGAAAATGGTAATGATAAATGCATTCAGAAAATTGCATGCTACTTTTCTTTTTATGGAAGATTGCCGAAGTTCAGTATGATATTTCAAGTATGCCAGACTGATATCCGGACTCGCTTTCGGCGTCTCTGTTTCATTCAATCGGTACAGCTCTTAATAAATATCTGCATTTTAATATTAAATATGCAATCGTCTGTCATTAATATTGATAGATTATATTTTTTTGCAAACGTGCAGGAGGTTTGTCTCACCGTCAACGCAAAAGGCAAGAAATACTCTCCACAGCAGTCATTGTTTTCTACGTGATCATTCTTTGATAGCTGGCTGGCTGGCCGCCTTTAGCAATGTTGCATTAGCAATTTGGTGTTCTTCAAACTCTATAAATATTAAGAATCTACCTCGGCTTGAAAGTCAAAGGTCTAAGTCACAGGAGGAGGTTGAATAATTTACATTTGTAGTCAGCTGATTAAACATCGCATTTCAAATGTGTACTTCATCCACGTGTGCAATTGTTATTTTATACTTTCAGTTATCTGGGACGCTCTACGCAATAATTCTTGCAGAGAGATACTTTCCTCAGCTGAAGAGTGGGAACTGGAAGAGTTTGCATGATCTTATAAATGTATACACAGAGGGAATCTTGGATGAGCCCTCGGTAAGCGATTGATACATATGCTAATAGGACTATACCTTACAATTCATAATGGGGACGTTAACAACTCTCAATAAAAAGCAATGGAAATGTTTGAATAAGTCGTTATAATAAAACTTTACGAATCATGTTTTTGAGGGGACCAACCCCATGTTAATATTCAGCTATCAGTCCTTTGATCATACGGTAGTGTTAATCTTTATTTTTATTTTTTATCAGGTTACAATACGTTTTCATTATCGTTTATCATATCGTAGAACGTGCAGGTAGCATGCATGGACAGATTTGGTTAGGCGGATTACTATCTACATGACGTTACTAAACCCGTAACATTATACGTGTCAGGTCTTTCGGTAAGTTGTGATTAGTGTAATAAGTAATAAAAAAAATTAAGAGAACACAGCTATATAATAGCAATCGAATATTATATTTTGATGGAAATTTTAATACCAAACTACTAAACGAAATAGCAGATCATATAGTTAGGAATATGAGAGCATGCTGGCAGGTGATTATTATAGAAAAAAACGTTAGATAGAAGGGGAACAGGGTCCTCAGGAGGAGAAGTACTAACAAGGAAAACACGGGGCTATACCACATGGCGCTGCTCGAAGTGGGAAGGCCCGTGGAAGAGCTAAGAAATACTCACCTAGAGAAATCAAGCAGAACAACATAGTTTAAACACACTAGATAGCCTACTGAAATAGTTACCTGTTGCACGTGTAGTTTACTAAGCATGCTCTCATATCAGTCACTAGTGACCTAAACTGATGTATACTCTGTATAGTACACATGAACTATACAGAAAGCCCGTTTTAGAGGAATGATAAACAAACGATTTCGGAACGGAATAGAATAAATAAGATAAATAAATACATGAAAAAAAAAAGATCAAGACTGGTGATGTACAAATAAAATAAAAAAATGTGTAGATCCCGTTTCGATCAAAGTAGACCTATTGGATAAAAAGGGAAGAAGACAAGGCATGGAACGGGATAAATGCAAGCACTAAAGCAATAAGGATGGGTAACAACCCATACTAAATATTAAAACTCAAGACACCATGCTTGTATCAAAGTCAAAAGGAATTAAAATATTTTAATAAATCTATAAATATTAATCACAAAATAAGTGAAGACCGTTTTTAGAGTTCAATAAGTATTATACAACTGGGAAATTTGATATAGAAAAAGGCTATACTAACAAGAAACACTGTATATATACGTATACATATAGCAACATACAAATAGCACGACACAAATAGCATACACAGGATGTAGGAAACCCTAGCCAGGCTAAACTTTAAATGTAAAGAGAAAGGGGAAACGAAGATGGGATATAAAACCCAACCTGGAAGAAAGATTCTCATAGATAACACTAGGACCTAAAAACTCCTTCTATTATGATATAATCCAGATGGGAAAAATAAGGTTAGGTTAAAAGTAAAGAAATTTTCCTAAAAAAGACAAAATAACACATCAGGGGGAACAATATCCTCCTAAAAAGAGAGTAATAATTAATAAATAACCAGAAAAAGATCAACATTTTGTGTACCATTTATCACCAATCTTAAACACTGCTCCTAAAGCTCAAACAAGTTTCTCTGTAATTGCCGATTTCATGTCGTCTATATTTCTATGCCATGCATGATAACTGAATCATTTGAGTTAAATAAAGCCACAATCTTGTTTGTTTTTCTTTTAAAAATCTGATCAGTATAGAGAATTACAGTCCACCAAGCAGTCAAAAGCTTTCATCTATGCTCCAGGTATAACACTGTAAACAGGCTGTAAAGACATTGCTTTGCAACGATGAATAGCATAAGTACCACCAAAAGCAAGGAACGTATTTATTGTACTATATCATTCCCCAGAAAGGGAATGTTAATATCTCTCTCAGTCAAACTAAGGTATTGTAGATGATATCCATCAGCACTATAACGTGACAAGATAAAATTTGTAATGAGACGCGAACTTGGAATCTCAGCTATATGATTATGTTATTCCAGGTAAATGGACACGTCGATTGATCCATTATAGGTACACACTGTACCAGCTACTAACAGTATATACTCGCTTATCAGTCGAGTCCAACAACAAGCTGTAAAGACCCAGCTGTGCTATCACAGATTTGGACCTATGCAATTTGGAGTAACCAATGGTTAAACCGGCATAGATATCGATCTGCCTACGCAATATAGGATAGCTGATCAGAGTATCTGTTTTCAGCAATGGGGCTCAAGATGGAAATGATTATACTATACTTAAAAGGCTCGGAGGTTTTTAAGAAGTAATGGAGAGAACAATTTCTTGCGGCTATAAGCTATGTTTAACTTCACCCTCTTTTGCTTCTCTATTGAAACTGAGTCTAATCACGTGTTAGGCGACCGATTTAGGCTACCCTGGAAACGTCGTTAATGGTGCACTGATCAATGCCTCCATTTTGTGCTTTCAGATTTTGTTCTTGTCATAAATCCCAGGCAATTTTATCGCATTGTCCTTCCCGAGTTTAATCCATAAGCGGACAAGCTCTAGCGGAGACATTTGGAACGCATTACTTGTAAAAGTATATTAACCCACGAAACGATCTAATCTGTTCCTTGATTTCTCGTCTAGTAGCACCTGAGTGCTTCAGATATGTCCGAGGTAGGAGGGTGAACTGCACTGACCTCTTTACTTATTTGCTTAGCATTCCAAATTAGAATATGCTATGGCACATATGGTGGGTCGCGTTGTGAGAAAGACCTTGTGGTATTTGTCGAATAAGTTGATTGGAACTTTCAGTTAACTCTGGAAACACGGTGACGTAATCAATTCTCTCTTTTCCTACACTGATGGGGCACGCTGGATGAGTTTCGTACTGGTATCTGTTTTCATTTCTTCACTTGATTCTTCATTTTATGACCATAGTACATACTACGTTCAAGACCCCTTTTTACTGTTTTTGTATGGCAAACAGTGCACGGTCAGCAGATTCACACCGGACCTATAAGGTTATGCTAACACGTTGTCAGTTGTCTTATTTCAGATTAAACTGACATACCCAACTGCATTCGTGCCTCGCTGTAAGCAAACCGGTCTTTCTAAGAGACAATACATTGAAGGAATGTTCTACTGCCTCCACATTAACCTTTTCCAGTGCACAATTTTAAAATTTCTCCCCCCTTTACAATGTTTAATGGTACCAGACATATTTTTCTCAGGCGTTCCGCTCAAAGATGCATCATGCTCTTGCTCTCGTGTAAATTCATTGCGCGAGATACCAGTCACAACTTGGAACTTTTCAACTTATGCAATGTTTTTTCTCTATCCGCGCTAGCTGCCAAGTTTTGACCTGTTATCGAGTGAGAAACCGAAAATCTTACATGGTTAGGAGTCTGGATTCCTCGATATTTCCTATCATTATGGGTGGGTGATCTGGAACATTACCATACAATCACATCTCCCGCGCACAAACCGTGCAACGACATTTAATCTTGTCTTGAAGATGCTTTTATCGATCATATCAGAATTACAGCTTGAGAGCACCTTTAGAGACTAATCTTGATATAATGTGCACATGATTATGCCATTTAACAAAGCTGAAAAGCTTTATAGACTAGAAAATATTTTAAAAATACAACCCTGTGAATTGAAAGTGAGTGGTGTAAGCATAATCTTTAAAGCATGAAGAAACATAAGTTATTAATAATGAAATCGATTATCAAGCCGTTGGAGACAAAAGAACATCAACGCAGATTAAGGGCGAAGTCATTCCATATGCAAGAAAGTAGAGCTTATAGTTCATTCTGAAACTGTGTCTTGTGTCGGTTTATATTTAATGCCATGGTAGGTTTCGTCACTGACAGCGGTATATGTGAACAATTAAGACAACTTATGTTTCTAATATGCGCTCGTATTTGCAAATTTAAAGCTTACACATTGGTAAAGTTTACCAAATGTACCAAACTGGTTCGTAATCTATGCCAGAAACTGAGTTACGTTGTCCATGTATAAAGCTCGCAGTTGTATCAGCGAATCGGTAAAAATATTAGGAAGTCAAATGGAGCCCATTCTTGGCTGTGCAAAAGTATATCCGGCACAATATATTGTTTGAATGTCTACGTCAGCAGCGCAAGTTCGCATATTCGGAAAACTGTACCCTGTCATGGAAACATGGCATTGACGTGTATGGGTAGACGAAGGCGAGTTTGTCCTTGCTGCTGAACACCAAGAGTTGAATTTTAAATTTCCTAATGGAGTCATCATTTTTGTGTACGGGCACCATGCGATTGAAGCCCAAATATGGCTTGTTATAGTAGACTTGGTAGACTTGGCCGCAAGAACGACTTGCAGCTCTTCCCGCACGAATGCTGTTTGACGAGATCCCGCATGTTGTTGAACCGCAGATTGGTCTGGCGCTAGATCATAGTATGTTGGTTGTCCTGAAATATTAATCTGATGCGAAATCGCGAATAGATTGACGGAGCTTACTTGATCAGTAAACACGTCGTTGTATATTTGTATGCAGATGCCAAATGAAGTTGTGTTTAAGTGAGTTAAGCGTAATTGTTGCTGAGGCATCGATCATGATGACCGCGACGGTTTCAAGCTGCATTGCATCAGAGAATTTCAACCCGATAATTCGTGGAATTTCATTGTTCAACGTGGCTATGACTGGGCGAAGGGGCGCCACACACTCGCGAGGTCTTTCATGAAATAAAACATTATTGCATGTACTGCAACCGGAATAAATGATCAGCAAATATGTGGTTGAATCATTTGATGATGACGCCATTATGCACACTGAAGTGTCCAAAACGAATCGGCGTTATTTGTTGCCAAAATTATAGGAATAGTTTCAAGAATTTGACTTGATCCACCTGCAGCAGCCAGTCACGTGAATAATTACGTTCGAGCATGTCTGCGACACATGTTTAATCTTTGAAAGTCGGCGGCTCTGTTTGTCTGGAAACCTATGCGACGGATAACACATTTGTATGTGTTCTCATGCAATCAATCATGTGGGAGAAACAAAATATCTGTCTGGTGAATTCGTTTAGCGTTCTCATATCAACAAATCAATGGGAATTCTATATAGAGGCAAGTAATAAAATCTACCACGTTTGTTTGACCTTCCCGACTCTGGCAATAACTGGTACTAACGTTTGCCACACTCGCTAACTTACCAACGGATTCTTCATCCTTCCAACAACCTGGCAGTCTGTAACATATTGCGGTCAAGTTTAGGTCATATTTCATGTTTGTTTTATCGGTGCTTTGCCTAAAATGAGTGGATTTTGTCCAACCAGTGTATTCTTGGCCTACGTGACTCATTTAATGATCTACTCTTTATACGATGGCCGATTCCAAGATCGCGTTGAAATCATGAATGAAACCACATTAGCGCCTCGACCTACATGGAATTAATTAATTTACTGTTGTGTACGTTATACCATGCTTATAACATGCAGCATCTTTATGCGGTTAGCTGGTTCTTGGAAGTACGTATACATGTTACGCCTTCTCGCGAAGCGTCTGGATAAGGTTTGCCTGTGGAGCAATTGTACAACTCAGGTGTCCTACGTTGTTAGAGAATCCACATCGGATGCGGTAGGGTTGGGGTGGGTTCGATTCCTGCACAATACCAAAGACATCTGGAAATGGTACTTGTATGTACCTCGCTAGGTGCTTATCATTAAGAGGTTAGTGTTTGGGCTAGTTTGTCTGGTGTCAGGATAATGTGACTGGCTCGAACATGATGCTAAATGTCTGTGGAATGATGCCTCTGTTTTAGACATCACTATAAACTGCCACACTGCAGACATCGTAGCGATATGACTGAAACATTGTTAAAGCTACGTTAAAATCACACACTCATACAGAGTGATCACATTAATTGAACTGTGATGGATACTCAAGGCGATCGATGCTTTGGAAATAACTGAAGTGGAACAACAACTGTGAGATGACATCACTTAGACAGCCTATATACTTGCAAAATACAAGCGCATGGGTAATGTTGTAGATGCTCTTTGCGGAATCACCACTGGAATTGTTGCATTGATATTGGTGGAATTATAACAGTAACTGTCCTGGGCATTCCAGTTGGCGTTGATGTCAGAGTTATAGCAATAACAACTGGTGTGATGGTGCTCGCAAATTAAATTTATTAGAACCATACCAACGATTTCGTACTTATTCAAAAATACGTTCAGCAGAAGAAATTAGTCTCAATACAAATACAACAATTTACTCGGTGGCCATCTAAGAAAAAGCCGTTACCATGGAAAAGTTCGAGATGGTGGTTGTGGAAATGGAAAACATCAGATGACTCCCAAACAATATGAAACTCCGTGACAGTACTTAGATAGGGATGTGAGTTACATGCTGTAAAAATCGGGTAAACAGTTGAAACATAACTTCCCATGATAATCGCACGAGGGGGTTTACTCTCATGAGGTGTTCACTAGCACGCACGAGAGTTGAATGTGTGTGTGCCAAGAGGCAATACCGTTTTGGTCTGAGTGGGGTGGGGTACAAGGCGTTGACCCAGATTGGTATCTAAATCTAAAAGTGCCATTATCAATCTACCAGGCAAGTTTATATTGGATTATAAAATATTGATCTAAAGAGCACCCTTGTTATAACTATGTCCCTGGGAATATTAATGAATGATGCAATTAGAGTTTAACTGTTACCGGTGAGGTACCTAATCTCTATTTCCTATCACAAGAACGACCGTACCGGCAAGAAACGTCTTATCGGCACGGTTTACCTGACCATACCATTTTACATGGATACACACAAATGTACAAATAGAGACACATATGGACATGCAGGTACTCGTCAACCGTGTTCTTTCATATATACATAGCAATTTGTATGGATTAAGCTGTTTTGCTACATTTGTACAATTTGTTTATTCCGATACTATTATGGTTCATTATTGTTAGTACCAAAGACAATAGATTTACATTTGACTTGCATAGTGAAAAAGTCATTTTTTTACTTCTAGTGCACGAAAAGCTGGATGAATGATCTCAATTTTGGACACCAGCGTATAGCCGGTGTGAACCATTCATTGATTGAGTTGTGTACAGAAATCCCTAACAAGTGAGTATAGCCAGCATCAGTTGGACAAATGATAACTTAAAAGACGAAGGATAAATATTTCTGCTCGTCAGAGTATCATTTTCCAGGTATGTTTAAAGTTTTTCTCTGGAAAATTATCACGCGTTCTTTGAGAACATTTTAAGCTGATAAGAAGAGTGCAGAAAACTTAAAAAAGAGCCCCGAATGGTCGAGTAGTTTAAAGCACTCTCCGTTACGGATCACTTTGGTATGTGAGAAAGCTTTACAGTAACATCTCGTTGATCGGTGTTTTTTCCTGTGTTTACCTGGGTTCTTCCTGAACCATTAATACTGGCCGCCATGTATAGCATGTCTTGTGCTATAAAATGGCGTTAAACCCTACAACAACAACAACAGCACTTTAAGTATACGAATATAACATAGAAAAAACTGTTCAGGTGTCCAGCAAATATTACATTATGCATCTCCTTATCAGAAATGTTAAGCGCAAAATGTTATTTAAAAAACATTTACTTTAAAAGACGTCTCTACCTACTTCAATAGATACAATAAGCAGTTTACATATAAAACCTGCAGGTGTGGTGGGACTATATAAAATCTTACACTATCAACAGGTGGTAATCAAAAAGATTCCTCGTAAGAAATATTTTTTAAACATGAAAAATGAAGAAAAGCTTGCTTATTTTACACTCGTTATACAAGCCAGCATCTTCAAGATCTACAGTATTATGGGTCTTGTCATGTAATGAAATTATATAGAAAAACATACTTTAGCCAGTATATTGAGACCCATGACCATATCCATCTTATATCAGTGACAGAGTTATATCGAGAACATTATAATAGGATCACTATACCCGAGTTATATCCGGGACCGCATTATAAAGGTTAATATTCATATTGTGAAAGGTAGATCATGGTGACCTACATTTATTCCTCTACTGATGATTGTATTATTGTATTATCAATTAGCACAGATCAATCATAACAAACATCTCATTTTCGGTTCAATTTGCATGGTATTAAGAAACACGAATATTGAATTATTTACACTTGGCAATCATCATTGAAGTGATTAAATGGCTTAAGTGCCTTCCTAATAGTATTGTGATCGTGTTAGTATATGTATCTTTGAAAAGGTTAGGTGTAACAGATGAAATGTTGCGACCATTGCTAGAAGGCTGTATACTGCAGCAAGTCATTGACTCCAAGAGACTTTTCATTTGTGACCTGGAAATTCTGGATGGCATAACAAACAATAAAGGCTTGAATGTAAGTATTTCATTACGTATTTGCTTTATTATAGATGAATGTAAAATGCCTAGACTCCCAAACCGGAGTTGTTGATCCCAGACAGATGTATACGTATTTACTTTATTATAGGAAGGCTTGTATGTATGGATTTTATTACGTATTTACTTTATTATAGTAAGGCTTGTATGTATGTATTTCATTACGTATTTACTTTATTATAGATGAATCTAAAATGCATAGACTCCCAAACCTGAGTTGTTGATCCCAGAAAGATGTATACGTATTTACTTTATTATAGTAAGGCTTGTTTGTATGTATTTCATTACGTATTTACTTTATAATAGATGAATGTTAAATGCCTAGACTCCCAAACCTAAGTTGTTGATCCCAGACAGATGTATAATGTGTAATTATAATATCCAAAAAATGTTTTCATTCTAGTAGAGAGTTCTGTATCACAAAGAATATTTTATATACATTGATCCTGAACACGGGTTATGTTGTGGTCATGTAGGTTTAAGTGCTTGAGACAGAGACATTTGTATGTTTGTTCTTGCATATATCCTTGTTTTTTTTTTATTGCATCTTCACCTACATACTGCATACCACCAATGTGGCTTTTCCTCTAATGAAGTCATCAGTGGACGCATCCTGACAAAATCTGTTAGAGATGTTATATAGAAGCAATCCCAGCGCTCTGTCGTCAGTGATTTAAATAGATCAGTGCCCACATAGTGTTGTTATTGCTTCTCTATGCTCACTACATCCTGTTTCTTTAACAATACTTTACATACTTAATTAAACTAACGTACATGACATTTTTTGTTTCAACCGCTAAAGATATAGTGATACCATTCATGACAACAGTATAAATACAACAATGAAAGATCAATAATTACAAGCACACTCACAGTGGCAAAAGAATGAATGACAAATCATGAAAAAAACTGAATCAGTCGGCAGTTAAACAATTCAGCATCTATTCATGAAAATGAATGAATGACAATGATCAGAAGAGCACATATTTTCCTTTCATGGATGACACAAAATAATTTTTAAGGAAAAGCCCAAAGCTCAAAATGAATTAAGGAATGAATATATACATTCTCTATTACAGTCAACTCTTAACTGAAACATATGTACATCTGTATTCAGACTGACTGTATTAGTGACTGCATTATGCTACAAATATGATCACTATTTCCTAAACAGCCTTCTGTCCTTCCTCATCCTCCACTTTACCAATGCCTGGTTAACGTTGAAGTCTCTCAGAGGAGGTCCTTCAATTGAAATCATCATGAGTCTGTTGAGAACATGTTCTTCTATACGGAGTCCGCACATTTTGTCTCTAGGATACATTTCTCTTTTAATGATAGTCTTAGCAAGAGACAACTCTGTCAAAACATGTGTTGGGTCACACAAAGGGGTACTTACAGCTTCTTTAGATTTCCTCACCTGACCAAAATGATCAAAGAGAATTTTAATCTGGTCATACCCATACATTTCCGGTTCTTCAGAAGATAGGAATGTGAGGTTACGTAGACCAAGATCCTCAAATGCTGTTGCCACCTGTGTGCTGCTCTTTGGAAATATTGCAGCCATCTCCACCTGCAAATTTATAACAAACTCGTGTCGAAGGTTAGACACATCATCTGAAACTTTTTTCAATGTACTCCTCTGTAACTTGAGTTCAACACCATTGTGAGTGATTGTAGTATTGTCTCCATCCTTAGATGATTTCAATTTTTCAGACATACAGATCTGGTGATAGGATTTTACTGTCTGCTTTCTGTAAGGTATTATTCAAAATATCAAGTGCCGGTGAGAATGCTGCTATATCCAAGTCAGATTTCTGTAAAAGCATATTTAACTGTGCTAAATGAGGTATGATATCCATTATAATATTCATGCATGCCACAAATCTGTAGTCGATGAGTTTTTTCAACAAGCCTTGGCACTCTTTTGTCTTGTTATTTTTTTGGAAATAATTCACGAGAGCCCCCCCCCCCCCCCAGCTGTGAAAAATTGCATATAGTGCATCATAAAATGCCAGGCATCTTATTTCATGCTCTTCTCTGACTTTTACTTGAGGACTGTCTAGAATTTTAAGGATTTCCTTCAATTCAGCTATTCTGTTGGCAGATTTACGAAACAAATAGTACAGGTCTTTTATTGTGCCTTCAAAAATTTCCTTGAGGTACGGAATGTTTTTTGATGCATGAGAAGTACACAAATTTAATATATCAGCCATACAATCAATGTTGATCAAGTGAGGGTTTTTCTCCTTGAACCGTGTTGCTACACCACTTTTGCGATCTGTTATCACTGATGCCCCATCACTGCCAAAACCAACAATTTTTCAAGAGGAATCTTCTTTTTTTCCAAGAACTGGACAACTTCATTGAAAAGAACTCCAGCAGTGTGTGATTAGCCTTCCGCTGACGCATTACCAAGAAAATGAGTTGTAGAAACAAACATGGATGGTTCAATGATTCTGGCATAAATGACCAGCTTCTTGGTATTTGAAATGTCTGTACTCTCATCAATTAAGATGCTAATGAATGGACTAGATTGTACTTTCTCCATTAACTCAGATTCTATCACTGTTGCTATGCAATCCTGGAAACAAAAATAAATCTTCATGAGAAGTCAAAGTTTAAAAGTATTTTATTATCATTATTATTATTATTTGTTTACTATTAAAGTATTTGTGAAATGTTAAACAAATATCATCTTTTTAAAATACAAAGTAAAATTGCCAAAGTCAGATGCACATTGTGCAAGAACCTTAATCTAAGACCATGGAGTTTCTAAGGATGTTGCCTTGAGATAATTCGGTCATTTTAAGAAATCCCATCAAGGTGTTTAAATGCTAAACTAATATGGCACTACAGTCTCTCTCTCTCTCTCTCTCTCTCTCTCTCTCTCTCTCTCTCTCTCTCTCTCTGTTAATTAAAGTCAATCAATTATAGTAATGAAGGAAGTGATTATGCCTGTCTGTGTACGACGATTTAAAAACAAAAAACTTTATTATTATATACATCATCAACTGGTCCCTAAATATGCACAGTTGTATATAAGCAGACAATGGTCAATGTCATTTGTTCCAATGATCAACAGAGTAAATAATAATAACTTATTTACTAAAGCAATATATAAGTTTCCAGCGGTAGGATTTGTCTGACTACTATACCGTATCGTGATGTCGACAGCAACTCCTTACATGCTCAGAAAATTATTCAGACAACAGCGACTGTATCATTTCAAACGCACAAAAACTCGTTACAGTGATACTTTAATGTGACCTGTCTAGACAGGAAAGAATTTCAGGACAAAAAAAACAGGTACCAATAATCCAGATAAATTATAAAATTAAAACGTTATCTGCTATTAAAAATTGACAGGAAGTTACGACGTTGAGCTAACAATGCAGTTTCATTGGCCAATCGCGATGCTAGGTGCTATTTTTAGAAACATGGATTCCTCAAGATATGTACTGATCGTAACCTATCACGTTTTGGTTGCTTGTTAGTATACACCAATTTTTCCATCTACATTTCAATTGAAAAATATGAAAATAAAATAAAATAACTTACCTGAAATTCCTCTACAGAACCCCTTGACGAATATGTTGCGTGTCCTCCTACTCGCATGTTCCCAACGCCAACACCCAGAAAATCCACAAAATCCAACAGCGAGCCATATTTTAGAGAAGCAATTTTCTCCTTCGCCACGTAATAGACAACTGACATAGCATGAACAGTTGATTCAGATTTCTTGCTGATAGCTGCCATGCATGTAGTTTTTAAATTTTCACTTAGTTTCAAATCCTGAATCGCCTGTTTGTGCGCTGGTAATTCAACATGTCTATCAAGGGTTGATGTCCTGAAACTGGCATTTTCAAGTGTGAAAGAATCTTTTTTCCAGTTTTTACACACCATCTGCAAAGCATCTTTTTGTTTTCATTCATTTCCAGCCATGGTCGATTTTGTTTCCAGTCTGCATTGAAAGAGTACTTTTTTCTTGGCGTTAGATGGACCCTTAGTATCATCGCCGCCATCTTTAAGCACATCATCGCTAGCATCGTCCGATACGGGATTAGCTTGAGGAAGTGTTTGATCGCTGTAATTATGCCTATTGACATAAACTTCTGCACCCTGACTGTTATTAGAAGTGTTACTGCTAAAATAATGAAAGTGTCCGAGATTTAACTGATTTTGCCATTTAACAAGTTGTCCCGCCAAACCAGCCACTGTATCAAACGTGCTCTAACGACCTTTCTTAATAACCAATCAGAATTGAGTACATGAAACACAGAAATACGTGACGTATTTACAACTATGCAAGTACAATATATTCGCCGAGTGACGACCGGGAATTTTACAGCAAAAAAATATTTAAAAAATAGCGCAATCTTCACAAAAATTGTACGCAATTCTTATTTTTTGCACGATTTTGTCCGCATAGGAATACAAATCTTGCGGAAAACCTTAAATTTGTAAGGGGATTTCCACGATCGCGCGTCCTAGATGCAGCTCTGATGTTTATTATACGTTAAGAAGTAAGCTAATCCTTGGGTTGCATGCGTTTTTATCGCCGGGGTGTGGGAGATAAGAACTAACTCCCCTTGGAAAATCTCTTGGATCCATCAGCTGCATGACAAACAACTGATTCTCCATATCACCCTGCCCAGGCTTCCGCACTGGAGAAGACACTCCATCTCAAGTGCACCATATGTTAAAGTTACGACAACAGTTTGTTTTTCTTCTTTATTGATTAATATTTCTATCATTTGACTATATGCATCTAATACACATAGTGGTGTTTGGGCACATATTTTCAAACGTTAGTACTCTGATTTAAATGAACTAATATTTCGATAGAGAAATCAATATTAGCATCAAGATATCCGAATGGATTATTTGTTATGTCGTCAAAAGCTGAGCTAAACATTCTAACAAATGACTGTATAATGTCTTCAGAAAGACGAAACTATTCACATTTCGTAACAACATAAATATCAAGATTACTATTCTCTACATCACAATAAGTTTGATGATCATTAACATCCAGAGTTTAGGAAATGCTATCTTAATTTTGCAGATGCTGAGTTAGTCTAATTGAACAATATATTGACAAATGTGTTGATTCACCTCGAGCCCCTTTCCAAAAGCTGGTGTTATACATCAACATTTCTGAGAAACATATTATATAGTCAACTTCGTTGCAATCAGTATGCGTTATGCATATGAACTAATCAGTTTTAACATCAAAGACCATTCCATTCATAATATGAATATATAATTTATGCATGATTCTATTAACGATAATCCAAAATTTGTATGCCGGTACACTGTATCGTCTTCTGAATGCCTCAACACGGAGACATTATCTGTATCATAATCAAGTATTGCATCCTTATACAAGTGTCTCCTCAATGTATCCTCAATGGTAAAATCTTCAAAAATTTGTAATTCTAGCACGCAAATTGCCCGATAAGAAAAGATAAAAATGTATATATTGGCTTTTCATCGGAAATAACCTCTCGCTTGATAATTCTATTGCCTCTTTATCAATATTGCTATACATTGGAGAATATTCAGAGGAAATGTACGTGAATACAATAATGCATTGATTATTTGAAATTATGTATCTATACTCATGATTCACATCATATTTAACTTCTTTAAACCAACTTTGTAATACGGGCTGGTGGCATAAAATGCTGAATAAAGTAGTATCATTTGTAAAAAAAATTATATTAACTAGGAATTTCGACTCGAATTTGCTTTCGAAAATTTGCCATTGTCTTTCCAAATACGGAATTATTAATAGGCTTGAGAAAGTAAATTTACATACTGTTTTTTTCCCGGTTATACACTGACAAGGGAACAACTACTGTTGGAGCAATGTCATAGTTCCGATGGTAACGGATACTCGTTATGGGTGTGATGAAGTTCATTAGGTTATTCTAGAGCGAAATCAAAGAAGCTACCTTGGTTGGTATTGCTATTGTGCTCTTATATGTTGATGTGTGCAAAATCATTCCGCAAACCCATTAATAAAGATTATTGGAAACAAGATATATGTCGAAACTGTTTCGGACAACGGATTTAACCGGTTTATGCTTGGTTGTTTGCGTGCGTTTTTTGTGACTTTCCACTTAAATTTCACAAAAATGTGAGTCCTCCATAAACAGGTGCATGTTCGCATCAGTGAGCAATTCAAGCTTGATTTTAATTTTTGACAACAATGCATCCCGGGCCATTCGAGGTAACAACAAAGTGTGCCAAAGTGTACCAACTCAAATAAGATACGAATTGGAGCATTGCCATTTGTTTCCTATAACAATGCAATGCATTGGAGCATTTGTAAATATCCTCTAAACTTTTCACATCGTTTGTTTTCAGCAACAGGTTCTGAGAATTTTGTTAGGTGTTTATCCAACTCCAATGATTGCGTTGTTCCACTTTTTCTGTTCCGTTGTACATAATTTTATAACACTTCTGAAGATTGGCGAGTGTGGATGCCATCGGGTATTAAAATATCATATTCATTGACCCTTTTCTTCACTACTTATGTTATCCAATGCAATATCTGTATTTAGTGTTGTCTTGCAGAATATTAACTGATATATTCTCAGTTTTATTTCTGATAATATTGGACAAGTTTACATTTATTGCTTGTCCAAAATAATTCCTATGTTAATGAATGTATCAACGTGTTCAGAAACTCCTTTTCTGAATCTGTGATAACTATGTTAGATGCATTTAAAACGAAATGATTATTTAATCATTTCCGTAATATTACACACATTCTACTGATCTGTAATGGTAATATCACAATTATACATATCAAATCTTTCAAAATACTACACGCATCTATATGAATTTTGCCATTTATGTCTACCATTGCCAAGGTAATATCACCCCTTGATTTGTATTTGTGAAATGGTATGTTGGAGACTGTTAGGGCGCTACCAATTGCAATTCTCTTGCATACAAATTTCTTACGATCGAGCAAACGCAAGCAGTCCATATCAATTACAATGTTTCATACAACCCTATCTGTGCCTCTAGTGTGTCAAACAATGTACTAGAACGCCTAGAGGTTAATAAACCCAAATATGTCTTTAATTGTTTCCGTGTCATGAAATTATAATTTACAACAAACAACAAACTTGCATTATCCAATTACTTTTTTTCCATGTTCATATAAATTAGGCACCGTAATCTACTCAGTCATTAGGAAACATATTCTTTACTGATAGTTGGACTAAAAATGGTAATATTACCATCGGTACCTTTTGGCGTCTTTTCTCTCTCAGACACTATTAATACTATGCTTAGCACGTACATGAACAACTCTTATACGATACAAAGAGATTGATGGAAAATATGTGCGCATACCTTCCACATGAAGCAAAAACATAAACAACACCATTTTAAATTGCAACTGCATGACTTGTTATATGCTCACTTGTAATAATAATCTTACATAATCATACAACAGTAATTTTATGTATTTTGAATATTTACCAATGCTTTCATCAGCGACCTAATCATGTTTTGTATCTTATATGTTTTCAGAATGTTTTTATGTTTTCCATTTTCATTGTTTTTGTCATTTGTTGTTCTGTAGTGCAGTCATATCATTATTGATGATGAAAAGCACTTAGAGCTTCGAAAGATTAGGCGCTATACAAAGTCTACATTATTATTATTATTATTATTATTATTATTATTATTATTATTATATCAGTCAGTCACGATCTTGCCTGGTTACCGTATGAAGAGAAGCAGTATGCATTATCACTTTGAGATTTGGCTCGCTGGTATTACGCATTATTTTATTAAATCAAGAAAGCAACTTATTTTTGTTTGAGATAAATATACAAACATATTTGACTCCATCTATATACAGGGTCAACTCAATGGCCGAAATGATTAGATCCCTGTCTCACGACACTGAATTGTTGTCTACTGATATAATATAATAGCCGTATAGCTTGATACATATAGAGGTATGTTAAAAAAATATGGCAGTACAAAATTATATATAATATTTAAATGTTTTACTTTTATCTTTTAAATTCTGTTAATATCCACAGATGTGTGCTCCTATTGCATTATTCCTGGTGAATGGCAATTACGAGCTAGTTCCTATAGCAATACAACTGTACCAGCAGAAAGGACCAAATAATCCCGTAAGTGTATCAGTTATGTAGACAAATGGCCCATAATACAACAGTTCCCTAACAGCCTTTTTGCGATGTAACATGTCATATTAAAATAGAGACTGAATTGGAAAGAAAAAAACTGAGGGAGTGCAATAAAACTATGATGTAAGATAAAAACGGGAATCACATCAGAAAGCTGTCATATTAATTTGTTGAAAGAAATATGTCTTGAAACACATTGTCTTTAATTAATGTTAATAATATAGTCAAATATCCACTTGATCTCTACCATTCATTCTGAAAACATAATGCATCAAACTTTATGCCAAATTATTAACAATGAATTTGTTTTCTTTTTTTGAAGTAAGGTAATGTATTTGCTGCGATTTAAATAACATAATCTCAATTTTTTATAAATTGAAACATGAATATATAAAACTTTCAATATGTCAGTTGCTAAAAACAAATTGTGGTCCATGTTATCATTAAAACCTTCTCATAATCAATGTTATCAATAAAAGCTACTCATTGACTATTATTATTATGAACCATTCGTGACCTGTGCCATTACTAAACATGCTTATGAGAGATTGTATAATCAAATAAACATTCACTGACCATGCCATCATTAAAACTTACTCTTGTCCCATGTTAGCATCAGGAAACACTCATGGGCCATGTTATCATTAAAACCCATCTATGGCCAATGCTATCATCAAGAACCATTCTTCTTTCATTTTATCCTTAAAACAAGCACTCACGGCCCTTGCAATCATTTCATCATTAAGAATCTCTCATGAACCACGTTATCATTAATTTCCATTCTTGTATCATGCATTCATTAAAGACCATTCATGATCAAGATATGACTCATGCTAACACTAAAAACCATTTAAGGCCAATGCTATCATTAAAAACCACGCATGGACCATACAATTCACTCATGGTTCATTGTATCATCAAAAACCATCTTTGGGCCATGTTATGACTTAACCCCACATATGGTTCATACTAACTTTATGGTCCATTCACGGCCGAAATCACCATTAGAAACTATTCATGACCCATGCTATCAATTACAAACATTCCTGACTGATTTCATCATCAAAAACCACTTGTAGCTCATGATATCATTAAAAGACCACCTATGGCTCACGTTATCATTAAACACAGGAATGGACCATGTTTCGATTTAAGGCCTCTCATGGTCCATGCTATCAATAAAAACACTTATGGTCCACATGATCAATAGCATATCTTAATAAACTTCACATATAGATGAGCAGTGGATTAAGATTCTCTGTCCCTCTTTTGTTACTAGCTTCAGTTCTCTTCTTTCTGTACATTCATTACTCAATTCAACGGATTCTTATTCCTTGTATGCCATACTGCGGATATATCAAGCATGTATCGTTTACAGGTTTTCCTGCCGTCAGATGACCCATACACCTGGACGCTGGCAAAGATGTGGTACAATAACGCTGATGCAACATACCATCAGTCTCTTACTCATCTGGGTAGGATAGCAGCCGTGTTTTAACAGTGACATCTTTATAATAATTGATAGCAGCCATGTTTTAACAGTGAAATCTTTATTATAATGGATAGCGACCATGTTTTAACAGTAAAATCTTTATTATAATGGATAGCTGCCATGTGTTAACACTGAAATCTTTATTGTAATGGATAGCAGCCATTATTTAACAGTGAAATCTTCATTATCATGGATAACATCCATAATTTAACAGCGAAATCTTTATTATAATTGATAAGAGCCATTTGTTAACAGCTTAATCCTTATTATAGTTTTAATTGCAGCCATTTTTTTATAAAAGTTAAATCTTTATTATAATGGATAGCAGCCATTTTTTAAAAGTGAAACCTTTTATATAATGGAGAGCTGCTATGTTTAAAAAGTGAAACCTTTACTATAATGGAAAACAGCCATATTGTAAAAGAGAAATCTTTATTATAATGGATAGCAGCATTTTGTAAAAGCGAAATCTTTATTATAATGGATATCAGCCATGTTTTAAAAGAGAAACCTTCACTATAACGGATAGCAGTCATGTTTAACAGTGAAATCTTTATTTTAATGGATATCAGCCATTATTTAACAGTGAAATCTGTACTATAACGGATAGCAACCATTTGTTAACAGTGAAATTTTTTTATAATGAATATCAGCCATTGTTTAACAGTAAAACCGTTATTATAATGGATAGCATTCATTTTTTAACAGTGAAAGTTTTATTATAAAGTAAACTGAAAATAATTAATCATAAACATGTTCAAAATCTGACAAAAGCTCGCTTTTGATAACCAGCTCATAATGGGGTCCAGCAATATATAATGCTATATACTAAGAGATTGCGTTGCAGAAGAATCACAAAAGAATGAGTAAAAGGGGTTACACTGCTGTTTAATGATTCGATACTCCTTGAATAATGTCATTGGGTACAGTTGTAATAATGAGGTTATCTAATGAAGTTCTTTGCCTTTAGTATAAATTACCTTTAGTTTCAATTACTCTAAACTACAACTGTTCATTACCACTAGGTCTCATAAACATCACATGTATGCAGAAACATTGTACATTATCTCACTATGTTATTGATATTGTTGACTTAAAAATATGATTCATATGGATATTTTTTTTTTGAACACAATCAACGTCGAAAACCGGTTTTTTAATTTGTTTGTTTTATTAGTAAAATATTGATACTGGGATTTGATTGCGATTGATCGTGAAACATCTCATCGATGAAGAAATTTCTTTGTGCGAATTCAAGAATTTTAAGTTGACTACAAACACAGAAAATCACTTCCCCATAAATTGAAAACTATATCTATGCAACAAAGCTTTTCTTCACCACTTATTTCTCGTGTTCAAAATAATGGCCCTACTGTCATTTAATCATATTTATTAATTAGTTTGCTAATTATACTACTTAATAATAATTATACGTTTTCGATTTATCAATTTAAATGAGTTGACCTGACAAATAATCTTGACCTCTAGCTCTTATGCAAGTAGAATTTTTGCAACTTTTCTTTTAGTCCATTTCTATCATATGATATTTGATACAAGAAAGGTACTTACTGCGATAATACAAAGCAAGTCAACTTTTAATTGAACAATACAATACAATACAATACAATACAATACAATACAATACAATTCAATTCAATTCAGTTCAATTCAGTTATGCAATGCAATGCAATACAATACAATACAATACAATACAATACAATACAATACAATACAATACAATACAATACAATACAATACAATATAACCAATACATTACAATACAATACAATACAAGACAATACAATACAATACAACCAATACAATAAAATACAATACAATAGAATACAATAAAATACAACCATTGTTTCCGCAAGTCTGAGATCAAAATAAGGCCATCACTTAATTAGGTCCTCTCAATAAAGTGTGTGTTATTTGGATTTTTAACGTAGCTAATAAAATAATTCAGTTTGTTGGCTACGATATCTGCAGTGTGCCAGCTTATAGTGATGTCTAGCAGTGGGGCATCATGCTAAAGACATGTAATACGATGTCCCAGTGACCCAGTCACCACTAGGCCACCTGACTGGTCTCTCAAAAATATTCGTGGACATAGCTATGTTTGTTTATTGAAATTTGGCATGTTTTGATGCAACAAGGCATATTACAATAATGATAATGATACTGAAATCTAAATAAAAGGCAGAAGTAAAACATGAATGCCACCTGATAAAACTGATGTAATTGGCATTTGATTATTCAATGCTGCCAACAGTACGCAATTGTCATATTTTTAATGTTCATAGTGTTTTTGAATGTTTTTATTTATAATGATGAAGATGTTTATTTGAAAGAATATTTAAAAACTGATACCACTTTTTAAAGGTTGGGACATTAATGACGTTGATGTAAATTTTCATGTCTAGCCACCATTTCCAAAAAATAGCGATATAATTTTGATCACTAGTTTCCTAATGTCTAACAAACATAGGCACTTGTTTTGTATTTTATAGCAAAACAAATGCGATCCATGCCTGGCACTGAAAAGCAAATATTGAATGAAGGTTTTAAAATTATAATAATATTATTACTACTACTACTACTATTACTACTACTACTAATACTACTACTACTACCACTAATAATAATAATAATAATAATAATAGCAAACAAGTTATTTTCAGGTTTTACTCACTTGCTGATGGAGGGAATTGCTGTAATCACCCACAGACATCTGTCGCAGTCTCATCCCCTATTCAAACTACTTGCGCCACATTTCCTATATCTTATCGCTATCAACAAGTAAGATACAGTTATTTATTTCTTATAAAAAAATTTATCAAGGTAGACACGCAATTAGTATATAGTATGTATATGGGTGATGTCGGAATGTAATATTGCTTCAGATAATTGAGCACAAAAACGATGGTCAATAACAATTATATTGTAGCAAGGCTTTGAGGAAGTTGCATTGTTCACGAACTCACCATGGTATCTAACCCAGAATCATCTGATTGTATGATTCATACCAATAATTAAATGTTCATCAAACCAAAAAAAAAAGACGTCCACAATCTCTACAGGTAAAATACAGCGAAATAACCAGGCTGAGGAGTATCCACTCATTGAATTTAATTGGCAATGTTACCCCAAATTGTTTAAAAGTAATTTTTATACGGACGTAGGTGAATTGCTATCATATGTAAAAATAGTTTGGAGATAAAACATTACAAGGTTAAAAGACCTTTGAAGGAAAAGTAGAAAATTCGCAATGTTGCCAATTTGATGTAAATCTGTAAAGTCAGTGAAGAATGCTATAACAAAATCAAACATAATGTAAATACAAAGTTATTATGAAACAAATTAAGTATACCACTGGCTATATATAACTGCCAATTAATACATTGATAATGTAAAAGGTAAACACAAAATAATTACACAATGAAAGAATGCAAGCACGTAAAGTATACATTAAATGTATACTTTATGCAGAAAAATTGTATTAAATACAAACAAGAAGCAGATTAACATAATAGAAACAGTTTAAGCTAAACAGTAATGAATCAAGCGGACCTTATGTTACAATCATCTTGCCTCATTTTTTGTGTAAAAACAGGGAAACTATTTAGCTTTTTACTGATTGTCAAGGAAATAATGAAATGTTAATGTGGACTAACTTGGGGTTTTTTTTATTTATTTTTTTCATTTTCTACAATACAGACGCATTTTAATTATATGGATTTAATTCATTATGTGAACTGAAAAGGAAATGTTTGCAATGCCATAGCATTCACATGAACAGCTGTTGTTGAGATACCCTAAGGGAACACTTGTAGCACATGTATCACAAAACTGAACAACTTGTCTACTTACCCCCATTTGATCTCATCATTATTTTTACATCAAGTTTTCATTGTTATCGGAAATTGTTTCTTTTCTAAAGTCTTGCTGGGGAGTTTTTGCTGAATCCAGATGGCTTGATAGACAAAACCATGACCGCTGGTTCTCAAGGAGTATTTGAACTCATTGCCAAACGGTTAGTATTCAATGCTGAATAATCTTTTTTTCTCAGAAATCAAAGATTACTTTTATAAAAGCCATTTATATATATATATATATATATATATATATATATATATATATATATATATATATATATATATATATATATATATATATATATATATATATATATATTGATATCACGCATAAAGCCTTGTTATCATAATTACTCTTGATGATGCTAGGATCAGGCATATTAGTAAAATACACTGACACTTTCAGTTGACGGTCATATCTGAAGTTGTTTAATTTAATTCATAATTACCCTAATGATGTTAGGTTCAGGCATATATTATATACTCTGACACTGACAGTTGAGGGTAATATTTGAGGTTGTATAATTTAATCATAATTACTGTTGATTACTCTTGATGAGGTTAGGATCATGCATATTTGTAAAAGAAACTCTGACACTGACAGTTGAGGGTAATACCTAAGGTTGTTTAACCTTTGGCATGTTCCACCTAGACATTATAGAGAATAGGTCAAGTTGAATCTCAAATAAATATTATTTTAGGGTCACAGGTAACTAAGTACTTAATGAGCTGCATTATGTGGTTTTATAGTGATTTGTAGTTACTTTATGTGAGAAGAGGAAGTTCACTCACTGGCTGGAAATAATTACTTGCAATAATTAATCTAATTTTTTAAATGAGGTTTGCATATGGATCATTTGTGCCTATTTGTAGGTTTTAAGTCGGTTATACTTATTCGGTATCCATTGTCACACTGAAACTATTGAATGTAAATGAGGACTTGTCACCAAGTTGGATTTTTATAGTCGGCACTAGAAGGAAATGTTTGCCCGAACAAGTCATGCATCAAAGCATTTTTATTTTTGTTTGAAAGTTTCCTCTTAAGTCAATCATTCTTAAGATGTAATAGTGGTTCGACTTTTCTATTACAAATGTACTGTGACTGGCCAGATATTTAGATTATGGTCTGTGTGAATTTCGTTTGGATGTTTGTGACCACATATCCTGTACGGTTTGATTTCCAGAAAGTTAAAACCTGTGTACAAACTGAATCCTCTTTAAGACCAAGATAACATGACAAGAAATGGATGTGGAGTGGAGAAAAACTCCATTTTAGCCCACCTCATTGAGTAGTGTTAATTATTTGGGGGATTTAATTGGATGATTTATAATGGTAACAACCCTTAACGGATATTGACACTCAAAGCTCTAAACCTGCATATCTAAGACATAAACATAGGTTATATATTTAGCACTGCCTCATACGGATAAATAACAAAGATATACCCGATTCTGAACCGTCAATGCATGTATTATGGTTCTGAGAGATTTAATAGTTCAGTGTCTAAAAGCATACATCAAAAGAGAAATATCTTTTTAAAGCATTATATATACCACCTTGATAGATAAGTTATATTAAGGATTAGTTTGATTCCCACAGGTCAAAATATACCAAAACAAATTGAATATAAATATCTTTTACGAATCTTAAACCACTGACTAAGTATTGAAGTGTTTTAAAAGTTTCAGTGTCAAGCTGTGGACAATGAATGTTGACGCCACTTTGCCAGAGGATCTGAAACGGAGAAGGGTAATTTGCATATGAATCTGCCAGTAATCTATTATAGACGTTAGAAAATAGATAATTTAGGTGATTTTGCTATTGTATGATTGTGGTGCAGATATATTCATTACACCTGGACGTTTGTCATAAAGATAAATGTGAATAATTTTTCTTAGTAAACGCTGGCGTACATTTTATTGACATTTAGAAACACATGTTTATCTATGATTTCATTGTTACTTTTAGTTATTATTTTGCATTTATATGAATATACCTAAACCTAATTGATAAATTTGAAATTGTAACGTTTGTACTGCTGCTTCCATCGAGTGTTTTGAAAATAAATTTTGTTTTCAGATTAACCCAATTTTAAACTCATACATTTTAAAACTCTCTGGAAGGATTTTCAGCATAATAAGATCATATTTACCCATTTATGATATTATTTTTAATCAGTTCATCTTTTATAAATTTGTCTGCCTAACGTTTGCAAAGAAAAGCATGGCACATGTAATGTGTGCATTCAATCATCATAATTTTGTTGTGTATTGAAAACTTGCCTCATATATATATATATATATATATATATATATATATATATATATATATATATATATATATATATATATATAAGGAGTTACAAACACTTACCCACATCAATATAAATTTATCAAAATAATCAGCTACTCATCCAGCCTAAACCTATTCTTAAAAAAGTTGTATGGTTACAGAACATCATGCTATTGGACCTATCAGAAGATTTCACCAAAACTTCCCGGCACATTGCTCTCTTCTAACACTAAGTTCAAAATGTAAGCAACACCTATGCCAGAGCACCGAACATACAATTCATTTTACAAAGTTTCATAGCATCATTATATTCAAATTAAACCTAAGATCATTCACATTTATAGCTTGAAATCGTACTGGAGATCAATGCGTGAGAGCTGGATCTGATAAAAATACACTAAATCAAAACTTATCTTACAAACAAGCCAGTCAACATTCTATGATAAATAAAGTTTGAAATTTGATAATGAAGATCCGCTGGACAGATACCGAGGTGTGATATAAAATTTCACCAAAATCAATTAAACAGCATGGGTGGCAGTAGCTTGGATAGAATATCATAGTGGATATTAACCAGATCAAAGTATAAATGTGCAAGTAAAATCATTACATGGGTTTCATGTTAACTTTAATATAAAATGTTTAATACAATTACCTGACCTGGTAATTACGCATTTATTGCGATACTCATTACATAAATGAGAAGCAATGTAACATTATCTGCAATAGCTATAACATTCCTGCTCATTATGACTAGATACATATTAATAAAAACAAGCAAAGTCTGATTGATAAGGGACCTGAAGAACATACAACTGTTCAACAGAGTTTTAATGATAATAAATGCCTGGATAACATACATCTGGACATCAAGGTCTTACCAAAAATTGGCCCAAAGAACATACAACTGTTCAACAGGGTGTTATTGATAATAAATGCCTGGATAACAAACAACTGCACATCAAAGTCTTATTGATAATGGACCTGAAGAACACAACAAATGTACATCAGGTTGTTTTGATAATAAATGCATTTTTTTTGCCTAGGGATAGATTAAATCTGGCAATATTATTGGATTTATAAACTATTAGATATATTTCAACTAGAAACAAACACTGCTATCAATGCAGAAATGGTAAAATATTTAATACGAGCATCATGCAAGCAGTCTGAAACAATTTTGTAGAAGATGTTGGTAAGAGTTATGTAGACAAGAAAGACGAAAATGGTAAAGAATTGCTATCATAATAGCCTGACTTACAACTGAAATAGCTCAGGATTATTTGTCAATTTATTTCTTGA
This sequence comes from Unio delphinus, assembly GCA_029339505.1. NCBI lineage: Eukaryota > Metazoa > Mollusca > Bivalvia > Unionida > Unionidae > Unio > Unio delphinus. The sequence goes on along the minus strand of JAQISU010000029.1, from coordinate 13,153,344 downwards.
AAAACTGTCTTAACTTTATTTGCCTTTTTCGTTTTATTCAGATATAATTAGCCAACAAATAATCAGTTTTTGTTGTTGATTTAAAATGAAAGCTAATTACCTTGTTATTATAGCATTCTATGACGCTGACGTTTACTTATTTAACCGCATATTCGGCTTTAGTATTAATTACTAGTTTAACTTGATCAACCAATACTCTCTATGACCTTAGTCACTACCATTATTGCCATTGATTCCACCTCCTGTTAAACCTGATAGTATATTAACCAAACCTTGTACCTGCTAACATATATGAATTAATTTTTCACTAATATTGCATTTTGTTTCAGTGCAAAAATTGATAATAATTGATGAGTACTTTTTGAAGAGTTTTAAATCTTTTTTTTTGGTTAATTGATCTCAATGACAGATATTATAACTTGGTTACTTTTCATATCTGCCATTTGCCCTATTACTCTGTCACGCAGGATCACAGCTCAGTTTCTTCACTCTTTGTTTTTTTTTTGCATTATCATTATGGTAGGGTGGAGGACAGAAATGGCATGCTTCACTTGTTTTATTTCAAATTATGTAAGAAAAAATAATTTTTGCAGGTGTACAATGAGAATGAGAATGAGAATGTTTTACCAGGGTACTACTTCAGAGATGATGCCCTGCTATTGTATAATGCAATAAAGAAGTATGTTTACGAATACACCTGCCTCTATTATGGTAAGTGTTACTATTAGTAACGAAAATATAACCAGGCTTGGAAAATCTGATTTCCTTGCCCATGAGAGAGATGTGTTTCTGAAAGTACGCAAATAATCAAAATGTTTGCAATCCCATTATATATAACAATACAGGCAAATTGAATAAGATTTTACTGACTTAGCAGGATTTTTATTTCATACTGATATTCAGACATCAGATTTATACGTTACTGGACATGGGATCTAAAATTAACCTGCATTGCCAGATATTGGACTTTAGCAATCTCTACCATCCAGTTGAAAGTACAACATATCTCCGATTGCTGCAGAAGACCATTTTGGCATCAGTCTTAAATATGTTATAAGCTGATAAATAGTAAGGAGGTGTCTTCAGCAAGGGTTGTGCTAATTAGTTTAGGCACAAAAATGTTCACACTTGTTTTGTGCAGCATTGAAGTATTAGATTAATATTAATTGAGTGCATGCCGATAGCGCTGAAACACATTATTTGTCATCAAATATCCAATTGTTGTAATGAACAAATTCTTTAGGTTAGAATCATGCTAGTCTTATTAATATCTAAACAGTTTTTACTTTACATAAATATGTTACAGAAAAGAAACTTTAAGAGGCTGCTTTTGAATTGGATTATATTTTATGGAAAAAAAAGAAACATGTTTAGATAGATGGATTTTGATGTACCGAATGGTGAACAATAATCTATTCTATAAGGATCTTCCTTGAAGTCCGACAGATGACACTGGAAACAGGCTAGTCGACAGTCCAGAACGCAGAATAAGAGATAACATACATCTAAAAATAAAATCTCAACATTGTTCCAAAACATAAAGAAATACTTTAATTAGTAGTATTCAAAAAAGGAAATAAAGTTGTAAAATATACCCTAGGTCATTGTGTCAATACAGAAATGAGTTTTGAAAATATTCAGGCATGCAGTACCAATCCCGAGATCTTTAATAGTTGCCAAGAAAACAGTTACAGAGAGAAAATAAATGTTAAACCTCTAATGTGATTGCACAACCAATGTTGACACCGGATACAAGAAAGTTACTAACATTCCTATTAATGTTCTAACTTCGATATTTAGACAATTTGTATCAATGAAGTAGGTAGAAGCAACTCAATTGGCAATTCGACCCATTTAAAATTAAGATGTTAGTCGATTTCTCAACTCTTTTCAACATAGCAAATATGTTAGTCCAGATGGAATTTGTGCTGAATTTTTAAACATTGGCGCTCACTGAATCAATTAAAGCATTGCAATCATTATGAACTTTGCTATCAAAGCTGGTTGTCTTTAGACCAGTAGAAATCAGCTTAAGTCAATCATATCTTCAGAAAGATGGAAAAAGCAAATTATATGCCAATTTGTAGTTCATTAAATATGACTAAATCTACATGGATGACATGTTTCTTGTGTTAACGATCTATAGTGGCTTAAACTACATACATAACAAGCAGGAGAGATACACTACAAGTTTTGTATAATTTAAAATATACATTTTAGTTTCTTAAAAAACAAAATAAAATATTTAAAATAAGTTCCTTCGTTACTGAATTCCTTAAAATCGTATACGTTCTACAGATTCCAATACAGCCAATTAATCTGAACATGTTTCAAATGTATTCCGAATGAAAACCGTTATGTCCTTAATTACCGATACCACATGCAGAATCACTATGTCCATAAATGTAAATGTTCTTGAATATTTCACAATAAATCGAATAGAAATTTCAATCCCAATGTCCTTGAATGTTTTATGATCAATCCAATAGTTTTAAATCCCAATGTCCTTGAATGTTTTATGATAACTCTAACAGAAATTTAAATCCCAATGTACTTGAATGTTTTATGATAAATCCAATTGAAATTTAAATCCCAATGTCCTTGAATATTTCACAAAAAAATCCAATTGAAATTTAAATCCCAAAGTCCTTGAATATTTCACAATAAATACAATTGAAATTAAAATCCCAATGTACTTGAATGTTTTATGATAAATATGTTGAGCTATAAATATCTGAATGTCTTTCAATAAATTCTAACAAATATTAAATTACAACATATGAATCAAACTATTGATTTATCTCGTCCATGTCCAGTGAAATGTCAAGAATAGTAAATTCTGTATCAAACTCTTCTGATATTAAAAGACATTACAGATTTAAGAATATTGTAAAATATAAAGCTTTAAAATAAATCAATTTTTTAGAAAATACTTACATTCATTCAAAATATCAGCTATTTCAATCTAACCACTCAGGAAATAGGACAATCTTACACCACAAATATCCTCGTTGGATATTATTATGAGATTATTTAGTACATCGACCTAGGACCTTTATGAATGAAATCGAAGTACGACCTATATGACTCATCTCTAAGAATGCAAACTATAATGTGTAGAATGTACGTATTACAAATTTCATTAACTAAATGAACCCCAATAAAATAATTATCATGAATTTAAAATACATAATATAGATACACATAACATACAGTCTTCTCCTGCTCCTGCATAATAACTTTGCTTGTTTAATAGCGCTTTAAGAGATCAGCTCTCAAATCAACTGTGCAGAAAAACTAGTTGCACGCTATTTCATTTCAACAAAATAAAACATTTTTCAAACAATTAACAACCGAATTATAAAGCCATCTATTGCATATTGCTGTCCAACAGTTTATCCATCTATTTCCTTTCAGTAAAGTTTGCCAAATTCAGACATATCGTTTAGTAGGATTTGTATAACGAGCATTGGCAAAGTAACTAATATTAATGTTATTATAATGTACAGGATGTAATTCAGGTCAACATAATTCTTGTAGAATGCGATTTCATATCAAGTTATCTAATCCATGGACAAGATTTTGACCTATGGAATGGGATTGATGTGAGAGTAGATTATTTTGATTCTGTCCTTGTAATACACCCTTATTAGACAATATGTGTATCGGATGATATGAAGAAAATATAGAATAATATTGTCTTCAAAGGGGACCAGAAACTTTTTGCAGCATCGTTGATCAGACATACGTGTAATAATCATTTACGAGTGGAATGTGATTCTTTCATGCATGCCAATCGTATATCAACGTCAGAAAATTTACCTTTTTAAAGAACCTTTTGTTACGTATAGTCTCCGTAAACCTTTTATATTGTCATATTTGTACTTTTAACCGGTCGTTTGTTTTTTTTAAGACCAATTAAGTGGTACTCAAGAAGGTCCCTAGCTAGTCTTCATCAAGCTTTGTATTTGCCAATGTTATTGTTTTAAGAGGTCTTCCATTGAAACCTTGAGGCATCAAGCCCTGCTTGTTCCTTGTACATGTCTAATGTATACTCATTAGAATCAGTACATTAAAAAAATGACACTTTAAATTTGCTCTGCTTTGAAGACGATGCAACTACATAAAGTGAACAAATATGTCTCGAGATACTACAAATATGCCACCAAAAATGTTCTTTCATGATGGATGGTTTCTAAACATAGGTCTCATCATAAAAGAACTTAATAAATCTATACATTACAAATCTGGTCTTAACGTGCGATAGTCACCCAAAACAGTGGTCTCTCAAGTAAGAATTTTTTTTATTAATTCCTTCAGAGGAATACATAAAACAATAATAAAGAAAAAATATGCTACTTTGTATCAAACAGTTGAACCACAGAAAATAAAAGACGACTGGGAGCTCCAGAACTGGAGGAAAGAAATGACCATGGCACGGGAGCAGGGAGGATGTGGTCTGAAGGTAAATTAATAATGTGCTTCCTAATTGTAATCCTGTAACCACAATGCAAGCGATATAATTTAATTAATGGGCATACCACTGTAACCAGGCTGCAAGTGAATGTATTCAATTCAAGGGGATCAAACTAATCACGTTGCAAGTGTATATATTATTAATGGGCACACGAACTCTAACAACAATGCAAGTGAATAAAATTATGTTAATGAGCACAATAACTATAACAAAATTGTTAGTGAATATAATTATATTAATGGATTCAAAAATGTAACATCATTACAAAATAATTCTATTAATGAACACAGAAAGTTGTAACCACAGTGCAAATGAATGCAATTCTATTAATGGGCCCATCCATTGTAAATATATAGCAAGTGAATATAATTATATCAATGAGAAACAAAATGCAGCCACATTGCAAGTGAATATGACCCTATTAATCGACAAAAAACACTAAACACATTGTAAAACGTGAATCTAAAATTTTCAACAGTAGTGGGAATGTCTTTCTCCCTTTGATGGGTAAATCACATAAAACCAACTGTTCAACGTCAGTGTTGTACACAGTAAGAATTTTTGTCATCTTTAATTCTCCCTCTTTATCGACAAGAAACACTATTAAGTTTTATATTCAAATTTATCCAGCCTCTTAGTTCTGTCTCAGGCACAACAGTATATACCGATACTTCATTTTGGTAAAGTGAAGGTAATCACCAGACACAAAGTCTACTTGATTGTGTTAGAGCACCTTGATGCATAATAATGGACTGAATTTATATCTTCAGTTCAATTAGAGATTAGACAATCTTTGTTCTATTTAATACACGCATAGATTGTGAGATGTCACTAGTCTTAAAAGCATTGATGAATTTATTGACTAAATATGTTGTCATACATGTCCAAAAAGGCTGTGGATATTTAATTCAAAATTATGTACCTGATTTTTGTCATGATTCAAAGAAATCAATAATATGTTTCCTAAACTTTAAATCAATACCTAATCTTGATTAGGTGTCGTTTATCTTTTCTTTAGAAATGATCAGTTTTCCAGAACATTATTTTGCGTAATAGTGACAGTCTAGAAATATCGATAAGAGGTTTATGGTAACAAATTATTCCTATTTTGTGATCAGACTGAGTGTATAATCACTTACAGTTGTGCTCAGATATAATATATAATATATTTAAGTGTATTTAAAAGATATTCATTTGCAAAGTGTTGATAGATGTTCTGGACAAACGCACTAGTTTAGGATTATAAATGCCTCATTCTAAGAAATTCTGGATTATATCATTGTGATACATCAGGGCACTCAAGATTACTAGAATTTATTTGGACACATTCTTCACTTTTGGACTTTGATATGACATCCAGGACTATTAAGAATTTAATTCACATTGTGTATATGTCTTTAAATCTTTACTTTGTATTCTAAAGAAATAAATTATTCGTTAAATTTTACTCTAATTGTTGGTTTTACGTCAATGTTGTTATATAGTTTAAGATCAAAGAGTGGTAAGAAACATACAAGTTGTTTGCTACACTGTATTTACCTGTATACTTCGTTGACAATAATCACTTTTGAGTGCCTATGAACATGCACACTTTTGGAGTTATATATTCCGTACAACGGCTGTATTTATTTTATGTGTAAAGTGTGATGTCTAAATTCAAATGTGGGCCATATGCCAAAACAAAAGGTGAGCAGATATAGTAGATTTAGAGCAAATTCTAGAGATAAAGAATTCAGAAAAAGAAAGGTTATCAAGATTGTTCTCTTTTGCTTTATGTAACCAATTCATAAATATTTTCCCAATATCCAAAATATCAAGATTTTGCTATTTCATATCCCTCTTTTGTCTTCTCCATCAGAATAACTTGCTAACTAGGTTTCTATAGCATTCGTATTTGTAATGAGCATTACTGACCTGGCCATTTGTTTTAGAATTATCATCAAGGGTATCAATGTGCTCTGGTTACTTTACAATGATGAAATGATGAGTGTGGGGGGATATTGAAGTTCTCGTGTCTGGCTAACATAATGCAGTTTATCCCCACACGTTTTAATAGATTGACATGCAACTTAGTAAATATAATACTCATCACCTTAATATCATATATCAACAAAGTCAATGTGCCTCTTAAACACGTTTGAGAATGTTGTCATTTTGTTAGCTGAATCTGAATCTTGTGAATGCATCAATTCTCATTTTTATGATTTTGTCATGAAACTTGAAGCTTAGCATGGCTTATACCTGATATGCGCAATTAGACAAACCAGTGTGTACCAGGGGTTTTCTTAGAGTTGTTGTCCTTTTTTACTTGGTTTGGTTTTGTGGGTTTAAGCAGGATAATTCCAGGAGGAACCACCAATCCATGTGATACTGCTGGCCAGCTTTCTTATACGCATGCTTTCACTGAGCCAACATTCGAATCCACATGCACGTGAGATCTCCGTTAAATATAAAGGCGAGTGTTTTAAACCATTTTGACAACCGAAGCCACTTTTTTACTTGGATCATTCTAGATTTTATGACTAACTATAACTACTCTTATTGTTTTCTAATGATCACTGTGGAATTTAGTAACTGTTGCAACATTATTTCAAGATATCAATAATTAAAAACTACTGTGATTCCAAACTTCTCGTTAGACTAATTCCTCATTTTGTTTAGAAGCTTAATGCATGGCATGACATAGTCTTGTGAATATTACTAGTCTCAGTCTTTTGTGGATTGCGATTAAACTTGGTATCAAAGACTATACAGGATAACAAATCACTGTGCTGTTGCAATCTAATGCAGGAGTTATTGCATATTATTACACAGTTGGAACACATTACCTAATGACATTATTGCAATTTGATACATTCTTGCAGTTTTCAGGTGAGTGCAATGAAGCCTTGTGGATATTACGGACTTCATGAAGTGGTTTGCATGTTGGCCATTCACTGTAGTCACTTTATGTTTGGAGGAGATACAATACATACATCGACAGCTCAAGACAGTGGCTGCATTATATGACAAGAACTTATTATTTCAACTGCGATGAATTTCACTCATACTTGATGCACGTTTGATTATTGCCCTATGACGTGCATATATCAAATAATACTATTATTGTAAGATTGTCTGCCTTTTGTGACTTGTTGATGTGTAGAATATATGACACTATGTTTGACTTAACATTACTTTAGTGTTGTATTGGTTTGTTTGGTTGCTTGTTGACCTTTTTCATTGTAACCCAGATGAATATTTCATTTTATAGGGTGCACCAGGAGAGAATGACAAATTCACAACAGTTGACCACATTACCCAGACCCTGACCTTTATCATATATACATGCAGTGCTGCTCATGCTGCCACCAACTTTCCTCAGTACGAGCAGTATGCTTTCCCACCAAATTATCCTGCTCTGATGAGAGGAAAACCTCCATCTTCTAAGGTATGTCTCCTTAAATGTATTATCGTATGAGCGTCATGACAGTTTTTCATGTGGGTTAGCTCCTTGAAAATAAGAAAGATGTTTTTACAAAATTCTTGTGGTTATTTTTAATTTACATATTTATATTTTGTGATAACCTATCATCTGAAGGTAAGATTCTTTGAAGTGAATTAGCTTTCTGTTATTTTTGGACATGTTCATCAAACAGTCTTTTTACACTACTAATTTAGCTTTTGAATAGAAATAAAACATATAAATAGTGTTAGGTTGAGCAAATCCAATGTATTTATCTGACAGCCTCATTTATAATGAGTCCTATTTGTCCCTCGATTCAATGAATACCCCTCTAGTCATCCGAGGGTGCGAAGGACTGCAATAATGGGTGCACTGTTTTCTAAATACAATGTAAATTTTCATATTAAGTGTAGTGATTTTTCGCAGTTATTATGTTCAACATGTTGATGAGAAATAATTTCGATGCGATTCGATCTTGTTGTTCTTGAACGGTTTAATGCCATTTTTCAGCACAAGATAAGCTATATATGGCGGCAAGTATAAATGATGGAGGAAGAACCCTGAAAAATCCCTGGAAAGAACAAGACATCACTGTAAACTGCCACACTGCGAATATTGTATCGATAACACTGAACAATTGTTAATGCTAAGCTAAGGATCACAATAACACACTCGTAATCCTGTAGGAGCCTCTAATCTCATATACCAGATGTTATATAGCCTACATTTATTACTACTGCAGTTATCCCTGACAGCAGTATATATAAACGTTATTTCTTACTATAGGAGCCGCTGACAGAGCAGGATGTAATTAATAGTCTGCCAGACATACCCACCACATTGAAAACAATGATTTTGACAAAAATCCTCAGCAGTCGTGGAACAAAAGAGCTTGGAAACTTTGAAGTCCAGTACATATGCGATCCCAGGGCCAAAACAATTGTGAAAAAGTAAGAATTGACGACCAAGTCGAGTTGACAGCCTTTCATTGTCTTTCTTATGTTTTGACCCCACCCCACCCTCCTCTGCGCTATTAGGGAGACTTGCTGTAGTGAAGGTTGGGGTGGTAATGTGACATAAGTCAAACACTTGTAAAAATGAAACCAAAAAAGTTCTCCAAATGTATATTACTGAAAATACGAACAACATCAATAATTGAGGTGGAAATATAATATAAATGTTAAGCATACTTCTTAGAGTGCAGTTGTAATGTGGAGTCAATATTCTTTATTGTGAGAGAATGCATTTAACCTTTTTCTTGGAAAACATTTTATATATAATTTTTTTTGTATTTTTCAGTTAACAGCATATTCTGTATCACAAAATGCAAATTGGACATCCAGAAAACTAAACTTTGTGACTTATCAGCATTGTCAATAATTAGTTGATTGATTAGTGAAACTAAGCAATAACTCAACTTAACTTCCATGCGACGATCTACGAAAGCAATCAAATATATATTTAAGATGTCAACAACATTTATAATTATTTTGTAGTTATGTCATCTTGAGGTACTTTTGCTATTTATAGAAATTATATTATATGTTCGAATTTATCTCTCAGAAGGGGGAGGTCGTGGGTTTGAATATCGACCGAATCATACCAAAGACTTACAAATTTGATACTAACAACTGCGTCGCTTGGCGCTCAGCATTCAGAGGTCAGTTCTAGAACTGGTCGGCCTGGTTTCCGGATAATGTGACTGGATGGTACATAAAGTTAGATGTCTGCGGCATGATTACACAGTGCTGGACATCACACTATATGGAAATATAATATAAATGTTAAGCATACTTCCTAGAGTGAAGTTGTAAAGTGGAGTCAATATTCTTTATCGTGAGAGAATACATTTAACCTTTTACTTGGAAACCATTTTTTATATAATTTTTTTAAACTTTTTTCAGTTAACAGCATATCCTGTATCACAAAATGCAAATTGGACATCCCGAAAAATAAACTTGTGACTTGTACGGATAAATAACAAAGATATACGCGATTCTGAAACATCATTGCATGTATTATGGTTCTGAGAGATTTAATATTTCAGTATCTGACAGCATACATCAAATACAATTATCTTGTATAAGCATTATATATATATATATATATATCTATTTATATATATATATATATATATATATATATATATATATATATATATATATATATATGTGTGTGACTTGTCAGCATTGTCAATAATTAGTTGATTGATTAGTGAAACTAAGTAATAACTCAACTTAACTTCCATGAGACGATTTACGACAGCAATCAAATATATATTTAAGATGTCAACAACATTTACAATTATTTTGTAGTTATGTCATCTTGAGAGTTTCCATGTATGAGCTTCTTTTGCTATTTATAGAAATTATATTATGCAAGTTGGAATTGCTATCTCTAAAACGGGAGGTCGTGGGTTGGAATATCGTCCGAATCATACCAAAAACTTAGAAATTTGGTACTAACAACTGCCTCGCTTGGCGCTCAGCATTCAGAGGTCAGTGTTAGAACTGGTCGGCCTGGTTTTAGGATAATATGACTGGGTTTTACATAATGCTAGATGTCTGCGGCATGATTCCACAGTGCTGGACCTCACTATAAACTGCCCCACTGCAGTCATCATAGCGATGTGACCGACAACTTGTTAAGATACATTATAGGTTCTAATCACATACACTTATCTCTGACTCCATGTCAAATAACCCATTTACATAATAGACACCTAACTACAATAGTGTATTCTCAGCTTTAGCATGGCATAACCAGAAACAGATTATATTTAGATGATTACATTTAGATGATATATTTAGATAATAAACCCAATGGACATGGCAACAATGTTACTCAATGTACAAAGTCAGACCATGATCATGTGGAGTCCTTTAAATTTTTCAGGTTTCAGGATGAACTGGCAGAGATCAGTAAAACAGTCAAAGGAAGAAACAAGAAGAGAAAGATACCTTATCCTTTCTTGGACCCAGACCAAGTTCCAAACTCGATCAACATTTGAGATGATTTCTTTTCATTTTAGTTTCTTTTCAATGCAGTATTTCTGTACACTTATTATGTGCACTGTCTGACCTGATTCACACATTTGCTGTCCAATGTATGATGAAATTGCTTCTCGGATACCTTCTTCTGATAAACTGGTATCCCAATAAATGTAAATAAACCAAAAAGTGTAGATAAAACCAAATAAATGTAGATAAAGCCAAATAAATGTAGTTAAGGCCAAATAAATGTAGATAAGTTTTAGTGAATTGACGCCTGATATTATTATCAAATTAAAAATTTAAGACTGTTTCAGGTTATATGGCAAATATTAAAAAGTGTTTTGGATGACAGCAACACATAAATTCCAAAACCGGATCTAGTTGTGGGATATATGGAATTTATGACACTTTATTCTTAGAAAGTCAGATTCCCTTGTCTAGTTTGAGAAGGTATTTGATACAATATCCTTTAATTGATGCTGTTACTTTGGTAATTTAGTTCTAATAATGGATGCAATTTTTTTTAAATAATGGAACCAACTGATTTATATTTCAAAAATGACAAATTTCTGATCCCATCATTAGAAACGAAGGCTGCAGATATGGTGAACCTAAATCCCAGTTCTTTTTTATGTTTCTTGTTGAATTTTGTGGGAAAATGAGAAGAGACAATGAAAGAGATGAATAAATAATATTGAACATGCATTCAATCAATATGCTGACGATAATGTTTAGTTTGCTTGTTGTGAAATATTTCTTAATCAGGTGCGCAAGTTTTATAGCATGTCAAGGATAAACACTAAGGTAGAAAAGACTGACAATTTGAGTTTGGATATTATGGAAAACTAATCTTGGACAAACTGCAATCACTAATATTTAAAGTTTTAGATATAATTATTTAAAGTTAGTATATATAGATAGATAGATAGATAGATAGATAGATGGATAGATGGATAGATAGATAGATAGATAGATAGATAGATAGATAGATTTGGGGATGTAAGTTTATCGTAAATAATTCAAGAGATAGATCAATGTTTAAAAGATGGAAAAATGAGAAAATGAAAACTTTAATGTGAAAATTAGCATAGCTAATCAAAGATCATTTTAGATTCAATTTTTGATTGATTAGAAACAATTTATCAACAACAAATGGAGCAACTGTTGTTTTCTTAAGATATTTTATCTGGAAGTTAATTGACGGATCATGTTAAAAGACTAGTTCTCCTATGATCATATGTTTAGAGGAATAAAGATTATTCAAACTAATATATATTATGGCATGGAAGATCTTTTGTTTGAGAAATCCATTTATGATGAAAACATTAGCATGTCTTTATCGTGCATTAATTTTTTGAATATATTTACTTGGTCACATATTACCCACTTATTGTTTAAAAACTTAACAAACATTTTTGGATACATGTACTTAATTATTTTCGTGCTTCTAATCTGAAGTTAATAATCTGTTTTGTATTAAAGACTGGCATACAAATATTTACCATACCTTTTCAAGAATATAGAAGGGTGCATATATTCCCAGAATATTATTGCTGAAGAAACGATTACGTGTCTAGACCAGGAAAGAAGCAAAATGTTTCATGGGTTTTTGTTTATTTACTGACATTCATGTTGTTAAATTTAGTCATTTTAAAATATTGCATCAATTATTTGTATGCAAAATTAGTTTTCCATAAAACCAATGACATAGATGATAATATATGAGATATATGTCAAATAAAAAGGAATCAGTTGCATATGTTGATGCAAAAAGGTAAATCATTCATGGCTTCCGTTAAGGGATGGGTTGAAGAATAATTTTTCAATAAATATTTTTCAAAGCTATAACATTTGGAACAGATTATTCAAATATTATTTACATTTATAACTGTTGTATCTGAAGTATATCGAAACATTGTGACTTATGTATCGTTAATCTTGTTCATGGGTTAAAGATGAGAAATGTATTTCAAGGTAATACAGATCAGTAAACATATTTCTTGTACAGACTGTCAAACATGCATACTGTTATGTATATCTATATTATTTGTATTCTTTTTTATAATAGTAGTTTTTGTAAGGGTTATTTTGCTGATTATATTTAAATACTAATATCCTCTGATCATAGTTTCCCCTTTAAAGATGCGTCATGTATCAAGTGCATAGATTGATTCATAAAGTTCCAAGTCCTACTGTGAGTGACCAGACAAGGACATGAAGTTTAGTAAAAGGTCAAGCTAACCTAATTTCCTGATTAGTCAGTGTAAATCAGCTGATCTTAGCAACTCTGAACAGTATATGTACGACCAATCTTGGGAGTTATACTGAGAATTCACGTGTTTACGTTCTTTGCAATTACAGTGGACTGGATATTCAATTTAAGTGGAAAAATGGTTGTCAAGGAAATACTAAATTTGCTTAAAAACATTTTGATATTTTATAGCTGTACAGAATTATTGTGCATTCATTTAAATACATGTTCTGATTATATTATAGTAATTTTCATATGTCTTGTTGACACATCAGTACATTACTGACTGTCATTCAGAAGAAAGTAGTGAATGAAAATACAAGCTGTTGGATTCAGTATGTCGACTAGCCAAATGGAAGTATTAATCAAAGCACAATATGTTGTAGATGCTGTGTCAACTAAACAAATAAAATTGACGGCAATTGTATGTTTGTGTTACACACTATGTCAGCTCGGCAAATGTAGATGAATGAAAACAATTTGTTGCATAACGTATGTTAATTAGGAGAAAAGAAAACTGCCTGAAAAACCAAAATAAATCATAACAGTATATCAAGGAGAGAAATGAAATTGATTGAAAACACAAAGACAGTGAAAATGCAGGGTTATATACAGTAGGTCAAACAGACCAATGAAATTGGTAAAGTACAAACAACTTAAAAGGCAAATTAAAATTTCACAAGTCAAATTCCAACGTTAATCAGTGGCCCCTGCCAGACTCTACCAATTTTCAAGCTCAAACATATATTATCATTAATAAAAATGGATACCGTGTACCTCAGAAGACAGATTACAGGTGTAATCATAACTCAGTAAATCAGTGATCAAATTGTACAATGACCGTCTTAATATAATCTTGCATCTTCAAACAGCCGTACTGACTTTTAAGTAATCTAAGACTATATTCACTTATTAACCATTGCATTGTGCAATCAGCAGAGATAACCTAAAACGGCCTAAATAGCAGCCAATCAACAGAATAAATTTGAATGTAAGAAAAAAGACCAAATCATATGATTAACATGTGCAACACATCTATTTAATATAATTGCAACACCTATTTTCGAGTATTAGCATGGTGATGCTGTTTAATATTAACAATGGCTTTATACAGAAAAAGTATAATTTTGAGCTACTTCAAGCATTGGTGACCAGCATTTGTGCATGTTGTTTTTTGGGGGGTTTCTTTATAGGGTTTAACGCCAGTTTTCAGCACACGAACCCCCTAGAAAGAACCACCCCCATAAGAAGCTACTGGCAAGCTTTTCCACATAACTATAGTAGCCGAATCTTAGACTCGAACCCACGCAGACAGAGGTGAAACGGCAGTGATCCGTAACGGAAAGTGCTTTAGACCACTCGGCCACTCGGGACGGCTGCATGTTTTGCATTTGGTGAACTTTATCTCAGCCGTTATATTCACATTTTATTATCAAAACAAAGATTTGATATGCCTTGTTAAGAGACTATAGTTTAAATCTACATTCATAGCAATAAAGTGTATTCCAAAGTATTTGCGTTACGTATGAATGTTAGCAATTGGAAATAGGTCTTAAACAAATACTTTCAAAGGTCAAATGGGATTGTTACTATCAGAACCTGACGCACTTTTTGAAGAAAATGATTTTGTTCCCCAGGTTGTCGATTCGTGACATTGATAAAAGATTTATGATTTTAGTGGTAAAAGATTGTCGTTAAGGTCTGATGGTCTGAAACTTATATCAATATATTGCAATGGTGATCCATATTTTAGTTATGAAAGCTATTAGAAGCTCTTGCACAATACTTGCATATCATTTTAAAGAATTAAACCTGAATGAATTTATGTTCGCATACTGCCTTTAAGAATATATTTGGAATTGAGACTTAATGAAAGAATTTGATGAAAATTCAATTGCTGAAGGAACCAAAACTGTTTTAAGGAACAGCAAAATTTCAGATTTATGAATGCAGATTAATTGTCTATAGTAATAGCACCATCTAACTTTGTTTAACAAAAATGTATATACACTAATATTTTGGTACTATTTTGATACTATACTATATTATATTAAAATTTGATTTGTGTTTACTATTCTCTATTTATTTATTCTTTTACGTGTTCTATTTAATCCATATAATTTGTATTGCAATATATTTCTAGCACGCGTTAAGTTATATTACTGGAACAGACTGGGTCAAAACATTTTGTCCAAGAATATTATACAGAACTATTTTTTCATACCGATAATCACGGAGGAAACCTTTACTGGTGGCAGGGGCACTTTTCACTTTAATTAAGGATACTTCTATGGAGTCTTAATGGAATTTTCAGAATGATCAGAAGAAAATTATGATTATGAAAGTAGGATAGATCTCATTGGACTGTTACTAGTGTCGGTTGGACTTAAATTTCATAGATTTTAAAGCATCTTTAAAAATCCATGCTCGATCAGAATGCCATTTTTTAGAACCTTGTCCTCAAAAGCATATTTTGAAGGTAGGAACATCCTAAAGTGACTGTTGCCATGTCGTACTGAAGCCAAAACTCAGTTATGACTCCTATTCTAAGGTACTGCATGATTGTATGCCATTTTTAGCAATCAAATCCTTAAATGATTATTTTTAAACGACTCTTACTATATTTTTGTATAGCAAAGAGCAAACATACATAGTATAAATTATAATATGTATATAATGGTATTGAATGATGGGTAATGTTTGCTAATGCTTCAGATTTGATTGCTTCTATAGTTTTAAGATGATTATATGACCATGTGGAGGGCTTATTCATATAAATCAGGCATGAGCAACTTATAATAAGGCATGAGCCGAAGAAGTGAATTTATAAAGTCACACGCTATGATAGGTCGCGTGCTGAATCTGGTCGTACTTTATTTATAACTGCTGCAGTTCATGCCTGCTCAGTAACATGCAAATAGTTTCCTTACAATGGACTTTACTGTGGAATGTTTTTGGATTGGGTTCCTTGTGCTTTTTGTGTTTGTTCCCTTGTCTAGCGTATTGATTCAGATGGGACCTGTTGCAATGCAGCAGATTTTATATGCAATAGACAATGGAGAGAAATGTTTTGTGTTCTTTCGTGTTTATCCCATTCCACAGCGTGTGCATGTAAATGATGTCTTTTCTTAGATGTTTCGAATTGGAATGCCTAATTTGGTATCATATTTCTTAAATGTAGAAGGGATCAATTCTGATTAGTGCACATTGTCCCTAGAATGGACATAGTTTGGGAGTATTTCAGATTGGGCCTCTAATCTTGTTTCCATCATCAGTAATGGAATGTAGATCGGGCCTGGTTTGAATCAGGCATACCTGTCAAATGCTTTTGATTGGGTCGCATTTTTTTTATAATGTTGCTTTCATTTTCATGGTGAGCAAAGTATTTACAGTAGCATGCACATTTTCGAAGCAATGAACATTGTTCCCGTTGGATTGCATGTTTATTATTTCGCTTCTGTTATTTCTGTTCAAGAGTGCACTACATGTTCGGTAATGTACAAATGTTCTCGCTTGTGTAGTTACGTAACTATTTCATCTCTTCGGTCAGATCGTAAGTTAATGTAGATGGGACCCATTCTGTACAGTGCAGATTTTGCAAAACGTATTATTCTGAAATGCATTCGGATTCACGAGATCGCTACTGTCTGGCAGTTCACACACTTTCTCTGTAACGAACTTTATTGTGGAATTCGCAGTATTTGTTAGCTTGTGTTGATTCGTGTTTTTCCACTGCATGGCAAGGAAGAAGTTTTCAAGTGACGAGTACTTATAGTATTATCACTTTTCTGGAATTGATATTGTCATTCTCCGATTTCGATTGGGTCGCTTCAGGAGTGTCTCTTTCCATTGGCAGGAATGTATTTATGTCGATGGGTTTATAGTTTGGCACATGCACACCTTATATATAATAAGCTTTACTTTGAAATGCCTTATATGTGATTTCTTGTGCTATTTCATGTTGTTGTTTTTTTTAAATATAATTTTATGGCTAGGAATGTATATTCATGAAAGATGGGCCTGTTCATTCTTTAACACATATGGACAAATAGTAGTATTGTTATTTGCGTTTTTACTTTGAAAGCCAACATAGATCAACTCTATAATTCAATAAGTTACTCATTTTAACCCGATCATCATAAGCGAGTTACGATATCAGGCAATACAAATAATTCTAACACTAGCTTGAGTAGATCTACGTAAATATTACTAATGTTACTAGATCATTTACGTCGAATTAATGATTTTGCAACACGAAATCTTCCGGCTAACAGTTACAGCAGCAGAGGGGGCGAACTTTTAGAAGCGTCAATTTGGCAAACCAAGGGTTCTTCAAAATCGTAAAAAAGCGTCTATTTGGTAAAACTTATCACAAAAAAGGATGCCACAATTGTTGTCCCCCCCCCCCCTCTGCTGCTATGGGTTGAACAATCTTCTTTATCGAAAAAGTTGCTACGATTTCAACCGAATATTTTTTCAAGTCCGATACGATATCTTGATCTCGGGTAAATTTATTGTTACAAATCCATGTGGGATTGACTGAGCGTGACTAAAGAAATTTCTAAAGAGATTATAAGCCATATCACTGCCGCACCAAGTTTGCCAATATTTCGTAGCGTATGTGTATCAACTCCATTGAATACAACAAGAATATTACAGTTATCTCTGATCACTTTTGGTATTTGAGTGTATCGTTGAGTGATATATATCACATCAGTGTTTTTATGCCTATCTCTGGAAAATATTCTAGCAGGATTTTTTGATTATCTAACATCACATCATCATATACAACTAAATTGTCAATACTTCCATCAATATCATCAATACGCGGTGCTTCTTCGATATCGGTTCTAAATTCAATAATACCCTCGCCTGTGATTTCTGCTGTCTTTTCGTTGTAATCCTTTACCACTTCGTAGCATCGCTGATCATCTACACTAGAAGCTATTAAATACAACTCTACCATTTCATCCATCTCGTTATCAAATTAAGTAGCAGTTGTTTCTTGCCACTTCCAGATGGTCCGATTATAATCATTCTAATTGAATTCGGCAACATCGCATCGTGTTTAATAGGTTCCCGACGTCGGGTAGCTAAATAGTCAATTACATTCATGTTATTATAACTATATTATGGATCTATATTGTGTGAAATGTAAAAAGCGTACTGGCACAAACGAGTTGACGACAATTTCAACTAAAAATAACAGATCAGCACTTTCTGGTAAGTGTCTACAATGTGGTACCAAAATATTTAGATCTGTTTCTATGAAATCTGTAGATAATTTAATAAAAAACGAGGTGATATTGCAGCCAAGTTAGTAAAATTACCAGGAACACCATGGGCAAAATATCCAGGAGAAAAATACCTCCCAGGGTATAATTATTGTGGACCCGCGACCAGACTCGATATCAGACTCGATGATCAAAACCAACCCCGACCCGGTGAAAACCCAATTAACGTTATTGATAAGGCGTGTCATGCTCATGATGTTGCTTATAATAGCAGCAATCTGCAACATAGACATATCGCAGATGTGAAATTACTTCATGCGTTGAATTCTATCGCTGATAAGTCCTTCAAAGAAAAATTTGCTTCATGTTTGATAAAATTGGCAATGAAGGGTAAATTAAATTGGGTGCTGGTAATTAATAACATCATGGAATCTATTTCTTATTCTCCAAGAGGATACCGGAGGAGTAGATCAGCAATTGGTAAACTCGCTAGGTGAAAAATACCACTGCAGCGGATTGGTTATCTAAACAAGCGATATGGCAAATTTATCTACCGCCGCCTAAACAAATTAACTACTCGCATTTTGATGTCAGCCCTCCTAATGAAGTTCATCAAGCTGATATATTATTTCTGCCGCATGATGGTTTTTACAAATACGCGCTAACCGTAGTTGATGTTCCGAGTCGATACAAACAAGCAGAGCCGCTAAAGACAAAATCATCAACTGAAGTAGCTTCTGCGTTTGAAAGGATTTATCGAAGGGGTCCTCTGCATTGGCCAAATCTATTACAAGTTGATCCTGGCAAGGAATTCCAGGGTGCAGTGTTATCAACAATGAAGCATCATAAGGTCACCATCAGACGAGGACATACTGCACTACATCGCGATCAGGCAATTGTTGAACGATTTAATTGGACACTTGCTGAGCGGTTATTTGGATATCAATATGCGATGGAATTTATTCTGGATAAACAATCCCGTGAATGGGTTAAGAGATTACCAGACGTAATTACCGCTCTGAATAATGAGATTACTCGAACAATTAATATGAAACCTAACAACGCGATTAAAAAAAAGTATATACCCGTACAACCACAAAATGATTTTTCAAAACAACCAATACTCGGTAATGTCACTGTTAGATATTTATATGAACCAGGAGAGATCGAAGGTGGTAAAAAAATGGGCTACTGATCCTATTTGGAGTGTTACTGCACATAAAATATCTAGCATTACACGATCTACGGGTAGACCAGCAATCTATAGGTTGGATTCAACTGCTCCTCAGCGAGGATTTACTCGTGAACAACTACAAGTGATACCCGAGGATACTCAATTACCGCCGCGTGGTCTTAACTAGCACCTCTGCGTCGGTTGCACTCAAAACAAGTCAGCATCACATTATCTCTGGTATGACCTACGCTGCTATCTTTTCTGTCTACGGTAAATTGTCGAGAATCCTTTTCCGACCAACACCAATTCATTATACAATTGCAACTCGCGCAGTGATTATTCTTTTCTTGTTTCAATGTAATTATAAATTCGGCATCACTATTAAATTATCTATTATTTTGTTTTTATCCTGTTGTTTATAACCAGATAGTTTTTTCTGATTATGTCAACGCTGACAATATCACTTATTGTAGTGTCATTAACATCTAAAACAACTCTTCGAAACTGATTTATTCTTCGTACTCTGAAAACTGCAAGAAAAACTAAATTCGACCACTCGATGTGATTATCTATGATATAAACAATTGTATCGGATATAGTTAATCCCTGTGAAGAATGTATCGTCGCTGAGTAACCTAGCATCCATGTGGATTTATCAGCGCGTAATGCATCTTCGACGACGTTGATATCAACAAGCACAAGATCATTTAATACGAGAATTTGTTTTCACTTTGTCATGGAATATCAACTTCAATATTTTGTTTTCGTGTATCCTTGGAAGTGTTGCAAATTTTTTCTTTATGTAAATCAAATAACTTTATCCAAAGTGTGTCTCTGACTATTTCTCTACTTGCCACTATCAAATCGTTTGGTCTCGACGCATCCCAAAAATCATTTAATGGTATTTCCGAAATTATTTCACGCACTATTTCACATTGGATTCTATCTGGTTGTAATCTAATTAGTTTTGTGAACTCGCGTAATTGTTCACCAAGTGCTCTATGATCGGTATTAATTTCTTCATAATAGTCTACAAAATTCTTCAACCAATCATGTGGGGACAAACCGACAAATAGTGGTGGTTGACCATGATCGCCACACATTATCACGCTTGTGTTCGCTAGCAATAACCAATCAAGAAATCTTTGTAATGCATCTAACGATACCATGCATATTTCATCCCAAATAATGATTTCAGGAATATATTTCTCGCCCATTCGATCAGGTGTCCTTTAGTCACCTTTCCATCGAAAGAAGCTGTGCTAAGTGCAAGAATTAATTCCTCGCTGTTTCATCTCTCTTGCAAGTCTGTGGGTCGGTGTTAGCAAAATCATGTTTGATTTGGAAACGCTAGCGTTTCAACGAAATAATCCGATCGCACGAGTCGTCTTTACTGACCCACCACAGCCATTTAGGTAGCTGGTTTTATATCTACATATTGGATCAGATATCGATGGTGCATTAGATAGTTTTGATATCTGATTATATTTCAAGTAATTGTTTTCAATCGTAACATCTGCTGATTAGCAATAATCACGCAGCATTTCCTTTTTAATTCTCTCCGTGATCTCAATTCTCGTCAGAATTTGTATAAGCCACTGCTTCGCTATGTTTCACGTTTATATAAAATTAATCAGTGGCGACTCTAACCGCAGTGTCAGGAAATCTATTTATCATTGAAAATAAATTTATAGAAGCATAACCAAGCAAAGAAGCCCTCAAATGTGCATACTGAAGATTTTTTCCATCGTTGGAAGTAACAATTGTACCCAATTTGGTTCCATCGGACAAGAAAGCATCTTTACGATTGACGTATATACCTTTAGATGTTACATCCGCGATTATAAAATCGTATTCGACATTATCTATAATCGACCGTGAAGAATATCGGTTATGGTCGTATTTTTTTCCACCCGGAGTGAATTTACCAATTATTCTTCTACCAAGATCTTTTGCTTGTCTATTTCTAATTTCAAATATCTGTTCGGACCATTTCAATATTTATCCTTCGTCGAGATCGGGCAATTGTTTTTTGTAATCGCTAATTATGCTATCAAGACTATCAGATTTTGGTAACCAGACCTCAGACTGCGCTCGATATGATATAATTGCTTCACTGACAATTACGATATCAGCATTTTAGAATCAATCATATACCGTAATAACACTATTGCATCCAATGATTTTCAGAGATGTGTCTACCAAGCCAAACATAACAGCACGGATGAAGTCCTGTAGCCAATTCAAATGATACCACAGGAGCATATCCAGTTAAATCAAAATCAGGCAGTGGTCCATTAATCGCAACACGGGTCATTTCATGTGTGGGATGTCCAAATCGTTTAAAGTACTCAGAATACTCTCCATACCCGAGAAAACTCCCTGGTTAACACGCAACTATATCAACCGAAATAATACTTTCAGAGGTGTATTTTGTATTTCATAATCCTCCATGGTTATATTCCACGCAGCTTGATTTTTTATCTGATAGAAAGTCAGCTCATGTTGGTTTCCATGTGTTTTTCTTTCTCGCAAAATGAGCTGCAACCGACGGAATTGTAAAACAATTTGTTAGAAATTATTCGTTGTCTTCCGTTGAAAAACCACTAGCTAGCTTTTTCATCTAGTTGTGCAGGGCTTCAGTACGGTATAATTTGCCGTTGGGTCTTACAAATTAATCGAATTTACCCTCTTCGTCTTCAAAACTCTGAAGTAACCACACGGACACAGGATCGTTTTTACTTAACTGATAAATAAAATCGAACAATTTCTTCTCAGAGAATTTTGGGACACATTCCTCGGGTATATATTTTATCATTCTATCTCGCGGAAATATTGTTAATGCAGGTGTCCACGCGTGTTCATTATGGTCAATAATTTTGATTGGAGCTCCTCTCAACTTATAGTTTGGTACATATGCTTCACCTGTTATCGTCGTTACTGGTATTGGGAATCTTAATGATGTTTCTAATTTGTCTATATCTTTAATCGTTGCTCCGTTCTTCCTAGCTGTCAATTCCCATTCGTTTATTTTTTACGTCTTAGATCAGTCAATTTGTTTCCACGCAACGCATTTGTGAAGTGTTCTATTATTGGTTCTGCTACACAATGTATTCTTGACGAAGTCAAACGGTGACAGTTTCATTGGTTTTAATTTTTCAATACTCGGTTTATCATTTAACGAATAGATTCCATAAACAACTGCTGTTACAGGATAAGATCTCTCGTAATACGGTTTGTCAATCCCAGTCAGCAATCCTGGTTTGGAATCTTGACTCACAGTGATAGTTCTTTTATCTTTCAAAATTGGTTCAAATTTATCTCGAATAATACAATTTCCCAATTCTGAGCGGATAATGAATTTCACTCTAAAAAAATACTTTTTCTGGTCAAGATGTGAGAGTATCGCGGCTGCTCTATCGTCGTTCATGGTAGCATCAACGTCACCATTAATTCGAAATGTTGACCAACAGTGAAATGCTCCATCGCACTTGAATTCATTAAAACAATCACGGATTCTACTTATCATGCTTCCATCACTTATTAGACCCTTTGGTATATCTACGGAGACTCTATCAAGATTGAATTTAGCATTTTTCCAAGGCGTAATTTTCGATAATCTCTCGAACTCCTCCATATTATAATTAAAACATGTATTTAAATAAAGAATCTATTATATAATGAACCAGTGCAAATGGCTTATGATAGGATCAGTAACCGCATGGAACAAATCATGTAGATAGGAATTATGTGGATATCATTTACAAAGCGTTTGTAACGGGAGTTTTGGGCCCTTACCTTGCATAAAACGTGGGGTAAGTGTGAGAGGAAAATCGGAGTTGTGTCTGAGTTGCGATGGTAAGCGATACAGGGAACTAAAGCGTTATTATGATAAGAGAATCAAAAACTCCATCAATGACCCTGACTTTGTCAAGGACAAAGTCAGCATCAAAATGATAAGAACACCTCAAAGATTGAAAGATTTCCAAAGTAATAATTTAACCAAACAATGAATTAAACAAATAGTATTCTATATAAATGGACCAAGAATTTCAGCCACATCCCGTGATTACCAAATATGAAGCGTCTAGTGACGGTATTGTCAGAAACCGCAGACTGAAGAATCCAGTTGGTGTTGTGAATAATCTTGGGTATTTGATATTTGGTGCTGGGAAAAAGAAATATCTTAATCATCGTTTCGTGTATGAGTGTTTTTATGGATTGATCGAAGATTGTCTTATCACATTGATTCCAATCCTCAGAATAATTCTTTATCGAATCTACAAGCTATTTCTCAGAGTGAAAATATAAAACGGGGTGAGATTGGAAAATACTCGAATAACGCCAGGCGTATAAAATCATTTAATATAAAAAATAATGAGGAAAAAGAATTTCAATCAATATATGAAGCCGGAAAATATTTCGATATTTGTAGAGCCTCAGTTTGACGCGTTGCAGAGAATATAACCCGATCGGCTCTTTCGAAGCGTTTCAAAAGCAGAATTCAATTCGCATATATTTGAGAACACCAAAGGGAGATAACTCGTGCAGGTATGTGTACGGCTTATGAAAGAGTTACCCTCAATGGGTTTTTCCAATTAAATTTCTATTGGTTGGTTTTATGTCAATTAAACTTTTGTCTCAGTACACAGATTAAAAGTTATGCAATGCATGTCCACAGTTTCCGGTGTTATAGTACTTTGAACCTGTCGTTGTTGAATCAAACAATAGCAAGTGTTTTTCACAATTTCCGTGTTCTTTAAATAAAACTGTCTACTGTCAGCGCCCTGAGCGCCTGTTCTCCGATAAAAACGATATTCGGCGTCTAAGACAAATCAATAAGGCTTTTGATGTCCCAGTAAAACGTTAGCTACGGCATGCCTTTTATCGATTTTAATCAACAGACTTGGATATGTCCTAGTCATTTTGTAGCTTCAGATCTCGTCTACGTTATTTAATTATTGCTTGTAACCAACTAATGTTGACCCGTGATATAAACGTTTTGACCACAGTTAATGGATTTCACTATAATAAGACTCGTTGTTTAATTGTTTATTTAGAACAAATAGAGCTTAGGAAAGGAAGACAGTTTAACCATATTTTACTGTTTAAACTGTCATTCTTAATGGAGATATAATCAATTGGGAAAATTATCTGTTTTGTAAGAAAAAGAATCAAACATGTAGTATTACAAACAGTTGTATTCATTTTTTGATGGTTTTTTTTTTTTCAAGTATTCGGTTTGATATACATATATCGTATTCAAAGCATTAACTTGTAGATATCGAATTTAGCGCATTCGTTACGCGTTGCGTTTTCGTCCCGAAGCCCATGGTTCGATTCTCGTAACAGCCATATTGTAGACGGTACCGATTTAGAGGTTTTTCTATAAAATTGGGGGCGCCAGCCCAAAGGTACTTCGTGTACACCTCCCGTCACGTCAAATACGTGATGGTGTTATTTTATACACCCCTGGGAAATTAATTCTTGAATATTCTAACATTTCCTTTCGCTTAGAAAATTCACTGGAGATATGTCTATGAGCGCCTCCAACCTCTTGGCCCGATTAGATGTGAAGGCACCTGACCGGACCCTATGAGATGTGTTGCCGTATATATGTAGCCTCTGATGTGGATGGCACCTGAGGCACCCAAATGGGGTTTATCATATATAATTGCATAATATCTCTAGACGTGAGAGTTACCCTCAATGGGTTTTCCAATTGCCACGGACAGAGTTCATTTTTGAAAAATATATTAATATGTTTTGTATTAGAAATATATAATTATCATAAAATATGAATTCTGAAAATATCAGTGAAATCATAACTGAAATTTCAAATTTGAAATCTCAAAAAATTATCAGATCGATTAAATTGTGATCAAATTAGTTCAGATTTCCAGGACATTCAATACGGTGCTATGAACAACAAATATGTCCTACCAAAGAAATATGCATTAATAAAAAGAATCCAAAATTCTATTCGCGACTCTCTTGTATTCTGTAACGACATCAGTGTGTTTGTCCCGTTATTTACTATCGCGGAAAAAATAAGGAGGGAACTGGGGCAGGAATACGAAATGAAAAGAACAGTTAATTCAAAAATTAGAAATATAAGGAAGCTAATTCAACAAAACAAAAATTTCCCTTCGGATACCCCTGCTGTATAAGTTGTAACCGTTAGGTAAAATTCTCGCTAATTACAATACAATGGACAGGTGTTCCAAGTATACAATACAATGGACAGGTATGAAGGAGGTTTAATCAATACCGGTTAGAAATTCTATACTATCAATGAACAAGGAAGTAAAATAAAACACTGTAGTGAAATTCATTAGTTTAGTAAACTGTTTTTTGTCATTTTTGGGTGATTTTTCATTGATGCTCGTCCATTTTTTTTATTAATTTTTGCCTACCTGAGTCGGGTCAAAAGGTAAATTTCTCATTAGAAATCATTTTATGATGACAAAATCACTACATCGTACACTAATTGGAAATTACTCTGCTGTTTCAATAATGATAAACGAAGCATTAACGACCAGACTGGCTCGTGAGAGATTAACTACGATTAAAATGTTTATGCCTGTACTCAATTCTGTCAGAAATAAACTACAAGCTAGACAGAGTCTTCAGACCGTATTTTCTGCAGGAACTAAAGAATTCTTTAAACCAATTACCACGGCAACGAAGAGGGTAATATCAGCCATTGAGCGAGCTATATGGGGGGATGTCCCCAAGAAGGGGAAACCACCAAGAAAAGAGACACCTCTGTTTAATGTACTTGAATAATGGCAACTGAAACTGAAGAAACATCAGCGCTGTCAACAAAACTTCCAACTGGCCCGAGAAAAACGTTTGCTCATTCAGCGGATAAATTTACCGAGGAGGCTAAAATGCGAATAAAAAACCAAAGTTATCACGCTTTAAGCGATTTTGCTATTGCCAGCTATAATTCAAGGGGGGAGGTTTTAGTGGGCGAGTATAAAGACGATCCAATATCACCCGATAGCTGGGCTGATGAGTTGTATAAAATAAATACGGGGTTTTTAGATAAAAGGAGGAAGGAGTATAAAACCTTCAAAAGAGATTTTGATTATTATAGAAGTCAAGAACGACTACAAGAAAGAAAGCACCAAACACCAACACGAAGACAAGAAAAAACAAGAAGACCCTCAATGAGATGATGAACCCTTTGGGCCTTTACAAGATGATGCAACTGGTACAACTGAAAAATTCGCTAGTGGATTTTCTGGGAGTAGGGTATCAGGTAGTGGTTTAGTTAGTTGTCCTGGTAATATCATTAGCGATATAACACGATCAGAAGTACTCATCGGAGGGAAACTAGCTGGAAATAACTCACCGGAAATAATTAAAGAAGCAGCTGATATCTGTAGGCGGTTATTTTAAGGTGGCATCATGGATATCAAAACATATCGAGATTTCATTGACGAGTTAGTCGAGCATCTTGAATATCATAGTGATTAATCACCGCATTAGATAAAAAGTAATTCAAAAAAATGATCATACTCTATAACCACGATAAACCAACCAGCGTCTATGTAGTAAATTCACGATTGCCTGTTTATAGAGCGTCCTATGGTGATGGTCTTGGCAAAACCATTGCAGGGTTATTTTCAAGAATGGCTCCAAAAGTGGCGCCGCTAGCAAAACAATTATCAATGAAAGCCATTGATGTTATTCGTGATAAGGGTATTAGTGCTGTTGGAGATCTTGCCGGGAAAGCGTTTTCCGCCACGAAGGATAAACTAATGTTGCTAGTTCGACGAAAAAAGAAGCCAACGCCGTTACCATCTACAGAAGTGATGCCTGCAAGTGTTAGTAAAATAATAAATAACGTAGTAGATCAGAAATTAGCATCGTTGGCGACTTCGCATATATATGAGGCACAGAGAAATAATATTGCAAACATGATAGCGGGAAGTGGTTTAAATCAAGGAATATATAATAAAATGTTCAAACGGACACTTGATCCAGCGTTTGATATGGAAGCCCCAGTACGCAAAGATGATTCTGTACGCGATTATCAATTTTATTCTTATCATGCAGTTCAACCAGATCTTCGATCAAGAATCGAACTTCAAGTTCATGATACCAGTAAATACTTTCTACCCGGTGAAGCATTTATTGAAGTGGAAGGAGAACTTGTAACAAATGTTGCAGCTAATACACCATACGCGGATGATACCCAAGTCGGTTTTGTCAATAATGGTATCATGGTGCTATTTGAGAGTGCAAGATATATGATTGATGGAAGAGAGATTGAGTCTATAGAACGCGATGTTGATGTAGCCACAACAATAGTAGGGCTAGCACGATATTCCGATGATTATACAAGATCGGCAGGCCCTTCTATGATGTTTGCAAAGGATGCTAAACAATACTACTGGAAAAATCCATTTGTTGTAAGACGACTAAATGATCGTGCTGGTGGTGCTGCTGGTATCGAGAATATGATTATAAACAATGATCCTAATTTCAACCTAGGAGCTGCAACACGTATATTAATATTGGAAGGACGGCGTAAATCATTTTCATGCGCGATTCCACTGCATCATATATTTGGATTCTGCAGAAATGTTAGAATAGTTATTTATTGAGCGAAGCATACAGTAGTACTCGTGCGAAAGGGTAATGATAATGATGCAATTTGGAGAGTTCCAGCAGATGCTGCACATCCAGATAATGATGCCGGTAAAGTCATTTTAACAAAACTATCATTGTGGATGCCAGTAATGACTACAGCACTCGGCGCAAAAGAACGATTACTATCATTTATGGATACAGGAGGAAAATCATTGCTAAGTTGGCTAACAACAACAACAGATATTAAGCAATCAACTGTTAACGGTATATTTACATGGAACCTGGCATCACAACAAGGTGTTTCAGCTCCGCGTCATATATTTATTGCGTTACAGGATATTTTGAGAGTTGGTTCACAATTACACAGCCATATAATATTTGATAAATTAAGTGTTACTGACGTCTCACTGAGAATAAATGGCCAGCAAGAACCATCCGATGATATACAACTTCATTACGGTCAAAACCATATTGCACGCGTGTATCATCGTCTGTTGTCATATATGGGACGCGATCAAAATGTTGATACTGGTCTACAAATATCACAACATGATTTTAAGGAACTCTATTCGATCTATTACTTTTTGTTCGAACATCTTGATTTAACAAGACAGTCCGTACATTTTAGAACTACTGTGCTTCGTGGTGTTATCCCCGAGTACAGAGCAGTTGCTGTCATTCTCAGTGATAAATCAATGCTACTCGAAGGTGCTGGTGGACGAATGAGAGTAATTGATGCACCAGTGGAAAATATGTAGTGCTTTCCACAAATATGTAGTGTTTTCCAAAAATATGTAACAATTAGATCAATCTGTTATTAATATATTGTCATATAGTCATATTAGTGTTACATTAACTCCTAGTCAACTCAAGAAATTGCAATCAGAATCAGCTAAAAAAATGTGGAACCACGATAACGCTGAAACATAATCAGATGTCTGGTGGTCAGAATAAATTGTCGCTGACAACTCGTCAGATAAAACACTTTAATGATGCTTTCAAAGATAAAAAAGGCGTTCAGATCACACTCTCTGCAGCTGCGATCAAAAAAATAATAAAATCAGGCGGTATATTTCCGCTGTTAGCTGCGTTACCAGCATTAATTGCGGCAGCAGCCCCAGCGGTAGCTAAGGCGGCAGAATTAAGAGCCATTGGTACCGCGGCAGGGATGGCACTAAAGAAAGCTACCGGGAAAGGATATAAAAAAGGGAAGGAGTCTAAGACTACCAGGAACCCTGTATCCATGGTACAAGGAAACGGTCTGAGAATACCGGGAACGAACGGTTTACTAACTCGAAAACTTATAGTTTCAATGTCAAATTTTGATTTACTCGATGCCGCTAAAAAAACTAGCGATTAAAAACTTCAGAGGTGTCTTTATGAAAGATCAGTTGCCGGCACAACCAAAAATCGTTGAAACCGGTATTATTAATCTCGATAACAGCACCGGACCTGGTACTCACTGGGTTGCATACGCGATTGATCCACGTGCAATTGTTTATTTCGATTCATATGGGTTAGCGCCGCCTAAAGAATTTATGCGCTATATAAACCGCTTAAACACTTTTCATAAAATGGAGACATGGTACTCAACGCTACCAATACAGTTCGCCCCTCTGCTGCTATAACACTACTTTAAGTTTCCAACAACCACATAATCTGGGTAGCTAAATGATAGATTTAATATCTGAACATGAATTTGTTTGTCATTATCCATTTTTAGCAGCACCATTCTGAACTCTGCCATGCTAACGTTTGGTTTATAGTAAATAACCCATGAATATAGTTTTAGTTTATTAATCGTACTGATGCCACTTTGTGCTGCCGCGAGAAGGTTTGAATTTTTCATGTATTCGTGAATGTCATTGGTGGCTTGTTTTATGTCTATTGTATATACACAAGACATTTCAGCATTATAACCTAAGACACGTTACATGTGGTCTATAAAGCTGGACATCATGTAGCAAAGATGTTGAGCCATTACCAAGAATGCAATCCAGCGAGTTAATCCAATGAGTTCAGCCATATTTGCAACGTCTGCATCAAATAGTAGTTGGTCGTTGGCCACTACCAGGAGGTTTCTAATCAACAACTCGCAGCAGTGCAAGCTCGTACGAGTCAACCTTTAAAAGATGTTGAGCCGTTACCAAGAATACAACCCAACAAGAATCATTTCCTTTTCCTGAATCCAGTTTGAAGATTTCGGTTCCCACTTGCAATGGATAAACTCACGAGAGACTTTGACTCAAGATTTTTTTTCACATAAAGATGCGTGGAATATGTTACACTGAGTTTTTCCTTGCTAATTAAACAACATTTGTTAAAGTACGCATCAGCAGCATCAGTTCTGGCAACGATGAGGTCATGACCAAAGGTCGTTTGTTATGGTTTTCGATAGCCTAAAAGGTTTGCATGAGCATAATCTGCGAGCCATCCCATGAACTCGATGCTCCTATTAACGCTGATTTTGCAACAACAGCAGTAGATCTCATCTGTTAACAACGATGAAATCACTGAGTAATAGTCAACCAGTCTTTGAATCTGTATCACTTCAGACTTGGATAATTTTAATGTCACCAATGTATTCTTTACATTGGCTACATTAAATGGATAAAGTTGTGTTTGGATCAACCACATGGGGACATTTCCAGCTTTCTTGTAAAACAACACACTTCAATCTGAACTCAGAAACGTTTTTTAAAGCTCTCAATCTTTTTGCCAGCTTCTTTGAACGAAGGCCAAATTTAACAGGAAACTAATATTTAAAAGTGTTATAGGTTCACTTGTATATAAATCTTAACATTCTCCACAAAGGGGTCAATGGGTCTCAACCTGTCACATGTACCCTACAACAACAGCATCATGTCAAAGTCATAGCAAGACATCTGAAATTAATGGCAGAAACAGTAGGAGGCCATAATGATCATGTGTTGATGAGCCACATGCATACATCATGCCTTTAAGGCATACTCAATGACGTACATTGTGCATCAATAGATGTAGTGGTTGAAAAAAATGCAGCTCAAACTGGATAGAATGACACATTCTTATAGCAATTCTGAAACAAATCCTGAAAATTTCCTCTCGACAACCAAATAATTTTTAGACATGCCGGAAATTGCACTATCAGTAAAACGTTTGCAACAATAATCTAAGCGCTAGTCTTATATCATGGAACTTTTTAAAGAGTAGTTGGTAATAATTTTTATAGTAGGGTACAGTGATCTAGTTTTGTTCTTGCAACATGTTCATCTCAACATACACATATATGCAAGTTTTATGTAAATGCTTTAGTATCAAAAAAAATTAACGGCCCAAATCGTAATTATGAACTAGATATTTAAGCAAATATAAGGTGTCCTGGAAATCACATCATAGCAGACTAACCCTGCCACGCAAGGATCATCCATCCTTTAGTCCCAGTTTGATGTCAGTCTTTGAGGCCATACAATATATTTTTGGTTGTAGATCATGCCATGGTGAATCCAATTAATTGATCTTGAGACATGAAAAACATTTTCAACCTGGTTGTTATGTATACTGAATGGTTGCTATGGAAGCCAACAAAAATTAAACTTACCTAAAAATATTGGTACGACCAAATATGGCTATGTATTGTAGGTTGATACTGCAAGTAATCTGAACGAAGAGTTTGAAAACCTCTGTGGAAGCGGGAGGTCAAAGGTTGAATCCCAGGCCGATTCATACCAAAGACCTACAAAATTGGTACTAACAGCTGCCTCGCTTGGCGCTCAGCATAAAGAGGCTAGTGTTAGGACTGGTCAGCCTGGTGTCATGCTACCGGTTTGCGGCTTGGTGCACCAGTGCTAGACATCACTATAAAACATGGGTGGCCAACACTTTCAGCAGTCGGGCCAGATTTTAGAAATGAGATTTTCTACCGGGCCGTACAACCAATTTTTTATTATTGTTCAAAGCAAACAAGAAATATATTTTTTTGAAGAAAATATGACAAAACTGAGAATCAAACATATTTATTAAATTAGAGTTAGGCAATTTAAAAAAATGATTAAAAAAAATAAACAAAACAATATAAAAAATAATAAATTTTAGTGGGACGTCTGATTTTGTTTGGCGGAACTAAGTACATCAATGTCGATATCGACTGAAGTTGTTGCTACAAGCAAACAATTTTCCTAATGCTCATCAGTGATTCGTGTTCTCACTTGGGATTTGATATGCTTTATCCGACTAAATAGCTCTTAACACGTGTACGTGTTTCCAGATAGCGAAATTATCGATAGAGCATGTTTGCCAAATGCAGGATATTTCTTCTTGTCCAAATATGTTTTGTAAAACTCTTCCAAACCATCCTGATGGAATTTCTCCTTTAACTGTGCATCACAACACATTTCACAATGTTCCATTTGTAAAATTCCTGGTAATAAATTCACGTCTACGGAGAATGGCGTTGCAAATGCAGCAAAAAGCACACGATGCTTATTAAAATCTTGAAATCGGTTTTCAAATTCAAGATTCAAATCGGATATCAACGAGGCGTATTTATCCGCCGCCCCCTGTGTGACATCTGGTTGCAAACTGTTGTTCCCAAAGCCCAAGTTTCATTTGGAATGCAAAAATAAGATCATACATGTTATTAATTGGTTGATCTTTCCCTTGTAGACCAGTATTAACATCATTTAGGTGGCTAACTATATCAAACAGAAACGCAAAGTCGCAAACCCACTCCTTGTCTCCAAACTATGGGATTCTTTTAGACTTGCTTGCGAAGAATGATTGTATTTCTTGCTTCAAATTAAACACTCTTTTCAACATTTTGGCACGGGTCAGCCATCCTACTTCTGCATAAAATGTAACGTCACTATACTCTGAATCCAAAGACTTGAGAAATTCTTGGAACTGACAGTGATTCAACCCCTTCGACTTAATAAAGATCACTGTTTTGATGACCACCTTCATGACATGGTCCATTTTAAGTGACTAGGAACATAAATTCTCCTGATGAATAATGCAATGAAAATTTAGCATCGAAGTATTACCAACTTTGCAGGCCTCATTTTCAATCAATTTTACTAAACCTTCGTGTTTCCAACCATTCCTGAAGCACCATCTGTTGTTAAGCCCGATAGGTTGTCGAGTTGTAACGAAAAGCGATTCAATGTCGATGTAACTGCTCCTAACAAATCTCGTGAGCAAGTAGTCTCCTTATGTGGATACAGTGCTGCTAATTCTTCTGTTTTGTTAAAATGGACATCAACACCCCTGATAAAAAATTGCCACCTGGGCAATATTTGTTATATCTGTGCTTTCATCCAATGCTAGAGCATAAAATATGAACTCGGATGCTCGATTTTTCAAATTATCTTCAATATCTTTTCCAATGTCGTCCACACGCCTAGTAATAGTTTGACGAAACAGGCTTATTTTTGAGAAATCCTTTTTCTGTTCTGGATACAGAATTTCAACGACACTCTCCAAACATTCCTTAACCATTTATCCATCTGAATATGGCTTCGGTTTTGTTGCTAGTATCATGGCTACTGCATAACTAGCTTTTACATAGCATGTTGACTCTTGAGCCGCTCTAGTAAATATCTGACGGTGTGCAGAAAGTTTTCTTTTTAAGTCATTTACTTGGCCTTGTCGAAATTGCCTTTTGTACTTATCAAACTTATTTGCATGTTTAGCCTCGTAATGCCGTTTAATGTTATACTCTTTCAAGACAGAAACAGAATTATTGTATATCACGCATGCGGGCTTTGTTTTAAATTCCACGAAAAAATAGTTTGTAGTCCATCTGTCTTGATAATTTCTCAGTTCTTCAGTGGCTCTTCTCTTCTTTGGTCCAACGTCTTTACTACTTGACACCAGTGTGGGTCTTCGTTTTTAACTAAACAAATAAAATAAAATGCCATCAGTAATACATAACTTTCTTACAAAAGAATGAGGTGCTTGTGGCGCATTGTAAAAATCTGTAATGCCATAAGTATCTGATTCGGGCTAATTCATAATAGTAAAATTAAAATAAAGTATGTAAATAAAGTAAAATACTAAAGAAAGGCCTTGTATTTTTTGCACTAATAAACTTAAACGTAGGTACTCAGACAAAAGTCAGTGCTCAGCACGGTTAGTAATTTGGTTAGATACCAATAATTAAGCACATAAAAAAGAGAAATCTACCAAATTAAAGCCAAGCATCATGGATTAATTTTAAAAAATAAAAGATGGGTTTGCTTGCCTTCACTGCACTTAAAAAAGTAGACAGGACTCTGTATAGTAGACAGGATACTCGGTTATAGCAGCTTGTATTCTTATCAATATGGATTTAAACGTCGATCGCAAAATCTCACGAGGCACGTGGCGATAATGCACACTAGGGAAGCGACCACACGCCCGACAGCGTTGCGAGCTTGCCGCAGATTGGCTGGTGCTCAGTGTTGCAGGTATCACGGTACCAATTGTTTTTCCATAGACCTTAATGCTAATATTTGGAGAGATAAATAAATTTTCTATCCCAATTTAGCGTGCATCTCACACACTGTTATAGAGAACAATGTTAGATTGTCAATTTGACGATGACAAAACCAGGTACTCCATTGCATTTAAGAGTGATAACTCTGCTGGAACTAGACAGAGGTATGAGTTATCTAGTCACAACATACATATTTTCAGTAATGTGTATTACATTTTCAAAAAATCATAAAAAATACAAAATATGATCTATATAGGAATTAGCATAAATTCTAATGTTGCCAAGAGGCTAAACTTTTTTTTAAGCCTAACAGAAAGTACAACTTTTAAATAATCCACCAATCATAACTAGTGTTGTTGTTTATTTCTGATTGCAATGTTCCCTACACTTTACGCGCCACCCACTTGGATTTGCGCAATTGGTACCGTTATACCTGCAACACTCCTGGCGGTCGCACGACGCATCCTGCAATGCACATTAACGCTCACGGCTATCCACGCAAGATCAGCGCGCGTGCTTTTTAAAATCAACTCAACGTTGTGATTGTTTCTTAACACGAATATAGAAGAAATTGTCACGATAGTTGAATCAATGTACTGGGATACTTCCATAGATGGGATATGATACGAACTACGCATGATGGAATGTTCTTTTGGTGGTTTTATGTACACTAAAAGACAAAAAATTGTGCAGATGACACAGCTCAGCGGGCCACCAGCCCGCGGGTTGGCCACCCATGCTATAAACTGAGTAACTGCAGACATCGTAGCAATATGACTGAAAAATTGTTAAAGCTACATTATAAATCCTAATCAAACAAACAAACATTTAAAAAATTTCAACAAGTTCAGCGATAATGAAGCTAGATTCCAATATTCAAGTGTCCCCGAGTGGCCGAGTGGTCTAAAGCGCTCTACGTTATAGATCACTGCTGTCTCACCTCCGTCTGCGTGGGCTCGAGTCTAAGATTCGGCTAATGTATTTATGTAAGAAAGCTTGCCAGTAGCTTTTCGTGGGTCGGTGGTTCTTTCTGGGGGTTTTCCTCTGGTTCTTCCTCCACCAATAATACTGGCCGCCATGTATCGTGTGCTGAAAAATGGTGTTAAACCCTAAAATAACAACCAATATTCAAAATTTAATGAAATAAATAGACCAAGGTAATAAGAAGACAAAACTGATCAATTATACAGACATTTGTTTTATTGCATGTAATGTTATGACATGGATATGATATACAATTCGATCAAACGAATACAATTAGCATACAATTTTATTTAATAGTTTCACAAGCACACTAGATAGTATCATTTCTTTAAACATTTTGTGTATTTACACATGAAATATGGTTGTAAATAATGTTACACTTCAAATGAAGACATTTTTTCCATGTTGGTGCGTGGTTTGGGAAATTTAAAAAAAGTCATTGATCTGTTCATAACAGAACAACTTCTCTTTCATCAAACTGTAAGATTTTATCAACAGAACTCTGGGCGAAATTTTTTGATTTTAGTTATGAGTCAAGTAAGAACACTCCTCTGTCAGGTTATTTAAGAGTTCCGATGATGAAAAAGTTGATTAATTTGTATGACCTAACGGCAAAATATGTTCTGATTTTCAGTGACTGTAGGTTTCAAATTCCTCTGCAATATAATAAGGAATAAATATGGCCTACAATTTGATACTCTTTGACTTGAAAGTCAGGTCTTTGCCTTGTACTCTGAATCAACTTGTATACTGACGATGAATGGAAAATTTACCAAATGAGTGAATCCAACTTGTACTCCACATCGAGTTATAGGCCTAAAAATACAGTATACCACAAACCCAGTTGGTAGCTTATATACCGCTTGCCTGATCAATCTTTTGTTTATGTTCTGCAGCTGCAGGATAACAACCATTAACTATAAAACTCAATAGTTTGCAAATATTGTTGGTAAATTAAATGTTTATTAACTTTAGTTTCAACTTTAATCCATATATACATTTATTCAGTCATAAAAAGTTCAAAATAAGAATATCAGCAATTGTATTTTGGTAAGACATAATTTTTCATCAAGGTAATAATATTTGTTTAATATTTTCTAGTTTTCATTATAAAAGATTTATGGTTCAATTCTATACAATCGATATAATTTTCTGAAAATGTCATACCTTCTCGTACCAATCCATCCAATTTATTCTTCGTCTTTGGAGTAGCTGTAACCTTATTGGTTGAATCAAATGGTGTGTCAGTCATGAATGGGACTGCATGATAAATATGTTACAAAATGTGTTACAAAGCAGTTTATATATTGGAAACAATGAGTATCTACATGGGCTACAAGATTATTTAATAACATTTTAGTGTTAATAAAACTTGAAATAAGCATGTATATATATCTATGTTCAATTAGCAGTTCTCATTTACACATCCCTACCATAAAATAGTTGGGGGCCTACACTGCAATTTTGAATTACTGCATTCTATCTGAATCTATCCAAATATAGTCTCCTGACTTAATGACCAATTTGCATTCCTACGACTAGGTCATTAAGCGAATTCGTCGATAAGCAAGGACCTTAATAGTTTTTATTTATTTTGAAAAAAGAAAAGTTCTGAAGGAAACTCCGACTTGATAACTTTGTTTTAATTTGCATACATATTACAGAACATAAAAATACAATCAGAAAAATTTATTAAAAAAAAAAGATGTACCAAAAAATTAGTTTATTCATTAAAAAAAGACATTCATGACAACATTTTAGTCATCTAATCCTTCAAAGTGTAGTAGTGGTTCCAGGTCATCAGTGTCATCATTGGAGTTATCAGCAAGGTTATCAGGAGCTCTAAAAAGACCGGGTAAGGGAGATGACGGCAAGGAAATCGAAGTAGTTGTAGGGGTAGGAGTTCAGAATGTAGCCTTCGAGAAGTATCTCATTAAAGTGGTCTGCTGTGTAAAATTTCTTTTTTTTCTTCATAGATTTCATGGTAGCATCGTAAAAGTTCATTCTTTTGTCGTTCGATTTTCGTGAACCGTTCAGCATTCAGATCCATACCCTCTAGTTCTAATAAAGCCACATTCCCTTTCGAGAACACACCAGCTAACCCCTTTACAGTGAATTTATTTTGTACTTCAATTTCATCCATTCTTTCCTCTTCTTCCTCTTCCAGGTGTTGATGTGCTTCCAACTCTATTAAATCTTCATTAGTTAGCTTTCCCTCAGCATATTCCACTAATTTATTCAGTATCTTCCCCTTCAGCATCTAAATTAAGGATGATGGCACGTTCCACAATTGTTTTATGTTATGACATTAATATTCTCGTCTTTGTCTAACCTTTTGAAATTATTCACGAAAAGTTTTAGGCATTTTTTCTATATGCCTTGCATACACTTTTCTGTCACTCCCTCCCAAGCTGATTCAATGTTCTGTATGCAGTATAAAATGTTGTATGATTTCCAAAAGTCACGAAGGGTTACTTCACGACTTTCTGTTGCTGCTACAGCTTTGGAAAAAGTAGGCACATATAATGCTTTGAACGTAGCAATAACTCCCTGGTCCATCGACTGTAGGATAGCAGTCATGTTTTTTGGCAGATACACAACCTTTACATCTGGGTTTAGATCATCAAGATGCTGGGGGTGGTCTGGTGCATTATCAAGCAGGAGGATAATTTTAAAGGGAACGCTCTTTTCCAGACAATAATGCTTGATTGAGGGTATGAAACAGTTAATAAATCAATCCTCAAATTAAGCTTGTGTCATCCATGCCTTCTTATTCGCACGACAGCAAATGGGCAGCGTGTCCTTATAAACCTGCTTCAATGCATGTGGATTTTCAGTTATAGATGAGGAAAGGCTTTAAATTAAACACAGCGACATTTCCTTCCAACAGCAACGTGACTCTGTCTTTAAAAACCTTGAAACCGGGCATTGTTGTATCATCATTGTGTATGTAGGACCTTTCGGGCATTTTTTCCTAAATCTAGCTGTTTAATTTTTGTTGTTGTTGTTGTTATAATAATGTGAAGATCTGATCAGAATATGTACATATGCATACAAACATGCATTCCGTATCTTCCTCAAGTGATATTACTTAATCATGCTGATAAAGTTTTCATCTAAACTCAAAATCCAAGAAACTAAATAATAGTGTTTTAAAATTAAAACAGTGAAAATCTGGTCAAATCATTTATGTACGCATTACATATGCCAAAGTTCTTTACTAAATGTTGAGTACATTTTGCATAAGTTTGCTAATTAGCTTCTTTGGATAGACAAATAGATGGATGGACAGGACCAAATCAGATTTCAGACATCTACATCAGCAATACAAAGTTTCATTCTAATTTTATTTTCAGTTTATTGGAAGTGGAGTGGTGGATCGACACAAGCGTTGCCTGTTAGAGATGCAGGAGTGTTTTGAGACTTACTGCATGCGTAAAGATCAAACAGAACAGGTAAAACAAAGCATTGTTTGGGATGATCAGCTTTATAATGCATTCAGTTCGGATACAATATTAACAGATTATGCTGGATTCTCATATTTTTTTTTACTTTTTAAAAACTTTGCTCGGCAATGACAAAATTTCTTAATATTGCAGCAGTTGCAGGCAGTTATTAAAGTAACGTCTCATAAATAATCAACTGAGGGAAGAGATAAACTTGCCAGTTTAAGAGTGGTGTCTAGTAAAGCTGCAATCTGTACACATTTCAGTGGATTAATTTTGAATGAACATGCACTTGGTACAACATTTGGTAGTGTGCATATCCAGGGAGTATGTTGAATTTTATTATCCACTTTTTCATTATATGTTTATATGTAACAGTACAAGACAATATCACATTATTTTATGCTCAGCAGTGAATTACTTGATTTTCTAATAAAAATAATATTGATATCTCATAATATTGATATTTCCCTGTAGTTAAAAAATAACATTATTTGTTCACTACAGGAACATCTTTTTTTGTCAAAACATACTTACCTCCCTTTCATTTTCTGTCATTGAACTACTACAATTATACATTGATGAATTTCTTCTTATTGTTTTCTTATTAATAATCCCTGTCTGTTGTACTTGAAGTATTTGTTTCTTATTCTGGAAATATCAGTTAATTTGTATCAGTCTGATGTGGAACTAATTTTGTGCGCAGTTACACATAGCACAGCAAAACATGTATGGTAAACAGCTGACATTACCGTAAGAAATCTGCCAATTCACTGTATCACAGACGTTAGGTAGCCAGTGTATGTAAGCATAAAAAAGAACATTTGCTTTAAATGACTGAAGAACGGATACATTTAATCTCGTGGGTGAAAAACTCTAGTAGTTTCACTCGTGGCTTTGCCACTCGTGAATATACAGAGTTTTTCATTCACTTGATGAAATATATCCATTATTCACTTGTTTCATACAAATATCCTCTATTTAATCTTAAAGATATTTTGCTTTAATTGTCAAATGCTTTCAAGCAAGACATGTCTTTTATAATGTATCCGTCATTATAAGAGGTAAAAGATCATCACAGCAAACAAAACAGTCAAATGTTGAACAAGGAATGGCATGCATATTATCAATCACTTATATGAATAGCTGTCATTCATAAGTCTTGCATGAAAGGTTGAGTTTTTCATAATTTCACAAAACGGTGTCATGTTTGGCTGTTGTATATCACATGCACATTGGAAATTGTGGTAAACATCACAACTTGTAAATAGAGCAAAATGTATGAATGGATATTTCTTGGCTTTTCTTAGATTGCTGTTGAGTGGAAACAGTTGTACAATGTTTGTCTGTATCATTTTGCAGTTTAGAATATAAAATTGATAAATCTGATGGTTCAGTTTGACAGGATCAAAATTATTATTTTTCAAACTGTTTTGTCATAAGTTTTATGACTATATTAACCTTAAAACTACTTTTTGTTTGTCCATCTGTGTTTAAGTGCCTGGAGTCCATCAAGTCTTCCATAAAGCAGCAGTCCTTAGGGGATGTTGGAACCTCTCCTCCTGCCTGCAGTGATGAATAGAAGGTGGACCTAGGGAGAAAGTTATACAGTCTTGTCTTCCAACTTGTTCTGCTCTTCGAGAATTATCTAAAACTTCTGGATGTCTTCTGCTCAGTGCACTCTTCACCACAAGTGAGTCTAAAAATGAATCAGTTTCTTCTTCAGACAAGTTATTCCATTGTTAGAAGTTCATTCACTACATTGCGATCCTGTCCTTCCAAGCGAAGTTATATGTTCGCCATGTCTGTTGTTTTGTTATAACAACAGAAGTGCTACTGGGTCATCTGTTTGCCTAGGTGGATGTCAGACTACAGTTGTCTTCCCTTGGATAGATAGATTAGTTTCATCTGCAGTAGATGTGAACACTTTTCAGGGGATGCAACTATGGGAAGGACTTTGTAGGCTGAACCTGTATTATTGTCAAATAAGTAGTGTCCACATATTTTGCTCAAACATTTGGTTTCTTTAGCTATACCAGTGCATACATGTGACAAAACCAGGGCATCAAACCAGTCAATTTACAGATTTTGATGAACAGATTGGCCTCTCAAAGATTCTTTAAAATAAAATCAACAACCATTTTTAATTTTCTTCTAAAGATACCAGCTGTTGTCCACTTGTTACATTTATCATGATCATTAAGTTTCACACTTGACAGATCCTCAATAATTTTCTGGTTCAGAGTTCCCTTGTAACAAAGACAAAACAACCATGCTCAGCTTGCAAAGTAGCTCAAACTTCATTTTTCTTGTGGCTGAGTTTTTAAGGCTGCTGACTGCTATCCTAGACATGTTGGCCCCAAGGATGAAGATCCAGAGCTGGACTAAGATACATTCCTGAGTCTTACATTCCTTACTTAGACCTTGTTTTTGAAGTAATGAGAGAAAGCACATGGTTTGGCATTATGACATGAACTGTGAGCTGTCCAAAAATATTCGTCTAAAAACAACACAATAACAGTTAAAAAGAACATCAAAAAATAAAAATACTAGATCAAATTATTACGCCAAAATCATTTTTCACTGTTCATAAGTTATTATTTATTTTGTTGTAAAATTATTGTATTCGTCACAAATTAATTTAGAATATTACAAATATATATTCAATTTTTATTCTTTAGTCACATGTCATGTGTACCAGCATGATCACCAAATGGAATGTGTGAAAGATATTATGTCTTTCCATAAACATTGTCATTTTTTAAGCATAACTCTCAAACTGTTCAATGTCTTTCAACCAAACCTTTATACACATGGTAAGCAAATTAGGTAGAGGTACCTTTGGATACTTAGAATTTCCAATATTCATTATTTTTATCTAACCACTGAAACAACATGTAGCAGATATAGTATATAATTTAGAAGTACACGTATGTAATAGTACCAGGACATCTGATCAGTAGATTTCAAAATTTTGATTACCGGGTAGTAGCTTGGTTTCTAAATCAGTAGGAATTCGAACTGACATAATTTTGATGCATTTTCAGACCAGCCAACCCTTACCATAAGTCTTACTGAATTGACTCATATATTACGGGTTTTGTGGAGTAATAGCAAAAGTTATGAAAATATAATCATTTGGGCTAAATCTGGAAAATGGCTTGCCTGTGTTTGACTCAGATCAGAGTTTCATATTAGATTCAGTCGAGTTGGTCAGGGAACCAGTCTGACTTTTATAGTAATACCTCAGATACTTTAAACTGTTGATATTGTGTGTGCAAAATGCCTGCATGATCAAGCTAGTGTTTACAGCCTATTTTAGGGATGTAAGTTAAGTAAATAAAAATGCTTTGAAGACGATAAGGACAATAATCCTTTTGAAATGTTTAAATATTCAGGATAGAAGTATATAAAGAAATATCAGCATTTGGGGGGGGAAGGGAAGCAGGAAAGTCAACAATGACTTTTATTTGACATATTGTGTGCATTTAAGTATGTCTCTTCGATGAAGAGATGACTGTCACTTAAAATTGAAGAATTAAAAAAATATATAAAAAAACAACCCAGAGATTACATTAAGTTCTGAGATGTAGCAAGAAGTCTTTGAGTGCCATGGTGCTTGGAACTGCAGTTTTTCATAGTTCACTGCAAAGATTTGTTTACATGTTTTAGATTTCTTCAAAAGTGCAGTTTCGGATGACTACTGGTGACATTTATTCAGGCTTTAAAAGAGGCTTTCAGATACTGATTTTCCATCGACTTGCTGTAATTTCCAAAGAATGGACAATGTTCTCTCCATATCAGCATTCTTTTTCACACTGTTTAGACGAATATGAGAATGATAATTAAACTCTTGCCTTTTTTTTTTTTATACTTAAAATTTTTTTTTTTTTTTTTTTTTTTGGGTCTTTGAGAAAAATACCTGTAATAAATTACCCAAAATTTCGGGAGCCATGCCACGACCGGGTTATATCCGAATTCGGGTTATAGCGGGGCGGGTTATAGCGGGGTCCCACTGTACATAGCGTTCATAGCGTCACCTAAATCCTTATTTCAAAACATACTAGATTGCTCCACATGCTCATGAGTTACTCATTTTCAGTGATATAAGCTATCAAATATATTACTATCATAGGTAATATGTATTAATTGTACAAGGTACATAATCAGCATAACTTAATAAAGGCTAAAATTCTCATTATAGATAAACTAAATT
This sequence comes from Unio delphinus, assembly GCA_029339505.1. Lineage (NCBI taxonomy): Eukaryota > Metazoa > Mollusca > Bivalvia > Unionida > Unionidae > Unio > Unio delphinus. The sequence continues at coordinate 13,110,066 of JAQISU010000029.1, read as the reverse complement.
CAATATCAATCAATTTTAGTTTCGTGTTATGGTTGAACAACATCATAACTTTCCACACAATGGAAAGCTTGATGTTTCGGCATCTCCTTTGCTGATATTCAGCGAATTTGTCTTTTGTTTTCTGATAGCAATACAGGCCAGTTAATGATTAAAACCCTGAAATTGGATTGTGTTAAGAGGGAAATTTGACCAACAGCTATACCAGTACATTGTGTAATGTGTAATTGCCTATTATTCCATAATATTAGCATGATTATCTTAGTTTTGTAAAACAGGGTGTAAGACATACCAGTCAACTTTTCAAAAGCCAAGTACCGGTAGGGATACTGAATAAAAAAAGAGAGATAGACCTAAAATCAGGAGGTTTTTCTTGGTATTTTTAAAGCCTTCTTTTCACTAACTATTGATCAGTCTTCCTTATTATTGTCTACTATATTCGAATGTATTCTGAGTTAGGTTTTAGAGGACACATTTGCTGTGTGATATATATTTTCATTCTTTAACAATGGTAATTACCATTGGTATATACGATATAAAAATGTGAGGTGTTCACTTGTGCAAGTTTTTTTGGAGGTAGTTCTCTGCAAAAATCAGAAGATATAACGAAATCGGGAGGTAGGCAAAGAGCAACCCCCAAAATTGGGAGTTTCTTTCTCCCCCCCCTGGCATGAGAGTTAACAGGTATGGTGCAAGGTTGCTTACATCAAAGCAAACTACAACTCAGCTTTTACTGTATTAGCATAATTTTTTAAGCATTATTTCTGAAACTTCATTATTGTAATTTGGAGATATCATTAAAGTTTAGTGCAGTGTTGCCCATGATTTTACTCCAAGGGATGTACTTCATTCAGCATTATGTACTTCATTTAGTGCGTGATCAAACCTACAATGTGCATGCAGTGGTGCCATTATGTAAATACATTCATTAGCCTAATTCTGGGTTTTGAATTAAACCATATTGTTGTTCATTGTGTAGTCATATTGGGATTGCATTTTAATGAGTTTGGTATTTACATTTTCAAAGCAAAGTAAAAACACAATTACTGGTGCTCTGATATAAAATGTCCAATGCAATGATGAATAAACAAACAATAATGGAGTCAAAAGGGAGAGGTAGTTTTATAGTAACATGTGATTTCTAATTTCTTGTCATCATTTGATCAAATTATAAACAAATCTAAATTAGGCAGAAACAATAAGAAAACATGAAAATAAAATAGATTACTTTTCAAACAAGTTTATACCATTTCATTTTAATAATCATGCATGCCAACCTAGAGATAAATATTTATGTAATTTTTTTAAATATAAGTTTGCCTAAATAAATGCATTTAGAACTTACATTCTGCCTCTTGTGTTATCTTGGAGTTGAGGGTCAGCTTATATGATTGCCATGCACTTTTCAGTGTTTATACCTGTTTAGAAAGGGGGGGGTCAACTTATATGCAAACAGGCTTATATGTGAGTATATATGGTTTGTATACTTTTCTTTTTTTTCCATAAGGTATGTAGCATATTTTGTCAGTATTTTATAGCAGATATTATTTTCAATATTTGTTGGGGTTTTTTTTCTTCATACCAGACATATTTGTCTTGACTGAATTGGACTTTGATGTTGGACAGTTGTACATCCTGTTAATGGACATCAATTTTCAGCTGCGGAATTGGTCACCAGGCACCCCATCACCTTCTAGTGTGGACAATACTGACCATCCAGACTCCAGTACACTCTAAAGCACTGAACTCCCTCATCTTGATGTGTGAGAAAGTAACCAATTGGATACCTGGACCAGTACATTGTGAAACACTGTGCCCAAACCTATTACATGAATAGTGTGGACAATACTGACCATTTGGACTCCAGTTTGCTGGGAAACATTTACAAACACACATCCATGTATTGTGACTGTGTTTTGACCAGCTGCACGCTAGTACACTTCAAGTTATATAGTAATGTTGATAACTTCAAGTTATATTGTTGATGATTCTGTGTAGTTGAGAGTCAAGTAATGCTGTGTGGTTGAGCACAGATCATCTGTATACCTTTACATTGTGAAGTACATCTTCCATCCCCTTTTTTATTTAGATTTTTGTAATCATTGACAAATGTCAATTTTTGGGTCTCACCTGTGATGAATGTTACAAAAGGTGAGACATAGTGGTCACAATATTCATCTGTACATCTGTTCCTTCATGTGGCATCACATTTTGGTTGGTTATTCTATTAAAGGGCAATATCTTCCCAGATAATCATCAAGGTGTTATCATCAGACTCTACCCACAGATGCATCATTTAGAGGGAATATCACTGGAAGTTGATGGCCATGGAGAACAATGGTACAGCTGTTTAAATATTTTGTGAGTTTTCAGTGCGTAATGTTTTTAGAACTGGCAGTGCTGTCTGTTATCACCTTACATAAATTAACATCAATCAAAATAAATTAGAAAAGCTTAAGAATATAGACAGTCATTTCTAACCGGATGCACTAGTGTACCTTTTATATTGCACATGCATGGGATTTGATGAATACAGCCATCAAAAGCTAAGGTGTTTTTTCCACTAGTTTTTCAAAGGTAAATTGTTAGCGATTGTATGCAAGGGCTGTATCTTTTGTTTTCATACATGTATTGTTACCAGATAGGAATGGAGTCTTTAAAAGGATAGAAGTTAAAGAGCATTCAAAGAAATCAAGAAGCCACTCACCCATTTTCCTTTCAAAACATTCTTAAAGATGAACAAAACTTTATTCCTGTAACCTGGTAATAAAATCTTAATTTGTATGTGTTTATTTTATTTTAACCTCTTTGAAAAAGAATTTTAAAGCATTATATATGGCCGAGCTTTTGACGTATTGCTTCAATGGTGCTAAATAGCATTATAAATACATTAATGTCGTTACCGTATAAACAAGCATTGATAGACTTTTGAATTCCTTTCACGAACCTGTACATCTTAGGTAAAAGATAACGACCCTTACTAGACTGATACTCAATGTCTTCATATTCCGAGGTAATCCTGTCGCAGTCGAGATCTTTAGATAATACTATCCCTCGATTTCGCAAATTTGAAATTTCAACAATTATAGAATTTACATCTTTGATATCCATTATTTATATAATACATTTTACCTCTAATTATTAAAAAAAAATGCAAAATAAATGGCATAAATTATGAGCAGTTATTTCATTCATGAGTCCCTTATTCAGGCCTTTGTGTCTTTGTTAGGGTCTTTTCACTTGGCTATCCATTCCGGATGTGACACCGTTTCTATTAGCCGGTAGATCAATTCTGTGCTAGTAAGGATAGAATAAACTCTCAAGTTTTTCTGAAATGAATGAAAGAATAATAATAGATACTAGTATAAAAAAATTAGATTTTATACTTTCTCAAACTGATTCATCATTTAAGTAAAATTGTTTTCCAAAAATTGAAATCCAACTGAAAGCACATCTCATTTCATCTTTGCATGTTTGAACCAAATGAACAACAAGACAGTAAAATGCTTTAAGTGCAAATACGAATGAAACATTATTTATCTAATAACAACAGATTGTCAAAGTTCACACTGTCACAGATTATTCGGACAAAACTGACACTGGTATGTGTACGTATCTAATTACTACAGTGTTTACACTCACACATTACTTTTTTCTGACAAAACCCACAGAGTGGGTATCATTTCAATTAAGTCTGCTGGTACACACCAGTGTTTGTCAGATAAATAAGAATTAGATTGTTGAAATGAGTCCAGCTTTCTCAAAACCAAGAATAATTAGGTCCAACTTTTGACACATCTGTTTGCAAGTAACATGATTCTTTAGACTGTAACTGCTTGATTTATGAAATTTTAAGGTCCACTATTTTCATGAATTCCAGTGGTTGAAATTCGTACCTGAGGCAGGCTCAAACATAGGAGTGATTCCATCGCTTTTCAGTTCATTTAGCATATTTGTATTAAAGTGGGCTCTAAACACATCAGAAACTGACACTTTCAGCTAATTGCTTTGAGCAAGGGTCAGAGAAGGCAATTTGTTGGGTTAACATCTTGAATGATGGTATAATCCAGACTGATTGAGTCTACGTTGAATTTTACCAATCTTAGGCCATTGTGTTAACATGATGGTTGTCATAAAGTACTGATGGTGCAGTTTTATGGTACCATTTTAAGGAAATGATAATACACATGTGCTTTAATAACTGATTACAGGTAGTTTGGGTTGATGGCTGCATTGTCTCCCTTTGATGCTGAGTACTTTTTTGAACACCAATGCTAGAGATTGAACTCAGTGTTTTGATTTGTACAAGTACTACTACTACTACTACTTTAACTACTGATACGATAACTACTGTTGTCAGTATAGTTTCTTTCTTTCCATATGTTGGGTCTTTGTCAAGGTTATTCTGTGAGACAAAATGCCACCAAATATGCAAACTTTGACAGGCAAAATAAGTACCCATGAAATCATGTTACAAAAACTGAGACCCATGAAAAATGCTGCTGATCTGCCTCATCACTCAAAATAGAAAAGAAAATCTGTTGAGTTCTCAAAGACTGTTTTAAATGCATTTAAACAAATTATTATTCCAGCTTTGCAGAAATGATGATCTATTATTTAGTATTTACCAGTTACTGGATGAATAAAAACACCTAGATGACTTCTCAAAAACTGGTCAATGTAAGTTAACCAAAATTTCATCCAAAATATCTGCCATTACCCATTTTTTTTATTTACAAAACTATATGTCAGAAAGCATCATATTAGCCCAGATTCATTGGTAAACTACTTTTGCATTTGGCTGTCGAGTAGATTTTAGCTAGGTGAACAGTATTAGGCCCAGATTGGGTCTCATGTTTTCAAGCATGCACTGGTCAATTTTTTTCTTTACAGAAGTTACAAAACAAGTTCCATTATTGTACACTCATTTATTTTAATGTCAAAGACCAGAGTTCATAATTCATTGTAATCAGTGTACACCTTGTTAATCTGCATTCCAGTCTCACTTCTTGTCCATCCTTGATACACTTAGTGTTGACTGTTTATGGTTGTGTATTATAAACGACAATCACCGAATTAAGAATTAACTTTGTAAAGTTCCAAATAAATAAAAATGTTCATGTGACTAGCTCAGTCAGCGATGTCAGTTCTTTGTTTTTATTTATATAATTTCCAATATTTTAGACAGTAGTTCTGATAATTGACTTAAGTTACTTTGAAACTTCTCTGATATGTTAATTCTCTTAAAAAAAATTTGGAGGAAAAAAACAACAAAACAATCCAGTGGATAAGGTATTGTATATTGATATTAGGAACTAAATTATAATATTTAAATTGATCAGATTTTAAAAAATTTTACCATTTTCCTCATTTGCCCATTCAGTTTTTATTCATTTTATAATTTTTTACAAATTAAATGTGTGTAAAAGTTAGAAAGTTTGATAAATATACATGCTGTCAGAAAAATGTAGTCCTAATACTTTCCTACCGATAGTCCATGATATTAAAAATAACCCAAAATTTTAATCAGAACACATGACTAACAAGTCAGATATTTATAGTCCTTTTCTATCTTGGTTGTTATTGAAGGATTTAATACCATTTTTCAGCACACAATAGGCTATACATGGTGGCTAGTATTAATGCTGGAGGAAAACCCCCGCAAAGAACCACCTACCCACGAGAAGCTACTGGCAAGCTTTCTCACATACCCACATTGGCCCCATAATTGTTGGATTTCATAACACATGTTTCTCATTTCATTTGTTTGTTTGATTAGGATTTTTAATGTAGCTTTAAAAAAAATTCTGTCATATCACTACGATGTCTTCAGTGAGGCAATTTATAGTGATGTCTAGCACTTGGGCATCATGCCGCAGACATGTAACACAGCTGCTCGGATCATCCTTAGAGTACCAAGATCAGAGCACACCTCCCCGCTGCTCTGTACCCTACACTGGCTATCCATGCAATCCAGAATGCAACACAAAATTTGTTCTCTGTGCTACGTTTCACTGACGGACACCAGTCCAACATACTTATCTGGCCTCATCCATGTGTACACACCAGCAAGATACTTATGCTCCTCTTCTGACAATCGTATACTCATTATTCCCACAATGAAAATGAAGTCATATGGACGTTTTTTTGCATAGCACGGCCCAGCAACATGGAACGAATTGCCCATTGACATTAGACACCAAGACACAGTGATCCCTTTCAAGAGTGCTCTTAAAACTCACCTTTTTCAACTGCACGAACAAACTTAAAGACCTAATAATGTTTCCTACCTTAAATATTTTCAGCAACTTTTATGTTTCCTAATTTCATGGTACAGTAAGCAGAAAACAATCTGGTTTCTCATCATTTGTTTTAATTCTGCTTTTGAGTGATTTGAGATGAGAAACTTTTACACAGCTAAGTATTTCATCATCTTCTGTCTTTAGAATATGACACGAGTTTGGCAAATATGCATGACAAAATTATTGTCACAGTAATAGGTTAATAAAACCTTCACCTGTTCATGAAAAGAATTTTATTAAACTGGAGGTTTCACTTAAACCACTTTCTCCCTTATCAGATTTTTAAAAAATGGACACTAGTCTTGATTTTCTTTGTAAAAAGACAGTAGCTAAAGTGGTTTTCCAAAGAAACATTACCTTATGAACTTTTTCAAACAGGGCATTACCTTATTAAGTTTTCCAAAAGGTCATCTGTTTTTCCAAATAAGAGCATTCACTTAGGAATTTTTCCAAAATGATTGTTATCTAAGGACAAAAAGACTAGCTTAAGCAAAAACACTTTCTTATGAAAATAGATTTATTCAGTTTCAAAATAACCAAGACAAAAACAAATACATGTATTAATATATCTCTTATCGTCTGTTAATACAACCACAAAAATCAATGTGTATATGTGTATTAAGGCCTATTAATAATACAACACGCTTCAAATAATATTAATCTCCATTATTTCACTATTAGCAAATTTGAAAATTTTGAACTTTAGTTGGGTTTTAAACCATCATTGGTAGCAATCGTAAGTACAAACGTTTTTGTTGCAAACAGAAAACCTTCACAGCACAATAAGTATATTCCAATAACTATGAAAAATGAAACAATGCTTTTATTTATTGCTGACTTTCTTTGATCTAAGGTCTTTGGCGTGGTTCGATAAAGGTTCATGTGTTATTTAAGGTGTCGCTGAAGGCATACTTTAAAAAACCAGACAAATGCCCGTTTGTTATTGCAGCAACGAAATCAAATAATTGTAAAACATAGATGGAGACAGAATTTTTTTGTTTCAAGGTAATCAGTTTACTTTGAAGTTTCAGCAAAACTATTTTTCCTGGTTGATTGTAGCCTTTCCCATTACCAATTTCAGGGGTGGTCAATTGTAGCTAGTGAGGTAGCATGACTATTTGGGGTTATACTACAGCACATAATACTAAAGCCAGACATCAGCATAAGTGTAATATGATATAACAATGCTGTGATAGTGTGGTTTGTCAATATGAACAAAGTGTTTGTTTCTGTAACAATAGATTTTGGTGATAGTGTGGTTTGTCAATATGAACAAAGTGTTTGTTTCTGTAACAATAGATTTTGGTGATAGTATGGCTTGTCAATATGAACAAAGTGTTTGTTTCTGTAACAATAGATTTTGGTGCAATTTTATATCCAAGTTGCAGCTTCCTGTCATGTTACCTTTGAATTTCTCAACTCCAAACCCAATACTGTATATTCAGCTTTTAACAGCCATAATGATCGACAGATGCAATATTTTCTTGCATATAAGGGGGGAAAAATCACAATTTGCGACAGTGGCAAAGTCCAGCATGATCCCTGCTATTAGCCATCAGTTAGTATGTTAAAGAATTAGCTGTACTGTAAGCATGTACAGTACTTTTCATATACAAGAACATGACAAGAAATTCAATAAAAAATTTCACAACAAATATCTAATTTAAAATCTCATTATACCATGCAAGAACTTAACTTGGTGACACCCAGGTGCTAAGAAAATAACGAGTGGCGCTGTTTAGGATACACTGTCCAATAATGCTGAACCTATTGCAGATAGTCTTTTCAAAACTAGGTGCAAAACACTTTTATCTTCTTAATTCAATCAATTCATATTTTGATAAAATTTCATTTAATCTAACTAACCTAATACAAAAAAATGAAAAGACCACATAAAGCTATTAGTTATTTCATGGCCTTATCAGATTAGAAATAAACCTTGAAAGTGTCTTATCAGAAATAAAGTTGTATGATTTGCAAGCTGAACTAAAAAGAAACATAGAAAATAAATAAACCAACCGAGTAATTGTTATCATTTAATATTATAAACATAGAAAATAAATAAACCCACCGAGTAATTGTTATCATTTAATATTATAAACATAGAAAAATAAATAAACCCACCGAGTAATTGTTATCATTTAATATTATAAACATAGAAAATAAATAAACCCACAGAGTAATTGTTATCATTTAATATTATAAACATACAAAATAAATAAACCCACCGAGTAATTGTTATCATTTAATATTATAAACATACAAAATAAATAAACCCACCGAGTAATTGTTATCATTTAATATTATAAACATACAAAATAAATAAACTCACTGAGTAATTGTTATCATTTAATATTATAAACATAGAAAAATAAATAAACCCACCGAGAAATTGTTATCATTTAATATTATAAACATAGAAAATAAATAAACCCACCGAGTAATTGTTATCATTTAATATTATCGGGTCATCAATATATTTAATGCTAAAGTTGCTGAGTTCCACAAAATGCAAGGCTGATATATGAGGCAAACAAAATACTTCTCTAAACATACAATATGTAGAAAAATTACAAGCATATCTAATGAAGTTCATACAGTTAAGAACCTGTCTTGAAAGACCATGCCTTCTGCCATAAAATAATGGTCTCTCAAGACAAGTGGTTTTTCATGGCAGGTCATAACATTATAATAACCAATAAATATGTCCAAATAGTACCTGGTTTCTCAAGCTAGGTGGTCTTTCATAGCAGCAGTCTTAAAAGACAGGTTTTACTGTATTCTGTCTGATTAAAATGTATAGTAGCTATATGTGTAAAATTATATAAAAATCAGATCTTGTTCATTCAAGTTCCATGCAACATTTTTAAATGTTAGTAAAATTCTAGATATACTTTTTACACTGATATGGATTGTATACTTCCTGATGCAGGATAATTCACCCAAGGGGAATCGGTAGTTTATCAGAGCTTCACACCTGTAATCCATGACAAGTCAAACAAAGTGTTGGAGCTAAATAAAGTACTCACTACCGTTAAAAACCAAACAATCAATTCCGCAATTATTTAATAATTAAACAAATTAAATAAAAATTATATTGCAAGCCTAAAGCAGCCATTTGAAAAATCATCAGTCACATCTGAATCAGCTGAGTCATATCCCAATCATCCCATTTAGCTGACAAGAGTCATATCCCAAGAAGTTGAGTTATATCCCAACCAGCAGTCATATGCCAATAAACCAAGTCATAGCCCAATCAGTCAAGTTATATCCCAATAAGTTGAGTTATATCCCAATCAACCAGCAGTCATCCCAATCAGCTGAGTCATATCCCAAAAAAGGTGAGTCATATCCCATTAAACTGGCTATATCCCAACCAGCAGTCATATCCCAATAAACCAAGTCATATCCCAAGTCGTATCCCAATAAGCCAAGCCATATTGCAATAAACCTAATCAGCTGTCATATACCATTCAGCTGCATCATATCCCAATAAGCTGAGTTGTATACCATTCAAGTGAGTTGTATACCATTCAGCTGTGTCATATCCCGATCAGCTTAGTCATATACCAATAGGCCGAGTTGTATCCCAATCAGCCCAGTCATTCAAGCCAGGAGTCATCCCAATCAGTGGAGTCATTTCCCAATAAACCAAGTCTTATACCAATAAGATGAGATATATCCCAAACAGCAGTCATCCCAACCAGCTAAGTCATATACCAATCAGCTGAGTCATCCCAATTAGTGGAGTCACATCTCAATAAGCCAAGTCATATCCCAATAAAAAAGTCTTATAAAACAAGTAGTATCTCAATAAACCAAGTCGTATCCCAATAAGCTGAGTAATATCTCAAAAGACCATGTCGCATACCAATAAGCCAAGTCATATCCCAATCAGCCAAGTTGTATTCCAATCATCCAAGTCATAACCCAATCAGCTGAGTTATATCCCCAATCAGCCAAGTCATATCCCAATAAACCAAGTTATACATATCCCAATAAACCAAGTCTTATACCAATATGCCAAGTCATATCCCAATCAGCCTCGTCATCCAAATCAGACATGTCACATCCCAATCAGTAGAGTCATATCCCAATTAGCCAAGTCAAATAATCAGCTGAGTCACATCCAGTCATATTCCAATAAGACAAGTCACATCCCAATCACAAAGTCATCTCAATCAGTGGAGTCACATCCCAATAAACCAATTCATATGCCAATAAACCAAGTCATATCCCAATCATCCAAGTCATATCCCAATCAAAGTTTTCATATTCACATGTCATCTGATTATACTAATGATGTGATTGCCATTGTATCACACAGGCCAATTGTTAAAAAAATCTCAGGTTTTTCAAGGAAATGTCATTTTTTTTAAAAATCAGAGAGTCATAAAGCAGAGATCTCACAGAGCCAGGGGAGAGATCTAAATGATACTAATCTGGGTCAAAACACTTCATGCTGGATGTAAGGTGTTCATAAATACACAGAAAAATACAGCATTTACCAAGCTAAAAATTTAGATACTTATCAGGTCAAACAAATTTAAATTATGAAAAGCAGGACATTATCGGGATTACAGGGGGTTGACTAAGGTATTGCACAGGAATCATCAATTAGAATTTTGTGAATTGCATGGGTAGACTTTTTTTTTTGTTGTTGTTTTTTTATGGCTTAATGCCATTTTTCAGCACAATATAGGCTATACGTAGCAGCCAGTATTAATGTTGGAGGAAGAACCCAGACAAACCCCGGAAAAAACCATTGACCCACGAAAAGCTACTGGCAAGCTTTATCACATAACTACATTTGCCGAATCTTAGACTCGAACACACGCAGACAGAGATGAGGTGGCAGTGGTCCATAACGGACAGCACTTTAGACCACTTGGCCACTCTGGGCCCCCATATGGGTAGAAAAGTATCCAATTAAAAAACCGTTTCAGCAATAAAGATATGACTTCGTGGCACACACAAAAACGTGTAAATCCAATAAATGCACAAAAATGTTAGCATGCAAATACATGTATAAACAGGAAATTTCACCTACTCCCCTGCCTGACACAAACTTTTAATTTTTTATTTACAAATCACCTTTATTTTGCCTGACAATCAGAAAATGGATGAAAAGGACTGTATTTACTGACTTTTCATGTCCAAGTACTATGGCAATCTGTCTCAGGGTTTGTTATGACCACAAAGAAAATAACAACAAACAACCTAAAGAAGAATTCTAAATTGACATTGCCCAAAGTTCAGTGGGATGATATGGGTGCATTGAAATGAATATGTAGTAGTTACTGATTCAATAGTCCATAGACAGCTATCCTTCCCAGGGTATGGGACTTATGACCATAATGCAAACCTACAGACTTAAGAGAGATTTTAAAATTACCCTGGCCTTGTCTCGCAGTAAGAGAGGGTGGATGGATTTGAAAAAGCAGAGCTTTCTGATATTTTAGTCAAAGTATGACAACTATCCCTCCCAGGTTAATATGGACATGCTTGGAATCAAAGAAATTTTCAACATGGGGGTCCACCCCAAGATATCTGGAATCATTCAACCTTTATTTCAGAAACATTTGGTAAGATCATTGGGTTATGTAAATCTAAGAATTTGGGGTGGATACGCTCCGGTATGGGGTATATGGGGGGCTTGATTGACAAGATGACACATTACACTGAACACTCGAGGTAGAAGATCCTAGTTCGGCCTAGACAGAAAATGGAATATTTACCATCACTAGCTTTCAGTGCCATAGTATTTTACTGAAACCTAATTAATTTTCTCTTTCTAGGACTTATTTTCCATAAATTGCTCATTTGTCATGTTTTGTATTAAGTGGGCATAATATTGTATCATAAATGAGACATGAACATGCTGCTATTCATACCAATTAGCTAATTTTTATGCACCAATTAATTTTGTGGAGAACAAATAAAACAATTTTTTAAAAAACATTTCTTGAAATAGAATGTTATATTTGGTAGCATATTTGCATAATAACACTCATAGCACATCTACAGCATTGAAAGTTTTAAAAATTCTTAAATGTTTAGCTAATTCCTAAGGGCTGATAATTTTAACTATGTGCTGATAAAATTATGTAACACCAAAATATTTGAACTTTAAACTTGAGTTGAGTTGCATGCTCTAAAAAAAAGTTTCAACATCACCAGGTTTGTGCACCAGATATGATTTTTGGAAAGTGGACTATCTGACATATTGTATTTATGTTGTTTCCCTTGGACAAGCATTGAATTTCTGGGCATACATTTCCCATAATCCTATTCTGGCTGACAAATAAAGTTCCTCTCACAACAACCCTGATGTAGTATTGTGAATTCATTATTTTTTTTCTGGCATTAATAATTGTGGTTTTGGAAAAAAATGATTTTAACAATCAATATTTAAATTCATGGATTGTAGAAGGGGTTCTTTTGTTTGTAAAGATTGGAGTTAGTTTGATTATTAAATTCATGCTTTTTTTCTAGCAACCATAAAATCTTTAGAAAACTATTAAAACCAGATAATTCATAAATTCCATGAGCAATCAATAATTTTTATGATAATAGAGCTCAGAAATGCATTTCTGGATAATTTTATTTTAATAATAATAATAATAATAATAATAATAATAATAATAATAATGCTTTATTTATAGAGGGTGACTCATTAGTCAAGGACTATTCTCCCTTGAGGCCCTCTTAAGGAGAGTATAACAATGCACATTATATGAAGATAGCAATAACTACTGTTTATTTTAACATGTTTAGTAATAAAATACTAAATTCCATTATCTATTAGAAACACATACATGCTCGTGAGATCTCTTCTTAAATACTCAAATAGTTTCAGCAGAGTTTACATGTTGTGGAAGCTTGTTCCACAGAACTGCACCAGAGTACTGGAAGCTCTTTGTAAATTGCAGTTCTTGGTTTTGGTGTTAGAAGGTTTCCATGTAATATTGATCTCAACTGGTATTGTGTTGAAAAAGGTCTGAATATGTCCTGAAGATACATTGGCACAGTTCCATGTTGACATTTATATAAAAGAACTGGAATGTGAAAATCTATCCTGTCATATATTGTGAACAATTCTACACACCTGTGATGAATTAACAAAGGTGTTTTTAATATTAAAATTTCCCCTACAGATAAAATGTTCAGTAATAAAGCATTACCAATGCAGAAAAAGCCTTGTTCATAAAAACATTCATAAAACTTTTTTGCTATTTATGTATGTATAAACTGAAAAATTACTTAATAGTTTGATATTTTGCCCAAAGGGACAAGTATAATTGGTACTTGTCACAAGGACATGTTAAAAATACTTGTCCAGCCTATGCATGTCCAAAATGTCCTCTGGCTATTTGCTGACTGTGGCTTGTAAGATCTGTATTTTAACATGCCCATCATTATCTGTCCTTCTGCCATCTCCATATCAGAGTGGCCTAGGTGTGTGTAGTCCAACAGTGTATTGACTAAGTGGAGGTTCATGATGAACTCCAGGGGGAGCCCAATCTCCAAGTCCTCTTCCATGTGAAATAACTCTGTTTATAATTCTTCTGGACAAGTGGTATGCTGATGTCCTCTCCAATTGTGTTAGGACCATGATGACTTGTCTGAAAGGTGAGAAGTATTTTAAAAGGTTATAATTCCTTTACTTAGTCATCTGAAGTTAAGTGACAGAAAGTTATGAGTTACTAATAAACAGACCAAATTAACACATATTTATCTCCCCTGAAAGGCATTTGGTAATAATGTACAACATAAAGTACTGAAGGAAACAGTAAAACACATTTTTAATATCAATTATTGTTTGACTAACAACAGGTTAAAAAATATTAATTAATACTAGTCAGAATGAGTATCAATAGCATTTGCACTTTTAGATATTCTGCACAGAACCAAAGTAGAATAAAATGATTTTGTGAGCCCCAATTACTTTAGTTGAGACCATAATATTCAACAGTAATTTACAAATTATACATGTTCATCTTAAAAAAGTAATTGTATTAATTAGTCTGCCCAATATTCAAGATAATCAAACTATTCATGAAAAGAAAAATTTGTGAAATTAACCTTCCATTTTCACATGAATACATTGCCTGATATGCCAGTGTTTACTTAATGCTGCATCGCTCTTGATAGATGTACTGTGACATCATGTTAAGTTGCAACAAACTCATTCGGTCTTTGAACAGCACCCAATAAGTGCTAAACAATATCTAATGGAGGAATATATACTGGATCATTCCACAAATTGAATTTACACAGGTACAATAAGAGGATTGTATACTGTATGATTCCATATACTGCAATCAGACAGGCACAAGAGGAATGTATACTGGATCTTTCTACACATTCCATTAACACAGGCACAATAAGAGGAATGTATATACTGGATCATTCCATACATTGCATTTACACAAGCACATCATTCCACATATTGCTTTTGCAACATTTGTGCAAGAATAGGGGAAAATAGATGGAATCATTTTACACACAAGAAATGTTATATTAGAATGCTTACAGTGTCATGCAGAAACTCTCTAAAACAAAACATATAAATAAGTAAAGCTTTTTTGCCAATACAGATAATTTTGCATGAGTGCTGAATTCAAATGAAAATTTATTAAGTTTAATAATTTCTATCTTTAACATGTGATGTGAATAAAAGATTTGAATTATTTAATTAATTTACTAAATTTTTCTTCAAATGTGAAAGACTGTTTCTGTTTATTACATGACAAAAACTAATAGTTTATCCAATTCAGAGAAACGACTTTTAGGTATATGTTGATGCCAAAAACTGCATCTGTTTATTGTACAATGTCATGAACTCATTGGTAACATTATAAGGTGTTATATAATGTGTGTAAAATAGAAAATATGACAGAGATTGACAAACATAACATAGATACTGTGGTTGTGTGAAAATATATGAAACTCTGGGGACTGGGCTCAAATTTGCCAAAAGAATTTCCACTCTTTGCAAACTTTAATACAGAATACAGAATTCTACAAAAATCTGTTTGGATGAAATTTAATTCTGATGTAAGAACAATCAACTAAAGTTCTGTTAGTAAAACTGAGGCTTGGAACACAATTTTCTGACCTTGCAGCAAACAAGTCCAAATACAATCAGATTCTGGGTAATGATGTTCCCTACTCTTTACTGTAAGAGAATTGTGATTTCCAGATAAAAGGCTCTATGAAATACCAATCCAAGTTATGGTACTGATGATGTAGAACACTGATAATGAAATCCAGGTTAGCTCTCATCAACATCTAGCTGTATACCCAAAGTGTGCACGAGCGATATCTCTAGTAAACCATGACACAAGGTCAATAATCAAAGTCGGCTGACTGCTGGATATATCAGTAAAGAGCTGCATATAAAATTGTTTTAAAATCCAGTAACAATAAAGTGAATTAGTGTGCGGATAACATTTGGCAGATCCAAAGACAACTCGGACAAAAGATGAAGCAGATCAAAAGCTCAACAAATAATTATAAGATGAGTGGTCAGGAATATAACGTTATATAAAAGTGAGTTTTTGCACAAATGGGAAAGTAGATGAAATGACAGCCAAAGGCCTTAAATCTGATCAAAAATAATGTTGTATGCTGAAAATATACTTAAACAGGCAATCAAATTCTGGCACAACCTCATTAATATCAATCTGCCTACCAAATTTGTATAAAATCCAATATGATGTTCTTCATGTGCAGAAACAAAAGTGGGTGAGTGTGACAACCAAGAATAAAAAATTCAACTCTGATGTGGAGTGCTGACAGATGAATTTAGTCAAAGTCTGACTATTATAATTATTATTATTTTAATTTGACTAAAATCCAATTAAAATTAACTGAGATAAGTGTAGAAATGAAAATGCATGGGTCCGGCAACCAAGGGATATAACTCTGATAAATAATAACATAAAATGTTAATACTCCGCTTCAGCCAAGGTACTATCAGGCTATTAAACTAGATTGAAATGCAATTGTAATGAATGGTGTTGCTGTGTGGTAATGAAAGTAGGTCAATCAGGGGTGACAACTCAGCTAAATAGTGTTAAGATAATGAAAATCAGCTGAGACTTCATCAGAATCGAGTGGCCTATAAAATTTGCTGGAAATCAAAATTATTATGCAAAAATGAAAATGGTTTGGTCATACATAAAGGGGCTATAACTCTGTTAAAGGATAATGCAGAATGATGAGGAACCATGACATATTAACTCAAACCTAGGGCAGCATGACAATAACTGTAAAAACATGATTTTTAAACTCCCAAACACCCTGACACAATCAGAAATCTTGATCTTCACTAATCTTCAGAAAGAGAACCAAAAAGAATCGCCATTTTAATATATACCCTTAACATGTAACATGTATAAACGGCAAACTGTCCTGATTGGAGCTATGTAAAACTATCAATGTGGTAGTTTAAATAGTGGCTATTAAAAGGCAAATATATCTGGTATAAACAACCACCATTTACCATGTTACTTAACTCACTGTCAATAGGCAGTTTGATGTAAGTTACTTTGAAGACAGATGTGGGTTAGCCAACTGTGCTAATCTGTGTATAGGTATATCAAAGAGATGCTAGATGTGTGTTGAAGAACTAAAGTGATTACATATTATTGCACTGAATAAGAATGTTCAAGCCATCTATATTAAAGATTATTGGCAGCTTTGTGAACAGTGGCAACATTTCTTGGAAGTCAGATTTTACTCCATATATAAGTGCAAAGCATGATTATTTCAGATACCAGAATAATTTTAAAATGTGATTTAGGAAGTAACAAGCTATCAGCAAAACAAGCTAAGCCCAGCAAAAATAAATTTCAGAATTCATGGTTAACAGAGATTAACTTTGGCAAGCACAGTAGTAAGGGAGAGAATTTAATTTTTTTGCACATACTGCAAACAACATATAAATATATGTCATGCTGGTTTCTATGACATCTGTTGAAATAGAAGCACCACCTGAATGAAACATATTTGACTCACTGAACTGAACATACAGATTAGCTCTCTTTATTGTTATTTCAGTATCTTAATGTTGTTAAAATACTAACTTTTAACTGACCCATGCTTTTCAGGATGTTTAGTTATGAAATAGATCAAATGAAAGACAAGAAGAAACATGCTTGTGTTGGCTCAGATGATTTGTGTCATAAAGCATTAATACCTTATACTGGACATAGGCGTTCATTACAGCTGTATTACCTGTAAAAGCCCCATAAAACTAAAATATTTTCCCCTCCTTCTGCCTCCAACCTTGCCCCCTATGAAATGGTCAGTCAAATGAAATGTATATTCATATTTCTATAGTGACAAGCCTATCTTGTTATCAGGCTGCTTCAGATACAAGGCTAATGTTATGGTCATCAAGAACACACAGGATGCATTTGGAGAATCCAACAGGGAAGCTTGAACACCAGTACCATCCAGTCTCTAGTGAATGTACTGTTGAACACTAATGACACACTACACTCAAACCCTTTATTGATTAATGATAGTAGCAAAGACCATCATCTAATTAAGCCTATATTTTGCCATCATAAGGATTTGAAGGACACAAACTTAACATATTTTTTATTTGATATCCGCAGCGTTGTGATTATGTGAGTGTTTGTATATGTGGATGTGTATGGTGAAGATATCTGACAACATATAGCCTACCAAACATTTCCAGTCATTTTCTATAGGCTTATTTGACAAGTTAGTTTATTCTCAACAGGACATGGTCGCTTTTTATGCTCATGCTCACTAACTCCCCAACCTTAAAGCACACTTTTTGAGTCTCAAAAACCACCCAGCACAGTCTGGGAATATGGCAGGAATGGTTAAATGCAAATCAGGATGTAACTCAAAAGGAGTTGTTGCAGAGAAGCAAAAGTAGGTAAGTCGGACTGAGAAGCAAAAGTAGGCAAGTTGGACAAATTGACAATACTTTTGCTTAAGAATAATGCACATAGTATACAGTGCAACTCTGTCAAGATTACAATATAAATTTAGTTTAAATCCAATAAAATGCTTATCTACAGAGATGAAAGTAAATGGGTCTGACATCTGGGGTTATAAGTCTTATTAATAATGATGGAGAATGCTGATAATCAAGAAACTTGGATAGTAATTTCAATATTTTGTCAACCAAATTGATATCATTCAACCCAATAAACAAATGTGATTGAAAATATGCAATTATGCAAGTTTTTCTAATTATCTGACAATTCAATGTCAAGCTAAACACTTGGATATCACTGAGTCTTTTTCGTTAATGAAAATGCTTTCAGTTATAAAGATACAGGTATTATCTTTTATATGTGTAGTACACAAGATACTAATGTATCTAAAGTTTAAAGGGCACTGTAATTTAACCAAATACTATGCCTAAAAGCTAAGTAATTAAACTTTAACCAAACTGTTCAGAATTAGTTGCAAACTTTTATTATTAAATTTGGATGTTATTTACCCCTGGCCCCACCATCATTAAACTTTAGTCAACTTATAATCTTACTCAAAACTATTCAGACCATTCAGAAGGATTCATTTAAATGTTTGAGCAAGACTTTCTAATCAAGAATAAAATTTAATACTCAAAATATGAAGTAAAGTTGGATGATGAAAGATCCCAGTCTGATGTACAATATATTGATCTCATCCTATGACTTACCTATGAAGTGGAGGGACACAGTCAACACAGTCTAAACGTCCTCGAGTGGATACCATGTTTGAGCTATCTTTACAGTCACACTTCAAATTAAGGTACTCAGAGGGAAATCTGTTCTCCACAACAAATATTCCTCCACTCCAACCCTTCATCAATGTGTACACTGTTACTCCATCACGAACCTGTAATAGGTTGATAATCTTGTATATCAGAAATGTAAAACATGTCTTACAATATGTTTGAATATGCTCCACATTAAGAAAGGTCATAGGTATAACAAAATGTTTCTTAATACAAAATGTATCATAAAACAATATTCCATCATGACAGGAATCACTGCTCATTTGCTTAGTCTTTCAAGATAGGTGGTCTCCATGTAATAAAATATAAATGGGTCACAAAATGTGAATCTGGACTTAAATGACAGGCAGTCTTACAAAAGAGTGGTCTTTCTAACATTGGTCTAAAATGACAGATGGTTTAAAAATGTGCTCTATTAAGTCTGGTCTCTAAAAACAAGTGATCTTGCAAGGAACAGGTCTTTCATTGCTGGTTTTAATTGATAGGTGGTCTTACTAAAGAGTGTTCTTTCCAGTCAGGTTTAAATGCACAATGATGTTTCATTAAGTAAATTTAAAAACAATATTGTAACCTCGTGTTAATGACCTCAGAATCTGAATGAGGGAAACAATTTCCAAGTCCCCCCAGCCCTCACTGTCTACCCCTAAGCAAGGCAGTGAAACCCAATTGCTACAAGTGACCAGATGTAACTGGTTACCAACATTTGGTGGAAGGTTAAGGTGTCATGCACTCCTATACTGTAACACTGGTTTAAGCTTTTGCTTTGTGCATGCCTGATGCCTTCTTGAGTTGCAATTAAAAATACCTCTTATAACAGGATCTCCTTACGGATGCCATGTTGGCCACATTGGATATTTGAAGGTATGTCTGATGAATACCAATTTCATTTAGAACTAACTAATGTTCTAGTGGAAATCCCATGATCCCATCAATTGTTCAGGAGTAAAAGTGATAACACGATTTCAATATGGCTGCCATGGTGGCCATTTTGTATTTCTGTAGGGTACCAACTTTATTTAGAACAAAATCAGATCATGTGTGTGTGTAAGTGTGTGTGATTTGGATTTTTAATGTATTTTTTTTTTAATCAGTCGTATCGCTACAATGTCTGCAGTGATACAGTTTATAGTGATGTCCAGCATGATGGTATCATGCTTCAGATATATAGCATCATATCTATCCTACCCACTCATATTATCCTGACACTAGGCTGACTAGTCCTAATACTAACTTCTCAATGCGAGTGCTAAACTGCTAGTACCATTTTTAAATGTCTTTGGTATGACTTGGCTGGGGTTCAAACCTGTGACCTCCTGAGATCCTAAGAACTCTTTCAATGAAAAGTCAATACGACCAATGTTCAACAGAAGTAGCAACTTCAACATCATGGTCATTGTGGCTATATTGGAAGACAGAATGACATAATTTACACAAGGAAACATGAAGTGTTTTAGTGAAAACCCATGTTGAGCTGATCCTCTGTTAGTAGTAGTAGATAGAGATAACGTTCCAGATGTCTGTTATGGTGGCCATATTGGACATCTAAGTGGCATCATTTACATTTAGGACCAATGACAAATTGGAATGAATGTATTTATAAAGTCGTCTGATGCAATCTTTCCATCTGATTAGGAGCTGAGCAGTGAATACAAATCTGACAACTTTTGAATAATTTATGATAGACAATGGTGAATAGATAACATCTTCTGGACAAAAGTGAGTACAGCAAAAGGTTAGAAAAAAATAGTTCGATAATTGCTGCATCTTTTTATATTTCTTTTGATTAGTGCCTGGCTGTTGAAAGTTAATTTTAAAATGGTCTTGTACCATTAAACATTCAATTTTTGTGGTTTAGTGTCCATATCCCATTGTGTCCATAAATCAGCATATGGTTTCTCACTTAAAACACAGGTTACTCATGAACTTTAATATATGAAGGAACCTTGTATAGCTATAAAGTCCATTATTATAACACCATTCCTGTTATTAGGCAGGTTCATTCCTGTTATTAGGCAGGTCCATTTCTGTTATTGGGCAGGTCCATTTCTGTTATTAGGTAGGTATGACCATAGATCCCATGTAATTATCCAGTAGTACAATTATATGTATAATAAACCTCATTGTAAAGTATTTTCACTGTAAAGCAGGATACCACATGGCTTCCATAGACAGTGCAATGAGGAAAACCTGTACTGGGAACATCTAAAATTTAATGAAATTATAGGATACCCCTCCTTGGACCCCTTGGCTACAGCCAGCTCTATGATGGCATCTGCCATAGCATACTGATACTTGGGTCCCTTCGCTTCCAACTCTTCCACCATGGTGGTTTTGGAGTAGTGCAGAGAGATCACACACTGATGAGGCTTTGGACAAAAACCTGGAAAACAAAGAAATAATCTAAGAAAATGGTGTGATTGAATAATTGGCCTGTTCAATTATTTGTGTTATGATATATATCTTAATTCAACTTCAAACAATTTAATATGAAATCTTACAGATGACATCCAGTACTTTGCTGCACTCTCAGAACCAAAGTTACTGGGACATACTACCTCGATCTCATTATCTTCTAATTATGGTGAGAGCAAGAATTATTCTGTTGTTTTAATTTCATAACTGAATTAATTCTAACATATGGAGTCATCTAACGGAAGTTCAATCCTAAATGACATATTTTAGATATAACATGTTACATACTGTGATCTAACAAAAGTACATGCGCAGCAATGTGGCTTTCAACTATACCATATATAATCATATATACATTGATACATGTTGAGTCCACCTCTCCCTTGATTAACTCATGCACAACAGGATCCACAAATATAGACTGCACTGTAAGTGAGGGCGATAGTTACTGAGTGCCCTTCAAAACTTAAAAAAATTTCCTTATGCATCGAAAAAACTGCAAAGGGGATGGGGGGGGTTGAAGGGAACTAGGCTGTTTAATGACTGAATCATCATTTTACAAAAACGTCGATAATAATTGTTGATAATGGGCTTTCTCTAATGATGTAGTTCATTATTCTGTATAAATAACATTCATTTTCAAAATATCCAACATGTGGAACATTGTTCCAACTGGTTTCAACAACCAACACGTGTACGCGAAAACATCTGTGTATTATGTCACCGCTTTTTGCTTTGTTGATTAGTCTGGTTCCTGAATGAGGTATTACTTTTATTGAAAATACCATTTTTGTAAGTCTTTGATATGACTCAGCCACGGATAGAACCCAAGACCTCCCACTTCCGCGGTGGATGCTCAAACCACAAGGCTACCGGAGCGGTCTTTACTGATTGGAAGATTGCTCCAATTTAAGACTTCAATCATACATAAAATCTTCATAATAAATTTGTATATTAGTTTTCTGGTAATAAATAACATTAAACAGAAAATATTTTTTAAAAATTATATAAACATAAAAAAAGAAAGATATCTTACCTTGAGTCCAAATATTGAATGAAACTCCAATTACCACATACTCCCCGGGCTCTAGCATAGCATTACATCCCACAAAGCTTCTCAATTGTCGTTTGCTGTATGCTATCATGGGACCAAATGCCTGATGTAGGTTATCTGTGTACCGCAGGATTATGATCATCAAGTCAGATGTTGAGATGTTTGGGTTTTCATCCCCTCTGATGAATAAGAAGAAAAACAATTAAAGCAAATGAAGCAAAAATAAGAATGTTGCCTTGCTTGCTCTACAGCTGCATTTGAAATTTTTTAATAATCACTACATAAAAAGAAGTATGTCAATTCAACATACTTTTTTTTAACTGTGGATACCAGTCATATCAATGAATCCTTATTAATTATGATGAATGTACACACACTGGTGACAGAAATATGAAACCATATGCAAATACTTAATGATGGAGCATGCATAGTATGCCACTGTGACCTATTTGTGCTAGCTGTGAAAGGTAAATCTATGTGTGATTTAGATTTTTTAATGTAGCTTTAATAATTGTCCAGTCATATTACTACAATATCTGCAGTGTGGCAGTTTAAAGTGATATCTAGCACTAGGGCCATTAGGAATTGATAATTATTACCTTTCAAGGAAATATATTATGCAACAACGGTTTTTTTCAGCAAATGTTAGCATGTGATTGGGATTTTTTTAATGTAGCTTTAACAATTTTTCAGTTTTATCACTATGATGTCTGCAGTGTGGCAGTAAATAGTGATGTCTAGCACTGGGGCATCATGCCGCAGACATGTAGCATGATGTCCCACCCAGTCACATTATACTGACTCCAGTCTGACCAGTCTTAACACTAACTTCTTAATGCTGAACGCCAATCTCTCTCTCTATCTCTCTAGAGAGAGAGAGAGAGAGAGAGAGAGAGAGAGAGAGAGAGAGAGAGAGAGAGAGAATCATATTATAAGAATCAAATATTTGTTGCTGGAAAAAATATAAAATTCCCTTATAATTTTTAACCTGATCATTTTTCAATATGTTTGGGCTACCCAACTGTGCTTTCAAACATAAAAATGGTTGCTTGGCGTAACTTTCTGGTCATCCTGGATTCCTGAGAAATGGATTTCTTTTCCTACCCATTAAGTTGTCATTGACTGAAGATTACAAGCTGGGGATATCTGAGGCATGATCACCTCATTAATATACAGTGAGTTTTCTTGTCATTACACTTGTGCAATGGTCTTTATGATATATGCCTATAATTCAAATTTGATCCAAAAAGCTCAATAAATCATATGTATGATCATCTCATTAACATAGAAGGCTCTCACTCAATATAAAAAATCATGAGAAGTCTTAAAGATGTAAGACATTATTCCAAGTATGTTTAAAATTGGATCAGAAATATGGCCTCATGTGTGGTAACAAGCTCAATCAATCGTATGTAAGATCATCTCATTAACATGGAAAGATCTCAGCTCAATATCAAAATCATGAGAAGTCTTAAAGATGTAAGACATTATTTAAAATTGGATCAGAAATATGGCCTCAATTGTGGTAACAAGCTCAATCAATCGTATGTAAGATCATCTCATTAACATGGAAAGATCTCAGCTCAATATCAAAATCATGAGAAGTCTTAAAGATGTAAGACATTATTTAAAATTGGATCAGAAATATGGCCTCAAGTGTGGTAACAAGCTCAATCAATCGTATGTAAGATCATCTCATTAACATGGAAAGATCTCAGCTCAATATCAAAATCATGAGAAGTCTTAAAGATGTAAGACATTATTTAAAATTGGATCAGAAATATGGCCTCAATTGTGGTAACAAGCTCAATCAATCGTATGTAAGATCATCTCATTAACATGGAAAGATCTCAGCTCAATATCAAAATCATGAGAAGTCTTAAAGATGTAAGACATTATTTAAAATTGGATCAGAAATATGGCCTCAATTGTAGCAGCAGAGAGGGTGAACAGACTTTTTGTCGAAAAGGATCGACATCAGAAAAAATTTTTTGTCGAAAAGGATCGACATCAGAAAAAAGGATCGACAAAGCGTCGACACCAGACCAACTTGCTAGCAATTCATAAAAAAAAGACGCCATTTAGTTGACGTTCACCTCCTCGGCTGCTAATGCGCTAACAATTTTTTTGCGATGAAAGTCTTTAAGACGAAAATCCTTTCAGGACTGTACAAATAAACTAATTTGTAAAACCTCACCTCGTAAATCAATCAGATTATTAGATTGGTCAGTGAGTTTGAAATTAATTCTCGTTAACAAATTATTATGACATCGCATATAGACTAGATTAGTTGGGTCTTCAATAATTAGAAATCCTGGAGGAGCCGTTGGTGCAAATGAATATAAAATATATCCTTGCTGAGCTTGATTTGATTGTTCGAGATTTATTTGATAATTCCCTTCGATAACGTCACATACTAAATTGAGCGCAATCACCGTTGAAATATTCACATTGTTCGGAGCAATATGTCTACCGCCGCCTTCTGGATCATTATTAAATTTCAGAATATTTGCTGTAGGATTCTTCGATTTTTTCCAATTATCGTGGATTCTTTTGAACCCAATATTAATAGCATCGTCAAGTTGTTTCTTTAGTTTATCCGGATTATATCTAGGGATTTTAAAATCTTTAATCTCCGTTTTATTAATATTGTATAGATCCGCAAACTTATCATGTAATATCTCTTCATTTAATACTTCTTGAATAATTATCGAGTGAAATATTTTCATATCATAGATGATTTTATTACCCGTTTCTACGATGCTGATAAACTCGTCTTTAGTGAGAGAGCCGGATTTAAGAGATATTAGCAGTAGTGAAAAATCATTATTCATTGCTGTGAAATTTCCGTCAATGAGAGGAACATAAATTGATTCAAAAATTTTTTTATTTAAGAACTTATCGGGAGCATAATCCTGATAACTCTTGACTTCATTGACGGGTTTTATTTTGTTGGTGATATAATCGGATTTCTTAGGTTCGGGTGGAAAATCCTTCGAATTTTCTCGCGAGTTATCCGGTGGTAATTCAGGCCATCCTAACACTGATCTTATAGAACTCTGATAAATATCTACAACGTATCCTTCTGTATTTATCTCGATAGCAGATGATAATGTTGGTTCGTGAACTGTTATAGCGATTTTTGATTCTTTCCCAGTGAGAGATTTAATTCTTCGTTGTAATTCGTTATTGATCTGTTCGATTTGATATGACCCAGTTGGTAACGAGACAACGTTCCAGTCTGGGGTTCCGTCTTCACGATTTTTCCACGCGAACACTAAGGAATTATTTGGTTGTTGACCACCAAATGCTACCGATCTAATATTAGGCCAGCTATGATACACTCGTAGTTTTGCTAGCGCGATCTCGCTCACGGGAACGGGGATTGGAAAATTCACACTAAATTCAGGACGTGTTGAGGTTACTGATATCGTGCTTGTTTTCACCGGTGTTGTATTTGTTACTATTTGTTGAAGTAGTTCTTGCGACGACATTATTATTATTATTATTCTGCTCTAATTTCAGCATTGTTGATTTATACAATTGAGCCATAGTTGAGAATTCGCTATCTGATATTGTTGTGTCATCCAACAACGATGATATCAACGAGGATAATTGCGAGTAACCGGCAGATGCAATGTGAAATTTTATTACATAATTGTGTAGTTTACTCTGGCTACACGATGATAATTTTTTTGTGATCCCGGTTAATATCCCGGCGATTGTAGCTATGGAAGAAATAACAATTGGAACTACAACCGGAGCAATCATAGTAACCGAAGATAGTATTATTCCAGCCGCGGTGATTATTCCCGACACTGAATACACAGTGACATCAACTGCGGTTATTCTTCGTTGGTATTTTTTTTATTTTTATTTGATACTCCTCACAGAGAGAACTGAGTTTAGTTTGAAATTCTCTGACTTGATCATAGCGATACTGATTCGATGATGGAGTCATTTTATTTTAAAGGTGCTAGCATTTTCAATTCAAAATTCTGAAAGAATTTTTAAATCAATTTAATTGTTTACTTAAATCCACTACGAATTCTACGTACCACGTTACTGAAACCCTGACTAGATTTCCATCTGTATTTATTATCGTGAATTGTTCAGTTGTATCCTTGTCGATGATCGTTGATACCGTATTATTGACTCCAGATGAACTCGACGATGATATATTAAACTGATTCGGTGATACTATTGTTAATCGATAAATACCCTTGACTGCTGCGGTTATGTTTAAAATGTTGTTTGTGGGAGTCCACATAAATGATCCGTGTTGAATCGTGTGTACTACGTTGTTGACGATAGATTTATCATGAGGAATTTTTACTTTTTCAACAACGCTTATCATCCTCGTTGCATCATCCTTTATTGCGTTGTTGAATTTTTTAAGTTCATCGATGGATTTTTTAATATCAGGAAGGGTTATTTCAATTTTATCAAATGGGCTCCCAATAAACTTGTCCATGAGGTTTTTACGAAACGTCATAAATAGTTTCACGTGTTTTTCATATTCAGATTGAAGAGTTGCTAGTTCTAACATAGAATCTTTTATTAAGGTGAGTTTTGGTGTGGTCACTGGTGGATTTCCAAAAAATTCTAGTATGGGTTTGTCAATTTTGTTAATTGTATTTCTTTGTGTTTCACTAAACTGATCAAATACAATTATATGATCGTCATATTTATCGCTTAGTGATTTTAATGAATTCACTGTGTTATCATATGTTGCTAATTTATCCGTAATCGTTGAAACAAGTACACCTAGTTTGAGTTTACCCCCATCAGAAAATAACGCGATAGTATCCTCTGCTGCGTCTCGTCGTTTAACCAAAATATCATTAAGAGAGATATTACTACTTTTCAATTTACCCTGACGATCTTGAAATACAACTATTTCACCAGGATCAACATTTGCTAGGTTTAATATTTCGGATATTTCATCTTCGATTAGTTTTTTAATATCCTTGTTATCAACGGTTTCAACTCCACTATCAGGTTTTTTCAGCGATGATAAAGATCGTCCCCAAATATCAATCATTATTATAGAAATATTTTCATCGTCTAAATCCGATGGATTTTCAATCTAAAGATTTTTAATCCAAAATTCTTTCAGAATTTTTTAAAGAGATTTGCCGCTAGTATACTCATTTACTACTATATGAGGTGGTTTCGAAAATCTTTTGGATATAGCATCAAGTACGTTTAATACTTCATTACCACATATTGGTGGATCAAGCATTGTTTGTGTTGGTAACGTAGAATACCAAGTCCTCATTGGAAAATCTTTTATATAACGCATAAATTCTTTTGGGGGCGCTAATCCATATGAATCGAAATAAACAATCCCACGAGGATCAATTGCGTAACAAACCCAATGTGTTCCAGGTCCATCGCTGTTATCTAGATTTATAATACCTGTTTCAACATCATTTGGTTGTGCCGGTAACTGATCTTTCATAAAAACCCCTCTGAATTTTTTTATTTTTAATTTTTTAGCGGCATCAATTAAATCAAAATTGGACATAGGAGCCACAGGTTCCCGAACTATATCGTTCCTGGAATTCGAAGACCCTTTCCGCTGTACCATGAATACGGGGTTCCTGGTAGTCTTAGACCCTTTCCTTTTTTTTTACCAGATCCACGAGTGGATCTGCGGATGGATCCGCCTGTTGCTTTCTTTAGTGCCATTCCTGCCGCGGTACCAACGGCTCCTAACGCTGCTGCCTTCGCTACCGCTGGGGCTGCTGCGGCAATCAACCCTGGAATCAACCCTAACAACGGGAATATACCACCAGTCTTTTCCATGTTTTTAATCGCGCTCGCAGAAAGAGTAATCTGAACTCCTTTTTTTTCTTTAAACGCTTTATTGAAGTGATTAGTTTGAGTTTTCGTCAGCGATAGCTTATTCCCTCCGCCATTCATTTGATTAGGTTTCAGCGTTATTGTGGTTCCACATTGCTTAGCTGATTTGGATTGTAGTTTTTTTATTTGACCAGGTGTCAACGTAACATTGATATTACTATACGACATTATACAAAACAGATTGATTCTAAATTAGAAATGCTAAGCATTTCTGAAATTGCAAAGCAATTTACAATCAAATATTTTCCACTGGTGCATCTACCAGTCTCATTCGTCCACCAACACCTTCAAGTATCATTGATTTATCACTAAGAATAACAGCAACCGCTCTATAATTAGCAATACCACCAGGACGGGTTACACGAGCTCGGAAGTGTATATCAACGACGGACTGTCTCATCAAGTCAAGATGTTCCAACGAAAAATAATAAATCGGATACAGACTTCTAAAATCCAACTGTGATATTTGTAGACCAGTATCGACATTTTGATCGCGTCCCATATACGACAGCAACCGATGATAAACTCGTGCAATGTGGTTGTTTTCATAGTTAAGTTGTATATCCTCTGATGGTTCTTGCTGTCCGTTTATTTTTAACGAGACTTCACTACACCCAATTTGATCAAATATCATGTGGGAACGTTCTTGATTATTTAATCGCACTCTATTCTGTAGCGCAATAAATATGTGACGTGGAGCTGAAATACCCTGTCGTGCTGCTAAGTGCCATGTAAGTGTACCATTAATATCAGAATCCATGGTATCTGTGGACGTTGTCAACCAACTTAATAATCTCTTCCCCCCCCCCCCGATCCATAAATGATAGTAACCGCGGTTCTGTTAACAACGATGGAGTCAACACTGGCATCCACAGTGTTAGTTTTGATAAAACGACTTTACCAGCGGCAACGCCAGCACCGCGCCAGATTGCATTATCATCATTACCCTTTCTCACTAATGCTACCGTATGCTTTACTCCATAGATAACTTTTCTGACGTTTCTACAAAATCCAAATATGTGATGGAGCGGAATTGCACATGAAAACCGTCGATGCTCTCCTTGCAACGTTGCTACTCGTGTTGCAAACCCTAGGTTGTAATTGGGAATAGTATTTATGACATCAAAATCAGCATCTGGTCTTGTATATCCGGCTGGTGCTGGATCAAGTGCTGTAACTCGTGTTGCCTTTACTCTAGAATACTGGACGTGCTCAGCGTTATCAGTAATATCCTTAGAGAACATCATAGATGGACCAGCCGATCTAGTATAATCATCAGAATATCTCGCTAACCCGATTATTCCCGTAGCAACATCAACTTCACGTTCAATAGATTCGATTTCTCTTCCATCAATGAGATATCTAGCACTTTCAAATAACGCCATGATGCCATTGTTAACAAAACCAACTCGGATAGTTGGGTTATTTGCATATGGTGTATCATCATGCTGTAAAAGTTCACCTTCGACTTCAATAAAAGCTTCAGCGGGTAAAAAGTATTTACTGGTATCATGAACTTGAAGTTCAATTCTTCCACGAAGATCAGGTTGTACTGCGTGATAGGCAAAAAATTGATAATCACGTACAGAATCATCTTTAAGCACTGGGGCGTCCATGTCAAATGCAACATCAGGGTTCTGTTTGAACATTTTTTATTATATACCCGTTGGTCTAAATTAGAAATCGGAAACGCTAGCATTTCTGAGAGGTGAAATCACTCAAAATCGATGCAAAATACAGAAATTGAAAATAAAAAAAAATAATATTATGTTAAATTAATTATTTAGTTGGGTATATTAATAATGTTGCTGATGAAAACAAATCTAGATAACGAAGATCAAATCGAAAATACAAATATTTCAATAACTATAACAACTGAGAATCCTATTCAAATAACCAGAAATATTAGTGTTTCTAACACTAGTGTTTCTAACACTAGTATAGGAAATTCAAGTGGAAATATTAGTGTTTCTAATACAAGTATTTCTACTGAAACCATCGAAAATTCAGAAAATACAAGTATTTCAATAACTATAACAATTGGAAATCCTGTCCAAATAAATATAACCAGAAACGCAAGCGTTTCTAACACAAGTGTTTCTAATACAAGTATAAGAAATGCTAGCAATTCTAGTGATGATTTTTGAGAAAATATTATTCACCGACGTCGGAAATTCTTTGAATTAGAAAATGCTTTAGTACTTTTAAAGCCACTTCCTGCTATCATATTTGCTGTTATGTTATCCTGGGCGTTAGTTATCAACGACTGTAGTTTTTCATCTACTGCGTTATTTATTATTTTACTAACCCGCGCAGGCATAACCTCAGTAGATGGTAGTGAAGTCATTCTAGAAATGCTAGCATTTCCAGGTTTTGAAAAATTTCTACGTCGAACTAGCGCTGTTAGTTTATCCTTAGCGGCTGAAAATGCCTTGCTAGCAAGATCACCAACAGCGCTAATACCCTTATCTCGGATAACATCAATTGCTTTCATTGATAATTGTTTTACTAGCAGAGCCACTTTTGGAGCCATTCTTGAAAATAATCCCATTATAGTATTACCGAGACCATCTCCATAGTATACTCGGTATTTTGGCAATCGTGAGTTTACCACGTAGACACTAGTTGGTTTATCATGGTTGTAGTGTATGATCATTCTCTATATAGAAGTATTATACTTCTAACACTAGTGTTTCCAAATACTAAAGCATTTCCAAATTGATATTTATCTAATCGTGGTGACATTAGTCACTGTGGTAACCGTAGAAATTCGAAGAATTTCCATCCAAAGAATTTTCGGCTAACTCCTCAATGAAATTTCTATATGTTGCAATATCCATGATACCACCTTGAAATAACCGCCTACAGATATCAGCTGCTTCATTGATTATTTCTGGTGAGTTATTCCCGGCTCGTTTTCCTCCTACAAGTATTTCTAATCGTGCTATATCACCGAGAATATTGCCGGGACATGTTACACTAGAGTTTCCAACTAAGCCACTGCCTGTTTTTGAAAATTCTTTGGATTTTTTAGTGATACCAGTTGCACCCTTTGGAGTTTTACTCTGGGAATCAGCCTCTGCCATTATTTGTATTTCATCAGGGATTGGGTCTGCTGTGTATGCTGGTGGTGCTACTGTGACCCTATTTACCATAGCTAGAAATTGGTCATAATCAGGTTTTATTTTTTTGTTGATTTTGTTTTTCCTCCTGTTTGCTAAAAACACCTTATTTGCCCAAAGGGTTTTATTGTTTATAAAATTTTTAGACGTGTCGTCTATTAAATACTCATTTCTCTTATCTTTTTTAATGTTGTCGTTGGTAAATTTAGCTAATCCAGAGAGTGTTGGGATATTTCTGATTTTATTTAACGCATCAACTGTAAATATCTTTTCAGGAGGATAGTCCCCTTTAGGAACAGCTCCTGTTTCTTCTTGTTGTTGTTCTTGAAATTCTTCTTGAAATTCTTCAGGTTCAGATGCTGGTGAGGAAATATCAACATCACCTAATCGTTCAATTTCTTCCTGAAGTTCTTCTTGTCGTCTTGCAGTAGTTATTATATCACCAGGAAGTGTTTTTAATGATTTTTTTGTTTGTTTAGTTCGTTTTGCTATTTTCTCTAACACAGGGAGAAAGGACTCTTTCTGCGCGCTTTCTTGTTTAGAAATTGCTGTTTTCACATCTGTAGTTGCAGTAACTATTGGTTTGAAGAGTTGTTCTGTATCCTCTGTAAAATCAGTCTGAAATAATTGCCGCTGTTGAAGTTTTTCACGTATACGATCACGAAGGGGTAATATTTTCTTAAGAGCTTCAAGTCTTTCTTTAGTGTTCCGTGTAGTTAATGATTGTCCTATCATTATTAAAAGAGTATCACTAATTGTCAAATTAAAAAATCCTTTGGATTTTCAAATGCAAAGTATTTCCACTCAAAGATTTTCATTGCAATTTCAATTGTGAAACTGGACAAACAAAATAAATCACTAACCTAAAAATGCAAAGTATTTTAATACTTCCCTGTTGTTACACACACATAATTTTACTTCCTCATAGTGTGTATACCGTACTGGTTATACAAACAAAGGAGGCTCTCTACGCGTGGGGCACATCAAACTCAAAATCCAAAATCCAAAATCCAAAATTCTACGAATTTTTAACGAATTTTTAACGAATTTTTATTGAGAGTTTTCCATTAACGTTTTTAATTGTCTCGCCTTATAGTTAATAAGCTTTCTTTGTTCATAATCTAAACCTAATTGCTTACGTACACGTTCAACGATGCTACATAATGGTACGAATACATTAACATCTTCAGTATTGACTAAACTTTCACGTATAAACTTTTGTATCCGCTTAATTAAAAAATATTTTTTAGATAGGACGTATTTTCCCGTCTGTTCTGCAAATTGTATGTCTTCGAAATCAGTCATAATTTGATCACAA
Source organism: Unio delphinus (assembly GCA_029339505.1). Lineage (NCBI taxonomy): Eukaryota > Metazoa > Mollusca > Bivalvia > Unionida > Unionidae > Unio > Unio delphinus. The sequence goes on along the minus strand of JAQISU010000029.1, from coordinate 13,077,221 downwards.
TCTAACCCTGAACATAGTTTAACATTTTGATCCTTCAGCTTGTTGATTTCAATAATAATCAATTTGAGATTTTCAATATTCATATTATATAATAATATATTTGTTTAAATACAAAGTATTTCAAATACAAAGTATTAAAAATACAAAGTATTTTCAAAATGAATTCTGGATACACTAAGGTGTTGATCATCTTAGTATACCCAGAAGCTTAATGCGATTATAGGTGATTATGATTATATATAATGAATGACGACGGCACATTCACCGTTTTGAACCCCCTTGGTGTTTTATACATCAAGCAGCGCTCAACGGTTACAACCGACAAACACATAACAATAGATTATAGGTGAACAATGACAATGGATGACGACGGCACAATAACCCCTGATCTAGTGTGGTAGGCGGTTATATACACATAGGACGGTACAACAATAGATTATAGGTGAACAATGACAATGGATGACGCGGGCTATTCTACATTCAAGTGTAAACAAAACCGCAAAATCGAAACTTTGGTTTTGAATGTCAATAATAACGTTCATACCACGTGTGACGGTGTGGTTTTGTTTACACTTGAATTTCGGCTAAATGCCCAATTATAATAAAGACGAATTTGTATATATACACTCATTACGACGAGGTGATATAAAATAGGTGTAGTGATTGTAATTATTTGTTTGTTTATTAGCGATCACTGACAACGTTGAAAACACATATAATACTTGAAACAGGCATTAAAAAAAATGTTTAAATACGACGTGTTTATAAAACAGTTCTGTTAATACTTGAAAAAAGACAAAATTGATTGTGTTTTGTTCAGATTTATGTAATTATAACAGCCAATGAAAAATCGAAGATTTCCAATCAATGTTAGAAACATTAATATTTCCATGTTTAAAATCCGTAACTCTGTCATTGATGATTTGTCACACGCGTTATACCTAACGGAGTTATCTCCCGTGAAATCCGTAAGATTTCCATTTACGTATTATACGTAAGAAAACTGAATTTTGTTTTTAAAACGCTTTGAAAAAGCGGTCTTATAAATTCCCTCTGCTACTTTTTGTACCGAGGAGGTGTGAATATCGAAATACTTACCAGCTTCTGACATTGATTGAAATATCATCTCCTTGTTGTCAGTGTCCATTGACTTTACGGATCTAGCATTTTTCGGGTATTTCCCAGTTCTTCCTCGTTTTGTGTTTTCACATTGAGAAATAACTTGAAGGTTGTTCAATTTGTTATTCTTAGTATCGGAATCAATATGATCAATAACAAAACCATCTTTGATTGATTCGTTATACACTTCGAAGACGAAACGGTGATTGAGATACATTTTCCCTCCAGCTTTAAATATCAAATACCCCATACCATTATCCCGCCCAACAGATTTCCTATTTTTACAATGTCTGACAATACCATCACGAGAAGCTTCGTAATTTTTAATAACAGGATGTCTTTGAAATTCTTGGCTCATTTGTATATATAATATATCTATTTGTCTAATTCGTTAATTGGCTGAATTATAACATTGGCAAATCTTTTTATATAATCAGCCGTAGTTTTTATGATTTTGCCATTGACGTCGTTAGGATTTTTGATTCTTCGCTTGTCATAATAACGTTTTAACTCTCTATAACGCTTACCCCCGCAATTAATGCATAACTGCGACTTGCCTCTTACACCTACCCCACAATGCAAGCATGGTAGAGGTCCCTCCGAACCGTTTCTTACACTCTGCATATGATACCCACAGAATTCATTTCTACATGATTTGTTACACGGAGTCTTTGATCCAATCATAAGCCATTTGCAATGATTCATTATATAAAAATTTTCTTATTTAAATACTTGTTTTAATTATAATATGAAGGAGTTCAAGAGATTATAGAAAATTAAGCCTTGGAAAAATGCTAGATTTAATCTCGATAGAATCTCTGATATACCTAAAAGTCTAGTAGATGATAAACCACTATTGAGTAAAATCAGCGACTGTTTTAATGAGTTTAAGCGTGATGGAGCATCTCATACGTGGTCGACATTTCGAATTATTGATGAAGATGTCAATATACCCGTAATTGATGCTACTATGAATGATATAAGAGCAGCTGTGATACTTTCACACCTTGGCAAGAAATCTCTACGGAGGTATTTTTTTAGAATAAAATTTATTATCGAAGAGGAAGGTGAATGGATTATCAGAGATAAATTTGACCCAATCCTTAAGGATAAAAAAACTGTTATTGTGAGTAGAGATTCCAAACCAGGAATTCTAACTGGAATTGACAAACCATACTATGAGAAATCTTACCCTGTAACAGCAGTTGTTTACGGAATATATCAGCTAAATGATAAGCCAAGTATTGCAAAACTAACTCCGATGTTTTCATCATCAGTGGCTTTGCCACTTAATTGTGTAGCAACACGGTTAATAGAACACTTCAAAAATGCATCCCGAGGAAATAAATTAACTGATCTGCGAAGAAAAAAAATAACCGAATGGGAACTAACAGTGAATCAACATGGAGCAAGGATTTCCGATATAGCTAAATTAGAAGCATTATTAAAATTTCCAATATCGGTAGCGACAATAACCGGAGAAGTATTATACGAACCGAAATATCAATCGCGAGGAGCTCCAATTGAAATTATCGATCATAACAAACACGCGTGGACACCCGCGGTAAATATATTTCCACGAGAAAGAACTGTTCGATATATCCCTAAAGAATTTTCTAGGGATGGTTTCTATGAAGAGAAATTATTTGATGCTATTCACACATTAACCAAAGACGACCCTGTGTCAATGTGGTTACTCAGGAGTAATGAGGATCCGGAAATAGGATTTGATCAGTTTGTAAAACCAAATGGTGAATTATATCGAACTGAAGAATTAGATACTAGAATGAGAAAAATCGCTAATGAATTTTCACCTGAAAATTCTAAAGAATTTTCTAATGAAAAACTACTTACGGATAGCTTCACAATTCCATCAGTGGTAGCTCACTTTGCAAGAGAAAAAAACTCATGGCGTCCAACACGAAGTGATTTTCTCAATGACGTGAAGTTGAGTTGCGTCGAATTGGGTCATAGAGGATTGTGGAATACGAAATACTCACGTGATGGTATGATTTCAATTGATATATCCGCGTGTTATCCTGGAAGTTTTCTCGGATATGGAGAATGCTCTGAATATTTTAAACGATTTGGACATCCCACACATGAAATGACTCGTGTTGCGATTAATGGTCCATTGCCTGATTTTGATTTAACCGGGTTCGCTCGTGTGATATCATTCGAATTAGCTACAGGGTTACATCCGTGTAGTTATCTTTGGCTTGGTAGACATATGTATGAAAAAGCGTGGATGCCAATTGTGCTATTGCGATATATGATCGATTGTGGTATGTTAATATCATTAATTGTCAGCGAAGCTATTATATGCTATAACGCGCAGAAAGATGTTTGGTTACCAAAACCCGATCTAGAAAAAATAATTAACGAACAACGAAAACAATTGGGAGATTGTGAAACACTTATGGATTGGTCTAAGAGGTTATTCGAAGGTAGGAATAGAGAGGCTAAAGAGCTCGGACGAAGAATAATCGGTAAATTCACTCAAGGTGGAAGATTTGACAATGCAAAATATTCTTCGAGATTGATCTTAGACAATGAAGAATACGATTTTATCATAACCGATTTAATAAAAAAAGGAAAATTTGTAACCCGTAGGGATGCTTTTCGATCCAATGGTGAGAAATTAGGTACGGTTATTACCTACTGTGATGGATATAGTTGTCAGTACACACATTTGAGAAGTTCTATGCTAGCCTATTCTTGTATTAATCTATTCTCGATGATAAATAGATTTCCTAATACCGCGGTTAGAGTAGCTACTGATTCGATGTATATCCATGAGAAATACAAATCAGATGTAGCTAAATTCACAGATCCTAAGGAAGCGTGGGGAAATTGGAGGTTTAAAAAAGAAACATTACATGAGTATTGTAAATCCGCAGACGTTGCTATGGATGATAAATACTTGAAAAGTAACCATAATATCTCAGAGATTCAATCAGAATTTTCTACTGCACCGCCTGTATCCGATCCGATTTGTAGATACAAGACAGTTTATTTAAACGGCTGTGGTGGATCAGGAAAGACAACTCGTGTAATCGAATTATTTCGTCGGTCAACCATGGTTGTGTTAACACCAACTCACAGACTCGCCAGAGAGATGATAGCGCGGGGAGTAAAAGCCTGTACTTATCACAGCTTCTTTCGATGGAAAGGTGATACATGGACTCCTGATCGAATGGGTGATAAATTCATTCCTGATGTAATAATCATTGATGAAGTATGTACTATATCGTTGACAATATTACAGACATTTCTATCATGGTTGTTGACAAAAAACACAAAAGTCGTCATGTGCGGGGATCACGGTCAACCGCAGCCATTTGTTGGTGGATCTCCACATGAATGGCTAAAAGGATTTGTAGATTATTATGAAGAGATTAATACCGACCATAGATCACTTGATGAACAATTACGCGAGTTCAAAGCGCTAATTAGATTACAACCGGATAAAATCCAATGTGAAATAGCGCGTGAAATAATCTCTGAAACTCCCATGAATGATTTTTGGGAAATGTGGAAGCCAAATGATTTAATAATCGCGAGTAGAAAAATAGTCAGAGACGCACTTCAGATGAAGTTGTTTGCGCTACATAAAGAAAAATTTGCAACGCTTCCGGTACCACTCTGTTATAGACCTAAGGATACACGAAAGCAGAATATCGACGTTGACATTCCTGGACAACAACAAAAGCAGAATTTAGTATTAAATGATATTGTGCTGGTTGATATCAGCGTCGTTAAAGATGCATTAGGTGCTGATAAATCCCCGTGGACGCTAGGTTATGCAGCAACAATAAACTCTTCACAGGGATTGACTATATCCGATACAACTCTTTGGATAGTAGATAATCATATTGAGTGGTCAAATTTAGTTTATCTCGCAGTATCCAGAGTACGGCGAATAAACCAACTTCGAAGAATTGTTGTTGACGATGAAATCATTGGTAACGATATTATCACTGGTGATTTTATCACTGGTGATATAATCAGAAAAAAACTCTCTGGCTATAAACAACAGGATAAAAAAAATAAACGAGAATTTGACATTGATGCTGAATTAATTAAGACGCTGAAACAGCAACAGAATAATCACTGCGCGAGTTGCAATTGTATAATGCGTTGGCAGTATTCGGATAAAGATCCTCGCCAATTCACCGTAGATAGAAAAGATAACAATCTCGGTCATGTCAGAAACAATGTGATGTTGACCTGTCTTGAGTGTAATAGACGCCGGGGTGACAGCACCCTGGGTGCTAATTAAGACCACGCGGTGGTAATTGAGTATCCTCGGGAATCACTTGTAATTGTTCGCGTGTAAAACCCCGCTGAGGAGCAGTTGAATCCAGTCTATAGATTGGAGGTCTACCAGTTGATCGTGTTATACCGGATATATTATGCGTAGTGACACTCCAAATAGGATCAGTAGCTCTTTTTTTACCACCCTCAAGCTCTCCTGGTTCATATAAGTACCTTACAATGACATTACTACCAAGAATTGGTTCTTTTTGTGAAATTCCTTGGATTTCCATTTTGATAGACGCCTTCTTAATAGCGTTGACAGGTTTCATATTAATTGTTCTAGTAATCTCATTATTGATTGCGGTAATCACAGCTGGTAATCTCTTGACCCATTCACGGGATCGTTTATCCTGGATGAATTCTTTTGCGTATTGATATCCGAATAACCGCTCAGCAAGGGTTTTATTAAACCGTTCAACAATTGCCTGATCGCGATGTAACGCAGTGTGTCCTCGTCTGATGGCGACATTATGATGTTTCATCGTAGATGTAACAACACCTTGAAATTCCTTGCCAGGATCAACTTGTAACAGATTTGGCCAGCGCAGAGGACCTCGTCGATAAATTTTTTCAAATGCAGAAGCTACTTCAGTAGATGATTTTGTTTTTAACGGTTCTGCTTCTTTGTATCGACTTGCAATATCAACTAACGTTAACGCGTATTTGTAACCGTTGTCATGCGGCAGAAGTAGTATATCAGCTTGATGAACTTCATTAGGTGTTGTAACATCAAAATGCGAATAGTTAATTTGTTTAGGCGCTGGTAGATAAATTTGCCATATTGCCTGTTTAGATAACCAGTTTGCCGCTGTAGTTTTTTTCACCTTTGATGCACTAGCTAGTTTATTGATTGCTGCGTAACCTCTCCAGTATCCCCTCGGAGAATAATAAATAGATTCCATATTAAAATGCTAGCATTTTCAATTACCAGCACCTAACATCAATTTACCCTTCATAGCAGATTTTACCAACCACGAAGCCAATTTTTCTTTGAAGGATTTATCAGGAATAGCATTTAACGCATGAATTAATTTTACATCTGCGAGATGTCTGTGTTGAAGATTGCTGCTTTTATAAGCGACATCATGAGCATGACACGCCTTATCAATAGCGTTTATTGGATACTCGCCGGGTCGGGGCTGATTTTGATCATCAAGTCTGATATCTAATCGTGTTCCCGGTCCACAGTAGCTATATCCTGGAAGGTGCTTTTCTCCTGGATACTTTGCCCACGGTGTTCCTGGGAGTTTTGTCAATTTGGCTGCAATATCACCTCCTCGTTTTTTTTTAAAGCCATGGTTGGAAAATTCGAAGAATTTTTACCAAGGGAAGTAAATCTAAATTTTTTCGTACTACATTGTACGCATTTACCAGAAAGCGCTGATCGATTATTTTTCGTTGTAATCGTCAAGTCATTTGTGCCAGTACGCGTCCTACACTTCACACAATATAGATCCATAATTTATATATAACAGTTATGAATGTAATTGATTATTCAGCTACGAGACGACGGGAACCTATTAGACACCATGCAATGTTACCAAATTCTATTCGCGCGATTATCATCGGACCATCTGGAAGTGGTAAAACACAATTGCTACTTAATTTGATAACGAGATGGATGAAGTGGGATAAATTGTACATGATTGCTCCGAGTGTAGACGATCAACGATGTTATGAAGTATTAAAGGATTTTAATGATGCCGCGCGAGAAATTAACGGTGATGGTGTTATTGAGTTTATAACCGATATCGAAGAGGCACCTAGTATTGATGATATTGATGGAAGTATTAACAATTTAGTCGTATATGATGATATCATGTTAGATAATCAAAAGAATCCTGCTAGAATATTTTCCAGAGGCAGACATAAAAACACCGATGTGATATATATCACTCAACGTTACACTCAAATACCAAAAGTGATCAGAGATAACTGCAATATGCTGTGTGTATTTAACGGAGTTGATACTCATACTCTTAGAAATATTTGGCAAACTTGGTGCGGTGGTGATATGGATCATAATCGATTTAGAAATTTCTTTAGCCACGCTCAGACAATCCCACACGGATTTGTGACGATAAATTTATCAGACCCTCGGACAAGATATCGTATCGGACTTGATCAAATATTTAGTTAGCGCATTAGCAGCCGAGGAGGTGAACGTCAACTAAATGGCATCTTTTTTTATGAATTGCTAGCAAGTTGGTCTGGTGTCGACGCTTTGTCGATCCTTTTTTCTGATGTCGATCCTTTTCGACAAAAAGTTTTTTCTGATGTCGATCCTTTTCGACAAAAAGTCTGTTCACCCTCTCTGCTGCTATTGTGGTAACAAGCTCAATCAATCGTATGTAAGATCATCTCATTAACATGGAAAGATCTCAGCTCAATATCAAAATCATGAGAAGTCTTAAAGATGCAAGACATTATTTAAAATTGGATCAGAAATATGGCCTCAATTGTGGTAACAAGCTCAATCAATCGTATGTAAGATCATCTCATTAACATGGAAAGATCTCAGCTCAATATCAAAATCATGAGAAGTCTTAAAGATGCAAGACATTATTTAAAATTGGATCAGAAATATGGCCTCAAGTGTGGTAACAAGCTCAATCAATCATATGTAAGATCATCTCATTAACATGGAAAGGTCTCATTAAGATGGAAGGATCTCATTTGGAATTAATTTCATGAGGTCTTAAAGATATGCGACTATTTCAAGTTTATTTAAAACTAGATCTATGTACTGGCAGCCTCCCATTAGACGTGTAGCGCAGTCGACAGAACTCAGTAAAAATGATCATTTTCAACCAGCCATATTTTCATTATTACATGATCCAGCAATATTATAATTTATACTGAAATAAAGTTCATTTCTTGCTCTTTTTAACTGTTTGTTTGGTTTGTTGACGAAAATAAGTTAACGAATAGTAATATGCGTATAAAAAAGCAACACTTTCACGTTTGCGCACGATTCGGTCCGCTCAACGCCTCACAGAAAAAGCAAGAGATTTTCATGCGCTAGGGAAATTCCATTTTAACGCCGAAGTCACCGGGTCAAGACCTAAAAATAGCACCACATTATAGAGCAGTGAACGGTCTTTAATTTCATATAAGTTTGAAATGTATATGTTTAAATTAAATGTTCTTGATAAGCAATCAAAAAATATGTTCATGTTTCCGGCTAAATATCTCGGCCATTTTTTTTTTTTTTTTTTTTTTTTTTATTTTTTTTATAGTTTAATGTTATTTTTCAGCGTAATATAGGCTATACATGGCGGCCAGTATTAATGGTGGAGGAAGAAACTGGACAAACCCCGGAAAGAACCACCGACCCACGAGAAGCTACTGACAAGCTTTCTCACATAACTACATTTGCTGAATCTTAGACTCGAACACACGAAGACAGAGGTGAGATGGCAGTGATCCGTAACGGACAGCGCTTTAGACCACTCGGCCACTCGGGGCCCCCTCGGCCATTTTTAAAAATAAAGATATCATACATGTATGCGCTGTATCGCCCAATTTCCGCTGAATCTAATGATATGCATGGCTTTGAGATCGCATTAAAACCAGCCAATCACAAGCGTGTAAACCGCAAGGTCACATTCAAATATTTCGAGTCGCGCGCTGTGAAGCGATTCCGAATTACATTGCGGAGTTCACATTGGCACGTGATCCAGATTTTGGCTTCGTTTGTGAGAAATTGCAACAATACATTGGTAAGTATTTTTTTTTTTTGCTTTTCAATAGATTAATGAATATTTCTATGTATTTCTTTATTTTAATTTTATGGGATTTAATAAGATAATCGTCGATAAAATGTGTGTTTATACTGCGACCGGAAGTTTACAATTGCCATGTGTTAACCTATCTTGCATAGATAGGTTTCGAGAATGATGTAATTTTAATAAATAAAAACTACCTATATTAATTCGATGAATTGGTAAAATGAGTGAATAATTAATCATTCTGTTCATAAATAGTTTGTGTAGAACTTGTTTGTTTGCTCATTTTCTCACATTTATTGGACGTTTATAAACCGGAAGTTGGTTTTTCTCTTACGATGTTATCTCTTCTGTATGTATTTAAATATTTCTTGATCGAAGTCTCCTTGTTATTTTTAGTTGGCATCTCTGGGAAATTAATTATCATACACCAATAGTAATCAATCTCTGTATGTCTGCCTGTTTGTTTGCATTGTAACTTAAAAAAAAAACACATTTCCATTCTCCCAATCAATGTCATTAGCAGCAGAGAGGGTGAACCTCACAACTTTCTGAGCGTCGATTCGGAAATCTGAGGCTTCCACCAAATAGTAAAAAAAATGGCGTCTATTCGATAAAATAAGATTTCCTTATATACGCCAACGTCGTTGTCATCCACCCTCTCTGCTGCTGCAAATGTTTCATTTGTGGTTAACAAAAATCATTTACGAGTTCAACCAAATATTTGATCGAGTCTTTAGGACGAAAATCATTTATGATTTCACAAACAGACTAATCGCTAACACCTCTTCTTGTAAATCAATCAGATTATTTGACTGGTCGGTGAGTTTGAAATTAATTCTCGTTAACGAATTATTATGGCATCGCATGTAGACAGGATTAATTGGGTTTTCAATAATTAGGAATCCTGGAGGAGCTGTTGGTGCAAACGAATAAAGAATATATCCCTGCTGAGCTTGATTTGATTGCTCTAGATTAATTTGATAGCTTCCTTCAATTGCATCACATACTAAATTGAGCGCAATCACCGTTGAAATATTCACATTATGAGGGGCAATATGCCTACCGCCACCATCTGGATCATTATTATACCTGAAGAGGACAGCTGAATCTGATTTTTGTAGCGCCTTGATATCGGTTTTAACAATTCTTGCTAGTTCATCAGCGTTGTATTTGGGAAACTTGAAATTACGCAGATTGTCCTCTGTGATATTGTAATCGGTTAAGAATCGTTGTTTATTGTCACTGTTGTCATTAATTATTGTTTGAATAATTAGTTCATAGATATATTTCATGTCCGATATAAGCTGATTTATTATTTCAACGTGTTTTTGCGATTTTGTTTTCCGTAGTTGTTCTAGTTGTGTGTCATATAATTGTTTAATCTCATTAAAATAACCACGGACGTCAGTTAGCGTAAATGAAATAGTAACAGATGAGTCGGTTGTTCTTTTAATGATAAAATCCCATTGCAATGTGTCTTTGTTGGTAAATATAAATCTATCGGCGATTCTTCCTTTTCTTATATCAGATAAATTATCTCGATAACTGGGATTGATTTCATGATATGATTGTATGTCCGTGGTTAAGTCGGTGGCGGATTTTTCCGGTGGTTTTTCAGGCCATCCTAACACTGTTCTTAACGAGCTGTTATATATATCTACAATGTATCCCTCTGTGCTTATTTCGATCGACGACGAGAGCGTCGGTTGATGAAGATTAATAGCTATTTTTGATTCTTTTCCAGTGATTGATTTTATTCTACGCTGAATTTCAGCATTGATTTGCTTAATTTGGTACGACCCAGTTGGTAACGAAACAGTTTCCCACTCTGGAGTACCATCGGGTTTATTCTTATACGAGAACACCAGTGTGTTATTGGGTTGCTGACCACTAAATGTAACCGATCTGATATTAGGCCAACTGTGATACACTCGTAGTTTTGCTAGCGCTATCTCCTTCACTGGGACCGGAGAGGGGAAATTCACACTGAATTCTGGATTCGTTGATGTTATTGATATCATACTCGTTTGTACTGGGTTCGTGTTCTCCACTATTCGTTGAAGTAATTCCATCGGTGTCGTCATCGTTGCTATACTCATGATTTATTTCTAATTTTGGTATCGAGGAATCATAAATACTGACCATCACTGAGAACTCACAATCTGGTAATGTTGATATTATTGAGATCATTTTTTGTTTTTTTGGGTTCGTGTTTTCTGATTCCATCGGTGTTGTCATTGTTATTATATTCATGTTGTCGCTCTAATTTCGATATCGCGGAATCAAAAATACTGACCATCGCTGAGAACTCACTATCTGATATAATTGTATCATCGAGTGACGACGATATCATCGAGGATAACTGCGAATATGCGGTTGATGCAATATGAAATTGAAGTAAGTAATTCTGCAGTTTACTCTGGCTGCATGATGATATCTTTTTTGCTATCCCGGTTGATATACCCCCGATTGTAGCCACCGCAGAAATGCAAATTGGAACTACGACCGGGACAATCATTGTAACCGATGCAAGTATTATTCCGGCGCCAGCGAGAACGCTTGACACCGAGTACATAGTAACATCAATTGCGGTGATTCTTCGTCGGTATTTTTTCATTTTTCTTTGATACTCCTCAGTGAGGGTTTTGAGTCTATTTTGAAATTCTCTGACCTGATCATAGCGACATTGCGTCGATGACAAAGTCATTGTTGTTATTTTAAAAACGCTAGCGTTTTCAATTGTGAATCTAAAGGATTTCCTTTCAATTGAAACCACTAGTAAAAATCCATAGGATTTTCAGTTTTATTATTTACTTAAATCCGCTACGAATTCTAAGCACCAGGATATTTCTTTTCTAATGGTGTTATCAACTGCGACAATCTCAAATTCTTCTTCTCCCCCCGCGATAATTACTGTCGCGGTGCCACCAAAGTAGGTTTTACCTTTCACGATGATATCAAATTGCTTGTCAGAGATTAACGTCATCCTGTAGATACCATGGGGCCACTTCTCGATATTGACTTTCAATTTAGCATTAGATTCTTTTACCCAATCAAAGGTCCCATGCTTTAACCTTTCAGATTTTTCTTTTAGTTTAAGAATATCGTCGTAAATGTCGAGATAGTTTTTTTTTATTTCGGTATATTTCATCATCGTTTCATCGCGGCGTTTAAAAAATGAAAACAAAAGGAGCTCAAATCCCATATCTTTTTGTATGCCATAATGCCCGCTAAGTTGAGAATATGTCGTCGTGATATTATAACTTTCAGAGTCCTCAAAGAAATTTTTAGCCATTTCGCTGATGCGTTTTTGTTTGTCAATAGCGCTTTTAATTTCCGCGAGAGTCATGCCTGTCAACGATGTGGTTTCAGATGTAGGTGTTCTCCCTAAAAATTTATCCACGATGGTATTAAGTGTTGTTTGTCTCACCATAAACATATTAATATCTTTGAGAGTCATTGTAGATGTAACCGGGACACCAAAGAAATTATTAGCGATGTAGGCATTGTGAGTGTGCTTGCCGATAAACTCACTGATTTCAGCGAGAGTCGAGTCTGCCACAGGTGGGGATCCAAAGAATCTACCAACAATGTCATTAGTGGGTTTTTGATCTTCTATTAGTTTAGAAATCTCGAGATAATTTGCCTTGATTTCATTTTCATTCATCATCCTTCCCGCGTCTTTGTTAGCGAAGAATAGCGATAGATAGTTTTTAATTTCAGCGAGAGTCATGCCAACCACAAGCGGGGTTCCAAAGAATTTATGTACGACATTTTTGCGAAAACTATTATAACCTCGTATAAAATCATTCAGCTCACGTTCGTTGGTAGCAATCGCGTCGGTGATCGTAGACACAAGTGCGCCTGGTTTAAGTTGTCCATCGTTGGAATACAGTGCAATAGAGTTTTCAGCGGCAGCGCGATGCCGTATCAAAATGTCATTCACGGATATATTACTGCTTTTCAATTTACCCTGGCGATCTTGAAATACAACTATTTCGTTCGGGTCAACACTTGTTAAATTTAACGTCTCACCGATTTCATCTTCTATTATTTTTTTTACATCCTCGATAGAACCCGCAGATGTTTCCTCGGTGGGTTCCAACATTGACAGAGGTTGTCCCCAAATATCGATCATTATTGTTAGCGTAACTTGTGTTTTCAATTTATTCATCCTTGTAATTTCCCACTCGTGTATTCGTTTACAATAATATGAGGTGGTTTCCACGGAGATCCAAAGGATTTTAATGAAATCTCCGCGAGGACATTTAATACTTCACGGCCGCATATCGGTGGATCATTTAATTGTTGTGTTGGCAGCGTGGAATAAAAAATCGGAAACCCTTTGAGTTTCATCGAGGAATTTATATACCGCATAAACTCGCTTGGCGGAGCTAACCCATATGAATCGAAATAGACAATCCCACGTGGATCAATCGCGTATGCAACCCAGTGAGTTCCCGATCCGCTGCTGTTATCAAGATTGATGATACCGGTTTCAACGTTATTTGGTTTTCTCGGTAATTGATCTCTCATAAAAACACCTCTGAAATTTTTAATCGCTAGTTTTTTAGCAGCATCAATTAAATCAAAATTGGACATAGGAACCATAGGTCCCTCAACTATAGGTTCCTCAACAATTGGGCTTTCAACTAATAAACCGTTCCTGGTATTTTTCTTAGACCCGATTCGTTCACGGATTTGCCGCTGTACCATGAATACGGGGTTCCTGGAAGGTACAACCCCTTTCCCTTTTTTTTATACCCGGATCCACTTGTGGATCTACCGCGAGCGGATCCACCAGTTGCCTTTTTCAACGCCATCCCTGCTGCGGTCCCAACGGCTCCCAACGCTGCCGCCTTCGCCACCGCTGGGGCAGCCGCTGAAATCAATGCTGGTATTGCGGCTAACAATGGAAATATACCACCTGATTTTATCATGTTCGCGACTGCAGCTTTCGAAAATTCTATTTGAACTCCTCGCTTATTTTTCATTGCATCATTGAAATGTTTTATTTGACGATCCGTTAATGATATTTTATGTGTACCTCCGGACATCTGCGCTGGTTTTAACGTTATTGTTGTTCCACATTCCTTAGCGGATTTTGATTTTAATTTCTTGACCTGACCATCAGTCAGCTTGACACTAACAACACTATATGGCATTTTATTGTAAAACACATTTATTCTTTCAATTGATCTAATTGGGAAAATCCTATGGAAACTTTTCAAGTTTCATTTACATTTACAGATTTTCCACTGGTGCATCAACGAGTCTCATTCGTCCGCCAGCCCCTTCTAACAACATTGATTTGTCGCTGAGAATAACAGCAACCGCTCTATAATCAACACCACCATGATCTATACGAGCCCTAAAATGTATATCAACAACGGATTGCCTTGTTAAATCAAGATGTTCCAGTGAAAAGTAATAAATTGGATACAAGTTCTTAAAATCGAGCTGAGATATTTGCAAACCAGTATCAACATTTTGATCACGACCCATATATGACAGCATCCGATGATACACACGTGCTATTTGGTTGTTTCCGTAATTAAGCTGTATATCCTCAGATGGTTCTTGTTGTCCGTTTATTCTCAGTGAAACCTCACTTACCCCTAACCGATCAAATATCATATGACTGTGTTCTTGGGAACCTAATCGATTCCGATTCTGCAGCGCTATAAATATATGACGTGGAGCTGAAACGCCTTGTTTTGATGCCAGGTGCCATGTAAATGTACCATTAACATTATCCTCTTTAGCATCAGTCGTTGTTGTTAGCCAACTTAGCAATGATTTACCACCGGTTTCCATAAATGAAAGTAGCCGCTCTTCCGTGGTAATTGATGGAGTCATTACTGGCATCCATAATACTATTTTACTCAAAACAACTTTACCTACATCGGCACCAGTACGCCAAATTGCATCATTGTCATTGCCTTTTCGCACTAATGCGATTGTGTGTTTGGCTCCATAGATGACTTTTCTGACATTTCTGCAGAATCCAAATATGTGATGGAGTGGAATCGCACATGAAAACTTTTTCTCTTGTCCTTCCAATGCTAATTTTCGTGTTGCAAATCCTAAATTGAAATTGCCATTAACACCTCCGAGAATATCAAACGCAGCTCCGGGTCTAGCTCGACGTTCTGGATTAGTTGCTTCTCGTTGATTATCAACTGAAGTGTCTTGCGGTGTTAACACTTTAATGTATTGAAGGTGGTCAGCGTTATCAGAGGTATCCTTTGCAAACATCATAGATGGACCAGCCGATCTTGTATAATCATCGGAGTATCTTGCTAGTCCGATTATTGTTGTTGCAACATCAACCTCGCGGTCTATTGATTCAATTTCTTTTCCATCAATGAGATATCTTGCACTTTCAAATAACGCCATTATACCGTTGTTGACGAAACCAACTCGGATATTTGAATCATTTGCATATGGGGTATCAGCTGCAACATTTGTTACAAGTTTTCCTTCTACTTCAATAAATGCTTCACATGGTAAAAAGTATTTACTGGTATCTTGAACTTGAAGTTCAATTCGCGATCGTAGGTCGGGTTGTATTGCATGATAGGAATAGTATTGATAATCGCGGACGGAATCATCTTTGCGCATCTTTGCTTCCATATCTAACGCGGGATCAGCTGTTCGTTTAAACATTTATAACATTACTAGCGTTTTCAATTGTGAAACTCGAAGAGTTTAACGCTAGCGTTTTAATTCTTTATAATCATCGTCGTTGAAAATTCTTCGAATTTCTTTTTTGTTTCAAACCACTTCCTGCTATCGCGTTCATGATAGCGCTATCTGTTACCGGTGGTGACGAAGTCAATTGCGCTAGTTTTTCTTCCACTGCGTTATTTATTACTTTGCTGATTTTTGCAGGCATCACTGTAGTTGATGGCAGCACTAATGACGAAGTCATCGATGACGAAGTCATTCGTGGTTTCTTTCGCACCAATGATGCTATTTTATCTTTCGCAGCAGAAAATGCCTTTCCAGCAAGATTTCCAACGAAATCTCCAATTTTACTGGGCACCTTATCACGAATGATATCAATGGCTTTCATTGATAATTGTTTAGCTAACGGCGCCACCTTGGGAGCCATTCTTGTAAATAACCCCGCAATGGTATTGCCGAAACCATCTCCGTACCACGCGCGATAAACAGGCAATCGTGAGTTCACCACGTAGACACTTACGGGTTTATCATGGTTATAGTGTATAATCATCTTGTTATAAAACTAGTAGTTTTTCAATTAGTGGTCAATCGCTTACATCCATAAGATTTTCATCGTTGTGATTTTCAACTAATTCAGCAATAAGTTCTCGATATACATTAATGTCCATGATACCACCAGCAAATAATCGTCTACAGATATCAGCGGCCTCGTTAATTATCTCGACGGAGTTATTTCCGGCTCGTTTCCCTCCGATGAGAACCTCTAACCGTGATATATCACTGAGAATGTTACCAGGACATGTCACGGTAGAGTCAAATACATCCTTTGGATTTTTAATCGAATATCCCTTTCCGCTTGTTTCCTCAGTTGTACCAGTTGCGCCCTGACTATCATCAAGTAATTGCCTTTGTCGGCCTCGACTTTGTTTTTCTCGTTCTTGTTGTTTTTGTATACCATAACTATCAACTCCTACTTTAAAAGATCTATACTCAATTGTATCCTTTTTCAAATTACCAATAATCCCCTTATTCGTTTTATACAACCAATTAACCCATTCATCTCGGCTTATTCTACTGTTTTTATACTCGTCTTTTAAAAAATCCTTTCTAGAATCAAAGCTTTTGGCGGCGAAATCACCAAAAGTCGTATAATCCTGGTGTTTCTCCAATTGAGGTCGTTTGATTTCCTTTATAGCTCCTTCGGTGAGTTTGTCTATAAAGGAAACACCTCTTGGGGTGACGACATCAACAAGTTGTGGTTCAGGTGTGGAATCATCAATATCAGCTAATCGTTCATACTCACGCTGAGTTTTTATATCACTGGATAACTGTTGTATCCCTGCGCGTGTTTGTCCGGTCTCTGCTGCTATCTTTTCAAGCACACCAAGAACAGGCACTTCTCGTCGCTTGCCTTCCTTAGGAATATCTCCGTATATCGCTGCTTCAGTTGCTGTTTTCACATCTTTGGTCGCACTTGTTATCGGAGTAAACAGTTGTTCACTTGACACAGAAAAGTCAGTCTGCGCTTGTTGTCGTTGTTGAAGTTTCTCGCGAAGTCTGTCTCGAACCGGTATAAACTTTTTAATTGCTGCTAGCCGCTCTCGGGCTAATTTAGTTGTAAGCGATTCACCAACCATATATTGTTTGTGAACTAAATTTTCAAATGTGAAATCCGGAGGGTTTCCATCATAATTAAAAGCTTAGTTATTAAATAACTTAGTTATTAAATAATGTACCATCAAGCTAACGTATTCATCTTCGACAGGGTTAAACTGTACGACGCTATCCGCGAGTGTTTCAGAAATAACATCGCTGGGGATTTCAGAATTGTAATATCTGAGAATGGCGATGAACGATTTGTGTTAACGACGCGGCAACAAGAACAATTACGTGAAAATGGAGGCGTCGCGGTGATTACTTGCTACTACGACCAGATCATCCATTATGCACATAACTGCATGAGCAAGTCCAGACTGATGAGTATCCTTTCAGGAGAAAATCCTATGTAACAAGTGTTACAAAAAACGCTAAAAAAAAAATAAATAAATTATTTAAATTATTTACGAAAGCCTATATTATTTTTTAGTAACACTCACGTGGTTAAGATACGGGTCGCTCCTCGTTTAACATTTTTTTAAGATCACGAACTTTAGAACCAATTTCAGCTCGTTTTTGATATTCTTGACCAAGCTTTTGACGTATTGCTTCAACGGTGCTAAATAGCGTTATAAATAAATTAATGTCGTTACCGTACAAACAACCATTGATGGATTTTTGAATTCCTTTCACGAGCCTGTACATCCTAGGTAAAACATAACGACCCTTACTAGACAGATATTCAATATCTTCATATTCCGAGGTAATCTTGTCAACGTCGAGACTTTCAGATAATAATACCCCTTTATTATTTAAATTTGAGATTTCAGCAATTATAGCATTTACATCATTGATATCCATTATTTATATTTTTATATAAATATAGTATACTGTATCTCTAATTAATAAAAAAAAACATATATGACAACACATCTTTGGAACTCCTTGGGTGCCTTCGCATCCAAGTAAGCCCAAGGGGGACCCGAAACATACATCTCCGGAAGGGAGGCCTAACGTGGCAAACGCCATCTTAGACCGCCCAGAAGATATGCTTGAGGTATAACGTCACAACATGGACGGCACAATGCCATATATTTCCACTCGAGTGTTGTGGCAAATTTTAGGCATAACATGTACTTAATTAACTTAATTAAGGATGGATTATAATTCAATGGAACGATGATGGTATGATGTGGGCGTGGTAAACCAAACCAACATGGCAACCCATGAAATCGAATTCATGGTTGCATGAGTTAGAAAAAACACCAACCCACGCTACCGAGAATGCGATAGCATGGGTTGCCATGTTGGTTTGGCTGAGGGGGACCGCCCCTCCTCCCCAATTAATAGAAAAAAACATCTTCCGTTTCGCCATCAAATAATGTATCTGCTATGGGGACCGAACACGTAGTTGATAGATCTATGTTTACAAGACAAACACGATACCATTACACCACGGACTAGTCATACAGAATAGAGATTTTTTTAATATATATATATATATATATATATATATATATATATATATATATATATATATATATATATATATCTGATATACTTAACAATAAGAGATTTTTAAAATAGACAATTTTATGCTGCAACAATGAGAAATATTTTAAACAAAATAATACAGTTGTTTAATAAAACAGCGTTTTTATACTCTGTTATAATTCTCTAGATAAAATACATTCACATACAAGGAATTTTAACCACGCCCACATACTTCAATGAATAGGAAACACTCGCGTTCCGGCTGAGCGAACATAGGTAATGCGTTAGATTATAAAGAATTTTTGTACTGAAAAGAACGAGTTAGCTGTCTGCTTTACTGCTAGTCCACCCACCCCACACATGAGATATGTAGATAAATAAAACTAATAATGCAGTTTTAGCCCACAAGTGACAATAAAAGGTTTTATTCTCTATCGAAAACTCATGCATTATATCTCCATTACAGTCACGTGGGCGCGCCTAGTCAAGTACAGGTAATATAGCAGGCGACAAATTCCTTTGACGTCATAATACAAGGGAACTTAGTAGGTAGAGTGTGAATTGTAGTGCGGATTTATCCATAAAGGATTTATCTCCCTTAAATAGTTTCAGTGTATACGAACTTTATTTTATGACCATTTTTTTTAGACAGAGATGTTTTAATGATTTTTTCAGCAACAAATCGAATTGAAGTACTACAAATATCGAAATATTTTCCAGCCGCATTTATCGACTGAAAGCTTCTCTCTTCATTATTTTCTAAATCAAACGATTTCACACCCTTGGGATGTTTTGCGTGCTTACCAGCGTTGCTTTTTAAAAGGTTATCGCGCTGCGAGACGGCTTGAAGATTCCCAAGACAATTATCAGTCTTCACGCCATTTATGTGATCAATCACAAGACCGTCTTCGATTAATCCGTAAAATGCTTCATAGATGGCTCTGTGACAGAGATACTTCTTCCTCCCAGCTGAAAACATCAAATATCCCATATTATTCAGATACCCAACAGGTTCTTTGAGTCTGCGGTGTCTGACAACACCATCACTAGAGGCTTCGTAATTAGCAAGCACTGGGTGAGGTCTGAAATCTTGGCTCATTTGTATAATAATACTACTTGTCTAATTTATTATCTGCTTTAATTATAAATCTCTGGATATAATCTTGAGGGGTTTTTATTACTTTGTCCTTGATTTTATCAAGGATGACGGAGTCAATGATTCGTTTGTCATAGTAGCGTTTTAGTTCCCTGTATCGTTTACCCCCACAAGCAAGGCATAATTGCGATTTTCCTCTAACACCCACCCCACATTGGAGGCATGGGAGAGGGCCTTTTGAACCGTTTCTCACGCTTTGCATATGATACCCACAGAATTCGCTTCTGCATGATTTGTTACACGGGGTTGTAGATCCAATCATTAGCCACTTGCAGTGATTCATTATACTATATTTTTCTATTTAAATACTTGTTTTAATTATAACATGGAGGAGTTCAAGAGATTATCGAAAATTAAGCCCTGGAAAAATACTAAATTCAATCTTGATAGGGAGTTCCAAAGATTATCGAAAATCAAACCTTGGAAAAATACTAAATTCAATCTTGATAGGGAGTTCCAAAGATTATCGAAAATCAAACCTTGGAAAAATACTAAATTCAATCTTGATAGGGAGTTCCAAAGATTATCGAAAATTAAGCCTTGGAGAAATACTAAATTCAATCTCGATAGAGTCTCTGATACACCAAAACGTCTAATCGGTGATAGAACTATACTCGGTAAAATCAGGGAGTGTTTTAATGAATTCTACCGAGACGGTGCAGCATACTGTTGGTCGACATTTCGAATTATTGATGAAGATGTCAATGTACCCATCATCGATGCTACTATGAACGATAAAAGAGCAGCTGAGATAATTTCACACCTTGGTGAAATTGCAAAGCAATTTCCATCCAAAGGGGAAATTCAAAGATGGAAATCCAAAGGTGGAAATCCAAAGGATTTCAAGCAAAGCAATTCCCAACAAAGCAATTCCAATCAGAAGTATTTTTTCAGAATAAAATTCATTATCGAAGTCGAAGGCAAATGGATTATTAAGGATAAATTTGAACCAATCCTCAAGGATAAAAAAACTGTCATTGTAAGTAGAGATTCCAAACCAGGAATTCTAACTGGAATTGACAAACCATACTACGAGAGATCTTATCCCGTAACAGCAATCGTTTATGGGATATATCCGTTAAATGATAAACCCGATATTGCAAAACTAGCTCCTATGAAATATTCACCATTGACTTCGTCAAGGCTCAATTGTGTAGCAACACGGGTAATGGAACACTTCACAAATGCATCCCGAGGAAATAAACTAACTGATCTGCGACGTAGGAAAATAACAGAATGGGAACTGACAGTGAAACAGCACGGTGCAAAGATTTCTGATATAGCTAAATTAGAGACATTATTAAAATTCCCAATATCAGTAACGACAATAACCGGGGAAGTATTACACGAACCGAAATATAGATTACAAGGAGCGCCAATACAAATTATTGATCATAACGAACACGCGTGGACACCTGCGGTAACAATATTTCCACGAGAACGAATCATGAGATATATCCCCCCGGAATTTTCCGGGGATGTTTTCTATGAAGAGAAATTATTTGATGCTATTCATGCGTTGTGTAAAGATGATCCTGTGTCAGTGTGGTTACTTAGTAGTGCTGGTTCCGAATCAGGATTTGATCAATTTGTAAGACCAAATGGTGAATTATATCGCGTTGAAGAATTAGATAACAGAATGAGAAAAATCGCTAATGATTTTTCACCAGAGAGTTTCCATGAAAAACTACTCACGGATAGTTTTACTATTTCTTCAGTGGTAGCTCACTTCGCAAGAGAAAAAAACTCCTGGCGTCCAACACGAAGTGATTTTCTCGAGGACGTTAAATTGAGTTGCATCGAATTTGGTCATGGAGGACTGTGGAATACAAAATACCATCGTGACGGTATGATTTCAATTGATATATCCGCGTGTTATCCTGGAAGTTTTCTCGGGTATGGAGAATGTAGTAACTATTTTAAACGATTTGGACACCCCACGCATGAAATGACTCGTGTTGCGATTAATGGACCATTACCTGATTTTGATTTAACCGGATTCGCTCGTGTGATATCATTTGAACTCGCTACAGGGTTACATCCGTGTAGTTATGTTTGGCTCGGTAGACACCTATCTGAAAAGGCCTGGATGCCAATAGTGTTACTACGATATATGATTGATTGTGGCATGCTGATATCGTTGATTGTTTCCGAAGCTATTATATGCTATCGAGCTCAGAAAGAAGTTTGGCTACCACAACCCGATCTAGATCGTATAATCAGCGAACTACGAAAACAGTGTCCAGATTTCAATGAAGAAGAAATCATAAATTGGTCTAAGAAGTTATTTGAAAGTAAAAAAGAACAAGCAAAGGATTTTGGACGAAAAATAATCGGTAAATTTACCCAGGGTGGAAGATACGACAATGCAAAATTTTCCTCGCGGTTGATCATAGACGTCGCTGAATACGATTTTCTTGTAACGGATTTAACGAAACAGGGAAAACTTGTATCCCGTAAGGATGCTTTTCTATCCAATGGTGAGAAATTGGGTACGGTTGTTACCTACTGTGATGGATATAATTCCCAGTACACACATTTGAGAAGTTCTATGCTAGCTTATGCTTCTATCAATTTATTTTCGATGATAAATAGATTTCCTAATACCGCGGTTAGAGTAGCCACTGATTCGATGTATATACACAATAAGTACAAATCAGCTGTAGCGGCATTCACAGATCCGGAGGAAGCGTGGGGGCGTTGGCGATTTAAAAAGGAGATGCTACATGAGTATTGTGAATCCGCAGACGTTGCCATGGATGAAAAGTACTTAAAATGTGATGAGATTCAATCAGAATTTTCTAATGCACCACCGGTATCTGATCCAATATGTAGATACAAGACAGTTTATTTAAACGGTTGTGGTGGGTCAGGAAAGACAACTCGTGCAATTGAATTATATCGTGGTGGTGGAAATACTTGTATTTCTACTAACATGATTGTGCTAACACCGACTCACAGACTCGCCAGAGAGATGATACAGCGAGGGGTAAATGCCTGTACTTATCATAGTTTTTTTCGATGGAAAGGTGACAAATGGACTCCTGAGCGTATGGGTGATAAATTCATTCCTGAAATCATAATTTGGGATGAAATATGCACAGTGTCATTAGATGTATTAAAAACATTTCTTGAGTGGTTGTTAAACAAAAACACAAAAGTCGTCATGTGCGGTGATCACGGCCAACCACCACCATTTGTCGGTGGATCTCCACATGAATGGCTAAAGGGTTCTGTAGACTATTATGAAGAAATTAATACCAACCATAGATCACTTGATGAACAATTACGCGAGTTCAAAGCACTGCTTAGATTACAACCGGATACAATCCAATGCGAAATAGCGCGTGAAATAATTTCAGAAACTCCTATGAATGATTTCTGGGAAACGTGGAGACCAAATGATTTGATAGTAGCAAGTAGAAAAATAGTCAGAGACACACTTCAGATGAAGTTATTTGAATTGCATAAAGAAAAATTTGCAACGCTTCCAGTACCGTTGTGTTATAGGCCTTCGGATACACGAAAGCAGAATATAGAAGTTGATATTCCAAGCCTGACAAAGTCAGGAAGTGAAAAGCAGATTCTCGTGTTAAATGATATTGTGCTGGTTGATATCAATGTCGTTGAAGATGCATTGCGTGCTAATAAATCCCCATGGACGCTAGGATACGCAGCAACAATACACTCTTCACAGGGATTGACTATATCGGATACAATTGTTTGGATGGTAGATAATCGCATCGAATGGTCGAATTTAGTCTATCTCGCAGTATCCAGAGTACGAAGAATAAATCAGCTTCGAAGAATTGTTGTTGGCGAAGCCAGTGGCGATGATGAAATCATTGGTGATGATAATGACACAACAATAAGTGATATTGATGTTAGCATCATTAATAAAAAAAACTCTCCGGTTACAAACAACAGGACAAAAAAAAACAACGAGAATTTGATATTGATGCTAAATTAATAATCACTTTGAAGAAACAACAGAATAATCACTGCGCGAGTTGCAATTGTATAATGCGTTGGCAGTATTCGGATAAGGATCCTCGCCAATTCACCGTAGACAGAAAAAATAACAATCTCGGTCATGTCAGAAATAATGTGATGTTGACTTGTCTTGAGTGCAATAGACGCCGGGGTGCCAGCACCCAGGGTGCTAATTAAGACCATGCGGTGGCAATTGAGTATCCTCGGGAATCACTTGTAGTTGTTGTCGAGTAAATCCTCGCTGAGGAGCAGTTGAATCCAGTTTATAGATTGCTGGTCTACCAGTTGATCGTGTTATACTAGATATCTTATGCGTAGTGACGCTCCAAATAGGATCAGTAGCCCTTTTTCTACCCCCTTCAAGCTCTCCTGGTTCGTATAAGTACCTCACAATGACACTACTACCAAGAATTGGTTGGGAAACGCTAGCGTTTCTAGGGAAATCTTTTTGTGGTTGTACGGGTATTGACTTCTTTTTAATCGCGTTGATAGGTTTCATGTTGATTGTTCTAGTAATCTCGTTATTCAGTGCAGTAATCACAGATGGTAATCTTTTAACCCATTCACTGGATCGCTTTTCTTGAATGAATTCTTTTGCGTATTGATATCCAAATAACCGCTCAGCAATCGTCCGATTAAATCGTTCGACAATGGCCTGATCGCGATGTAGCGCAGTATGCCCTCGTCGTATGGTGACATTATGATTTTTCATTGTAGATAGAACCGCACCCTGAAATTCCTTGCCAGGATCAACCTGCAATAGATTCGGCCAGTGCAGAGGACCTCGTCGATAAATCCTTTCAAATGCAGAAGCAACTTCAGTGGCTGATTTTGTTTTTAACGGTTCTGCTTCTTTGTATCGACTTG
This sequence comes from Unio delphinus, assembly GCA_029339505.1. Taxonomy (NCBI): domain Eukaryota; kingdom Metazoa; phylum Mollusca; class Bivalvia; order Unionida; family Unionidae; genus Unio; species Unio delphinus. Next base: position 13,052,255 of record JAQISU010000029.1, on the reverse strand, counting down.
CAATATCAACTACGGTTAACGCGTATTTGTAACCACGATCATGTGGCAGAAATAATATATCAGCCTGATGAACTTCATTAGGAGCGGTCACATCAAAATGCGAGAATTGAATTTGTTTAGGTGGTGGTAGATAAATTTGCCATAGTGCCTGTTTGGATAACCAATCCGCCGCTGTAGTTTTTTTCACTTTTGCAGCGCTAGCGAGTTTATGGACTGCTGATTTACCCCTCCAGTATCCTCTTGGGGAATAATAAATTGATTCCATATTATTAATTACCAGCACCCATCATCAATTTGCCTTTCATAGCTGATTTTACCAACCACGAAGCCAACTTTTCTTTAAAAGATTTATCAGGAATAGCATTTAACGCATGAATTAATTTCACATCCGCGAGATGCCTGTTTTGCAGATTGCTGCTTTTATATGCAACATCATGAGCATGACACGCCTTATCAATAGCGTTTATCGGATACTCGCCGGATCGGGGTTGATTTTGATCATCAAGTCTGATATCTAATCGTGTTCCGGGACCACAGTAGCTATATCCTGGAAGGTGCTTTTCTCCGGGGTACTTTGCCCATGGGGTTCCAGGGAGCTTTGTCAATTTGGCTGCGATATCACCTCCTCGTTTTTTTTTAAAACATCTCCGGATTGTAAAATCTTTAATTTTGTAGAAATAAATCTAAACTTTTTTATACCACATGTTGCACATCTACCAGTTAGTGCTGATCTGTTATTTTTAGTTGTAACCGTCGTCACATCATTTGTGCTAGTACGCGTTTTACACTTCACACAATATAGATCCATAATTTATGTATAGAGATATGAATATAATTGATTTTCAGCGACTAAAATAAGAGAACCAGTTAAGCATCATGCAGCGCTACCAAACTCTATCCGTGCAATTATAATCGGGCCATCTGGATCCGGCAAGACTCAATTGTTGCTCAATTTAATAATGAGATGGATGAAGTGGGATAAGTTGTATTTAATTGCTCCTAGCGTAGATGATCAACGATGCTATGAAGTGTTAAAGGATTTTAACGAGAATGCATTAGAAATTAAAGGTGAGAATACCATTGATTTTATAACTGATATTGACGAGGCGCCATCCGTGGATGACCTTGATGGGAGCATTAACAATTTAGTCGTATACGACGATGTGATGTTAGACAATCAAAAAAACCCAGCTAGAATATTTTCCCGGGGGCGTCACAAAAACACTGATGTGATATATGTCACTCAACGCTACACTCAGATTCCAAAAGTGATCAGAGATAACTGTAATATTCTTGCTGTGTTTAACGGCGTTGATACACATACGCTTCGAAATATTTGGCAGACATGGTGCTCTGATATGGACTTCAATCAATTTAAAAATTTCTTTAGTAACGCTCAGTCGACTCCGCACGGATTTATAACAATAAATTTACATGATCCTCGGACACGATATCGTATCGGACTCGATCAAATATTTGGTTGAACTCGTAAATGATTTTTGTTAACCACAAATGAAACATTTGCAGCAGCAGAGAGGGTGGATGACAACGACGTTGGCGTATATAAGGAAATCTTATTTTATCGAATAGACGCCATTTTTTTTACTATTTGGTGGAAGCCTCAGATTTCCGAATCGACGCTCGGAAAGTTGTGAGGTTCACCCTCTCTGCTGCTTCATTTGGTGTTAACTTGTGAAGTTGTGTATAAACATATTTTAGTTGGTATGTCTGAGAAATGAATTATCATGCACCAATAGTAATTAAAATCTGTATGACTGTCTGCGTCTTTGCTATTAATTTTTTTTAATTAAAAAATACATTGTCATCCTCCCAATCAATATCATTTGGTGGTACCTGGATGTTTCGCCTCACCTGGTACATGGACATTTCGCCCCGCATCAATGAACATTTCATTTCATACCCCATAATATTCTCTCTCTCTCTCTCTCTCTCTCTCTCTCTCTCTCTCTCTCTCTCTCTCTCTCTCTCTCTCTCTCTCTCTCTCTCTCTCGTGTTATTTAGACTTAATTACAGCCAGGTAACTTATTTCATCTTCATAGTTAAATAATCTGCTAAATGTGGTATCAAGTTAATTACGCAGCAGCCAGGGTTTTTGAGCAAGTCATGGAAGCTTTTATGAAAAGAAACTTACAATTTAGTACAGATCCATAGCTGCCAACCCCCGAGCACAAAAATACTGATTACTTGTGACAAAAATACTGATTTTCAGGAAGAAATACTGATTTTTTTTAATTTAATGCACATGTAATTTTACGTATACAACCATCAGTAACTGTGCCTTACATAATTATTTAATGTCAAAGATGCACGTGTTGCACACTTGTACGATTTGGAGTTGCACCATGTTCCATTCGGGTGCCCATTCAGAAGGTGCAAGAGTGTAACACACTCAAATACAAACTGTTTATAGGAGCCCTTTCCACGCTTTGTTTCTTTTTCAATCATTGATTCCAATGTACCTACTTTCATTGATTATCTCATTTCTGAGATTCATTTATTGATCTGTTTTCGTTCCAGCATAAGAGTGATCCTTGCGATTTTAATGTCTGGAAAACGTGTGAAAAATAAATCGCCAGCAACAATAGTAACTGAAAAAGTAAGGTTTATTTCTAAAAGAAATTTAATAAATAAAATTTTGATCGATGTACATTAAGGTTCTCTCTGGCATTTATCTACGTCGTAAGTTCAGGCTGAGCTGTGTGTGATGAAACTGGAAGCAGATGTTTCTTAGCTTTTTCGTGCTCTTGCATTTAACGGGCGTCTCCATGCCCATTAGCGAAATCACGCTACACACTTTGCAAAACGTCAAGTTTTCTCCTTCTCTGTTATGTTTTCACAAATTTAAAAGACAGCCCAAATGTCTTTCCAGTTGTTTCCTTCTATTTTTCCTGGAGAAAATTTTGAATATTCCGCTTTCCTATTTAACATGGTTAGAAGCTGAATATTACGAAAAGGATATACAGCAACAGCGGTAACTATTGCAAAATCAAATATGTCGGATAACGACAAGCATGGTAGCCTCGATTTCGAATGAACCAATCGTATTGTAGATCTTTATTCGTATACACAAGTGATATATTATGTCAAAATAAAACCAAATGCCCGTTCTAAACTGACAATTCCAAAGAAATTTTATTATTATTTTTTTAAATTAGAAAACGTATGTTTTGCCCAAAAAACGTACACCCGTATTCAAGTCCAAAATACGGGACAAATACGGAAAAAACGGGACAGTTGGCAGCTATGCAGATCATCTGGCATAATAACAAATGCAATGACATAATTTAAACAACGTATATCTAAAGTATATCAAAATCTAAAATTTAGGATAGAAAATTACTACTGTAAACAATATAATAATTTTCTGATCAGTCTTATTACATAAATGAAGAAATAGGGGAAAATATTGTCTGATATAACAGCACACTGAATGTAATTGAAATACATGTATAAGAGAGGGATATAGGATTATGGGGTATGCAATGAAATCTTAATGATAGGTGCCAAACGTAAAATGAAGACAATGGTGTAATGCTGATTAATTTATATAAATGTCCAATATTTCCATTGATGTGGGGCGAAATGTCCATTGAAGTGTGGTGAAATGTCCATAATTCCATTTGGTGTTATGTATTAACATATCAAAACATTTTTTGGTCAAACAAAACAGCAAGATGTGCTCACAAAATTAAAACATAAATTTCTACGACCTGGAGATCTCAATCTAAAATTTTCAAAAATAAATAACGTACCATTTTGATTAATATTTTAACAATATTTAAGTTTCAAACTGTGGAAGAAGAAAATTAAGTTTCCCAAATATTGCACTGGTCTTATAAATTATTAACTGTGCTGTTTTGCACTTTTACAGAGAATGGGGACTTACACCATATGTCTAGATGGTTGATTAAAAAGGGCAAAAGGAGAAAAATAGCCCTTGAGCATCAAGAGCAAGATGTCATCAGCTATAAGTTTTTGATCCAGCTCCATCAGATATAAAGTAAATTTTCTGTCACTTCTGATCAAACTAAAGAACTTTTTAAAAAGATTTGCTCAGCCTCGTGTCAAGATGATCTTAGGCATACAAATTTGCAAAAGGAGATGCATCGTGTGCTGAGATCTGCTGCTGGAGCAAAATTAGAATCTTTTTCTGAATCGGATGCTTTGTTATTTCTTAACCGCAGTGCAACCCATGACTTGGAGAGACGTAATGTCAGACCTTTTCTTCAGCAGTTGAACTTAAAGTGGCATCATATTGAGATCTTGATATGTAAAGCTGATGGGGGATTTTCCACACAGACATGACACTTTGTTATTGAATTTGCTATATAGCATGCCTTTTTCATTTCAATAAAATATTGCTTTTGCTTGCGCTCTTCTGCACAGTGCAGATTTTACATTTTTTTGTTGTTGTATGTTGACGTCATGCGTGTTTTGCACAGGGGGTGGGGAGATATTAAAAATAAAAAGTTTTTTAAATCCTCAGTATTTAGAATCATTTGATAGTGTACAGCAATCTGAACACAATACACTTTAAATTTTAAAAATTGATAAATAAATGGCCAAGATATTGAATTTTTAATATTTGCGGCTGTATTTGCCGTTGACCTTTTCGGTGAAGATCATTAATTTTGGAGGTCTGCTACATCGTTATTTCAGAGAATTGAGTTCCCAAAAAAATTGAGCAAAGTCTCTGTATAGAATGTAAGAGATCTGGAAAGTCACAGACCTAAACTACAGTTAGTTTCAATAATATCAACTACTCAATATGGCCATTTATGCAATTTGACAATTTTGAAGAAAATCACGCCATTTTATGAAGATTTTTCCCCATAACTTGAACCAGATGAGGTAGACATATAATCTTTTTTTTTGTTCTTTTAGTTTCATGAAAATCTATCTATTGGTTATAAAATCCACACAGAATTTCAAAGTTAAAATTTTGGCTGCCAGTACATACTAGATCAGAAATATGGTCTCCATTGTGGAAATGAGCAATTAATGACCGACAAACAACTTGTCTCCTAACTAATCTTACTGATGAGCTGCTGCTAGAAATATACCTATCAATAATCAGGACCTGGGATGCAATAGTTAGAGAATCAGTCTAGTCCCAATAGAAACAACAACAGCCACAATACAGCATAAGAACAGTGACACCCATGCTTCACAGTGGAGACAAAAACCTTTAATAAATCCCAGAAACAATGTACCGTATTAGTTTATTTGTAACAAATAAGGACAAGCATAATTAAATAAAATTACTTTTGATAAAACTTAAATTTAGAATTGAAATGGAGTTCTAGTAATGAATGTCAATTTATTCGCAGGCATTCACATAATTTTCTATGTGCAAAGTGCAGTTTTTGCAGATGTTTTTTCTTGAAATATGTAATTCCTCCAAGTCTCTTTTGAATTCTATTAATTATCATGCAGGTTTAAAATATTATTTTTTATTTTATGTTTTCTAATTATACCTGACACCAGTCTGAAATAGTCCAACCTCCAACTCTGTTGTGTATACCACAGTGAGCTTGACCAGCATGAGGAGTTCCTGTGAATTGTGTGGAAGAGAAACTTGTATGCGGGTCTCATACCAGGATGGGCAAACTTTGCAAATATCCACAGTATCGAAGTATCTGAAAATTTTTAAAAATGAAAGTTCACTAGTAATTTTTTTAAATAAAAATTCATTCATTTCTAAAAGCAGTTTAAAAAGAAGATCTGATAAATGTGGCAAATCTGTAAAAACAAAAGGTCTCATTTGGTTAAAACTACACACCATCAAAGTAACTAAAAAACAACTGAAGAAAACAATACTATTACAACCATTCAAAATAATTATAAATTTAATCCCAGATTAAAGTGCATTAAAAAACAAAGCAAACAAAGTGGTATTTATATAATTCCTGCCAACAAATGTTGCTATGTATGTACATCACTTCCTTATTCAACCAATACAACTCATAAAGATGCTTATAATATGATAAGACAAATGTTGCTATGTATGTACATCCCTCCCTTATTCAACCAATACAACTCATAAAGATGCTTATAATATGATAAGACAAATGTTGCTATATATGTACATCCCTCCCTTATTCAACCAATACAACTCATAAAGATGCTTATAATATGATAAGACAAATGTCGCTATATATGTACATCCCTCCCTTATTCAACCAATACAACTCAAAAAGATGCTTATAATATGATAAGACAAATGTGTCCCCACTGTTTCACTAGCCTTCCCTTATTCCCAAGAGTTACAAAGGGTAGGAAATAGTAACAATACAAGACAGTACAACACAACAATTAACAATTGGCATTAATATTAGTAGCTACAACATACATTAATATCATTAATATTAATATTAATACAATATCAACATTAACATCAGTATCATTAATACTAGTAGTAACATCAACATTAACATCATCGTCATTAATATTAGTAGTAACATCAACATTAACATTGTCAGTATTAATAACAACATCAAGATCATTAGCATCATGCAATTAATATTAACACAACATCAATATTAGCATTAACACCAATATCAACATTAACACTAACATCAACATTAACAATAATTATCACTAAGTAAATAGCCCTGAGAAGGGCTGTTCTGTAGACTGGTTCCCCACGTTTCCTCTGTTGTCAATGATAGCACCAACTTTTCCATTTCCTTGAATATTGTCCAAGCAATTTTTCACTTCCATTGAAGTCCATTTCAAGGTTTATGAATAATTTTGAATGTTGAGTGCCACTACTTTTATTCTGACAAAATGAGGGTGGTTTTAATATGGATATGTTTCTCAGTCTACTCTTATAGCGATGATCTCTGCCAGTATATGATTATGAGTGAGTGTAAACTTGCAGGCGCGCAGACCTTCTTTATGAAGTCCCTATCTACACCCCATCATATCACAACCCCAGCAGAGTCATAGGCTAATTTGAACTATTTTTATGTTATTAGTTATCCTAAACAGTTAATTTTAATTTTAGCGGTGATTTCTGCTAGTATGTTACTATGAGTGAGTGCAAATTCGCAAGTCGCGTATAAGTTCTTTATGAACTCAGTATCTACACCCGATCATATCACCACTTCAGCAGAGCCACAGGCTAACTTTAACTATTTATTTATTTTAAGTATTAATAATAATAGACTCCTATCCGATTAATTTTTATTTTTAGCGGTGTTCTCTGTCAGTATATGAGTATAAGTGAGTGTAAACTCGCAGGCGCGCAGACTTTCTTTATGAAGTCTCTATCTACACCCCATCATATCACCACTTTCACAGAGTCACAAGCTATTTTGCACTATTTTTATGTTACTAATTATCCTAAACAATTAATTTAAATTTTAGCGGTGATTTCTGCTAATATGTTATTATGAGTGAATGCAAATTCGCAAGTCGCGTATAAGTTCTTGATGAACTCAATATCTACACCCGATCATAACACCACTTCAGCAGAGTCACAGGCCAGTTATTTATTGATAAACTTTTTTGATTATTATAATGTTATTACTAATTATGTCCTATCGTAATTATTATGTGATATTGTTATATTTTATCAATTAAGTTTGAGTTTGTAAGGAAATCAATTATGTTTTTTTACAGTTAATTGTATATTAGGTTGACTTAAATTAAGCATTTTTGGATATAGATTTATTGATGTTCCTATTTTTAGTTTATTTTTAAGTTTATTTCTGTGAATAAGGGTGTTTGTGCATTTATTAAATATATGATCTAAATCTTCAGGTTGTTTACATGTGAAGCAGTTAATATTATGTGGGAATATTCCTATATATTTACCAAAGCTGTTTGCCAACTTTGTTTTTCCGATCATTATCCTATTCGTTTTAATTTGTTCCCTCCTAGTATTGCCTAATATTACTGCTGTTCGTTTAACAGTTTTAATGATATTATGGAGTATTCTGCCTTTATTGGATGAGTTCCAGGTATTTTGCCATATGATATTTATCATATTATATATTAGTCCATACATTTCAGTATGACTATAGTTTAATGGATAATAATTTATTTCATTTAATTTATTATTAGCTAACTAATCAGCTATTTCATTTCCCTTTATACCTATGTGTGAAGGTACCCATAGGAGGTCTACTAAAATATTTTGTGTTTTAAGTTTAGTTATTTGATATTGTAATTGATACAGAAAGTTTTTCCTACTATTAGAGTTATTATTATGTATGGTTTTTAAGACACTGAGTGAATCACTTACAATTAGTGCTTTTGATGGTTTATTTTGTTGTATCCACATCAGGGCTTGTAGTATAGCCCAGAATTCAACACTATATATAGAACAATGGTCTGGTAAGCGGTTGCCTTCATTGATTTGTAAGTTGGGTATGACCCATGCTGCTGCTGTTCTTTTAGGATCAGTTGTTTTAGAACCATCAGTATAAATTTTTAAATAATTTTTATTTGTATTATTTAACTTTTCATTTATGATCATTTTCAGAAAATGTGGCTTCTGTATTTTATCACCTTGATTTAGCAGAGAGAGATCTACATATATATGATTAAGCCTCCATGGTATTATAATTGGAGGTGTAATTTTTTGTACTTGAAATATATCCACAGGGAGTTTAGTTTTTATAGTATTTATTTGCTTACCACATGAGTTAGAATATTTTCCTTGTTTAATTAGAGGTTTATTACATTTTTTAATAATTTGCAATGTGGGGTGGGTTTCCTTATGGGCTGACAACCGAGCAACATATCTTAACATGACCTCTTGTCTTCTTAAATTAAGTGGGAGTTCACCTGCCAAGACCTGTAACTCCTCTGTAGTTGTAGATGGTAATGCTCCAGTTGCTATAAGAAGAGCTTTTCTCTGTACTTGTATAATTTTATTTAGTAGTGTAGATGATGCCGTAGCATAAATCTAACACCCATATTCAATTTTAGACCGAATAAGTGATCTATATAGAGTTATAATTGTTTTTTGATTGGCACCCCAATGTGTACCTTGAATACTTTTAATTAAGTTAAGGTCCAAATTGCATCTTTTAACTAGATCTTTAATATGATATGACCATTTCATGTGTTGATCAAAATACATTCCTAAGAATTTAACTACTTTTACAAATTTTATTTCATGATTTTGCAGAGTGAGTTTTGGATAGGTTATATTATGTTTGTTTTTATGTTTAATAGGGGTAAATAAAATAGCTACTGGTTTTTGGTGTGAAAATTTAAATCCCCATTTATCAGCCCAATTACCTATATTATCTAAGCTATTTTGTATTTCAGCAATGTGTTTTTTAAAAGACGGGTTACCCGCTCTCCATAAAGCACTATCATCAGCAAATTGTGAAAGTTCAACTTGCAGAGTAGCTAAATTTTTATCTAGATCATTTATCATAATATTAAATAGTGTAGGGCTGAGTACACTCCCTTGAGGGGTACCATTTTCTAAACTGTATTTTTCAGAATAAGTTGTTCCTACTCTGGTAATAATTTTACGATCAATTAGAAAGTCCTTTACGAAGTTATATATATTTCCTGTTATCCCATATTTATTTAATTTAGTCAAAAGTCCCTTTGTCCACACTAAATCAAATGCTTTCTCCATGTCTAAGAAGACAGCAATAAGATTTCTATTACAACGTTTTTTATTATTGAAGGCAAGTTTAATTGCAGTTTCTAGTTTAATTAATTGATCTATAGTAGATCTATTATTCCTAAAACCACATTGATTGTTAGATATGAGATTATTGGTTTCTAAATGATATTTCAGCCTATTATTAATAATAATCTCCATTATTTTACATATGTTATTAGTGAGGGAAGTAGGCCTATATGAATTAACATCATTTCTATCTTTATTTGGTTTTAATATTGGAATAACTACTGCTGTTTTCCATTTTATAGGGAGTTTTCCAGTGCTCCAAATCATATTATACATATCTAATATTATTTTAATAAAGTTTACAGGTAAGTTTTTATATATTGAATAACCTATTGTATCCTCTCCAGGTGAGGTATCTTTTTTAGTTTTTATGGCTTGATACCATTCACTAATAGTAATTATATCATTTAACTAAGAACTTTTGTTTCCTAAATCTGTAAACATATGTTGTTGATCTTTTTCAACTTTATTTCTATATTCCTGGAATTTCTTGATATGATTTGTATTACTGCTCATAGCTTGAAAGTGCTTTGCTAGTGAGTCAGCTTGCTCTTTATAATTGCTTGTATTATTTATTTTAGGTGTATTATTGGTATGTTTACCCCTAATTGTTCTAATTTTATCCCATACTTGTTTTCAGTTAGTTTTATAGTCCAGGTTACTACAGTATTTTTGCCATGAATTATTTTTAGCCTTTTTTATTGCATATTTTAAGTCAGTATCGAATTTTTTGTATTCTTTGAAGTGCTCAGTATTATTTGTACGTTTGAATTTATTTAATGATTTTCTTTTATTTTGCCTAATAGTATTAATTTCATTTGTCCACCAAGGAACTGTAAGTTTGTTAGGTTTACAATTTGTTTTTGGAATAGAGACATTAGCTGCCCTTACTATTGCATTTGTAATGTTATCATAATATTGATCTACATCATCACTTTGGACATCTTCAAGCTTTTCTTTTTTAATATTTACTTGGAAGTTAGTCCAATCTGCTTTTTTGTAATTCCATTTAGGAATTTTGTTATTGTTTTCTAATTGTGCAGAGTTTTGCAGAGTAGTTATGATAAGAAAGTGATCACTTCCCATCGGATCAGTTTGATCTACACTCCATGTTGCTATTTGTGCAATTTTTGGAGTACATAAGGTAAGATCTATGGCTGATAGTTTGCCATCTACAGGATTAAGCCTGGTTTTTGTACCATCATTAAAGGTTACAAGTTTAGTTTTATTGATCCATTTATAAAGTATCCTACCCCTATTATTTGTTATATCACATCCCCATATTTCATTATGAGAATTAAAATCACCTAATATAATTGCCTGTTTATTTCCTATATGTAATTTAAGTTCTTGCATTGCAAGTTTATTTGTTTCTACATTACCTCCCCCTGGGTCATAGAAATTATATATAGTAAATTTTATTTTACCTGTATTTATTAGAAGTGCTTGTACTTCAATTACAGAGTTGATAATTTTTTCTGAATCAGTTGGAGTTATTGAGGCTGACGGTATATTGTTATTTAGATATATAACTAATCCCCCCCCCCTTGTCCTTCTTTCCTATTTTGAAAATATCCAGGAGCATACCCCTGTATATTTGGTAATGATTTGGTCTTATTTGTTATTTTTGTTTCCTGTATACATATTATATCAGGTTTAATAGTTGTATTAATTAATTTTAATTTTAATTCATTGATATTTACTACTAAGCCTCTAGCATTCCACTGCCATATTATTAAATTGGAATTTGGTCTATTTATAATTGTATTATCCTGTATAATTGTATTATTCATAATGGTTAAACAGCTTTTTAGTCTTTATACCCTCTTGCATGTGTTGTAAAAGAGCATGGAGCCCATTTGTGAGGGTGATTATGTATTCATCATTTTTGTTTGATGCGTTACTAATGTAACGACCTATTTCTGATATGGCAGTTCCGATTGAAGAAAGTGATAAATTATTGACCAAATCAATTGAGTTGGAGTTTTCAGTTTGAGTCTGGATATCACATTTTGACTGTCCATTTTGTATATTTATATTCTGTGTTACTGGTTTGTTTATTTTATTTTGTGAGTCCAATAATTTTGGATTTTTAATTTCTTTAGTTAGCTTGTTTTCATTTGTTTTGGTTTGTTTCTGCTTTATTATTTCTTGTTTAGCTTTTTGGTATGTCCAATTACTTTTATTCATTAAAGTAACTATTTCATTTTCAATTATGGCATTTGGACATATATGGGAGTTAGCTGAGTGCTCTCCCTTGCAGTTAGGACATTTTGGCTTTTCCCTTTTGCATTCCCCCATATGGGGTCCCCCACAATTTCCACAAAGGTGTTTAAAGGTACATGCGACCTTGTAATGCCCCCAATGCTGGCAGTTTGTACAAAAGCGAACTTTATTGACAAATGTTTGAGTTCTATGTTTAACACCCATTGTTCCCAATTTGATTATGGTTGGTAATGGGGCATGTGTTTCTATAACAGTAACACTTTCATTTCTATTTGGAGTTGTTTTTCCTATTTTGTAGTTTGTAAGGATATTGTTACCTCCCTCTAATAGCTGTTCTCTAATTTCCTGATTGGTGCATTGCGCCAATTTACCTTTTAATTTTAAGGCTGCTTTAAATTTAACAGGTTGAGTTTGTTGTTGTTGTTCTTGTTGCTGCTGCTTATCTTTATCATCTCCTCCCTTTTGCATATTAACTTTATTTTGATTTGTCGAATTAATGTTGTTGTTATTGTTGTTTTTGTTGTTGTCTCTTTGCATCATTTGAGTGGTTTTTGCTTTTTTATGTAGCTCCATTGTGACTGGCATGCCACATATTTTGGTGATTTCAAGATATTTTACTGCTTGAGCACGTGTGCTGCAATGCAGGATGATGTAATTAGTTTTAGGGCGAATAATTTTACTTTTCCCTGTATGAACCTTAAGTAATGCCTTAGCAATGCTTATGGTTGTCAAATCAAAGATGGCATTGGTTTTACTTTTAAGGAAGACTGTCAGATCTACGTTATGATAATTTTTAATTTTTTTATTGCTATAAGAGCTTGTCTCTTTGATTGGTTTTTGTTTAATTTGCTTTGTAATTGGTTGTACAGTCGACTTTGGAGCCCGTTGAAATTTAGGATTAAGGGGCTGTTTTCCTTTTCCTTTGTATGAAGGGGGAGGGAGTTGTTTGCTTTGCTTGCCTTGTTTCAATAATTTTAGATACGGTAATGGTTTTATTTTCTCTCATACATGTATGAGGAGAAGGCCCTGATTTTTGGCTACTGTGAAACACTGTAGCATTGTTGTCAGCGGATAGACCTACTTTCCGCTCATTCTTGAGTATTTGGGCGTAGGTAAATTGTTCCTTGTTAGAATTACATCCTACTTTCACCGTATTGTCCTCTATCATTTGGACATAGACCACAATTAATTTTACTATATGTTCTCTACATATATTTCTCAGTACTGACCTTTCCACAGTGTGACAATCAATACAAATCATGTGTTAATCTAAAATACCTCCAAAGATGACTTCACGGTGAAATTCTTGTCAAGGGTTGATCGGCATTTTTTTGAGCTGCTGCACTGTAAACAGAACAGCATGTACACAGACCACATATTTCACTTCCGGATCATCACCATGGCCTTATTACTCCATGTGCACTGTCGCCAAATTACACACTGACAACCACTCTCTCTGATCATATTCTCAAGAATGAACAATTACCTTTAAATCCCTACCAAATATGCATCAATATAACTCTTCTATCACCACCAAAATGAGAGAGGAAAAAATGTTCTAAAAATAGACTGGAACTACATTCGTTGAACTGGAAGTATTAATTGTGGTGTGATTCCATTTGTGTATAATGGTTTAGTGTTATAGTACTTTTTAGCTCCCTATTTTTAATCCGTACCTTTTCCACAGACCGAGTTTTGGTAAAAGTAGCGGGACTGGGGGTGGGTGTTAGATACGGCAAGGTGTCATCTAACATTTGATTGTCTTCAATATCCACAATGTTAATCCCTATTGGTTTAAGCTTGTTATTGTCTAACAAGTTTTCATGTATGAAGTTATCCCCCAAATTGAATCTTATTGGAGATGAGGGATTTAATTTGTCAGCCTGCTGTTTTCTGAGTTTGTATTCAGGAGTGGAAAGAAAATTCAATTTTTTAATATGAACTGGCCTCTTGTTGTTTTTCAAGCTAGTATCAATGCTACCAATTTTTGTGCCGTGTTTGTGCTGACAGACGCAACAGGCTTAGCTACACCGGACCTAGCCAAAAAAGCAAGTCTTGCGTTAGCCCTGTACATTTTGCTTTAGTTTAAGTAAGAGTTTGCATAATTATGAATTTCAAATAAAGTTAAAGTACAAATAGTAATTTAGTATTTTAAATGTTAGCTGGCAAAGTAGGCAGAGTTGGTTAAGTAAGAGAATCTAAGTGAATGGCACTCAATTTGGAACCCGTAGGTTTACAAAATACCTTAAATATCGCTGTTTGTAGCTGGTTGAAAAATTCTTGAATAATTTCTGTGATCCTTTTTGATCTAAAAAACTTACATTATCCCTATCATCACCAAAACACCCCCTAAATCCAAAAAACTTACATTATCCCTATCATTACCAAAAATAACACGCGGACTTAAAAGAAAACACTCACTCACTTTTATACTTGACTCATATTAATTATAAATTGAACAAGTTATTTTTGAAAAAATACGTTGTGCTTATAGACGCACTTCAAACAAAAGTAAAAAGAGACAGTGATTATAGACTCACTTCTATTTTTTCTAACTTCCTCACATACCATTAGCAAATTAAATGATTAATTCTTTTCGAGAATATTGGATAGCCCTGAAAAGGGCTGTTTTTTTGTGTGTACGAGGAAGGATGACAATCTTTTATCGTCCTAGATTGCGTCCTCGTCTGGCAACAGGATAGGGTCTGCTTCTTCGGAAAGAGAAAGAGAACTCTTTCGTGTCCACACGGCAGTCGACAAAACTTCTGTCTGGTTCCTGCTGATGTTGTTGCTGTTGCTGCTGCTGTTCTCTCTGCTCTCTCTGCTGCTTTTGAAGTCGATACTTCTCAGTCCATTCTTCTTTCTCTTTTTGAATTTCCTCTCTGAAGAGTTCTTCTATGAGGTCATCCGTTACTTGTAGCATTCTCACATTTTCTATCTCTTCAGGCTTTGGCATCAGATTGTGTCTGATACGATCCAGAGTGACGTAAGCTTCGTTCAGCTTAGCTAGTCTTGAGCACATCTTCGTAGGAGGATGATTGAAACAATGGATGGACTGTTATAGCTGCAACCGTCTACTAGAGACATGTGTGCAGCTTTGCAGCTTTTATAGACACCATATCGGTGTCCATTTAGTTCCTTCAGGGAGGGGAAGTATGCACTCCCTCCCCTTAGGGTTCGAGTGCTTAATTGCACCATATTTTAGTTAGTAATAGGCGTTCCCCTGAATTACTAAAAAGTAACTATCAAGGGAAATGGTAGCCTATAGGGTGGGTAGGAATGGCACTACACACACCCACCCCTACTCTAGATACCAATCAGAACAAAGCAGCAGCAATGGTAGCGAAGGAAGTTTTCCCACTTCGCTAGTAATGTACACGCCCGGAAGAGGCAAAGGCGGAAAGGTCCAGGGCAGGAAGCTCCAAGGCACTGCAATCATCGTCCCAAACGAAGAGGAGGCGAACGCACATCCGGACCCAAAACGAAGAAACACGAGGCACACCCTAAGTAATTTGCTAATATACAACCCCATAGGACATGTACCAGAGTGTATGTGCTATATTATGTTGTGTTATGCATTGTTTTGATGTTATTTATTATGTTACATTAATTCGCAACATTGTGTTGCAGGAACCTGATAGTCCTGGATTAAGACTACCTTATATTAGCTAATAGGGACATATTTTGGGGGAATGGTCCTAAATATTTACCAAAACTGTTAGCCAGTTTTGTTTTTCCTACCATTATTCTATTCATTTTAATTTGTTGGGTTCTTGTTTTACCGAAAGGAATAGTTTTCTGTTTAACTATTTTAATAATATTATGTAGTAACCTCCCTTTGGTTGACGAATTCCAGTTTTGTTGCCATATATTATTAATCATGTCAGTAATAAATTTGTAAATTTCAGTATGACTATACTGTATTTGTTCATAATGTAATTCATTTAGTTTTTCTTTTGCAACTTGATCTGCCAAATCATTTCCTTTTATATCTATGTGTGAAGTTACCCATAGAAAGTCTACTGTAATATTTTGAGTATTAAGTTTGGTTATTTGATATTGTAGTAAATATAAGAAGAATTTTCTGCTTTTAGAGTTGTTGGTGTCAATAGTTTTAAGAACACTTAAGGAATCACTAACAATTAGGACTTTTGTGGAGTTTAAGTTATGGTGTTGTATCCATTTTAGTGCCTGAAGAATAGCCCAAAACTCCACACTGTATATAGAACAGTAATCTGGTAATCGCATACCTTGTTTAATGTGTAACTCTGATACAACCCATGATGCTGCTGTTCTTGCAGGATCTATTTTTTTTGAGCCATCCGTATATATTTTAACATGATTTTTATACACATTATTTAGTTTTTCATTTGCAAGCATTTTAAGATAGTGAGAATCATGTGTTTTATTGCCTTTATCTTGTAGGGAGGTATCTACTTTTATTGATTTCAGTCTCCATGGAATTATTATTGAATTTTTAGTTTTTTGCACTTGAAATATGTCAATAGGTAATTTTGATTTAAATCTATGAATTTGTTTACCAAATGAAGTGGAGTATTTACCCCTTTTAATATGCGGTTTATTACACTGTTTAATTGCCTGCAGAGTGGGATGTGTATCATCTTGAGTTGACAGTCTAGCAACATATCTTAACATGAGTTCCTGTCTTCTCAGATGTAATGATGGTTCACCCGTAAGTATCTGTAACTCTTCTGTTGATGTAGATGGTAAAGCTTTAGTTGCAATAAGTAAAGCTTTACGTTGTATTTGAGTAATTTTATTGAGAAGAGTTGGCGATGCCGTAGCATAGACCTGACACCCATAGTCAATCTTAGAACGAATCAATGATCTATAAAGGGTCATGATTGTATTTTGACAAGCACCCCAGTGTGTGCCTTGTATACTCCTAATGAGATTGAGATCAAGGTTACAACGGCTAACTAAATCTTTAATATGGTGTGTCCATTTCATATTTTGATCAAAATACATTCCTAAAAATTTAACCACTTTAACAAATACTATGTTTTGATTTTGAAGGGTAAGTTTTGGATATATTTTTATTAAAATTAAAGGGAGAGAATACTACTGCTACTGTTTTTTGATGGGAAAATTTGAATCCCCATTTATCAGCCCAACTACCAATATTATCTAAGGTTTTTTGTATCTCAGCAATGTGTTTTTTGTTGGTTGGATCTCCAGCGCGCCAGAGAGCACTATCATCAGCAAACTGAGATAAGTCAATATGAGGGGTAGCTAAATTTGTATCAAGATCATTAATCATAATATTAAATAGGGTTGGGCTGAGTACACTCCCTTGGGGTGTACCATTATCTAAGACATACTTTTCGGAATATGTTGTCCCTACTCTAGTTATAATTTTACGATGACTTAAGAAATCCTTTATGAAATTAAATATATTTCCTGTTATACCATACTTGTTTAATTTGATTAATAGACCTTTAGTCCATACTAAATCAAAAGCTTTTTCCATATCTAGGAATACAGCAATAAGGTTTCTGTTTTTGCGTTGATGACTATTAAAAGCTAATTTAATGGCTGTTTCTAATTTAATTAGTTGATCTATGGTAGATCTATTATTTCTAAAACCACATTGATTCTTAGATATAAAGTTATTGATTTCTAGGTGATACTTAAGTCTGTTATTAATAATTATTTCCATAATTTTACATATGTTGTTGGTAAGGGAGATAGGTCGATATGAGTTAACATCATTTCTATCTTTATTTTGTTTTAGGATAGGTATTACTACAGCTGTCTTCCATTTAATGGGAAGTTTTCCAGTCTCCCAAATCTGATTATACATATTTATTATTATTTTAACAAAGTTAAGAGGTAGATTCTTATAAATTGAATATCCTATGGTATCCTCGCCAGGTGAGGTATCCTTTTTAGTTTTAAGGGCCTAATACCATTCATTAATTGTAATTTTATCATTTAAATAAGATTTTGTATTTCCTAAATCTGAAAAGGTACTTTTATTATTTGTTTCAATTTTAAATCTATGTTCCTGAAATTTCTTAGTGTGATTTTTATTACTGCTCATAGCTTGAAAGTGCTTTGCTAATGAGTCAGCCTGCTCTTTGTAATTATTAGTGTTATTGATCTTTGGTATATTGTTTACATGCTTACCCCTTATTACCCTAATTTTATCCCAAACTTGTTTTGAGTTAGTTTTATAATCTAAAGTACTACAATACTTTTTCCAAGTATCTTGTTTAGCTTTTTTAATGGCTGTTTTTAAGTCAGTATCTAGTTTTTGGTATTCTTTAAAATGCTGTGTATTATTAGTACGTTTAAACTTTTTTAGCGCTTTTCTTTTATTTTGCCTAATTGTACTAATTTCCTTAGTCCACCAAGGGACTCTAAGTTTAGTAGGATTACCTTTAGTTTTAGGCATGGAGGCATCAGCTGCCCTTGTTATAGCATTAATTACATTATCATAGTAATGATCTATGTTTTCGCTTTGAATATTCTCAAGCGTTTCATATTTTATATTTTGTTGAAATTTAATCCAATCTGCTTTTTTATAATTCCATTTAGGGAGTTTATTGTTATTTTCAAGTTGTGCAGAGTTTTGCAATGTAGTTATTATAAGAAAATGATCACTCCCCATACTATCTTCTTGATCTACACTCCATGTTGTTAATTGAGCAAGTTTAGGAGTGCATAATGTAAGATCTAAGGCTGCTAATGTGCCATCTACCGGGTTAAGTCTTGTTTTAGTGCCATCATTAAGTAATACAAGTTTTGTTTTATTAATCCAATTTTGTATGTTTTTGCCTCTACTATTAGTTATTTCACTTCCCCATATTACATTATGAGAGTTAAAGTCACCTAACACAATAGCTTGATTTTGTCCTATATGCAGTTTAAGTGCTCGTAACGCTAGATTGTGGGTTAATTTAATATCTCCTCCCGGATCATATAAATTATATAATATAAATTTAATTTTACCTGTACTAATTTGAAGTGCTTGTACTTCTATTTTAGAATTTTTCATTGCTTGAGAATTAACTGGAATTATTGAAGCTGAAGGCATGTTATTGTTTAAATATATGACAAGGCCCCTCCCCCCCCCCCCCGTCCCTCATTCCTATGTTGAAAAAATCCAGGAGAATATCTTACAATTGTTGGTAGTGATTTAGTTTTAGTTGTTATTTTGGGTCAGACTGGAGACGACCCCTACTTTATATGGTTCAAGCGCGGACGTGATGGAAAACACCCCTCGACGGTTTAGGGTTTTGAAACGTTTAGATAGTTTGATGTGAGGGATAGAAAGAAAAGTCAAAGAGCATTTATATGAATACAAATGTAAAACAAATGACAGACGCATTGATTTTAAAAACACAACATTTTTTATTCAAATAACAAAACAACTCACAAAACACAATTTTTTTTTCAAATAACAAACATTTTTTTTTCTTCAAATAACAAACATTTATTTCTTCCATAACACTAATACATTATCTTTGACATGGTTGACAACGTTGTGAATTAAATTGAGATTTCCACTGTTGGAAGTCATTGGGTGATTGATGTACACTACGTTTCCTAGCTAAAGACAACAGATAGCCATAATGGTCACAAAACCATCGATCTACTTTGTCATCGTTTCGAGACGAATGACGATCAAAATAAGTCACTAAATGTTCTAAAGAATATCCAAGACTGCGATGATGCAGATAATAGACACAATATTGTCCACACACCATAGAATCTGTGCCCTGTAATTTCACATTATTGAATCGTGTCGTCTGGGCATTTCTTCTCATAAAGTCAATGATATCATCTTCGAAAGGGGGCAATCCATACGAATCAAAATACTCCGCACAACCCTCTTGAGGAAAGTAGACTGCTATACAGTGAGTTCCTGGAAGATGACTATCATCTGTATTGATGACATAAGCTTGATTCTCTTGAGGTTTGCGATGAGGTAGTTCATCTTTAGCACACACGACAGGATTCCAAGAAGCAGTGTACGAACTACGGTTCAAAAGATAATAAAGTTCCCAGGTATCCATTTTTTGTTGTGTAGCCTTGTTTTTTTCTCTCCTTTCTTCACAGGTGATGATAAGTCATCAATTCGATCCAGACTTTTTGCTTGAAACGGTCTGACAAGTAACTGATGGTTTGCTTCGTCTCTTTACTCTTGGCCAAGAGAGCTTCGATGTGATCAATTTCTCGAGCAAACAATGGAGGAGAGGAATGATCACGTAAGCCTTTATACCACTGAAGTAACACGGCTTCTTCTGAGATGAGACTCCAAGCTTCGTTCAGATAATTGTCCAATTTTTCTTTTTGACTCATCATCATACATTTATCGTGTTGAATTTGACTGGGATGATCGATTTGACATCCATAACAATCTTTTTTAATCAGGTCTCTCGTTGTATCCTCCAAGTGTTGTGCAAAACAAGCAACTAACTGTTGTTCCTGTTCTGGCCACCTGGATTGCATGATCATTACTTCTTTTTGGTCTTGGGGATCTGCTTTTACTGTAACCTCCCATTCCATGGATTCTCCACTATTCAAAGAAGGACAAGGGTCTTCCATAATGTCTAATAGTCTAGAATGACTCTCAAACTGTTGATTTCTATGGTATTATCGAATTCAGCATACAGGATGATATTCACCGTTTCGGTAAGAGGTGCTGCAAACTGAAGTTCCACACGCAGTTGCCCAGATTTTATAGGGTGGAAATGTCCCTCATCGCTGCCTTGGTCTGGAGTGAAATCAAAAGCCCACAAAGTGTAACCTTCTGCATAGTCGTCGTAGGAAATACCGTGACTGGTGTTGGTTCCTAACTGTCCTGTGGCTTCGTACAGCGACAAGTACGACCTCAAGTAATTCTTCTGTTCGCCAAAGTCGGGTTCGAAGGGTCTGGTGCACAAAGTTTTGCCATCGCGACTGACTTCGATTTTGGATACTCTGCAGTGCTTAAACTGAAAAGGATTTTCATTGTGGGCACCGTTGAGGGCTGCATTGCTGACGATACCGATGAATAAACGTTTGGGCAACTGTCCTTGGAACAGATGATCTTCGATCTTAGATCGGAGTCCAGTGGCAATGGTGAAAGTTTTGACTTCCACGCGTCGTATCGGATACTTGGCTGTCGTTCTGCTCAAAGTGTGACTGATATCATTTCCCACTTTAGGTAACACTTCCACGCGACGCACGTATAACCTGGCTTCTTGGATAATGGTTTTGAATTCGTTGGCATCAGCCATCAAATGGAAAACAGTACTGCTACGATTCAGTCTCAAGCGAATATCTACTCCGTTCAGCAAATACTTCTCTTGAAACCACATGTCCAAATGCAAACGATCGAACAGTTCTAAACTACGTCCTTGCAAAATTTTCTTTCGACGCTCGTTAAAGCCCACGTTGTGAGGATTGGCAGGAGTGCCATCAGCAGCTGCTGCTACGGACAAGGCAGTGTCGTTAAACTTATCTGCGGTGTCAGGTTTCCATACCACGCAAGCATCTAGATGAGTGTTCTTGGCTTCTTTTCCGTACGTCAAGAGATTTTCGAGGTACGCTCGGTAAGGGTAAGTATCCATGCTACTCCTGATCAGTTTGTTATTCATGTACAAATCCACATCGCTGAACAAGGAGTGCATGAAATTGTTGACAGGAGCTACTCTATCATTGGCTCCTGGATTGGTGTTGTCCGTTTTGGTTACTTTTACTTTCAAATACAAGTAACTGTTGTTGAGATCGATGTAATCTTCGGGTTGTCCTTTGATTTCAAACTCGATGGGAGCTGAATCCGTCAAAGAGGAGACGGGATGAAATTCGACCCATTGGGCTTCTTGCATGGTCATCATCGTGGGTGGCATGGCAAAGAGATCCAGTTCCGACTTGGAACAGGCACAAGATTCTTGGTGCATCATTTTCTTCTCAGTTTTAATGTGTTTTTTACTTTTAATAATCAAAAATGTCTAAGTCTCGAGCGGTTCTTTTTTTCTTCGTCTTTCGAACTTTTGAGGTACGGAGACTTTTGAAAGGGTGCCTTCGTCGACGCTTTCTACCTTGTCCTTGCTGTGTCCTCAGGGAAGTAGGAATGTCAGACTCGGTACCGTTCAGGGCATTTATAGGACTTTCTCGTCGACCCAAAATTTCTTTACCCGTTTGAAGCAAGACATTTTTGCCTGCTCTCAAAAAAGCTTCTTTAGGGTTTTGTTTGTCAATGAGAACATTTTAAAGAAAATCTTTGCCGTGAGTCAATGCGGTATCTTTTAAGGCGTGCAATCCTCGTGTCACCATCGGTTTTAAAACAGGAACCACGGAACGAAAGGCTGATTTAAACATATCTCCTAAACCATGTCCTCGTTGTCGAGTGACTCCTTGGTACACAGGATACATCACTTTTTCAGTTGTTGGAGAATCGTTTTTGAAAATGGAGTTTCACTGTGACTTTCCCTTTGGTAAATGGAATATTTTGACCTAGTTCTTCTTTTATAGTAATGTTGACACTGTCGAAATACGACTTACTGACGGGTAAATAATAAATAATGAGGATGCACATATTTGCGGTGAACGTGATAGGTATTTCCACCTTCCTCGTCAGCGGTAGTGGTATCCACTTTGAAAGGAATGACACGTAGTAATGGTACAGATGTGTGTCCTACCACGTTGTACTCTACCACATCGGAGTACACAAACATCAAATTGACTCCTTGGTTCATTTCTACAGGGAATCGAAAATATTTCGCAACATCCGAGTTACTGGATATGCCTGGTATTTCTTTTTTGTTCGGGAGCATCTTGAGGTCTCCACCTAAGATATCAAACAATTCAGGACAAAAGGTAATGGCTATTATTTTCTTCTCTGAAAATTTGATCATGAGGCGACGAGCCACTTTAATGTACTCAAAGGTAACACTTTCTTTGATTTTGTCCAGGGGTTTACCAAACAAAGTATTGAACCTTGTTGCAATCGTAGTCACTAAATGTTGACCACTAAAATTGTAGCCTGCAGGAATGGTGAACACATGAGTGGACAGTTGTTTAGTTGTGGGTCCATCTGATTTCTTGGTGTATATGCCAGTGATGCCTCGTTCATCTAGGGCTTGTTGCAATTGCTTGTCGTACACTTCAACTGTGAAAAAGTTTTGATTTTCGACGATATTTTTGATTTGTGTCGGGTGTATTATTTCCACTAAAGCTTCCTCCCAATGATCATCTTGATCCAAATGCATGGCTTGAGGTAATTTAGACGTGTAACAACACAATGTGTTGTTAGGAAACACCTCCATGGAACTGTCACTAGGTAACGTTAAGTAAAATTGGTTAATAGTGTTGTTTATATTTCCAATGTTCTTCTGTCCGAGGAGTCACTCGAGGTTAAAGGAGTGTCTAAAAGAGGATTGTGATTGGAAGGGTGACTGTCAGGAGAAGGACTAACGTTGGCCGCAAGACTACCAATATTGTTACTGTTGTTGCCGTTGTAAGAGTATTTCAGGGAAGGATTGGGAAGAAGATACCCGATGCAACTGCTGAGTAAAATGGTCCACAATTGTTTGTCTCCTTGTTGCAAACTCAAATTAGCAATGGCTGCACCAATGACACAATATACCACAAAGATTTGACAGAAAAAAACGATTTGGGTTTTAGGGACACGTTCTCCACACCACACCCACAAGGGTTGCTTTTGTAAATCTTGCAAAGATGACGTGGGTGAAGGAGTAGTCACTGGTCGCTGAAGCTGTATTGAAGGGCATGATGGTCACTTCTTTTTATAGTCGATGACTTGTGCAGCGTCAATCCAAGAATCAAAACTAGGAGGATATCCTTTCCAACGTACTTTGACTTCTTTAACACGACGTTTTCCTACTTTACGGGTTCTTCGTTCGAGAATACTTTCAATGTCGTTCACGTCGTCTTCTTTTTTGGTGACACGTTGTAACTCAGGCAAGTAAAACGTTCCTTTAAATACTTCTCCGTTCATGTCTTCCAATTTATAGACGGTAGGATGACGATCGCGCACTCGTCCAGTAACACGAAACAATTCGGTAGTCCAGTTGGGTAAGTAACCTTTGTCGAAAGTACGTTTGGTTTTACCAATGCGTACCCAATCTCCCGGGGTTAACACTTCTCTACCTTTCTTAGGGACAGCCCTCGTCCGGGACGTACCAAACAGACGTTCAAAAACAGTTACTTCGTTGTCAGGTGTCACTTCTTGTGGGGAACGACCAATGCTTCTATGGTAAGATTGATTGTAGGCTTGGACTAAGTGTGGTAAGACGTCGATGTACTTGAGAGTGTGTTGATGCGTAAAATATTTCCACATGCGTTCTTTCAAGGTACGTTGAAAACGTTCCACGATACTGGCTTTGGTTTCAGGATTTTCGGTGGTGAAAAAATGAATGTCACGTTTTTTTAATTCTCGTTGGAAAGCTTGGTTCAGAAATTCGGTACCTTTGTCAGTTTGCCATCGAAGAGGGTGACGATCACTTTGTTTCAACACCAGTTGCAAAGCTCGTACTAACTCTCCGCTCGATTTGGATGTCAATGGTACGACCCAGGCAAATTTAGAAAAGACGTCGATGACACAAAACAAATATTTGTAGCCACGATTGTAGGTGGCTAAATGAGAGACATCAGCTAAATCGGCTTGCCATTGATGATCGATGCCTTCCACTTGAGTGCGACTTCTGTGAAATTTTCGTCGAATTGGTTTGTGTAAAGTGTACGTCGCTTGTTCTTGTAACCATCGTTGTACTGCTGGTAAACGGAGCTTTTTCAGGCGAGTTTTGGCAGCACGATACAATTTCTGAATGCCTCCGTAACCTGCAGGGTGAGCTGGATCGTAGTAAATGCTGGCTAATACCTTCTCCATTGTTTTTGTTAATAAGGTACCCACTCTTCGATGATATTACTTTGGGTGGGACGAAATGAGGGTTGTTTGGAAACGCTTTTACGTGTCCGATGTGCCACAGGAGTTGACGTCGAGGGTAATGGCGGTGGTGGTGGTGACGGAGGTAATGGAATAGCTTCTTTTGCCTTCTTTTCTTTTCTCACTTCTGGTTTCCTTTCTTTCTTTTTCACATCTGTCGAAGAAGAAGTAGCCATCATCTTTTTAACCCAAGTTTTGAGTTCTTCTCGTGGGGGAGTGGGGGAAGGGGTTAACAAGGAAGCGGCAATCTTACTCGGAATGGGAGTGGTAGTAGGCGTTTGAAAGATATCATGGGGTTCTTCTTCCTTGGGTAATGGTGGGGTAACGTCTGTTTTAACCGCTGTAGAGGGTGAGGGTGACGAACTATTCATTAGAGCCTTAAAATCGGACAAAGTGGGTTGAGCTGTTTGTTCCACAGCTTTCTGATGAAAGAGTTGTAGCCGTTTCAAGAGTTGACCGTACTTTTGTGATTTTTCGGTTTCGGATAAATCATGGCGATGGATCAAGGATTGCAATTCGTGTTGTAATTGCGACATCTCAGCCAAATTAGGATTGGGTGGTAAATGGGGGGTTCGTTGTTCTTGCCAATGATGGTATTCCATCCATCGTTTGTAAGGAACCAAAGTTAGTTTTCGTCCTTCCATGGGCTTTCAAAGGTTATGTCTGAGATTGTGGTGCTCCATAGGGTCCTTTTATCTTCTACCCATCCCTTGAGTCATCCCTTGCGCTAATCCTCCCAACAAAGGAGCAAGAATGGGTAAAAATCCTCCGCGTTGCACCAACATCTTTTTCTTTTGACGGACGGATATTTTCTTTTGGACCATTTGACGAAGAACGTGTCGATGTTTGGCGAAGCATTTTTTCTGGTGTGGAGACAAAGGTATCGTGCCTTATAAGACATTCAAGCAACATTCGCACACGGTATCGATGACATCTTTGGAGGCCGTTTTAATGATTTGTTTTTGCATCGGTGGAGAGGCTTTCGACAGGACGGACAACATGTCTCCGTGTTTGGCTAAACAAGGAGGTAGTCCTTTCCTTTTCTTTCCTTTGTGGGGTGAATAAGAATGTTTTCTGCGAGGTGACATCTTTGCTTGTTCGTTCCAGAAATACACTGGCGTCAAAGACTTGGTACACACCCTCTTTTATCTTCTTTTTCTATTGGCTTCTCAAAAAAATAGCGGCATGCCTCGCTAAATCCTCAAAAGCAGGGCTAAAGATGCCAGTTCGGTTATTAGCTGAATTGATTAATTTTGTTATTAAAGATCCTCCCCTTTGGTGACTTCTTTTTCTTTTGACGTTTGGGTATTTTCTTTTGTGCCCTTTGACGAAGAACGTGTCGATGTTTGGCTAAACGTCCTTTCCTTTTCTTTCCTTTGTGGGGTGAAGAAGAATGTTTTCTGCGAGGTGACATCTTTGCTTGTTCGTTTCACAATACCACTGGTGTCAATGTTTTGGTATGCACTCTCTTTTATTTACTTTTTCGGGAACTACCGCTTCGTCAAAAAGGTAACAATGTCTTTCCCAAAATTGTCAAAGTTTCCTCCTTTTTGGTGTCTCTTCTTTTTCTTTAAAGGTCTACGCCTTTGAAGGGAAGGACGTTGATGTTTGGTTTTAAAGCTTTTGGTGAGATGACGAGATTGTCTTTTTCCTTTTCCTTTTTGGACAGCAGAACGACGAGGGTAGTGGTGGTGGTGGTGGTGTGCATGTTTTTGAGGAAGCATCCTTGAGCGTTCAGCAGCAGCACAGAAAAAATACTGATTGATGTCGTGGTCCTCAAGTCATATTTTAAACTGGAATGCGACGCCACTGATTATCTTTCCGTCGTATCAACTTCATGGCAGGTAACACACGTCGTGAAGGAGTTCGCAATGGACTCAATCGGGACAGTTCTTGTTTGGACAAATCTAGTAAACTCTTTAACATACCAGATCTTTCTTGGACTTTGACTTTGGAGGCAGGTACTTTGTGAGCAGCTGCTACTGCCGCTAATGTGGACGAGGGTGTCACCGGTGGAGGAGACGTTTTGGGAGACGCAGATTTCCAATGTTTCATCAAATTAGGAAAAACGGGTGTCAAATTGGGTTTGGCTGGCATCACCCGCAACGGAGAAGTGGAAGCCCCTGAGGCTACTGGCAACGCGGTCCCTCCCAAATGTCCTTGTAGATCTTTTCTTACAGGTCGTGGTTGACGAAGATAAGGTTGTGTCCTGGCCGAAGTGCCTCTTTTGCGGGTGACCGCTTTTTTCTGTGGACTTTTCTTTTTCTGTGTTTTGGTCTTGACACCCTTGTTCTTTTTCTTAGGGGTTCGTTTGGCTTTCTTTGTTTTCTTGGGGTGAACTTTGGGAGTATTGGGATCCCATTTTAAAAGGGAACGAATGATGACACCTCCTAGAGAACCACTACCTCCAGGTTTCAATATGATTTGCTTTTTGGTTTGAGTGTCAATGCGAGGATTGGCCATTTGCGTCAAGGCTACTTTGTTTCTGACAAAAAAGCGTTTGGTTTGATGTGGAATGTGAATGATGCCTTGCAGTATTTGACGTACTGTCACCGTAAACCATCGTAAGACTTCTTTGAGACTGGCTTCTAAGACGTGAGCACGTATTTGTGGATTTTTTTCGCGACTGATGCCGTACAAGGCACAAATCAATTTGATGGGAAGATGAGACTGAAGGGACGTCATGTTGACGATGTATGAGACAAGGTCAAAGTAGCCCAAGGTTTTTATAGATTTTTTTAGTGGTTCATAGTGTTATGTCGACGACGAGGACGTGTACACAACAGGTCCTCCGTCTTGACACCAGTCGTGAAACAAATCGGTACGAAATCGCAAATAATCAGGAGTAGTGGGTTTTAAATCCACGAGTAAATAGGCGTGTGGCGTTTGAGTGGCATTATCGTACGCATGACTCAGCCAAGGTGTTCCTAACTGTTTAGCTAAAACTTGCACTTGTGATCTATCTCGAGGACTTTTAAACAAGACCACGTAATGAGCATTGAGACTAATGGTACGATGGGCTTTACTTTGTTGAAATAAATTTTGTGTAATGTAAATGACACTGGCATTACGATGATGCCCTTTACGTGTAAACCACAGTTTAATTTCTTCTTCGTCTTCTCCTAACATGTCGTCAAAAATAACCCAATGAGTTTGACTAGGGTCAGACACGATCCCCTCGTCTTCTTTAGGAATGCCTGCTACAAACACAATGGAATCACCTTGACTTTCTTGCAAAAGGCTGTATGCCGATTGCCACTCTTTGTAACACCACACGATGCGTTGAGGTGGACGATCGATCAAATGATGTTTATGTTCAATAAAACGTTTGACAAATTCGGTTTTGCCTGAACCGCTCGGTCCAGCAATTAACATGTTAAAAGGATGACGAAGATACAAGGCTTTCCAACTAGCCTGATCTAAGTGTTCGTCAATGACTTTGAATGTGGAGGTGGAAGGAGTAGTAGAAAGAGCAGACTGAGCCATAGTCGTGTAGTGGTATGACACGATTGACACAAAAAACAGACAAGACAAGAGGTTTTTATACTTTTTTTCAAGACACGTTTATTTCAATGCATGTTTAAATTCGAACAACACAAAAGACAAATATACATAAAAGCCAAATGGATAAATATAGGAATAAACTACATAGGGAAACGATCAAAGTGGCATATAAACAAGTCACTGTACAACATGGTTTGGGTAACGAAGGTGTCCTAGAGGTAGTGTGTAATGTTCTTATAGTCTCTACAGGGGGTATAGTCACATAGGTGTCTTATCGAAAGGGTCTTTGTGGGGGAATGTCCATGACAATTCTGTCTTGAACAGAGGGATTGTCCTGGGTGACAGATTCTTTTTCTTCTTCTTCTGGTACTGTTACTAACACAGGTTTAAAAGTGACTTTTTTCACTCGACGATGTATTTTAGGAACACAACGCTTGGGCATAATGGAATGCTTCGTTTTTCCAAGTCTCAAAATCCCAACATTTCCAGTGACGTACATCTGTCCAATGAGGGTGTAAGTCACAAGCTACACACACATCTTCGTACACTGCTTCCGTACATAAAAGTTGACGAATCTTTTTTTCTTGGAGAGGTCGAGACGTATCCAGATGAAAGCGTAAGGCTTTGAACAGAATGAGTCTCTCGGGGACATTTAAAGGAGTCACCATACTGTCTTTTTTTTTGGATAGGTAGTGTTCGTAAAGTGTCCACAAAGAATCGACAGGTAAACGAAATCCCAGAAAGCAAGTCATTAAAACACACACTACACGTCGACCCCAATTCATAGGGTATAGTTCTTGTAATAAGTGTTCGTAATCTTTCACCGTGTGAATCTTCTCATTGATATCCTTCCACGGAATCTGTTGGATCACAAGTGATAAAGGTTGTGGCATGGTCGTTCTCTTTTATACTTCTTTAGGTCGAAGACTATCAGTGTATATTCAACCCAGAATTAAACACAGAATTAAATCTGCTCCAAAATTGAAAGTGATTAATATAACGTGTAATTTCGTCCCACTGCCATTCAGGGTAACGGTTAAGAAGGATCAAAACATCTTCAGATGTAAACGTACTAAATTGGAAACAGAGCAAAAAATACCCTTGATCCAGAGAAATCTAATACGTTGGTTAATTTTCGTCACTTGCCTCTTGTGAATTTCACGACACAAAAGTTCTACAGTCACCCATTGAGATTTTTCTTTAGCAAGACCTTGCCAAACGTCCTTGTAGATCTTCTCTTGCAATTCGTGTGGTAATCCTTGAATATTATGTTTTAGAGAGGGCTTATATACTGGTCTAGGTGTGTTACACGACATGGAGCAGTAGTGTCACTTCCAATCACTAGGTCCCACTAAAGGTAGGTATTGACAATTCGGAGACCATCGAGCATGTTCCAAGTAAGCGGAATCTTTATGTTCCCACTCGTAAATGGATACACCACAACTGAAACACTTGACTTTATCCCCTTCGCCCAAGTAGAAAAATCCGGCTCTGGCTAATTCTTCAGGAGTTGGTCCAGGCAGATATTTTGGCCATTTATCTTTGAAGGTTTGGAATCGACTTTTGAAATGACAGTATTCAGGCAAACTCGTAGGGAACGAATATTCGATTCTCCTCACTTCTGTTCGATGTAGGTACGTTGAAATTCCTAGGAGTCCACGATAACGTGTCGCACCGCTTTCGCATCCCTCAGGTTTGACACGCACAGCATCACTTTCCAGGGTAGATATAGGGGTAGTAGTCATAGCAAAGTTCCCATGATATCCTGCTGAATCGCTAAGGTCACAGCGCCTGGCATCACTGCAATCGTACGGTTCACCATCGCACTCTGTAACGCAATTACAGTGCATATCGCAAGGACACTTACAGTTTGCTTCCGGGCAACTTCCGTTGCAATTCATGGGTCTTATCCATCCAGTACTTTTCACACTCTGGAAAGGTACATTTGTTTTACAATCCCCAAACTTGAATGATGTCTGTTTAAATGGATTCATCTTCTTTTCGCTTGGTCGTTGTAGTGACAAATGAACTATTGATCGTGGACGATGTCCCTTTTTATATGCTGCCCAATTTCGACGTGACCGTACGGTAGAGTAAAGTGACTGGGAAGCCGCACTCTTTTTTGGTACACTATTTGATAGACTTTTTCCAAAGGTCGGCTAACGATTTGGTGTGTGGGTAAACGGACAATCTTGTGCGGTTCGTGGGTAGTCACTTTAAACGTTTCATCCTGTCCCGACTGTAAGGCTTCTTGTAGCACGTCAAAGTTCACCACTCGACTGGTACGATAATTAATAGTCAATCCTTTCACTTTACATTCGGTGTGCATTTCTCCTTGTGGGTCTCGGTATTCGTAGCCGTAATTTTTAGGACCACCACTTGCAAAACATAGAATCTTGTCGTCGGGATGTTCATCGGTCCAGGCTCCTAAACGATCTCCTTCGATGACAGGGTTACTCTGGTTCGGTTGGTGAATGTAAATGCAACTGTCCGTGTCAAAATACAACACGCAATCTCCTAACAGTTCTAACACTTCGTACAATTTTAAGCGGGCGTGGGCTGTCACGTAAGCTGCAATGATGACATTTCCAAATTTGTCGGCTTCTACAAAGTCTAGTTCTTCTTCGTAATTGACTAAGATCAAGTCCTCACGAATGACGTCCACGTGTTTCATGACTTTGGTTGGGTCGTGAATCATCTGGAAGTAGCGAGACGGCTCGGACAAATACTCCGTCTTGGGTAAAGACGGACGTTGTGCCATTTTACCCCACAAGCAATTGAGCATCACTTTGGCAAACGATCGCCTTCCTTCGTTTTTCTCGATGTGGTCTAAAGTGATACCTTCCTGCTCCCGATATTTTTCTTTGAATATCTTTTGGTCTTCGGGATTGTGACACCAGGAAGGATAACCACTAGCTTCTTGTTTTAGTTTTAATAAGGCATCCACGTAGTCTGCAAAAATACCTTTCTGTCTCTCGTCGCCCTTGCGGTATTGTTGTGTCTTGGGAAAGTGATAAATTTCGTTCACTTCTAACAGTCGGTATCCCAAGTCCAGAGCTTTAAACAATTCAACGCTCACCCACGTTCCTGTCAAGGCACGTTCTTCCTGGCTGTGATGACAAGATTGGTCTTGGTTGCACGTTTCGGCACATGTGCGACACAAGAGAAACATCAGTTTTCCTTGGCAATGGTGAGGTAAAACGGGATGGTACAAGTCTGTGGGAGGTAAGACTTTACACTTGATCAATCCTTCGTACTGTCGAATGTGGTCCAGGTCAATGTGTTCTGTCATCAATTCTGGATGCCCTACGGGAAAGTGACAATATTTGCACACGTAAGGATACAGCGAACACACGTCCAAGTATTTGATTTCTTCTCCTTTCTCCTTGTCCGCTTGGTACAGCAAACAGGTAGCATTCGTTCGTCCTCCGTACAAACTGTCCCGTGGGTTCAGGGGGTCCACCATCTTGTAACTTTCTACGATGCGTTTAAACTCGGGATCGGTTTTCAAACGCTGATCGTACTCGTGTTCCCACATTTCCACCACCTGGTATCCTTGTTGTTCTAACTTCAAACGTCGCTGACAAGTAGTCTGGTACAAATCTTCCATGGTTCGTTGTAAAAACTGATTTTTGGTGTTACGCTGAGGGTAGCATAGGGGACATCCGTGAAATAAGCATCCGTTAAACTCGTACACGATCTGAGGGTTTTCTAAGTCCCATCCATCTACTGAATACGTTCCGATGGTCTTTTCGCCTCCTGCGTTGCGAACGTGTTGGATACATTTGTCTTCCTTGTCGCACAAGTAATGGAGTCAGCTTAGGGCTTTGACCGAGTATTGACGTTTGACAAAATTCGTCGTTTGAGGACTGATGACCGCTGGAGTATTTTCGGGCATGAAGCGTTTTCGGTACACTAAAGAACACGCTTTGGCAATGGTACAAGCTTCTTTCAAAGGATCGATCCCACCGTATTCCAGGAACAATTCTCGAAATTTTCCACAGCAGCGTCGTAAAATGTCGTAAAATGTCCACGTCAGATCGACAGTACTTTAACATTTCTTCTTGAAAGTCAAAGGGGTTCGAGGCGTGAGTCTGGTACCAAGCATGGAAAGCTTCTCGTTGTTTGGTGCGCATGTTGTCGGGGTCGTAGTCGTCAGCCTCGGGCAAATGGGGTAGAACGGCATGTTGATTGGCTTTGGTATTAAAAAGTGTGGAAAATAACCTTTGGCCATTTCTGTCATTCCAAACGTTTTAAGCATGCGGCTCAAAGACATGGCCAAGTAACACATCGAATCTTTAAACTGTACTTGTCCTACTTACATAGAAATGATTTTGGCTCCGTTCAAAGTCACTTGAGGCCGTTCGGTACTTTGTTCCGCATAGTATCTAAGCAGAAATTGCCCATCGTATCCCGAGAAATTGTGAGCCATGACCGTGGCATGGCGATGACAATCGCCGTAACGTTCGATGTCTTCTGGACTCCACGTCTCGTCGATGGGGTTTAAGATCCATTGGGCAAAATCGGCTAGCGTGTTTGACCCTCGAAAGATTTTTTCACGTCCTCCAGGAATCTTGCCGCAGTGAGGGCAATGACTAAAGATAGGTTCTTGGATGCACTGCTCGCACGCTCGATGAGCCATGCAGAAATTAGGAATGTGAATTCCAGTTTCTTGCATGCATTCGAAATCAAAAAAGATAAAATTTCCCTTCTTCTGGGTATCATCTGGTCGGGGTTGATATTTTTGAATGAAGCATTTGTGCTCCAAGTCCACAATTTGATGACAAATGTGACATCGTTTCTTCCCTCGACAAACGTGTAACTTAACACTATTGGTACGTATGCCTTGTCCACAAGTAGGGCACAATCTCAGAAGCTGACAAGTACTTTTCTGCTGTGAATCTTGCATCTTCAAATGTTGTTGGTAACAGGTAGGACTGACAAAAGTGCGCTGACAAGCAGGGCAATGCACTCTTTTTTGTCCTTTGTCCAGACAAGGTTGAGAGGCCAAACATCCATCACATTTCGATCCACAATGTTTGTGTTGTTCTCGATTGTTATAACCATAGTCACATTTTTCACAGTAGTAACTGTATCACAGGAATCCAGTGATACTGGTAATGGTATCAAAATGACCATCGTGATGATAGACGTGAATGTATTTTCCGTCTTTGAAATCGTGACCTCGAAACAAAAGAGGTCCACGCACTTCTTAACGTGGAGCCAAGACATCTTGCAATTGTTGCATTTCTGGAATGCCGCAAGGGGTATCTTTGGATATCCCTGCTTGCTGTAACAGGAGTTCTGCTTCACTTCGTTGTTTGGCTCGGCCCAATTTTCGAATAGTTGTCCAGGCTCTTTTCCATTCTATCGTCTCGTTCTTGTTGGCATACATTTGTCCCACGACGATGGCACGGGCTAAACACATCTGGTCTTGAGGATTGTTAATTTGGACGAGGCTTCGCTTCATGTTGCGAAGGCTGTCCACCAATAATACTTTTTTGCGTCCTGTCCCCTGGGGAAGAGACACGTGGGTCATGAACAGTGTGGCTTTTCCGTCGGCGATGTGAAACTTGTCATTGGATTGTTGCACATGTTGAATTTTGTCGATGACTTTGGAAGGTGTTAATTGTGATGGGTTAGTAAACTCGATCCAAACGGGAGACTTTAAATTATCGTGATGAATAGAAAGTCTCAATCGATCGTCTTCTTTGGCTTGACATTGCTGTTTCAATGCAGTTAACACAGAATCCCACACCTCGGTAATGAACCCTTCTGTATTCTCCAAAGGTACATTGGACTTGAAATCTTTAAACTTTACGGCATACGTGTAAGCTGATGTTTTAAATTTTCGAGAGGAACGCTTTTCCGTCTCTCGAATGTGATAGTAATTTTCAGGGTTTACTAATGGTGGTGCACTTTGCTTGGACGTCGATTGTCTGGGTGTAGATTCGGGCTCACCCATGTCATCTTCAAAATCACTGGCATGAATTTGAGCCAAGACTTCAGCTACTGTGCTAGGCGATACATTACGTTTCTGTCTCTTACTGTTTTCTCCTTTCTCCACAACATGATGCGGTCTTTTCATCTTGTCTGCAAAAAGTCAAATGACTACCTTTTAAAGACCATAACCCCTATATATTCATGTCCGATCCGTGCATATATATAAAGGGTTAGTGTCTAACGGTTCAGTATTCATTTCACTCTCACATTGACCAGAACGATGGAAGAACCTACACAAGTTGAATTTCTCATTAGAGCTTTACGTGGGGTCATACGAAAATTTTCTTCAGACAAGCCTACGGACTACTCTCCCTCCTTTCGAGATAAAAGTCAAGATACTTGCTATATCTGTAAGAAGAAAGGACATTGGGCTACAGAATGTTCAGATCATGACAAAAATAAAAAAAGGTACCAATAGAGACAAAAGTCAAGATACCTGTTATTATTGTAAAGAGAAAGGACATTGGTCTCCAAACTGTCCTAAGAAACAACAGGAGCAGGAGGAGGAGGAGGAGGAGGAAAGGAATTCTGAACAGGAGGAGGAGGAAGAGGTACCCTCCCCCAAGGAAAAACCCCGACACGTTTACAAAGACAAGAAAAGAAGACGAAACGAAAGTGAAGAGGAAAGAGAAAACCCTGTGACAGTAAAGAAAATGAAAAAACAGAAAGAGTGAAACTGAAGAAACATATGAACTTTTTAAAAATGGTATTGTGTTATGTTATATTATGTTGTGATATTGAATTGTTACGTTTGTTACTAGAATACACCAGAGAGAAAAAACGTAAGTGTCTCTTGGTTTTGATTTGATAGATTAAGAACCTACACTCACACATTCCTTCACTCACACGTACATCATGGGTTTTTAAAAAAATAAAGGACTTTTGAGTTTTCATTGAATTAGGCAATTGAAATAGTATTTCTTTTCGAAATAATTGGAGTGGCCCTGAAAAGGACCGTTGGTGTTTTAATTGTTTAAATTAAAACAAACTCAGAAACGGGATGAAATCATCTTGAGCTGTCTTAAGCCTTTGCCACGGCCAAGGCCTACTTCGGGACTGGTGGTTCCTGTCAATGATTTGGTAGAAATCACTAACGGTGGTAAGGTAGACGTAGTCACAGAGAGATTGGATTGTTTCGCTCGAGAAGGTCTTTTTCCCTTCGGTCGTGATAAAGAAGTCTGATACATTTGTTTCAGACTCCTTAACTCTGCTAAAATATCTAAAAGTACCGTCGTGACCGTTTGATTTTCACTATTTTCTTTCTGTCCTTGGTCTTCTTTCTTCTCTGTTGCTGCTGCTGCTGCTGCTACTGTTTATTCCTGGTGTTTCCTTCTTGCTTCTTCTTCCTGTTGTTGAATAAGAAAAGCTTGTTCTTCTACTTTCTGTTGTTGTAAAAATCGCTCCAATTCTTCTTTTTGTCTCTGCTTAAAATCATCGACGTGTCCATAAGAAGAAGCAGAAGGCAACGAAGATTCCGGAATAAATTCTTGCGATGTTAAAAAATCCACAATATCCCAGTTAAAATCAACTTCTTCTGGATGTAGATTTGTCATGACTTTAGTAGTCACTGCTTTCCCATGACTTGCTGTCTCTACTCCTGTCTCACCCCAATTGATCGTCTTCTTAGTGTCCGCCATGATTGACAACTCTGTCTCATCGATTGACTGTGCACATGCGCTAGTACCTCTATATAGAAAAGGTGACGTCAAAGACTGCTCTCTTCCGATTGGATGGCTGTGACGAACTTTTGTAATGCGTGTTTGGATTGGTCGATACACTCTATCCGTTTCGATCCGCTGTTCCCCTATAAATAACCACAGTACACGGCATTCGCTTCACCTGTTTCTCATCACAAAGATGTGGACTAATGTAGAATCTTCAACCCTTGTGTCTACCATGCTGTTTCGGACTGACATACCCATGTATGTCAGATCATCATGGAGTGTCATTCATATGACGGAGACAGCCTTTTGGAAGAGAAGGGTATACGTAGAAAGACAAGGTTGCTTAAAGAGAGTTCTCTTCTATGGACCCACAGTGAGGAGAAGTTTAAGGAAGAGAAGAAGATCTGTGAGATGTCCTCTGTGTTAACAAGATACTGTTAACATTACACATAACGGCCCTTTTCAGGGCCACTCATAAGTCTCGAAAAGATAGTAGCTTTCATTGCCACCCTTTTTTTCCCTTGTCCCTATATAGGCCCACCCTGTTCCATTTCCCTTGACGCTAGACAGGCCCAAATAGTTCCCATGTTCAATTTCCCTTGTCCCTATACAGGCCCACCATGTTAAATTTCCCTTGTCCCTATAGTGCCCCCAATCTGTTTTGTCCCCATAGTGCCCCAAGCTGTTTTTGACTGGATTTCCCATTGTCCCTATAAATCTTGTCCCTATATGTGCCCAAACTGTTTTGGACTGGATTTCCCATTGTCCCCATAGTGCCCCCTATTACTACTTATATACAATCGTGCGCATTAATACATAACACGCACGTGCTGCGCAAGGAATAAAGGCGTCGCTCGATACAAAGAAAAATTATATTTATAGAAAATATTATGGCGCGCGAAACACGACACTTTGATAATAATCCAAAGTATGGTTGTCTAACTGGGCAATATCGGGCATTTCGTAACACCTTGTTTAAACACAATAGGGGTTGGTGATCAGTCTCGAGGACGAAATCTCTCCATTTTGCCAACCTGGTTTCTATGTATGTTGAATGGTTGCTATGGAAGCTATAAAAACTTAAACTTGCCTACAAATATTGGTTTGATCCAAAATGGCTATGTATTGTAGGTTGATACTGCAAGTGAGTTTAGAAAGAGTTTAAAAACCACGGGAATAATACAAACAAGGTAAACCAACAAAACATGTATAGTTTTTGATGACAACAACAAAAATGTTTAACAAACTGAATACAATTTTTAGAACAATCTGAACATAATCCATTTAGAAAACAGAGCTTGTTGAGTGTTCATTAGCAGTTTCTACAGGAATTGACACCGATGTTTGGAACTTGAAATCCTTAAAAGATCAACTACCGGGTATGCCATGTAGGAGAAATGAAAGATGCATTTGGTAGAAATACCGGTTTGGTGCTGGAACACCTCCTGACTAAGAACAGAACCCATTTAAACAAACAGCGACTGTCACACTTTCTTCATATATTATAAATGAACATATCCCAATTTTCAAATGCAAACTCATTACCCAAACTTTTTTTGCAAGGATACTTTCATAAAAACAGAAAATCGAGTAGTTGTTATCACCGACTTGAACCTGGGCATTATAAAAATTACTAGGAAAAGTCATTCCACGACTGTTGGGAATAGGACGAGGCAAAGCACTGTGAAAAGTGTTACTCCAGCAACAGGTGGATGCTAATGACTATGAAGACAGTGCAATGTTCATGCCACAAAACTGCTTGCTCTACGAGTTCAAGACAAGCCTTGGGAACTTTGCAGAGTAAATTAATGTAATCCAGTTTTCTTTCATTGAGCACTGATGTTAAACATTGTGATCAATATTTTGAATGTTTAACTGCATTATGTATTTGTGAATATGTTAGCAGTGACTATGCATACTTCAAGAGATTATAAAATTAAAGTTGGAACTTGCCCCCTTGTCGGATCCTCCAGTACTGTTCAATTTACTGACGTGTCAGAATACAACTTAAAGTATAAATTATCAAATCTTCCATTTAGCTTTCTTAAAGTACCCAAAACTTAGCTTTCTTAAACTACCCAAATTTTGGCTTTCTTAAAGTACCTGATTCTTGGCGTTCTTAAAGCGCCTGATTCTTGGCTTTCTTGAATTACCTGATTTTTGGATTTCTTAAATTCCCTAATTCTTGCATTTTCTTTACACAGTTTTCTCTTTGTTACGTCCATGTATAAGTGTAGATTATCGTTATGTTTTCCTATTTCTTTTCTTTATCGTGAGTACGAGTATGTACTATGATTCAAAAGTGCATATAATATTGCACATTTTTGTTAACTTTGTAAATGTTTTTTTCAAGATTTTTATTTACAAATTTATATTGCTGTATCTGATGTAATTAAATTGTGTGGGGTTTGTTTTCTTCTTCAAAATACTTTTGAATTATTTTTGTGGCTGTCAATAAATAAAAAAGATAACAAAATTACATTTCTTTATCTTGATCGCTCTTACTCGCTCTCTCACTCATTGTTACTCTCTCTCTCTCTCTCTCTCTCTCTCTCTCTCTCTCTCTCTCTCTCTCTCTCTCTCTCTCTCTCTCTCTCTCTCTGTTAACTTCACTTTAAGAGTATGTGTACTGTATGTTTTTTTTCTTCGTAAGACACATAAAAATGAGGTATAGACACCATCTTCTGCACTGGTTGCGTTCCATTTAAATAAATATCTGGTCAAGTCTTGATAGGGAAAGTTGACAAACGTTAAGAAAACCATCACTATTTATTGTTCGCAAAACTGTTCTCATAACCTTAATTACCGAATGCTAATCCCCTGATGTTTAGGTGCGTGACACACCTTTGTCGCTTTCTAGACGCATGGAAACAATAAAATGTGTTTTAATTTAATAAACAGACTTGTAATTTCAAGGTATAAACACCTGTACACGAAGCATTTAATAAATCTTTCATAAGGGGCCATCGATTTAGTACATACGCAAAAATGTGGCAAAGCTTGACCCCTCACCCATCACTGTCTGTACCCATGCATACTTTTAAACACACACACCATCACCCACAAACCCTGCATATGTATGCTTGACGTACTCCCACCTGAATTCTATGAAATGGTCTATGTTGACAACACGCAGAAACGATAACTGATTAATAATATCAACGTGTGTAAGAACAACAACAAACAGTCCACCTTCGTTGACTATCTGGCTGCATAAAAAAAATAAGCTGCGTAACTAATCGTGTCCGCTAAAATGCCACGTCAACTGATTCTCTCTCTCTCTCTCTCTCTCTCTCTCTCTCTCTCTCTCTCTCTCTCTCTCTCTCTCTCTCTCTCTGTGTGTGTGTGTGTGTGTGTGTGTGTGTGTGTGTGTGTTTTAAATCGCAGATTACAGTAACGGTAACCAATAACCATAAAGCAAACAACTGCATTTTACTCCTAAACCTTTGGACGTACTGTTATTAACAAAATACCTTACTTTAGGGCTCTAAAATACAATTACTGTAGTGAAACCTGCAACCAAACTGCCCTGTCTATCAGACCAATATTACCGTTGGGTGGAAAACTGTAGGGGTACATACGGGATTTTCGGTTGGTCGTGCTAAATGCAAACAAAACACAAATAGGACAGCTAGGGAGGGTGAATATGAACCTAAGCTTACCGAGATAGACAGAACCGGAAAATACGTTCATAAACATGGGTTTAAAGTTTATGCCAACAGCTAAACTTCTAGATAAATATTCAATTTCAGAACCAGGGAAAGAATTTACTAGAATAGTCAAGGCTTTTAATTTTTTTCAATGGTAAACCAAACATAGCGAAAACATAATTTGTTGTGAAAAGTTCTTGGTATCTGCAACCTTCAGTCTCCTGCCATTAATTGTGAGGGAATAACAGAACGAACTTGTATGCAGGCATCCCACTATCTACTCCCATAAATCACAGAGATAACTGGAATTGTGCAAAGATGAATAAATGAGAAGTTAATAAAATACATATATATATATATATATATATATATATATATATATATATATATATATATATATATATATATATATATATATATATATATATATATATATATATACTACTTAAGCCCACCAGGTAAGACACAGGCACATTTACACCTTGCCAAAAATTCAAAAAGATCAATCTTGATCAGTCCCTTCTAAACTTCCTACCTAAAAGCACATCGTTCAGCTATCCTAAACACACTTTAGTCTGCATTCTGAAATCTCAGATTCTTACGTTATTTAGATTATGGTCGAGAAATTGAAGATTTTCAACGAATTGCTCATTGAAATTGGACACAAAGACAGAGTTGTCCCTTTTAAGATAGCTCATAAAACTCGCTTTTTTCAACTGCATGAAGAAACGTAAAGACCTAAAAATGTTTTGTACCGGATATATTTTCAGCATGTATTTATGTTTTCCAATTTCAAGGTTTTTGTTTTTTGTTTTTGTTTTTCTGTAGTGTAGTCATATCATTTTAGATGTTGTAAAGAGCTTACAGCTTTTAAGGATTAGGCGCTATACAAAGTCCTCATTATTATTATTATTATTATTATTATTATTATTATTATTATTATTATTATTATTATTATTATATAATAAGGTGTCATTTGTTCAATTATGGCGTCTTACAAAACGAAATATTTATGCCAATAACAACAAACCGAAACCTCTAAATAACCGAGTCTCTCTCCAAGAGTCATTCTTGGTGTTAATTAATTTTGTTACTGTTTTTTGTCGTCGTTTTTGTTTTATTTAAATTTGTACACGCGTGAGTTTCGCCGATATGATGCTTATTTGAGGTGGCGCCATTCTTGCTGCTATGCAAAAAATATTATCTAAACCAATTCGATATTGTGATCAAGGTTGAACGTAGAGAAGGACCCTGTATATGTATATGCAGTCGTTAGATTTAAGTTATTTAAAATTACACGTTGCACCGTCTTTAGCTTTAAATTAGTTAAAACTACTTTCGTCAACAATGGGCTGAACACGTTGACACCGTCATGAATCGCCCATCCATCAATTATGAAGCCCCCAGTCGTTTCTCCCATGTACCCATCAGCGAAGCACTGGATGACCCTTCTTGCTATTGTTATTATGTTTTCTGTTATGTGGGTTGTGATTAGTTTGTCATAACCTTCTTCTCATTCCTTGCTTTGAGAATGAATTACTCGTAAGTTAAGGAGCGTCAATATCCATGGTGAGAGAGAAGAGAGAGAAGAAAGAGTTCAGGCTCTCTTAAAAGAGTGTCGCCGCGATGATAAGACAGCTACATCATTAATGAAAAAAACGAACATGCCGCTAGCTTCAAAGTATAAGGAACTTTATTTAAATAATCAACACACATATATATTACTACTGTCTAGAAACACATCTAAAAACGTTATAATCAAAATTTATGAAATACATATTATATTTTCCTTATTAAACTTTCCAACTTCGTTCATTCGTATAACTTCTGCATCTTAGAATATTATACAATAGTTAATTCTCAATCAATTTCAAGATAGCCGAAGTATGAAATATAATAACTGTAATTAATGCAACAATTAATTTAAAGAATACATTTTACTTATTTTAAACTAGAATCTTGATTTAGAATATATTGCTAGATATTACTCTTTATTGCTTAAAGAATACTTTATTTCAACATTAAATCTAAACGAGAAGTTGGTAGCGAATTCAACTTTTACCATAAAACTTACATAAATATAATTAAATATAAATTCTTTAAAACATTTAAACATTCCAGTACAATATATATTGTAAATAAAAGAATTCAGTAACAATGTTGCAAACATATCAATTTTACCATTAAAATCTCAAACATTAAAAGTACCTATTTCTAAAAGAAGTTACAACATATACCGTTATTACCTGTAATGAAAAAACGAACATGCCGCTAGCTTCAAAGTATAAGGGACTGACCTAGACAATATACGCCTCTTACTTATACTCGCTAGGCGCAAGTCAGGACCAAATATGGTAATCCCTTAATATACTAAGCCAGCAGCAATGTCTGTTCATCATTAGATAGAACCATTTTGTTTTACGTCACTAACAGAAGGCCAGGTTCAGTCTTAGTCACCGGATTGGAAATTCGCAAATGCGTAATCTTGAAATTTGTCTGGTTGTTCGAACTATATATATCTTACAAAGCTTTCTTACTGAATCAGCGAAACAGCATACAATGCCTTTAGTAACATCATACACTTATTCCACACAACAATGTACATTCGTATAGCTAGTGATGTACGTTGCCTATGCTTTGCACATCAACTATTTTCATTCCATTAATATATATAGTTGTGCTTTGGAAATAAATGAAATTAATCTTAACACACTTTAGAACTTACTTTAATATAGAAAATTACTTTTATACAATTTAAAGAAAATAGCAATCTTATTAATTTTACTGAAAAATCAATTCTTAATACTATGATCATTTTTGTTTATTATCTTTTTAATTCAGTACAAGGATACAACCATTTTTAAACTTACAATAAACATTTTACACATAAATTTCTTATTATTCCAATTCGAACTTAGCCACCAAATTGTATTGCTTATTTAATTCGGCATAATTAAGTTGAAAACAAATCCTTCAGTTTGGTTAATTTATTTGTCATTATAAGTTTCAATATAAATAGACTTGTCTACAATGACTTTTATGACTCTGTCAGGCTTTGTATGTCTTTGTCTGGCTTTGAGTGATTAGTAAGTTTGTTTTTTTAAATTGCAAGTTCTTTCGATAAGTTCACTGAACAATTTATACAGTAATAACAGTTTACGTATGATTTTGTCATATTTTGTTATTACTGTCTAATTATTCAATTTCGAAATTGTACTCTGTATTTCAATTTTCGGTCTTTTAATTTTGCCTAAATATGTTAAAAATTAGTCTTTCGGCTTTGTTAATTCATTCATCAATATAATTAACAATATGAATAGGCATGTTTTTATTTGACTTCGCATGGCTTTGTCGGGCTTAGCAGTATTTCGTAGGACCCGTGTTAGGACTTGTCGGCCTGGTGTCAGGATAATATGACTGAGTGGTACTGGATGCTATATATTACGACATGATACCCAGTGCTAGACATCACTATAAACTACCACACTGCAGACATCGCAGCAACATTAAATATCAAAATAACACACACACACACACACACACACACACACACACACACACACACATATACACACACACACACATTTATCCATCATTCTGCATTAATATGAGTTCATAACATAGAGGACAAGAACAACCCACCCCCACCCACCCCACCCCAAACAAAGCGCTGAAATAGCATTTAGTACGTACGCAAACATCTGGAAAAGCTTGACCCCTTCCCCTCTCTGTACCCATGCGTATTTATTTTAACCCCACCCCGCATACGTACTCTTGATCCCCCCTCCTTCTCGAATTCTACAGAAGGGCCTATATTTTATTTATACAGAAACAGTCAAAGTTTAATAATATTAACGTTTTTAATAAAACAGATAGTCCACCAACGTTGAATGTATGACTGTATCAAAAAAATAGGCTGCGAATCTTTAAAAATTTTGTCTAATGTCTGCTAAAATTCAAAATTTAACAGTAGACTCCCCCGACATACGCAAACGTATGCATTTGAGTTACCCCCACCCCCACCCTACCCCCATACACAAGTACGTACTAAAAAGAAGACCCCTATTCCGGCCTTTAGGGTGGTTACCTGCCCACCCCCACCCCACCCATGTCCA
Organism: Unio delphinus; assembly: GCA_029339505.1. NCBI lineage: Eukaryota > Metazoa > Mollusca > Bivalvia > Unionida > Unionidae > Unio > Unio delphinus. The sequence goes on along the minus strand of JAQISU010000029.1, from coordinate 13,008,489 downwards.
TATAAAGATGTCACTCTTTTTAAATGATGCTCTCCTCTACGATAGGCACCGCCATCGGTTGTTGTTACCTCGATTTCCGTTTCACCGGCTACTGCAATGTCTTGGCTTTGTTGTTGTCACTTTGGCCATGTTTTTCTTTCGCTACTCTGTTAATTACCGCCCGTTCTAAGAGGAGTAACGACTGTTCATGTAGCTGTTTAGTAAGAACATTGATCTGAGATCCCAATATGTCTTCTATTTGTTAGATCCTATAGTTTAACTCTTTCTGGTTCGTGTATTTCGTGTCTGCCGTCTACATTGTGCTATGAAGGTATAGAAATCGGCTGAGGAGTCTCACTCCAATAATTGAGGGCCATCTATTTGCTATCATTTTTATGATGCAAATGTATGAATTGAATAACAGTTGAATACAACAACATTGTTATTTGGGTTTCTATGTGAGTTATTTGTATGTCAGCCGAGGGTTATGAATTATGGAGTTAAGTATGAACTTTGTGAACTAGCAGAACACATAATGGGAGTATCTATTAAACAGAATATGTCATAATAACGTTTGCTTGCTTACTTATGATGTAATTTCAGACATGTCACAGAAAACTTTAACCCATGCATACAGTCCATTTTATATTAAATAGCAGGAGTGAGAGGAAACAAAAACTAGATTAACAGGAGACTTGCACTTTTATATAACAGTGTGTGCCTTCAAATAATGTTACATAGCATCCTCCGCTGAAATATAATAATAATAATAATAATAATAATAATAATAATAATAATAATAATAATAATAATTAGGGCATAACCGACTTTTGATCCGGAAATCGGATTCCACTGGATAGTATGAACTTCCGATTAATCGGAGTCGGACAAGGCAGGAACGACCGATTCGGATAATAATAAAAAAAAGTTGAATTTCTATAGCACCGTGTCTAACACTGCGTGTCATTCGATAGTGCGTTAATAAAGTTAAATAAGAAGTCAGAAAAGTCCAATATGGTCAACACAACCACGCTGTGAGACAATCTATTTGAACTGGGGGTGAAAACCGGAAATGAAGCCGGATATGGTAAAGTACTAAGTAACATGCTAGACACGACAAAACCAGATACCAGAAACCCGGAAACGGAAGATGAAATATTTTAGAAAAAAAATACAGATTTAGCATTTCCGATTAATTGAATCGTATCCGGAATCGGAAAAATTTCATGCCCAAAATCCGGAATCGGAAATCGGTAGAAAAATGCTAATCGAGTATGCCCTAATAATAATAATAGTAATGACTTTATTTAAAGAGGGTAACACAATCAGCTAAGAACTAATCTACCTTGAGGCCCTCATACAAGGAATTTATTTAATTCAGCAGCATCTCAGAGCCCACTGGATATATTGGGTTTGGAAGATGGAAATAGAGTGGGCATTTCTAATCTCAACTGGAATACTATTCCAGAGCAAAGTTCCAGAGTATTGGAAACTTTTCTTGAATAATTCCTTTTTTGGTTTGGGAATTTTATACTGTTTTGTAGATATTGATCGCAGGTGGGGTGTATTACCAAGTAGCCTATACTGGAATAAGGGTTGCAAATATTCAGGAGCACTATTATTGGATATCCTGTACATTAATGTGGCTTTTCTTAAACAAATTCAGTCTTTAATAGATAATATTTTTAACTTACCAGCTAAATTTTCCTTGCTTTCTTTCTGGTTTGATATTAGCCTAAATGCTCTTTTCTGAAGATTTTCCAACTTTGATATGTTTTTATCATTTGAATATTACAGTAGTCTAAATACGGTTGTATGTAACTGTTATAAAAAAACGTTATGTGCCTTTCAGGGAGAAAATGTCTTATCCTACTAAGAAGCCATACACTTGCATTGGCCTTTTTACTGATATGTTTGATATTATCAGTCCATGATAGATTATTATCTACCAAAACGCCAAGTAGTCTGTCGTGACAGACCATTTGCAACTTTTTTGTCCTTCAATGTCAGACATAGTTCATTGCTATCAAGATTTTTCTTTTTTTTTCTTGTTGAGATAAGTAATATTTTAGTTTTACCAGTATTTACTACAATGCCATTGCATGTGCACCAGTTTTCCAGCTTGTTTAATAAATTCTGTATAGAAATTTCGAGTTCATACTTTGGGTTTTGGATGTCTGATAATGTTGTGTCATCTGCATAGAGATCTGTAGATTATATCGAGTCTCTTAGTAAAAGTGGTAGGTCGTTAATAAATAAAATAAATAGTAATGGACCTAGAATTGAGCCTTGTGGCACTCCATATCTAATTGTTTCAGGTCGGGCAGAACGTTATTTATATAAACATGTTGGGTTCTCTCACTTAAGTATGAAGTAAACCAACTAACTGTTTTTTCATCGCATTGGTAGATTTTTAGTTTCTTCAAAAGGATTTCATTATCCACCATGTCAAACGTTTTCCTGAAATCTACAAATACAGATCCTATTATTTTACCTTGGTCAAGTGCGTGAAGCCATTTATCAGCTAGAGAGATCAAGGCAGTCTCACATGAATGTTTCTGTCTAAAGCCTGATTAATTAGGGTGTAACAGCAAGTGTTTGGTTAAATATGACATGAATGAGTCATGGACATGTTTTTCAATCAATTTTGACAAGTTTGGTAGTATTGAGATTGGTGGGTAGTTATCAGCATCATTCTTAGATCCAGATTTGTGAATAGGAGTTACTTTTGCAGTTTTCCATATTTTGGGGACAGATGAGGTTGCAATACTTAAATTGATTGTGAATGTTATGCTATCTAAAATAGCAGAGGCAGAAGATTTAATGAGTCTTAGACCAATCTGATCAAGTCCTGTAGCTTTCTTGGTATCAAGTTCACTGAGACATTTTTTTTAACAAAGTTGTTTGATACTGGTGGGATAGAGAAACATACTTCCTTAGAGATTTTGCTGCTGCAGAACTTTTTCAGTTCACTGAAGTTGTTTTCTATCACTGGTTCTTTTAACTTTGTGGAGATACTGGTGAAAAAAATCATTGAAAACATTTGCAATGTCAGTTCATCAGTGACTATGGTGTCATTTACCAGAAGTGAGTTAATTTTACTTGTCTGATTGTTGTGTGTTCCTCCAGTGAGTTCATTGAAGACTTTCCAATTGGAGATTGTGTTGCTCTTTTTGTTTTCAAGCAATAACTGATAATACGACATTTTAGTTATTTTAATCATACTTGTTATTATATTTCTCCATACTTTATATTTTGCATGGTTTCCCCTAGCCTTGAATTGGTCTCGTGTTTTCATTGCATCTAGTATTTCAGTAATAAGCCAATTAGGTTGGATTTCATTCTTTACTCTATGTACTGTCAGTGGTGCATGCTTAGAGACTACATCCATAAATAAGTCAGTCCACACTCTCAGAGCTTCATCTATGTCATCGGAATTTTGGATCATATTCCATGGAACTTTATATAGGTCATCAGGAAACTGTTCTTCACTAAAATGTTTGAACGATCTGTAAGTGATCGTTTTGTGTGTGTTTTTCTTATTTCTCTCGCATTTATCCTTTCATTTAAAAAAAAGTAGGATAGTGGTCACTAAGACCAACATTTGGTACATTAACACAAGCTACATTGTCTGGTAGGTTGGTATAAATGTGATCAATAAAAGTGCTTGATTTTTCTGTTACCCTTGTGGGCTCATTTACCATCTGGACTACGCCTAATGATTCAATAAATTCCATCCAGTTGTCCCTTATTTGAGTGTTGAAAAGGTCATTATTTATATCACCAAGTATATATGTTTCTTTCTCCTGTGCAAGAACATATTCCATTTGTTTCAAAAAAGCATCATTCCAGATTGCTTTGGAGGAAGGTGGCCTATAAATGAAACCAATTAGGAATGATTTTGCATTATTTTGAGAAATTTCCACCCATACACTCTCACTTTCATGTGGTTCCAAGTCAAGTCGCCTTTCTGCATTTACGTCTTCTCTAATGTATACAACAAGACCTACCCCCGCTGTCTCTCTGTCCCTGCGTAATGGTTTATTGTAGCCTTGACAGTGAAATAGATTATCATTGTGGTTAGCATTTAATTTAGTTTCAGTGAGTCCTCAAATATGTATATTATTTTCTTTAAAAAACAACATTAACTTAATTTGGTCTATTTTTCCGAATATACCTTGTACATTTAGGTGACCTATGTTAAAACCTTTTGAATTTAGTTTCATATCGATTATATATGTATGTTATCATGCAGTGGGGCACTCAATGAGATTGTCTCCGTACTACTTTTATCATTCTGACAGCCTATTTCTGTATTTTAATGGTCATATATATTAGCATTTTCAAAGTCACATGCAGACCCTGAAAATCTGTTAGCTTTTGTATTTACAATAGTGTGCAGTGAATAGTTAGAGACAAGAGTATCACTTGGTACATTTAGATTTGTTGTTGTAAATGAACCATTGGCATTCTCCTCTTTGCCAGCTTCCTAGTATGTATAATACAATGCTGTACAGAGACTTTGTTTGTGTCCATATTTATGGCATCTGAAGCACTCAATCTGTTTGCCATGACGGCATACTTGTGTCATGTGCCCAGTTTCTCCACAGTAAAGACAGTACTATTCATTATAGTGTCTGAAAATGGGGCCAAAAACATGTTAATATTTCTCAGTAGTTGAGAGGTTCCTTTACTGCTTAGATGAATTTTGTCTCTGTCGTAGATTCTTAGGTTGACGTCCTGGTTCTGAAGAAAGAAAGATGTGTATTGTGGAATGTACTGTATGTTGAAGTCTTCACATAGGTCAATTATGAGATCATTGATTATTTTCACCCTGGTGTCCACACGAGGAGGTAGTCCTGATATCATTATTTTACATGTATCTGGACTGCAATACCTAGCAGCATAGCGTAGACTTTCAAAATCTGTTCTGATTTGATTTAGTGACCTTCCCTCACTGGCATCATTTCCACCTACTAAAATAATAATATGGTTATATTTGGTAAGGTCAGAATTCCTTATTTTGTTTGTGATGTTGTTGATTTTTGCACCTCTTAGAGTCTGGACATCTGTTTTAAAAGTCTCCTTAGAATTATAGTTTTCAGTATTGAGGAGCCAAATATTAGAGTCCCTTCTTTCTTGGCTTTTGATTTCATCCGTTGAACTCTGGTTTTTTTTATATCAGACACATCTCTTGGAGGAAGGGGTGCTTAAATTGATGTTGCAGTTGTGTGAACTGATCGAGCTGATGTTGATGTTGACACATTTTTCTGAGTACTTGGAAATGCAGTTGTTGGCGCAGGTAACAGACTTGTCTTAGCTGAGGGCCATGAGTGGACACTTTCTACTGTTACAGGTGTGACGTGTGACTTGGAGGAGGGTACTGTTGTTTGCAGTGCAGGTTTACTTAGGGTATCAGTTTTTAAATACATGTTACATTTTCTCTTGGCTGGTATTGGGATTGTCTGCGTCTGAGGATCTGACATTGTTGCTATTTGGGAGTCTGTCTGAATTGCTATTTCACATGAGTTTACTTGCTCATCAGTCCTTCCCTGTGGTGACTTAATAGCATGTAACTGTAGTTTTAATTCTTCAATTTGGGCCTCCAAGTTCCTAATTGTTGTTTGATGTCCACACATGGAGAAATCATTGAGGTTTAAGCCAACACTGCTGTGGTCATGATTTATGAAGCATGCAATTTCCTGACACTCTCCAGGGGTGTTAATTTCATTGCCTGAGTCATGTAGGTCAAAGACTTTAGGAGCTGTTTCATCTTTGGTACTACTTCTAATTGTTGTTGGCTTGACTTCGCACACGAAGATTAAGAAGGAAGATTTCTATGTCTATTGCACTTGCGCTGGTGGCTGACGAACCCAATACGTGATAGGCACGTCCGGCCACAGAGGCTGCAGGGGAATGTCTGGGTTTTTGTGGGTGCTGACAATGGCTCCTGGTTTTTTCTTTGCCAACGTTTTTCCTCCAAGATGGCCCGTCTGTTTTGTTCAAAAGTGTCAGCGGCCTGGTGAATTGTACGTCGCCAGCTTGTACGGTCAACAGCTAGTGATGCCCATTGGCGGTGATCAATGCCACAGGAGGTAAGGGTCTTTTTCAAGGAGTCTTTATATCTCTTTCGAGGTGCCCCTCTATCACGGTGGCCAGTTGGTAGCTCACCATACAGTGCAATTTTAGGCAGGCGATGATCCTCCATCCTGGACACATGCCCTGCCCAGCGAAGCTGTATCTTCACGAGTGTGGCCTCAACGCTGGTGATCCCCGCTTGCTTGAGGACTTCAGTGTTGGTAACGAAGTCACTCCAGTGGATGTTGAGGATGGTGCGGAGGCAGCGCTGATGGAAGCGTTCAAGGAGACGGAGGTGACGGCTGTAGGTGACCCAGGATTCGGCGCCATATAGGAGGGTGGTCAGTACGACAGCCATGTAGACTTTGATTTTTGTAACTCTCTTGAGATTGGGATTGTGCCAGACACGTTTGTAGAGTCTGCCGAAGGTGCTGTTTGCTTTGGCTAATCTGTTGTTTATTTCTTTGTCGATCATTGCATCAGAGGATATCACACAGCCCAGGTAGGTGAACTGGTGGACTACGTTTAGCTCTGTCCGGTCAATGAGGATGCTTGGTGGACGGTACTCTTCCTTGGGGGCAGGCTGGTGAAGTACCACGGTTTTCTTTAGGTTTACCTCGAGGCCAAAGAGCTGGCAAGCTTCTGCAAAGCAAGATGTTGCTCGTTGTAAGGCAGCTTCCGTGTGGGCAACAAGGGCGGCATCGTCTGCAAACAGAAGTTCACTAATCAGTTTTTCTAAAGTTTTGGTGTGGGCCTGAAGTCGCCTTAAGTTGAAGAGGTTGCCATCAGTACGGAATCTAATATAGATGCCATCTTCGTCACCAAGGTCTTCTGTAGCTTTTCGGAGCATCGTGCTGAAGAAGATTGAAAACAGTGTAGGAGCTAAAACGCAGCCCTGTTTCACGCCATTTGCGATGGGGAAAGGTCTGTGACAGTTCGTTATTGTTTTTAACCTGACCAAGCTGGTCTTCATGTAGTTGGATGATCATGGTAAGGAATTTGGGAGGACAGCCAAGTTTCTCAAGGATTTTCCACAGTCCAGTTCTGCTCACCGTGTCAAAAGCCTTTGTTAGGTCCACAAAAGTGATGTACATTCCTTTGTTTTGTTCTCTGCATTTTTCCTGGATCTGTCTCAGGACGAACACCATGTCAGTTGTGCCCCTATTGGCTCTGAAGCCACACTGACTCTCTGGAACATGATCTTCTGCAATGGTAGGCACTAGTCTGTTTAGCAACACTCTAGCAAGGATTTTGCCCGCAACGGAGAGCAGAGTTATCCCACGGTAGTTTGAGCAGTCAGACTTTGCCCCTTTGTTTTTGTACAGGGTGATGATGACTGCATCACGGAGATCTTGCGGAATTTTCCCTCGCTCCCAGCAGCAAACGAAGAATTCGTGAAGTTTGGTGTGCAAAGCTAGGCCTCCTTTCTTCCATATCTCAGGAGGAATACCATCCTTTCCTGCAGCCTTACCTGCCTTCAGCTGTTCTATGGCTTTTAAAGTCTCTTGCAGTGTGGGTGCCACATCAAGTTCCATCTTTGGTGGCTGTTGTGGGATGCGATCAATTGCTGCCTTTTGGACTGCACGACTAGTGCTGAAGAGGGTGTGGAAGTGCTCTGACCAGCGGTTTAGGATAGATTCCCTGTCAGTGAGTAGCTCTTGACAATCTGCACTCCGTAGGGGGCTTTGTATTTGGAAGGAGGGACCATACACTGCTTTCAGCGCTTCATAGAACATCTTGTAGTCTCCAGTGTCAGCGTACATTTGGGTTCTTTCTGAGAGCTTTGTCCACCAATCATTTTGTATTTCACGAAGACTGCGCTAGAGGGAGCTGCAGATAAGGCGGAAGGCTGCTTTCTTTTTTGGACAGGATGGTTGTGCGAGGTGGGCTTGGTATGTTGATCTCTTACTGGCAAGTAGTTCTTGGATTGTCTGGTTGTTTTCATCAAACCAGTCTTTGTGGTTTTTAGTGGTGAATCCAAGGATTTCTTCTGAGGTTTGCAGAATGGCAGCCTTGATGTGATTCCACATATCCTCCGGAGGTAGATCTGGTGGAAAGCTTGGTTCTTCAAGTCTAGAGTGCAGGCTCTCTTGAAAATTTGCCTTGACTTCTAATTACTGGTGTAAATAATGTACTAATTGGGCTATCATTGATTGACAGGTATAACCTTTCCTTAGTGTTATGGATAGGGGTGGTGGAGATGGGCTGAGTGGTAATCTGTTTTACATATGTTTCTTCCTTCAGGTCATGGGATACAGTGAAAAAAAAATATTGAAGCCAAATCAAATGGCCTATTCCCTGAAAATGGAGTCTACTAATGGTACTGTAATATGTTATAGTTACATGCAGATTTTTCTTCTCATCATGTAATTGGAAAATTTGACCATTTTGCTTGATGTTACTATGTTTGTGCTCTAGATTATTAGCAGAAAGGTATGGACAGCACTTATCATGTGAGGGGAAACTTTGAAGATTATATACAACCTGCAGAAATTTTGGCTGTTGTTGGCCTGGTACATGTACATTGCTGTATGTCATATTGAATTCTGGGTCTGCTTTATATGCTGGTTCCAATTCAATATATTTCTTCTTGGAGCTAGTCTCAGAAACAGAATTATCCATGATTTTGCACAGGAGCATTGTAACGTCCATCTGAACAGTCAGAAATCTTGTGAATTAAATAAAGTAATCCTTTTGGTTGACGGGTTCAGTTTGGTGGCGTCTGGTAATCATGTCTACTGGTCTGTAGTTTTGAATGGTTGCTTGAGTGCTGTGGGTTCAATGTGGTATCCCACGTATTTGTCCTGTTCAGTTGTGATTTTGAGGTCTGGAGTGGTCCTATACGTATATCTTCGTTAAACGGTCAGATTGGAATGGCCATTAATGATCCAGATAAAATAACTGCAGTTTAAGTGACCAAATTTAACCAAAAAAGAAAATAAATCTGTAATTCCAAGTTTGCTGCTAAGTTAAGTTGCAGAAATTAACACTTATACTGTATTATGGGATCAAGGTGTCTACAAGTACCACAGTACAAGAACAATACAACTTTTTTTAGGCCAAGGTAATTTTCTCCAAGCAATATATTTTATAAATAAATAAAAATAGATCATTTCACTTCTATCAATTCTGACATAATTATCACTGCACACACACACACACACACACACACACACACACACACACACACCTGTAAATCCCCCTCTCTTTCCAACCAAGGAATTAATATCCAATTAAACCTAATTTTAAAAAATAAGTATATATGTCACAACAAAGATAATAATACTATGTCTCTTGTAACTGAAAGTATTATCTGTAGGAGAGGAACTGTAACATAGCATGCTTTTTCAATTATATGAGTTATATAAATGCTGGTCTAGGACGACATCTTTGAAAAACTTATTAACACAGATATTCTGTGTCCTGCCTACTCGGTAACGTGCAAATTGGTAACTGGCAATTCGGCCACGGCCTATTCGGTAATTGGCAATTCGGCCACGGCCTATTCGGTAACGTGCACTTTGGTCCCAGTATTTACGGTACCGAACTAATCGGTAACAAACAGGCAACTCGGTCACAACAATTTATAAGACATTAAAAAGGAATTCCATCATTGCAGTAAAGCCGCAAAATTTATACTGTCATTTAATAAGAAATGTCAATTAATAAGAAATTCCATGAGTGCAGTAAAGTCGTATGTCATTTAATAAGAAATGATATGAGAAATTCCATGCAGGAAATTTTTTCTATCAGTGCGAGGAACCGGATTACCGTATGGTCTGTTACCGATTAGCCTGGTACCGAAAAGACTGGGACCCGTTTGTCTGTTACCGATTAGCCTGTTACCGATAGGACTGAGACCGATTTGCCTGTTACCGAGTAGCCCGGGAATCCAGATATTCAACCTAAAAGAAGAAAATTGACAATTGAAAAAAAGGAGATATGATATTATTATAATACTGATTCATATATATATATATATATATATATATATATATATATATATATATATATATATAATGCAAAAATTATTCAACGAGAATCATTTATATTTCTAACCTATACAGCTAAAAGTGTATCTAATAAGTCCAAATTTTTACTCAACTTTTATTCAGAATAAACTGCTGAATTGTCCATGATTTAAATGATTATAGGGATAATATTCTGTTGAAAACTATTTTAAAAAATAATCACGTAGTTAATTATATTAAAATTAGTATTTTATTTGTATGCGGAGGATAAAATGTTATGTTCCTTTAGCAACTCGCTGATTATGCTTAATATTTACTTCTCATTCAATTAACTCCTTTTTAGCCGCCCAAACAACTTAGCTCCTTGTAATTATAAAATTCTCCCTCAACGACGATAACATCTATAATCAATCCGATTAAGACATTTTGCAAAGCAAGATAAAGATTATATCTTTATGTAGTATATTTGTTGAGTAGGAAAAATACTGGAAATAATCTTAGACCGCTTTGTCCCATGCTGCGACCTATCGGCTTAAAGTGAAGATAACTGGCTATGATCGCTCATTTGTGATAAGAATTTTAACAAGAGATGTATGTAAGTAGTAAAATAGATTGATGTTTTTCATCAGGTTTTGTGAAATTATGCTATGTAATACGCAGATGAATCTTTTTTGCTCAGACTGTAATAGTTGCGCTAAATGGGAGAGTGTGGTGTTTCGCATGTATGAACTTACAACAAAATGGTTCAGATCATATTTAGTGGAATTTCCCTTTAATTCAGGTACACAGTTCACTGACCATTAGGACTGATGGTTACCCAGTTGACTTTTCATAAAATGTTACCATCTTTAGTCATACATTACAGAATTATTGTCTATTTATTGCTATTATAATAAAACAATAATACAACATTTAGTAAACACACAGCGTGACCCCGCTGTAAACTGGATATGACATTTTCTTCTTCTGTGAAAGTAAGTAAAGTAACATGTAAAAAGATTATCATTTTGGGGAGGATTTTGAATATGGATTTTAATAGCAGATGCTCATGAGTGGGCTCCTGCAATTCAGATATTTGTAAATTTCTCATATGTGAAGAAAAAAATTGTTTCTTCTTAAAAGCACCAAAAATAATGGGTATGTTTTGTTTTTTTCTGGAATCATGCTGGGCTTCACCAGTGTTGCAAATTGTGGTTTATATTCCTTACTGGCAACAAAACAAACCATCTGGCGATTCCCTCCTCGCCACCCCCCCACCCCACCCCAATATTTTGGGTTGTTTAAAGTTGTATATGCAACATTGGGTTCATAGTTTAGACAATTAATTGCACCATGAAAGGAAGCTGCAAACTTAATATAAACTGCACTGGAATTTATCTATTGTTAGATAAACAAATCCTTTGTTCATTTTGACAAACCATCTGAACAGTGCATTGTTATATCATAATCTGCATATTATGACATCTGGCATGAGTACTGTATGTGGAGTGAGATCTCGTCACTTTCTTTTCGTAAAACAATTTTGGTAGCGGATATCAATCACACAATGAACTATCTCAAAATGGACGTTTGGGAAGAAATAATGTTGGATTATCGGCCGCACAATAGTATTTATTAACCAGAAGTGGTCAACATCTCTGAAAGTCCGGTATTTCAAACCCAAAATTTATATAGCTGTACAAATAGAATATGATTGGCAATAATATTTGTTAACATAATTGACATCATTGGTTAATAATATGGGTTGAAAGAAACAACTTGCAGCTTGATACTGTATCCATTTACTTTTTAAAATATTATTACTAGACACAATGAAAGGTAATGATACCATAATAAAAATAAAGTTAACAGTTTTACTATGTATTTGACTGGTATAAGCACCACCTTAGCACACAAGCATATTCATATACTTTCGATCATTTTTGCTATACCACTGTTCGATACATAATGAGGTCAGCTACAGGTATATTGGACCCAGACTTGACTGTCATAATGGAGGACAGCTGTATCATTATAGTAAATGCACTAACAGCGGAAATTTGAAAAGATGGGGACATAAAAACCAACATTTGTGGGAAAATGCTGCATTTGTCTATTAATTGTTTTTTTAACCTGCAACCATTCCTATCATAGTAAATGGTAAAACAAATACTGTCGTGTGGATTATTTCATTGTCTTCAAAACACATAAACCAGTTGAAATGTGAATGCGGGACAAATTTACACCCAATCTTCCATTACAACTCACAAGTAAACTATCTTGTAAACTAGCACCACACCTCATTAACTACCACCAATAAAAAGATGATACCCACTGAGGGATAAAGAAAAGCCAAGACGGTAAAATACAGAATGGGGGTACACAACATTATCACTGAAACCACATAACAAATGCTTTCCAACTTCCAAAATATTGATGTGACCTTGACAAGTGCTACGTGCTGCAATGTATTTGGATATAAGCTAAATGTTCATTGCAGTGAGGTTTTCAGCATTTATTAACATATCTTTTTGTATTTTATCAAATTATCTCTGGTGAATTGTAAAAATGAGGTTAATTATTGTGAAGTATGAACCTTTTGGAGATCATACTATATTATATCACACTATAATATTTTCAGGCAGGTGTTTGCAAGAAAATACTAATAAATGAATTTTTTTAAAAACATGCAATCAACAAGAATTTCCAAATTTCCTCAAAAGGTCATTAGTACTACCATGTAGCCCGAGTGGGCCTGTTTTTGCTAACCTTGTATTGGCCTTGATACATAACCCATTACATATATAAGAATGAGGTTTGACCAAGATATCAGTTTGATCCAAGTATTAAGTGTCATCAATACCATATTTGTCATAAAGTCACTGCGATGGTAGCAAGGACATCTAATCTAAGCCAAGATTAAGTAATTTAATGGCATCTGTTGTAAGTAGCAATTTCTAACAATATGTTATTAACATAAATCCAGAACAGCATGCTTAATTCTTAATCAGTTTCTTTACAAATAACATATCTAGCTCTAGCAGTACGACATCCACAGTCACAACGTCCTGTAGAAGCACCACAATCAGTACCAATAATACATCCAAAAATGTGGAATTGCAGAAGACCAGGGGAAGTCTTCACTATCCCTCAAAGTAAAGACCGGGAATGTGAAGCCAGTTAACTCCCCTCTGCACTGTGAATTGAGAGTAAGTTTGGAGCAGACATCGGGTGTGAGGGGGACGGCCTGGGCGATATCACCTTTAACCGGGTGCATCAGGAATTCTAAACAAATCCCCAGCCCTTCTCAGGGCAATCCCAATCTCTAGAAAAGATACTATCCAAGTTGCCGATTGGTGTATAAGTGGAGTATTGTGATACTAAACAGTCACTCCTTTACGTGTGTGTGTGTGTGTGTGTGTGTGTGTGTGTGTGAATAGTATAGTGTACTGTTTTATGCGTTAGCGTATCGTTTGTGGGGTTAGTATATATTGGGGATGGTTTTCCCTCCATTCTGTGTTGACAGCATATTTGTAGTTTTGATAGTATATTGTATTCATTTTCTCCATTCTGTGTGTGAATAGTATTTTTAGTGGTTTTTACTTTGTTCTTCAACTTTGTGTTGACAGTATATGTGTGGCTTGTGATAGTATAGTGGTTATTTTCTCCTTTCTCTGTACGGAGATTAGATATTGGGGGTTTTGATAATATAATGTGGTTGTTGTTATTATTTTTACTACTTCATATGTGTGGAAAGTAGATATTGTTTATATGATGGTATATAATAGTTGTTATCTTTCCTTTTCTGTGGATCGTAGATAAAATGTAAAGTGGGTGCGAGAGATATTTTCAATCACGTCCGTGCTTGACATATATGAACGCAAGCGTCCGTCATAGTTATAAGAATCCAATTTGATTGGTACAGATGTTCCTCTATTAATACTAAATTGGTCTGATTGGAAATACTTCATTACTCTTCGCATTCCGATTGGAAAAACTGCATTACTCCTCGCCGGGCGCCTTTCGGCTTTGCCGTGACCATACATGTATCAAATGCTCAGGTGTCTCTATTCACTACAGCACCAATCAACTAATTAGTGCGACATTCGGACATTAAAAGGTCGTAAAAGCACTTACTTTGCTTAAGTGACTTTAATCCATTTAAACAACAGCATATTCGCGCCATTCGACATTGAATAGTCGAAGAAGATAGCAATCGATTTGTTTAATAATTTGAGACACAGTTGGTTTTGGATGATGGATGTATCCTATGTGGTGGAAAAGCTTGAGAAATTGAATTATCCAGGAAGTCTAGACTTTGTAATCAGTTTAAAATTAGCGAGGGATTTGCTAGAAGGTATGCTAGAGGAGGAAGTGAAGAAATTAAAAAGATTTATTACACCAAAATATGTGAGAGTGGGAAGCTTGAAGGAGGCACTTGACAATGTCAATAAAGTCTAGAAGACATATTTTATTGGACAGAGTGGTAATTTTTTAAGTGGGGAGTAGACCAGCTAAAGAAAGTGGAAGAACTGATGAGAACAGTGTTGGGTGTAGTGGTGAAAAAAATTAAAGATACCTGGACAAAGGAGAGAACGGAATCAAACAACATGAAGGAAAAAGACAACATAAAAATGATGACTTTGAACGACTGAATAACAACTGGATGAAACTAAAGGAACAATTTAGATCCATGGGAAATCCTGACTGGATTCTAGAGACTGAAAGGAAAAAGAAGAAAGGAATCATTGAGAAAGTCAGAATATGGTGGAACAACATGAGAAGAAGAAGAAGAAGAAGAAGAAGAAGAAGAAGAAGAAGAAGAAGAAGAAGAAGAAGAAGAAGCAGACAACGGTCCTGTCAGAGTCACTCATGTACCTAAAATAGATTTGCTTTCTTGCCTAAATTTTGTATTTGAGTCGTTTGTATTATTGTGAATTGTTTGTAACGGTATATTGTATGTTGTATATGTTATATAAGTCTATGTACATGGCCACTCTCTTTCTCTCTTCCCGGTTAAAGTCAACACGGTGCACACCTGTTCCTACAGTTGTTGTAACATTTGTTACCAATCTTCAGTACCGTGACGTCACCACACCTGTTCCATTCCTATTGACCCTATAAAACAACTCCACTTTTCTTTTTCGCGATACAATCCGAATATTCTCGATGATCCATTTCCACTGTCCCTAAACGTTCCCAGGGTGATTTACGAAGTGTTGACCCTAAGCTTTTCTCTGTGTGTGTGTGTGTGTGTGTGTGTGTGTGTGTGTGTGTGTCTGTAATGTATTTTCCCATATAGCCTATGGTATCCCTTATAACTACTACGAAAACGTTAACCAGAGGGAACAAATTAATATTTTGAGGTAATGAGTTAACGAAATATTAATTTGATCGAACGAAATGTTATTTTGAGGGAACGAATTATTATCTTGAGGGAACAAAATATTAATTTGATCGAACAAAATGTTAATTTGATGGAACGAATTATTAACTTAAGGGAACAAAATAATAACTTGAGGGAACGAATTATTAATTTGAATAATAACTCGAAGGAACAAAAAAATAATTTGTGCGAACGAATTGGCAATTTGAGGGAACGAAATATTATTTGGAGGGAACAAAATGCTAACTTGAGAGAATAAATTATTAATTTGAGGGAACGAATAAACACTTGAGGGAACAAAATAATAACTTGTGCGAACGAATTGGTAATCTGAGGGAACGAATTATTATTTGGAGGGAACGAAATGATACTTTTTTTTACCTCGTGTACTCTCTCTGGGGCTCCGTACCATTGTAATGCATTAATCAAGTACACATAATATCAGTTTTGAGAGAAATAAATATTAATTTGAGGGAACGAAATGATAATTTGAGGGAACGAATAATAACTCGAGCAAATGAAATACTAACTTTAGGGAACAAATTATTAATTTGAAAGAACGAATAATAACTTGATGGAACAAAATAATAACTTGTGCGAACGAACTGAAAATTTGAGGGAAATAAATATTAATTTGAGGGAACGAATTATTCATTTGAGGGAATGAAATACGAACTAGAGGGAGCAAATTAATAATTTGAGGAAACGAATAATAACTCGAGGGGACAAAATTATAACTTTTGCGAATAAGTTGAGAATTTGAGGGAATGAATTATTATTTTGAAGGAACAAAATATTAAATTAAGGGAACGAATTATTATCTTGAAAGAACAAACTAATAACTTGAGGGAGCCAACTATTAATTTGAGGGAACGAATTAATGTTTTAAGGGAACGAAAAGTTAACTTGAGGGAACAAATTATTAATTTGAGGGAACGAATAATGAATTGAGCGAACAAAATGATTTGTGCGAACGAATAGACAATTTGAAGGAATGAATTATTTTTTTGAGAGAACGAAATATTAAATTGAAGGAACGAATTATTATCTTGAAGGAACAAAATAATAACTTGAGGGAACGTACTATTAATTTGAAGGAACGAATTAATGTTTTGAGGGAACGAAAATTTAACTTGAGGTAACAAATTATTTATTTAAGGGAACGAATAATAACTTGAGGGAACAAAAAAACATGTGCGAACGAATTGGCAATTTGAGGGAACGAATTATAATTTTGAGGGAATGAAATATTAATTTGAGGGAACGAAATCATATTTTTACTTCGTGTCCTTTTTGGGGCTCCGTAGATGACTTTATTTAATTCATCAATGAACATTAATTACATAAAAAAATAAAATACATTACTTCTACCTAATTAAAACATGAATATATAAAATTATAAAATATATGGTCCTGCTACAAGAATATAATCAATTTATGAATACATAAAACATAAAATATAATTTTGTTATTACTGTGTTATTTCGTCATATATTGGATAACGATTGTAAATTCTTGTCATAAAATAAAACATACCCACCCACCCCTAACAAGAACCAAACGTAAGTATACTATCACGCTTTTTGGACACCATGTTATATATCCATGGTGTATTTATTAGTCAGTCTGTTTACTCACATTCCAACGGCCGTCTTTGCTTGCCACTACTTGACAATTCACTTTTTTTTACGGTCTGACGGACTCGACATCAATTCGCGTTTAATATGCTAAAACTTTGTGCTGTCGCTCAAAACAGACCCGCGTAATTTATATTGAAGACGTGTTGAGATTGTTGCAACCATCGAGCCATGGAGCAAATCCAGTACAAGCTGTTTGTTAAAACTGGAGACAAACCGTATAGTGGTACAGATGCGAACATTTTCATCATTTTGTACGGGAAAAATGGAAAGAAGTCTGACACTGTTCAGTTAGATACGTTTTTCCACAATGATTTCGAGCAAGGTCAGCTTGACGAGTTTACAATTCAATGTGAAAACCTTGACGGGATTGGCAAGATAGAATTCTGGCGTGACGATGCAGGCATTTGCAGTAACTGGTACGTAGAGACAGTGAAGGTGGTCAACCAAAAGACAGATGAGGAGTTTATTTTTCCAATCCTTCGATGGATAAAGGCTCACTATCATTACAAGATTGTACATCGTGATACAAGCCTTCCTCAAGATGACCCTTGTAAGGAGCAAAGAGAAGAAGAACTGCTGGAGAAAAGAAAGGTATATATATTCAAGGACGGATCATACCAGCTTCCTCCTCAGGTACGTCAGCAGATAAGTTTTTTTATTTGTTACGTGCTTTTCCTGCGATCGCCATTGTTTCCCCTCCCCTCCCCAAATCTGAGGAAAATGCGTTCCCTCTCTTTACTGCGTTCTCTCCCTTCTTTATTAACCGCTCCGATGGTCTAGTCGTTAGAGCGTCCGTCTCGGAATTGAGGTCGTGGGTTCGAACCCTGGCCGAGTCATATCAAAGACTTTCAAAAAATGATACTAACCGCAGCCTTGCTTGGCATTCAGCATTAAAATTTTAGTGTTATGACTGGTCCACCTGGTGTCAAGATAATGGGACTGTGTGGGACATCATGCAACATGTCTGCGGCATGATGCCGCAGGTCAAGACCTCACTATAAACTGCCTCACTGCAGACATCGTAGCGATGTGACTGAACTTTTTATTAATGCTACGTTAAAAATCCTAATCAAACAAACCAACAAATCTTCTGTTCAAACTTAAACACCAATTCGTCATACATTAATATTTTCAAATGTTTCTACTAGTAGGCGACGATGAAGTTAATTCATACTCCAATCGATTCCTTGATACATTCTACGTCTAAATTGATATTAGGTCATGTACGAAAGCCTAAATATAGCCAAAGATTAAAATGAAAATATCACCCTTCTTATTCGAAGGGGTGAGGGTAACGGTTGTTTTGCAAATATTGCACGATTCAAGAACATGTCATCTAAAATAGTCTAGGTGCAATTAATTCCTTTATTAATTTAACATCAAAATAAACATCTCGTTGCGCATGACACATCAGACTAAGCCAAGTAATATAATCACATAGCAACCATATTCTATGACGGAATGAATATGACAATATGTGGTCCAATATTGAGCATTCCGACTGCATCGTGTAACAAACATCAATTACAGTCAATCCCTTGATATTTGTCACTTCGTAATTGACGTAAGTTGACAGATGACAGCCTTCATTTTCAAAAGATATAAGAACAAAATACCATCTTTTATATAAGAAAGAGGGGTAGAGGTGAGGATGTTTTCTTAAATAAGTGTTTCTGAGATTACAACATCTGAAAGTTAGATCTGTAATTGATTCCTTGATCATGTGCACATTAATACTGATGTATCGTTCATGACAATCCAGATTCTGAAAAACATTAAACACAACATCAAACAGCTTCGTACCAAATTATTTTAAGTCGCTAGTCACTCGATATTAAGAGATTAGTGTTCGAACTAGTATGCCTGGTGTTATTATGGGTGTGGCATTATGCTTCGTCCCTGCGACATGATGCCCAAATGCTAAATATCACTGTAAACTGCCACACTGCAGACAAAAATCCAAATCACACACACACACACACACACACACACACAAACACACACACCATCTTTAATGAAGGGGTGAGGCTAATAATTTGTACAATATTGTACATTTCTGGCTGTCACCTAAAACTTTCATTCTGCAATTGAATCCTTAATCAAACTGGCATAGCAGCTGCTCAACTAAGCCTCAAAACGTGGGGTTGGAGATAAAATTACCATAAAAAAACCCAGTATAGAGCGAATTATTGATATTGCTTGTTTAACGCTAGGGTGCCTTTATTTGTAGTAATCAAGGTCCCTAGATTCATCAACCGTAAGGATTGTAATATACATCCTCGTTTCTCCTTAGGCCATTGCTTGAAGTAATGTGACATTACTCCCTTATATAGATAAAACCACCACGACCCGGAGTGGCCGAGTGGTCTAAAGCGCTGTCTGTTACGGATCATTGCCATCTCACCTCTGTCTGCGTTGGTTCGAGTCTCGAATTCGGCCAATGTGGGTATGTGAGAAAACTTGCCAGTAGCTTCTCGTGGGTCGGTGGTTCTTTCCGGGGGTTTTCGGGTTCTTCCTCCACCATTATTACTGGCCGCCATGTATAACCTATCTTGTGCTGAAAAATGGCGTTAAACCATAGAAACAAATAAACAAACAAACCACCACCACCAACAACAACAAGTCGTGCTTACGAGGTTGTGTAATATATACTACATAGCGAGCTTACAATCTGATAAATATTGGCGTCTCCGATCACGCACTTCAGTGGATATTGTATAGAAATAGAATCCTGTGTGGATATTTACACACTTTAAGAAAATTATGTCTTTCGATGGTGTCCACCCGTCTCTCTGTTGACATTTCACAATATATTTTAAAAACATTTACTCAAGTTATTCACAATCTACACTTACAAGACGTTTAGGGTAAGTCTTTTCCTAGGGTCTTTCAGTGAGATCCACTATCATCTGAAAAACGTAACATTATATTTTTAAATTACGAATAACGAGCGTGTGCGATTAGGGATAGAGGGGATAGAGTGGGCACAATTCATTCAGCAATGAATAAAGTTGTTCATTTTGTTTCTAAAGCAGTCGCAGTCGTAGTAATGCTTTAGATATAAGACCAAAATACCATCTTTAATATATGAAAGAGGGGTGGAGGGGAGGATATTTTATACAAGTTTTTATTGTGAAGTTTAAGTGGTCAGATGCAAGTGTCACTGTGACAGAAAGAAATGTGTGTCGCACACTAACATTAGTTCTTAATTCCATTTGGGAGAGAAAATTTGTGACTGTATTTGGTATATTATTCATGAGTTTTTCTTATATTTACACGATGTATGAAATAAAGAAACACTCGCCTCCAAAAGAACAAAACAAACTTATATCAGTAAACATTAATAGATGAGAATAATGTTCTATGATTTTACCATTTGTTTCCGAGAAACTGAGCCTTTTTTAGTCTTTAAAATATTGTTTATTTTAATTCAAATACTTTACCATGTTTTAACATAGGAAACTAAAAATTACAATTCAGGTATATGTACTTTTGTTATATTTTACTGATAGTGATTTGTTGATTTGTATGATGATAACGCGCATTTTAAAAACATTTTATTACACTTATGCACACTAACACAGATTTTATATAAACATTAGCTGATGGTATCACCTTGGGTATTAGATTGTACTTCAAAAAAGGAAAACAATATATCGATTTGAAGTCGAAACTCATGGACTGAGAGAAGAAAAAGATTTTTCTATTTCTCCACCGTCTGTAAACATAAACTACTTACACTGAGGGTAAAGGAAGGTTTCATCATCAGTGGTTACTATTCTTTGGGGATTACATGTACTTGGAGAGGGACAAACCTGTTAATTTGTCCAATCACACTGTCAGAAGCAAGTGTCATTGTAACAGAAAGAAGGGACACTAAACTTCATTCCATAGGTGTATCAACTTTGTTGATTTTTTATCCATGCCCTAAAATGACCTTAGTATTTGTGTGAAACATCAGAAGACAAGGTCACTGCGAGAGAAAGAAAATAAATCTTTGTCGCACTCTAACATTAGATATGCGTCACATACCTGGACCAAACGTTGTGAATGGCCTGCACTATGAAAGAAGTATATTGATTCTGAGGTGTAAAGATTAACGGTAAAGGTCGCTGTGATGTAGGAAAAAATGTTTATACAAAAAATGTCCAGTTAAACATGAATGATTCATATACTGTGTTGCTCATGACAAGTCCTCAACAAATCTGTATAAATGTATTAATACATTTCACAATAGAAAGCAAGACACAAATTTTGTATTGTTAAGCTTAACTGTCACTCACATGTATTTAAAACGAATGTTGTAAAGAATGAACTGGAACGTTAGTGTTTTGTGTTTCTTTGTCTATATGATTGAGTTTAATTAAGCATTCATCATTATTACTATCCAAATTAATGCAACAGCATTTAATAAATATAGTTTTGCTTCATATTTTGTTTGTTGCAGGTGAAATCTTTGCCAGAAGATGAAGCCTTCAGTTTTAATTACAAAGTAAGTTATTTTATATTCTAGCGCATGTATAATCATCAGAATTCTGGAGAAGACCTTGATTGATTTTGTCTGTTTCAGCATCAGAACATGGTAATGATAAATGCATTCAGAAAATTGCATGCTACTTTTCTTTTTAGGGAAGTTTGCCAAAGTTCAGTATGATATTTCAAGTCCGCCAGACTGATATCCGGACTCACTTTCGGCGTCTATGTTTCACTCAATAGGTCCAACTCTTAATAAATATCTGCATTTTAATATTAAATATGCAATCGTCTGTCATTAATATTGATAGATTATATATTTTGGCAAACGTGCATGACGTTTGTCTCACCGTCGATGCAAAAGGCAAGAAATACTTTCCACAGTAGTCGTTGTTTTCTACGTGATCATTATTTGATGGCTGGCTGGCTGGACGCCTTTAGCAATGTTGTATTAGCAATTTGCTGTTCTTCAAACTCTATAAATATGAAGAATCTACCTCGGCTTAAAAGTCAAAGGTCCAAGTCACAGGGAGGAGGTTGAAGAATGTACAGTTGTAACTAGCTGATTAAACATCGCATTTCAAATGTGTACTTCATCCACGTGTGCAAGTGATATTTTATACTTTCAGTGGGACATTCTGAAGCTCAAGGCAGAACTTATTATTACCAGCAAAATTATCATGTTGACGAGTGGGAATTGGAAGAGTTTGCTTGATCTTAGAAATGTATACACAAAGGAAATCTTCTATGAGCCCTCGGTAAGCGATTTATACATATGCTAATAGGACTATACCTTACAAGTCAGAATGGGAACGTTAACAACTCTCAATGAAAGCAGTGGAAATGTTTGAATAAGTCGTTATAATTAAACTTTACAAATCATGTTTTTGAGGGGCCCAACCCCATGTTAATATTCAGCTGTCAGTCCTTTGATCATACGGTAATGTTAATCTTTATTTTTTTTTTCTATCAGGTTACAATACGTTTTCATTATCGTTTATCACATCGTAGAACGTGCAGGTAGCATGCATGGACAGATTTGGTTAGGCGGGTTAGTATCTACATGACGTTACTAAACCCGTAACATTATACGTGTCAGGTCTTTCGGTAAGTTGTGATTAGTGTAATAAGTAATACAAAAAATTAAGAGAACACAGCTATATAATAGCAATCGAATATTATATTTTGATGGAAATTATAATACCAAACTACTAAACGAAATAGCAGATCATATAGTTAGGAATATGAGAGCATGCATGGTGATTATTATAGAAAAAAATGTTAGATAGAAGGGGAACAGGGTCCTCAGGAGGAGAATTACTAGCAAGGAAAACATGGGGCTATACCACATGGCGCTGCGCGAAGTGGGAAGGCCCGTGGAAGAGCTAAGAAATACTCAGCTAGAGAAATCAAGCAGAACAACACAGTTTAAACACATTAGATAGCCTACTGAAATAGTTACCTGTTGCATGTGTAGTTTACTAAGCATGCTCTCACATCAGTCACTAGTGACCCAAACTGATGTATACTCTGTATAGTTCACATGATCTATACAGAAAGCCCGTTTTAGAGGGATGATACAAAAATTATTTAGGAACGGAATACAATAAATAAGATAAATAAATACAAGACGAAAAAAAAAAGATCGAGACTGGTGATGTACAAATAAAATAAAAAAATGTATAGATCCCGTTTCGATCAAAGTAGACCTATTGGATAAATAAGGAAGAAGACAAGGCATGGAACGGGATAAATGCAAACACTAAAACAATAAGAATGAGTAACAACTCATACTAAATATTAAAACTGAAGACACCATGCTTGTACCAAATTCAAAAGGAATTAAAATATTTTAAAAAATCTATAAATATTAATCACGAAATAAGTGAAACCGTTTTTAGAGGTCAATAAATATTATACAACTGGGGAATTTGATATAGAAAAAGGCTATCCTAACAAGAAACGCTGTATACACACACACACACACACACACGCACACACACACACACATATATTATATATATATATATATATATATATATATATATATATATATATATATATATATATATAGCAAAATACAAATAGCACGACACAAATAGCATACACAGACTGTAGGAAACCCCAAGCCAGGGTTAAATTTAAATGTAAAGAGAAAGGGGAAACCAGGATGGGATATAAAACCCAACCTGGAAGAAACATTCTCATAGAAAACATCAGGACCTAAACACTCCTCCTATTATGATATAATGCCGATGGGAAAAAATAAGGTTAGGTTAAAAGTAAAGAAATTTTCCTAAAAAAGACAAAACAACACATCAGGGGGAACACACCTACAAATAATACACTTTTTCTTAGTTTTTTCGATAGGAGGAATGGCATCTGTCTGGCCCCCCCCCCCCCAAAAAAAAAAAAAAAAAGACCACGAGAGTAATAAGTAATAAATAACCAGAAAACTATCAACATTTAGTGTGTCATTTATCACCAATCTCAAACACTGCTCCTAAAGCTCAAACAAGTTTCTCTGTAATTGCTGATTTCATGTCGTCTATATTTGTATGACATGCATGATAACTAAATCCTTTGAGTTAAATGAAGCCACACTCTTGTTTTTTTTCTTCTTCTTTCTAAAACCTGACCAGTATAGAGAATTACAGTCCACCAAGCAGTCAAAAGCTTTGATCTATGCTCCAGGTATAACACTGTAAACAGGCTGTAAAGATATTGCTTTGCAACGATGAATAGCATAAGTACCACCAAAAGCCAGGAACGTATTTATTGTACTGTATTATTCCCCAGAAAGGGAATGTTAATATCTCTCTCATTCAAACTAAGGTATTGTAGATGATATCCATCAGCACTATAACATGACAAATTAAAATTTGTAATGAGACGCGAACTTGGAATCTCAGCTATCTGATTATATTATTCCAGATAAATGGACATGTCCATTGATCCATTATAGGTAAACACTGTACCAGTTACTAACAGTATATACTCGCTTATCAGTCGAGTCCAGCAACACACTGTAAATACCCAGCTGTGCTATCACAGTTTTGGGTCTATGCAATTTGTTAGGAGCAACCAGTGTTAAAAGCGTTATGATCCCGATCTGCCGACTCAGTATAGGATAGCTGATTAGGCTATCGGTTTTCGGCAATGGGGCTAAAGGTGGAAGAGATTATACTATATTTAAAAGGCTCGGAGGTTTGTAAGAAGTAATGGAGAGAGCAATTTCCTGCGGCTATAAGCTATGTTTAACTTCACCCTCTATTGCTTCTCTATTGAAAATGAGCCTGATCAAGTGTTAGACGACCGATTTAGGCTGCCCTGGAAACGTCGTTAATGGTGCTCTGATCAATGCCTCCATTTTGTGTTTTCAAATGTTGTTCTTGTCATAAATCCCAGGTATTTTTATCGCATTGTCCTTCCCGAGTTTAATCCATAAGCGGACAAGCTCTAGCGGAGACATTTGGAACGCATTACTTGTAAATGTCACCCACGAAACGATCTAATCTGTTCCTTGATTTCTCGTCTAGTAGCACCTGAGTGCTTCAAATATGTCTGGGATAGGAGGGGGAACTGCACTGACCTCTTTACTTGTTTGCGTTGCATTCCAAATTAGAATATGCTCTGGCACATATGATGGGTCACGTTGTGAGAAAGGCCTTGTGGTATTTGTCGAATAAGTTGATCGGAACTTTCAGTTAACTCTGGAAACACGGTGACGTAATCAATTCTCTCTTTTCCAAGACCGATGGGGCACGCTGGATGAGTTTCTTACTGGTATCTTGGTATCTGTTTTCATTTCCTCACTTGATTCTTCATTTTATGACCATAGTACATATTACGTTCTATACCCCTATTTTACTGTTTTTTTTATGACAAACAGTGCACGGTCAGCAGATTCACACCAGACCGATATCACACCGGACTGATAAAGTTATGCTTACACGTTGTCAGTTGTCTTTTTTCAGATTAAACTGACCTACCCAACTGCATTCGTGCACCGCTGTAAGCAAACCGGTCTTAAATTTCTAAGAGACAATACATTGAAGGAATGTTCTACTGCCTCCACATTCATCTTTTCCAGTGCACAATTTTCAAATATCTTCCGCCTTTACAATGTTTAATGGTATCAGACATATTTTTCTCAGCCTTACCGTTCAAAGATGCATCATGCCCTTGCTCTCTTGTAAATTTATTGTGCGAGATACCAGTCACAACTTGGAACTTTTCAACTTATACAATGATTTTTCTCTATCCGCGCTTGCTACCAAGTTTTGACCGCTTATCGAGTGAGAAACCGAAAATCTTACATGGCTAGGAGTATGGATTCCTCGATATGTCCAATCGTTATGGGTGGGTGATCTGGAACATTACCATATAATCACATCACCCACGCACAAACCGTGCAACGACATTTTAACATGTCTTGAAGATGCTTTTATCGATCATATCAGCATTACAGCCTTTAGAGATTAAGCTTGATATGATTTGTACATGATTATGCCATTTAACAAAACTGAAAAGCTTACTGGACTAAGAAATATTTTAAAATACAACCCCGTGAATTCTAAGTGGTGTATGCATAAATCTTTAATGCATTAAGAAACATAATTTATTAATAATGAAATCGATTATCAAGCCATTGGAGACAAAACAACATCAACGCAGATTAAGGTCGAAGTAATTTCATATGCAAGAAAGTGGAGCTTGTATTTCATTTTGAAACTGTTTTTTGTGTCTGTTTATATTTAATGCCATCGTAGGTTTCGTCATGGACAGCGGTATCTGTAAACAATTAAGACAACTTATGTTTCAAATATGCGCTCGTATTTGCAAATTTCGCACGCTATAATACAGCTTAGCTTTGAAAATACCAAAACATTACTGGGTAAACTCATTTTGATAACATAGAATTTCCCGTACATATTTCTGCGGCAACACTCCGAAAGTTCGACGAACTCTAACTCCGGTATGGTTTTTAATGCATTCGCTTGGGAAAAAAGCGGAATTTATGCGAAACAACCGTTCCTACTTTTACAAAGCAAACTTTCATATTTGCTAACTGAGGTTTGATCTGCTCATTAT
The DNA here is from genome assembly GCA_029339505.1 of Unio delphinus. NCBI lineage: Eukaryota > Metazoa > Mollusca > Bivalvia > Unionida > Unionidae > Unio > Unio delphinus. Next base: position 12,981,889 of record JAQISU010000029.1, on the reverse strand, counting down.
GAGCAACATGGATGGACCATTACGTGAGGAGCAAATATCTTTCCCGTTTGCTTTGCATGAATAGCAAACATAAGATGCTACGTTTCAACGATAACATTGCATTTTATGTATTCACAACGCAGCAGTTTCTATATGACATTGACGACTCTTGCTGGGGAGGGAGGCATGTAAGAATCTACAGCGTACAGGCATGCCAGCATCCTGCAAAAATATTTTTAAATTTAAAGCAGTTCAACGGGTGATCAAAGTTTCGTATGTGATGCATGCGAACCTTAAATGACTAAAATTTCCTTCGCTCCCCCCATCCCCTCCGCATTGCTGATTGTGCTGCACTGTTGCCAGATGTAAGTTTAACTAAGCCGAAAATGTTATATCGCGACCAGGCTCAGTTAAAATGTTTCTTAAATCGTTTGGTTTTTACGCCAAATGGATAAGGCAAAAGCTTGCCTCGCTTGTGGACATAATTATTACCCTTAAAGATATGCGCAAGTGTTTTACTAAGACTACTTGCTGTATATGTGAAGGAGCTTTCAGCTCCTCTGAGGAATCGTACATGATCACTGTGACATCACTGACACGTACACGAGAGCTGCACGGCGTATGAAACTTAGATCTACGACAGCAGCAGAGAGGGTGAATCCTACAACGTTTTCAGGCAAAATTTTGATTGAAATCCTAAAACGAGCCTTCCTACGATCAAAAAAAAATGTCTCAGGGGCAAACCCTACAACGTTTTCAGACAAAAAATTGATTGAAATCTCCCTACGAAATCATTTTAACTAAAAAAATGAAAACGATTTTTTAATTAATTTTGGTCGCAACTTGTTGTCATCCACCCTCTCTGCTGCTTAGTGATTTCATCACTGGGTTAATAAAAATAATAAAATGATTTTAACCGAATATTTGATCAAGTCCGATACGATATCGTGTCCGAGGATCATGTAAATTTATTGTTGCGAATCCGTGCGGAGTCGACTGAGCATGACTAAAGAAATCTCTAAATTGATTGAAGTCCATATCAGAACACCATGTCTGTTAAATATTTCGTAGCGTATGAGTATCAACTCCGTTGAATACAGACAATAAATTGCAGTTATCTCTGATCACTTTTGGAACCTGAGTGTAGCGTTGAGTGACATATATCACGTCAGTGTTTTTGTGACGCCCACGGGAAAATATTCTAGCAGGATTTTTTTGTTTATCCAACATTATATCGTCGTATACGACTAAATTGTTAATATCTCCATCAATATCATCAATACTCGGTGCTTCATCGATATCGGTTATAAAATCAATGGCGTTCTCACCCTTAATTTCTGATGCATTCTCGTTAAAATCCTTTAACACTTCATAACATCGTTGATCATCTACGCTAGGGGCAATTAAATACAACTTATCCCACTTCATCCATCTCATTATTAAATTGAGCAACAATTGCGTTTTACCGGATCCAGATGGCCCGATTATAATCATCCGGATAGAGTTTGGTAGCGCTGCATGATGCTTAATTGGTTCTCTTGTTTTAGTCGCTGAAAAATCAATTATATCCATATTTCTATACATAAATTATGGATCTATATTGTGTGAAGTGTAAAACGCGTACTGGCACAGATGATGTGACGACGATTACAACAAAAAATAGCCGATCAGCGCTTTCTGGTAAATGCGTACAATGTAGTACAAAGAAATTTAGATTTGTTTCTAAACCCAAGGAACCTTTAAAAAAAAACGAGGAGGTGATATCGCAGCCAAATTAGCAAAACTCTCTGGAACCCCATGGGCAAAATACCCCGGAGAAAAGCACCTTCCAGGATATAGCTACTGTGGACCAGGAACCAGACTTGATATCAGACTCAATAATCAAAATCAACCCAACCCCGGTGAAGAACCAATAAACGCCATTGATAAGGCCTGTCACCTTCATGATGTTGCTTATAAAAGCAGCAATCTGCAAAACAGGCATCTCGCGGATGTGAAATTAATTCATGCGTTAAATGCTATTCCTGATAAATCCTTCAAAGAAAAATTGTCTTCATTTTTGATAAAATCGGCTATGAAAAGTAAATTGATGTTAGGTGCTGGTAATTAATAATATGGAATCAATTTATTATTCTCCGAGGGGATACTGGAGGGGTAACGCTGCAATCAATAAACTCGCTAGAGCTGCAAAAGTGAAAAAAACCACTGCGGCTAATTGGTTATCCAAACAGGCACTATGGCAAATTTATCTACCACCGCCTAAACAAATTCAATTCTCGCATTTTGATGTGACCGCTCCTAATGAAGTTCATCAGGCTGATATATTATTTCTGCCACATGATCGTGGTTACAAATATGCGTTAACCGTAGTTGATATTGCAAGTCGATACAAAGAAGCAGAACCGTTAAAAACAAAATCAGCCACTGAAGTCGCTTCTGCATTTGAAAGGATTTATCGACGAGGTCCTCTGCGTTGGCCAAATCTATTGCAGGTTGATCCTGGCAAGGAATTTCAGGGTGCAGTGTTATCTACAATGAAACATCATAATGTCACCATACGACGAGGGCATACTGCGCTACATCGCGATCAGGCCATTGTAGAACGATTTAATTGGACGATTGCTGAGCGGTCATTTGGATATCAATACGCAAAAGAATTCATTCAAGAAAAGCGATCCAGTGAATGGGTTAAAAGATTACCATCTGTGATTACTGCACTGAATAACGAGATTACTAGAACAATCAACATGAAACCTATCAACGCGATTAAAAAGAAGTCAATACCCGTACAACCACAAAAAGATTTCCCTAGAAACGCTAGCGTTTCCCAACCAATTCTTGGTAGTAATGTCATTGTGAGGTACTTATACGAACCAGGAGAGCTTGAAGGGGGTAGAAAAAGGGCTACTGATCCTATTTGGAGCGTCACTACGCATAAGATATCTAGTATAACACGATCAACTGGTAGACCTCCAGTCTATAAACTGGATTCAACTGCCCCTCAGCGGGGTTTTACTCGACAACAACTACAAGTGATTCCCGAGGATACTCAATTGCCACCGCATGGTCTTAACTAGCACCGTTGCGTCTATTGCACTCAAGACAAGTCAACATCACATTATTTCTGACATGACCGAGATTGTTATTTTTTCTGTCTACGGTGAATTGGCGAGGATCCTTATCCGAATACTGCCAACGCATTATACAATTGCAACTCGCGCAGTGATTATTCTGTTGTTTCTTCAAAGTGATTATTAATTTAGCATCAATATCAAATTCTCGTTGTTTTTTTTTGTCCTGTTGTTTGTAACCGGAGAGTTTTTTATCAATAATTTTAACATCAATATCATCCATTGTTGTGTCATTATCATCGAAAACAACTCTTCGAAGTTGATTTATTTTTCGTACTCTGGATACTGCGAGATAGACTAAATTCGACCATTCGATGTGATTATCCACCATCCAAACCATTGTATCCGATATAGTCAATCCCTGTGAAGAGTGTATTGTTGCTGCGTATCCTAGCGTCCACGGGGATTTATTAGCACGCAATGCATCTTCAACGACATTGATATCAACCAGCACAATATCATTTAATACCAGAATTTGTTTTTCACTCTGTCCTGGAATATCAACTTCAATATTCTGTTTTCGTGTATCCGATGGCCTATAACAAAGGGGTACTGGAAGCGTTGCAAATTTTTCTTTATGCAATTCAAATAACTTCATCTGAAGTGTATCCCTGACTATTTTTCTACTTGCAATGATCAAATCGTTTGGTCTCCACGCTTCCCAGAAATCATTCATTGGGGTTTCTGAAATCACTTCACGCGCTATTTCGCATTGGATTCTATCCGGTTGTAATCTAATTAGCGCTTTGAACTCGCGTAATCGTTCATCAAGTGATCTATAATCAGTGGTGATTTCTTCATAGTAGTCTACAAAACCCTTTAGCCATTCATGTGGAGATGCACCGACAAATGGTGGTGGTTGGCCTTGATCCCCGCACATGACGACTTTTGTGTTTTTGGTTAACAACCACTCAAGAAATGTTTTTAATACATCTAATGACACTGTGCATATTTCATCCCAGATTATGATTTCAGGAATGAATTTATCACCCATTCGATCAGGAGTCCATTTGTCACCTTTCCATCGAAAAAAACTGTGATAAGTGCAAGCATTTACCCCTCGTTGTATCATCTCTCTGGCGAGTCTGTGAGTCGGTGTTAGCACAATCATGTTAGAAACGCTAGCGTTTCCACGACGAAATAATTCAATTGCACGAGTTGTCTTTCCTGACCCACCACAACCGTTTAAATAAACTGTCTTGTATCTACATACTGGATCAAATACCGGTGGTGCATTAGAAAGTTCTGATTGAATTTCAATACGGTTACAACAAATATATTTATCATCCATGGCAACGTCTGCGGATTCACAATACTCATGTAGCATCTCCTTTTTAAATCGCCAACGCCCCCAATTTTCTTCGGGATCTGTGAATGCCGCTACAGTTGATTTGTACTTATTATGTATATACATCGAATCAGTGGCCACTCTAACCGCGGTATTAGGAAATCTATTTATCATCGAAAATAGATTAATAGAAGCATAGGCTAGCATTGAACTTCTCAAATGTGTGTACTGGGAATTATATCCATCACAGTAGGTAACAACCGTACCTAATTTCTCACCATTGGATAGAAAAGCATCCTTACGGGATACAAGTTTTCCCTGTTTCATTAAATCCGCTACAATAAAATCGTATTCAGCGACATCTATGATCAACCGCGAAGAATATTTTGCGTTATCGTATCGTCCACCCTGGGTAAATTTACCGATTATTCTTCTTCCGAGATCTTTTGCTTGTTCTTTTTTAATTTCAAATAACTTCTTAGACCAATTTATGATTTCTTCTTCACTGAAATCTGGAAACTGTTTTCGTAGTTCGTTGATTATTCTATCTAGATTGGGTTGTGGTAGCCAAACTTCTTTCTGAGCTCGATAACATATAATAGCCTCGGAAACAATCAACGATATTAGCATACCACAATCAATCATATATCTCAATAGCACTATTGGCATCCAGTGTTTTTCAGATAGGTGTCTACCGAGCCAAACATAACTACACGGATGTAACCCTGTAGCTAATTCAAATGATATCACACGAGCGAATCCGGTTAAATCAAAATCAGGCAATGGTCCATTAATCGCAACACGAGTCATTTCATGCGTGGGGTGTCCAAATCGTTTGAAGTACTCAGCGCATTCCCCATACCCGAGAAAACTTCCGGGATAACACGCGGCTATATCAATTGAAATCATACCATCACGTGAGTATTTCGTATTCCACAGTCCTCCATGACCAAATTTGACGCAACTCAATTTAACATCCTCGAGAAAATCACTTCGTGTTGGACGCCATGAGTTTTTTTCTCTTGCGAAGTGAGCTACCACTGATGGAATAGTAAAACTATCCGTGAGTAGTTTTTCATGGGAATTCTCCGGTGAAAAATCACTAGCGATTTTTCTCATTCTGTTATCTAATTCTTCAACGCGATATAATTCACCATTTAGTTTTACAAATTGATCGAATCCTATTTCGGGATCTTCATCACTTCTAAGTAACCACACTGACACAGGATCATCCTTACACAACGCATGAATAGCATCGAATAATTTCTCTTCATAGAAAACATACCCGACGAACTCCTTAGGGATATATTTCACGGTTCGTTCTCGTGGAAATATTGTTACCGCAGGTGTCCACGCGTGTTTGTTATGATCAATAATCTGTATTGGCGCTCCATTTTTGTTATATTTCGGTTCGTATAAAACCTCTCCGGTTATCGTCATAACGGTTATTGGGAATCGTAATGATGTTTCTAATTTAGCTATATCAGAAATCTTTGCACCATGCTGTTTCACTGTCAGTTCCCACTCGGATATGTTCCTACGTCGCAGATCAGTTAGTTTATTTCCTCGGGATGCATTTGTGAAGTGTTCTATTATTCGTTCTGCTACACAATTAAGCCCTGACGAATATTTCATAGGAGCTAGTTTTGCGATATCGGGTTTATCATTTAACGGATATATCCCATAAACCATTGCTGTTACGGGATAAGATCTTTCGTAGTATGGTTTATCAATGCCGGTTAGAATCCCTGGTTTGGAATCTCTACTCACAATGACAGCTTTTTTATTCTTGAGGATTGGTTCAAATTTATCCTTAATAATCCATTTGCCATCGACTTCGATAATGAATTTGATTCGGAAAAAATGCCGTTTTTCCCCAACACGTGAAATTATCACTGCTGCTTTTTCATCAGTCATGGTAGCATCAACAACACCATCAATTCGAAATGTTGACCAACAATAAGATGCTCCATCACGCTTGAATTCATTAAAACAGTCTCTGATTTTACTAATCATGGCTTTATCAAGAATTGTATTCTTTGGTGTATTAGAAACTATATCGAGATTGAATTGGGCATCTTTCCAGGGGTAATCTCTCTTGGACGTTTTTTTTGGTTTATCGAGATTAAATCTAGGATTGATTTTCAATAATCTCTTAAACTCTTTCATGTTTCCGTCTATTGGACGTTTTTTGGGTTTATCGAGATTAAATCTAGGATTGATTTTGTTACGTCTTTTTGGTTTATCGAGATTAAATTTAGGATTGATTTTCAATAATCTCTTAAACTCTTTCATGTTTCCGTCTCTTGGACGTTTGTTACATCTTTTTGGTTTATCGAGATTAAATTTAGGATTGATTTTTAATAATCTCTTAAACTCTTTCATGTTTCCGTCTCTTGGACGTTTGTTACGTCTTTTTGGTTTATCGAGATTAAATTTAGGATTGATTTTTAATAATCTCTTAAACTCTTTCATGTTTCCGTCTCTTGGACGTTTTTTGGGTTTATCGAGATTAAATCTAGGACTAATTTTTAATAATCTCTTAAACTCCTTATCAGCATTGAATTCAGCATTTTTCGAAGTCAATCTCTTGAACTCCTTCATGCTATACTAAAAACAAGTGTCTAAATGAAAGATTTATGTATAATGAATCACTGCAATGGATCAGTCAATGAATTAGACAAATAGTATAGTATACTAATGAACCAGGAATTCAGACCACACCCAGTGAGTACAAATTATGAAGCATCCAGTGATGGTGTTGTAAGACACTGTAGACTGAAGAACCCAGTTGGGTGGGATAATGGTATGGGGTATTTGTTCTTTACTGTTGGAAAGAAGAAATATTACAATCATCGTTTCGTATTTGAATGTTTCAATGGATTGATCAAAAATGGTTTTGTTATCGATCACAAGGATTCTAATCCAAGGAACAATTCTTTATCAAATCTGCAAGCAATCACACAGAGTGAGAATTCCAAACGAGGAAGGACTGGCATTTGTTCAAAAAAAGTGAAACCAGTAAAATCTTTGAATACAACAACTAACGAAGAAAAAATATTTAAATCAATATATGAAGCCGGCAAGTATTTCAATATTTGTAGAGCCTCAGTACGATTCGTTGCAGAGGGGGTTTGTCGATCGGCTATTTCAAAAAGGACGGGACAAAAAATTCAATTTAGTTATGTCTAATGCGTCATATTTTTCATTTAGAAATATATAATTGTTATAGAATAATGAATTCTGAAAACATGAATAGCATTTTATCCGAGATTTCAAAATTGAAAAGTTGGGATATTGAACTATCAGATGGGTTAAATCCTGATCAAATCATGTCTGATTTTCAGGACATAGAATACGGAGTTAACAACAATAAATACATGCTACCAAAGAAGTATGCGCTCATCAAAGGAATTCAGAATTCTATTAAGGACTCTCTCGCATTTTCCAGTGACGTAAGTGTGTTCGCTCCGTTGTATACCATCGTAGAACGAATACGAAAAGAATTGGGGTACGAATACGAATTGAAAAAGGAGGTTAATTCTAAAGTTAGAAACCTACGGGCGTTAATTCAAGAAAATGATCAATTTTGATTGACCAACCATTTATCATTATTTGATTGACCAACCATTTATCATTATTTGATTGTGACCGTCCCTCATAGAGATTTTAATTTTTTTTAGCATTTTTTGATCAAAACTGTTGAAATCAGTGAATAAAAAATTGATGGCTGGTTCGGATTGATCAAAAATAGAATGGGGAAAGTCACAGTATTATTATTATTTATAGCAATTATGTGACTTTCCCCATCATTGAACGAAGCTGTCTCACAGTGAAATAACACTTCCATGACCATCCGATGGTGTTAGGTCGGATTGAAAAATTGTTTTGCAATTGAAAAATTGTTTCTGATTTCAAATAATGGTCAATGAAGCATTAACAACCCGATTGGCTCGTGAACGACTGGATGCAATCAGGAGATTTGTACCAATTCGTGACTCTGTACGGAATAAACTACAACAACGACAGAGTCTTCAGACTGATTTTGCTATGCGATCCGAAGAATTGTTTAAGCCAGTAACCACAGCAACGAAAGGGATAGAGCGTGCTATACTGGGAGATGTTCCCGAGACGGGAAAATCTGTTATTGGTGAACTCGAAAAAATAGCAGCGAAAACTGAACAAACAGAACAAATAGAATCAAAAAGAACAGTTGATGATTTACGCGTGAGATTTACCGAGACCGGGTTAGCAGCAATTGATGAGACTAAACTAGCAGATATTCCTGCGCTTGTTGTTACGACTTATGAAAACAGAAAAAAAATGTTGAAACCAGAACATCATAAATATGTTAGAAATATAACTCACTGGGCTGATATATTCTATAAGATCAAAACTGAAAAAAGTCAAATTAAGACAGATAGTCCATCATACAATGGATATATCAATGCGGTGGGTAACGTGTATAAACGATTTGAAGAACAAAAACAAAAACAAAAACCACCAAAATTGCAAAGGCGGCGACAGCAACCTGCAAAGAAACTACTCTACTCTCCTAAAAAAAAACAACTACCACCTGATGATGATGATCCTCTTGATTATTTACAAGAAGCCGATTTAGAAGAACCGGATGAAGCAACTGGTTATAGCGGAAGTGGATTGCAAAACGCTAGCGTTGGAAACTCTTCGAGGGAAAATCCTTGGATTTCATGTCCTGGTAGTGTTATCAATGATATATCACGATTAGAAGTTCTTGTAGGAGGTTTCCGAGCTGGAAATAACTCACCGGAAATAATTAATGAAGCAGCTGATATCTGTAGACGGTTATTTGCCGGCGGTATCATGGATATCAGCACATATCGAGATTTCATTGACGAGATAGTAGAGGATTATCACAGTGATTAATCACCGGGATTGAATAAAAACGCTAGCGTTTCCAATTGAAAAATGGTTTCTGATTTCAAATAATGATCATACACTACAATCATGATAAACCAACCCCCGTCTACGTAGTTAATTCACGGTTTCCAGTTTATAGAGCATACTACGGAGATGGTTTAGGCAATACCATTGCAGGGTTATTTGCGAGAATGGCTCCAAAAGTGATGCCGTTAGCTAAACAACTAGGAATGAAAGCAATTGGAGTTATTCGTGATAAGGGTATTGGTGCTGTTGGAGATCTTGCTGGAAAAGCGTTTTCAACTGCGAAGAATAAATTAACATCATTAGTGAGACGAGAAAAATCCAAAGGATTTTCAAAGAAACCGTTACCATCTACAGCGGAAATGCCTGCAAGTGTTAGTAGAATTATAAATAACGCAGTAGACGAAAAATTAGCGTCGATGGCTTTAACTCCCGACCAAAGCAATATTGCAAATATGATAGCAGGAAGCGGCTTTAAAAAACTACGTCGATGAAAATCGTTTATGATTTCACGATTTAGACTCTGATAAATAGAATAAAATGTTCAAAAAATCACATGATCCGGCGTTTGATATAGACGCCCCAGTTGGCAAGGATGATTCTGTACGCGATTATCAATATTATGGCCTATCATGCCATAGACTCAAATAGTCGAGCAAGAATTGAACTTCAAGTCCATGATACCAGTAAATACTTTTTGCCCTGTGAAGCGTTTATCGAAATCGAAGGAGAACTTGTAACAGCTGATGATACTCCTGCTCTCGATTTAACAAGACAGTCCGTCGTTGATATACACTTTAGAGCTAATGTGACTCGTGGTGCTATTGCTAATTATAGAGCGGTTGCTGTCATTCTCAGTGATAAATCAATGCTACTTGAAGGTGTTGGTGGAAGAATGAGAGTGGTAGATGCCCCAGTAGAAAACATGTAATTGAAATTGTAAACGATTTAGAATCAGTCAATTATGTATAATGTCATATAGTGTTATTAGTGTTGCGTTAACTCCCGGTCAATTAAAAAAATTGCAATCGGAATCGGCTAAAAAATGTGGAACCACAATCACGTTGAAACCCAACCAAATGACTGGTGGTGCAAATAAACTATCGCTGACAACTCGTCAGGTGAAACATTTCAATGATGCACTTGCAGCCAAAAAAGGTGTTCAGATTACTCTTTCTGCGGCTGCTATCAAAAATATGATTAAAACAGGCGGTATATTTCCGTTGTTAGCTGCGATTCCAGCATTGATTGCAGCAGCAGCCCCAGCGGTGGCTAAAGCGGCAGCGTTAGGAGCCGTTGGTACTGCAGCAGGAATGGCACTAAAGAAGGCAACTGGGAAAGGATATAAAAAAAAGGGAAAGGGTCTAAGACTACCAGGAACCCCGTATTCGTGGTACAGCGGAAAGGGTCTAAGACTACCAGGAACCCCGTATTCGTGGTACAGCGGAAAGGGTCTAAGACTACCAGGAACGATTTATTAATTCAGGAATCGAACATTCCCATGTCCAATTTTGATTTAATGGATGCGGCTAAAAAACTAGTGATTAAAAATTTCAGAGGTGTTTTTATGAAAGATCAATTACCACATCAACCAAACAAAACTGAAACAGGTATTATTAATCTCGATAACAGCACCGGACCTGGAACTCACTGGGTTGCATACGCTATTGATCCACGTGGGATTGTTTATTTCGATTCATATGGATTAGCCCCACCAAAAGAGTTTATGCGGTATATAAAAACCCTTCCAATGAAGACTTGGTATTCTACGCTACCAACACAAACGATGATTGACCCACCAATATGTGGCAGCGAAGTATTAAATGTCCTTGACGCTATTTCTAACTCCTTGAGTAACCCAAGCGGAAAACCACCACATGTTGTCGTGAATGAATACACTAGCAATCGCTTTTTAGAGAGAGAAAGAGTTTTACAATAACATGATTGATATTTGGGGGAGATCTTTGAAACCCAAACCCGATGGCACTGCACCACCTGATTCTGTCAAGGATGTAAAAAAACTAATCAAAGATGAAATAGCTGAGACGTTGAACTTAACAAATGTTGATCCTAATGAAATAGTTGTATTTCAAGACAAACAGGGTAAATTGAAAACCAGTAATATTTCTCTGGATGATATTTTGGTTAAACAACAAAACGCAATCGAGGATACTATCGCGTTATTTTCCGATCAGGGTAAACTCAAACCGGGTGTACTCGTTTCGACGATTACAGATCGATTAAAAACTCTCAACGATGAGTTAAAAAATTTTGTGGCTGTACTGGCAACGCTTGAATCTAAAATTGAAGATAACGGAAAACAGTTTTCAGTTTTTCGTAAAAATATCATTGATAAATTTATTGGAACCCAGTTGGATAAAATTGAAATAAAACTCCCTGATATTAAAAAATCCATCGATGAGACGAAAACTTTCATCGAAGCCGTCAAAGGTGATTTTTCGAGGATGATAACAATTATTGAAAAAACAAAAATTCCTCATGAGAAAACCAATAACGTAGTATATACAATCCAACACGGATCATTTGAGTGGACACCTGCAAACAACAAATTAGATATCACTGCTACTATCAAGGGTATTTATCGATTAACGCTGGTAGCACCAATTCAATTTAATATATCATCGTCGAGTTCATCCGGGGTCAATAATGTGATATCAACGATCATCGACAAGGATAAAACTGAAAAGTTCACTATAACAGCTACTGATAAAGATTTGGCTAGAACTTCGGTATCATGGTATGTAGAATTCGTAGCGGATTTAAGTAAATAACTAAATTGAAAGGATTTCACAATTGAAAACGCTAGTGTTTTTAAAATAAAAATGATTTCATCAACTCAATGTCGCTATGATCAGGTCAGAGAATTTCAGAATAGACTCAAAACCCTCACTGAGGAGTATCAAATAAAAATAAAAAAATACCGACGAAGAATCACCGCAATTGATGTTATTATATACTCGGTGTCAAGCGTTCTCACTGGTGCCGGAATAATACTAGCATCTGTTACAATGATTGCCCCGGTCGTAGTTCCAATTTGCATTTCTGCGGTGGCTACAATCGGGGGTATATCAACCGGGATAGCAAAAAAGATATCATCATGCAGCCAGAGTAAACTGCAGAATTACTTACTTCAATTTCATATTGCATCAACCGCATATTCGCAGTTATCCCTGATGATATCATCGTCACTCGATAATACGATTATATCAGATAGTGAATTCTCAGCGATGGCCAGTATTTTTGATTCCGCGATATCGAAATTAGAGCGACAACATGAGTATAATAACAATGACAACACCGATGGAATCAGAAAACACGAACCCAAAAAACAAAATGATCTCAATAATATCAACATTACCAGATTGTGAGTTCTCAGTGATGGTCAGTATTTATGATTCCTCGATACCAAAATTAGAAATACAACATGAGTATAATAACAATGACGACACCGCAGGAATTACTTCAACAAATAGTGGAGAACACGAACCCAGTACAAACAAGCATGATATCAATAACATCAACGAATCCAGAATTCAGTGTGAATTTCCCCTCTCCGGTCCCAGTGAAGGAGATAGCGCTAGCAAAACTACGAGTATACCACAGTTGGCCTAATATCAGATCAAAATCATTTGGTGGTCAACAACCGAATAATTCACTGGTGTTTGCAAATAAGAATAAACCCGACGGAACACCAGACTGGAACGTCGTTTCGATACCAACAGGGTCATACCAAATCGAACAAATCAATGATGAATTCGCGCGTAGAATAAAATCGATTACTGGAGTAGAGTCAAAAATCGCTATAACAGTTCATGAACCGACGCTATCATCCGCAATGGAGATAAGCACAGAAGGATACGTAGTAGATATCTATCAAAGCTCAATAAGAACCGTACTAGGATGGCCTAAAATCCCACCCGGGGGAAAAACCGTTGATTTACCAGAACCAAAAAAAAACTGATTATGTCACAGACAGGACAAAACCTGATAATCCAATAAAGAGTTATAAAGATCATAGATTTACTATAGAGTTTTTTAGTTTAGTATATCGACCAATTGGAGAAGAGGAGGAAATAAGGGAGCATCATCATTTTTTTGTTAACGAACCTAAAATCATTGACAATTTCACAGCAATGAATAAAGATTTTTCATTGTTGTTAATATCCCTTAGATCCGGCTCTCTCACCCGAGATGAATTTATCAGCGTTGTAGAAACATGTAACAAAATCATCAATGACATGGAAACATTTAACCTAAAAATTATTCAGGATATATTAGATCACAATAACCCCCAAACGAGAACAACATTTGCAGCGAAGTATAATATACGCGTTGAAGATATCCCCACATTCAAACTACCAGGATATAACGTACCAGAACTAAAAAAACTTCTCAATGATGCCATCGATGTTGGTTTCAAAATAATTCATGACGCATGGAAAAAAACAACATCACCGGAAATAAAAATCCTCAAACACAATAATGACCCAGACGGTGGCGGCAGGCATATCGCTCCGTTCAACGTGAATATATCCTCAGTGATTGCGCTCAATTTAGTGTGTGATGTTATCGAAGGAAGCTATCAAATTAATCTCGAACGATCAAATCAAGCTCAGCAAGGATATATTCTTTATTCATTTGCACCAACAGCTCCTCCAGGATTCCTAATTATTGAAAACCCAATTAATCCTGTCTATATGCGATGCCATAATAATTCATTAACCAGAATTAATTTCAAACTCACCGACCAGTCAAATAATCTGATTGATTTACAAGAAGAGGTGTTAGCGATTAGTCTGTTTGTGAAATCATAAATGATTTTCGTCCTAAAGACTTGATCAAATATTTGGTTAAAATCATTTTATTATTTTTATTAACCCAGAACTGAAAACTTTAGCAGCAGAGAGGGTGGATGACAACAAGTTGCGACCAAAATTGATTAAAAAATCGTTTTCATTTTTTTAGTTAAAATGATTTCGTAGGGAGATTTCAATCAATTTTTTGTCTGAAAACGTTGTAGGGTTTGCCCCTGAGACATTTTTTTTTGATCGTAGGAAGGCTCGTTTTAGGATTTCAATCAAAATTTTGCCTGAAAACGTTGTAGGATGCACCCTCTCTGCTGCTACGACATTACCCAGATTAAAACAAGAATTTCAGTTGTGCTTAATAACATGCGATGGGTACAGTGACCACCTGGTCTTGCAACCTGTCGCAACGGCATCAAATACACCAAAAAGTGTCATTCATATTTAGCATGGAAAAATAAAAGTCGTTTCGGTTTGGCCAGCTTCAGCTGATTGGTTCGCTGCAGTTTATAAATTTCAGCTTCGACAAAGTCGTCAACAACGTTCCGTCATGAGGTAACAATTGCTTTTCAAGTGGACATCGATATGTTAAAGCCTTCTCGCAATACTGCCGTTCACGTAGATAAATTCGATCTCGTTCACTACTTCCCGTCGCTGAGAGCAGCATGGAATGAGCTGCTTTCGAGTGGGAACTTTCAACGGACATCTTTCAACATCTGCTTGATGAGGTTTGTTGAGGTGATTTCAATGCCGTGATCGACCTGAAAACCGATTATCCGTTGGCCTCAGAATCGCTGTTGATGTCACATACATGGCTGTCACTATAGAAGTGCGCCGTAGTGGATGCTACTTCAAGCTTACACATTGGTAAAGTTCACCAAATGTACCAAACTGGTTCATAATCTATGCCAGAAACTGAGTTACTTTGTCCAAGCTCGCAGTTGTATCAGCTAATCGGTAAAAATATTAGGAAGTCAAAAGGAGCCCATTCTTGACTGTGCAAAAGTATATCCGTCACAATATATTGTTTGAATGTCTACGTTAGCAGCGCAAGTTCGCATATTCGGAAAACTGTGCTCGGTCATGGAAACATGGCATTGACGTGTATGAGTGGACGAAGACGAGTTTGTCCTTGCTGCTGAACACCAAGAATTTAATTTAATTTTAAATTTCCTAACGGAGTCATCATTTTTGTGTACGGGAATCACGCGATTGAAGCCCAATATGGCTTGTTATAGTAGACTTGGCCACGAGAACGACTTGCAGCTCTTCCCGCACGAATGCTGTTTGACGAGATTCCGGATGTTGTTGAACCGCAGATTGGTCTGGCGCTAGATCATGGTGTGTTGTGTTGGTTGTCCTGAAATATTCATCTGATGCGAAATCGCGAATAGATTGACGGAGCCTACTTGATCAGTAAGCACGCCGTTGTATCTTTGTATGCAGATGCCAAATCAAGCTGTATTCAAGTGAGTTAAGCGTAATTGTTGCGGAGGCATCGATCTTGATGACCTGCTACGGTTTCACGCTGCATTGCATCAGAGAATTGCAACCCTATTATGCGTGGAATTTCATTGTTCAACGTGGCTATGACTGGGCGAATGTTGCGTGGTTTAAACTGTTTTGTAATGACTCTAAAAGTTGTGTTATAAATAATGGGCATATGTCATCATTTTTTAGACTAGAAAGAGGATGTCGTCAAGGAGATCCCCTTGCTCCTTATTTGTTTATCATTGGGGTTGAGATTTTAGCTATAAAGTTAAAGCAAAATGTAGATGTACGGGGATTGATCCTTGACGGCACTGAATATAAATTGGGTCAGTATGCTGATGACGCTTTTATTCTTCTTGATGGATCTCATTTTTCTCTTAAAACAACTATGAATATCTTGCAGAGTTTTTATCTATTATCTGGACTTAAATGTAATATAACAAAAACAAAAGCTATCTAGATTGGAAACAGGAAATTTTCCAATGAAAGAATATGTCCAGAAATGGGCCTAACTTGGTCCTATTCTAATTTTACACTACTTGGTATAGAATTTTCTCTAGATTTACAACAAATGGTGGAAATTAATTATATGAAGAAACTGACAAAAGCTAAACGAACACTGGCAAGCTGGAATCAAAGACATATGTCGTTAGTTGGTAAGGTAATTGTGGTTAAAACTCTTGTTCTGCCGATATTCATACATCTTTTTGAAGCACTTCCAAATCCATCAACAAAAGTTGAAGCAGAACTAAATCGCGCACTATTTAAATTTGTATGGAGTGGAAATGTAGAGAGAATAAAACGCGATATACTAGTATCTCCAGAAAACGAGGGAGGACTAAATATGTTTTCATTCATTAGATATATTAAGATAAGGTGGGTAAAACGATTGCTGGAAGGGGGGAATTGGAGTGTGGCAAACCTTAGTCAATTCAACTGTATTCAGAAATTAAAAGAATATTTGGATTTTGGGGAGAAGGAAATTAGAAGAACTTAGTAAGCTCATTAAAAATAGTTTTTGGAGAGATGTAATTTTGGCAATAGCCAATTGGAAAGAGGAACCGCAGGGTCCAAATGAGTATCTATCTATGAATATTTTAATTTTTTTAAAAATTGTTCCATCAATACGATTCATGGAGAGAGGCGGGTTTTGAAAATCTGAAGGATCTAATAGATGATAATGGCAATTTAATATCTTTTGAAATAATAAAACAAAAAACTAGAAGTGATAATTTCCTAAAATACTTCTCCTTAATATCCAAAATTCCAAAAGCATGGAAAGATGCCATAAAAAAACATTTAGTACAAAAAAAGTTTGAAAAGCAGGGGGATAAAATAATGAACTTACGAAAGCAAAATTCACTGAAGTTTGTGTACAAAGATCTTTTAAAAAAATATAAAAGGCAACACACTGCTAAACATGAAACTTGGATACAAGTATTTAATAAAAGTATAAGTAGTGAAGAATGGTCTAAAATATGTATCAGAGCGAAAACATGTACAAAGGATACCAAATTGATCGCTTTTAACTTTAAATTAATCCATAGAATAATAGCTACTAATGATTTTCTTAAAAGAATTAATATATTAGAAGACAACAAATGTACTTTTTGTAAGAGTGAAAATGAAAGCATTGAACATCTCTTCTATGATTGTAATATTACTTCACAGTTTTGGTACCGATTTATTGAATATTTTGCAATTTTTTACCCAAATATTGCACATTTATCCAAGAAAGAAATATTTCTAGGAAGTGAAAAACTGGACTGTATGTGTAATTTCTTACTTATTTTGGCAAAGTATTATATTTATACTTGCCGATTCAATATGAAAAATCCTTCTATGTATGCTTTTAAGCAAATAGTTTCAATGCATAAGAACATAGAACAATACACTGCTATAGTAAATATAAAAGAAGACCAATTTCTTCAAAAGTGGATAATAAACTTATAAAAAAATTAAAAAAATAAAATAAAAATAAAAAGCGTAATTGTTGCGGAGGCATCGATCTTGATGACCTGCTACGGTTTCACGCTGCATTGCATCAGAGAATTGCAACCCTATTATGCGTGGAATTTCATTGTTCAACGTGGCTATGACTGGGCGAATGGGCGCCACCGACTCGTGAGGTCTTTCATGAAACAAAAAATTATTGCATGTACTGGAACCTGAATAAATGATCAGCAAATATGCGGTTGAATCATTTGATGATGACGCCATTATGCACACTGAAGTGTCCAAAATGAATCGACGTTGTTTGTTGCCAAAATGATAGGAATGGTTTCAAGAATTTGACTCGATTCACCTGCAGCAGCCAGTCACGTGAATAAATACGTTCGAGCATGTCTGTGACACATGTTTAATCTTTGAACGTCGGCGGCTCTGTTTGTCAGGAAACCTATGCGACGGATAACACATTTTTATGTATTCCCATGCAATCGATCATGTGGGAGAAACAACATATCTGTCTGGTGAATTCGTTTAGCGTTCTCATATCAACAAATCTATGGGAAATGTATATAGAGGCAAGTAATTAAATCTGCCACGTTTGTTTGGCTTTCCCCACTCTGGCAACACTGATACTAACGTTTGCCACACTCGCTAACTTACCAACGAATGCTTCATCCTTCCAACAACCTGGCAGTTTGTAACATATTGCGATCAGGTTTAGGTCAGATTTCATGTTTGTTTATCGGTGCTTTGCCTAAAATGAGTGGATTTTGTCCAACCAGTGCATTCTTAGCCTACGTGACTCATTTAATGATCCATTCTTTATACTATGGCCGATTCCAAGATCGCGTTGAAATCATGAATGAAACCATATTAGCGCCTCGACGTACAGGGGATTAATTCATTTACTGTTGTGTGTGTTATACCATGCTTATAACATGCAGCATCTTTATGCGGTTAACTGATTCTTGGAAGTACGTATACATCTTACACCTTGTCGCGAAGCGTCTGGATAAGGTTAGCCTGTGGAGCAATTGTACAACTCAGGTGTCCTACTTTGTTAGAGAATCCACATCGGATGCGGTAGGGATGGGGAGGGTTCGATTCCTGCACAATACCAAAGACATCTGGAAATGGTACTTGTATGTGCCTCGCTAGGTGCTTATCATTAAGAGGATAGTGTTAGGGCTAGTTGGGCTGGTGTCAGGATAATGTGCCTGGATAGAACATGATGCTAAATGTCTGTGGCATGATGCCTCAGTGTTAGAAATCACTATAAATTGCCACACTGCAGACATCGTAGTGATATAACTGAAACATTGTTAAAGCTACGTTAACATCACACACTCATACAGAGCGATCACATTATTTGAACTGTGATGGATACTCAAGGGGATCGATGCTTTGCAAATAACTGAAGTGGAACAACAACTGTGAGATGACATCACTTTGACAGCTTATATACTTGCAAAGTACAAGCGCACGGTTAATGTTGTAGATGCTCTATGCGGAATCACCACTGGAACTGTTGCATTGATATTGGTGGAATTAGAACAGTAACTGTCCTGGGCATTCCAGTTGGCGTTGATGTCGGAGTTATGGGAATAAGAACTGGTGTGATGGTGCTCGAAACTTAAATTTGTTAGAACCATACCAACGATTACATATCTATTCAAAAATACTTTGAGCAGAAGAAATTAGTCTCAATACAAATATAAAAATTTACTCGGTGGCTATCTAAGAAAAAACTGATACCATGGAAAAGTTCGAGATGGTGGTTGTGGAAATGGAAAACATTAGATGACTCCCAAACAATATGAAACTGCGGACAGTATTTAGATAGGGATGTGAGTTACATGCTGTAAAAATCGGGTAAACAGTTGAAACATAACTTCCCATTATAATTGCAGAAGGGGGTTTTATTCGCATGAGGTGTTTACTAGCACGCACGAGAGTTGAATGTGTGTGTGCCAAGAGGCAATGCCGTTTTGGTCTGAGTGGGGTGGGGTACAAGGCGTTGACCCATATTGGTATCTAAATCTAAAAGTGCCATTATCAAACTACCAGGCAAGTTTATATAGGATTATAAAGTATTGATCTAAAGAGTACCCTTGTTATAACTATGTCCCTGGGAATATTAATTAATGAATTAATGATGCAATTAGAGTTTAACTGTTACCGGTGAGGTACCTAATCTCTTATTTCCTATCACAAGAACGGCCGTACCGGCAAGAAACGTCTTATCGGCACGATTTACCTGACCATACCATTTTACATGGATACACACAAATGTACAAATAGAGACACATATGGACATTCAGGTACTCGTCAACCGTGTTCTTTCATATATACATAACAATTTATATGGATTAAGCTGCTTTGCTACATTGTACAATTTGTTTATTCCGATACTATTATGGTTCATTATTGTTCGTACCAACGACACTATATTTACATTTGACTCGCCCAGTGAAACAGTCACTTTTTTACTTCTAGTGCACTAAAAGCTGGAGGAATGATCTGAATTTTGGACACCAGCGTATTGCCAGTATGAACCATTCATTGATTGAGCTGTGTACAAAACTTCCAGAAAAGTGAGTATAGCCATCATCAGTTGGACAAATGATCACTTAAAAGACGAAGAATAAATATTTCTGCTCATTGGAGTATCATTTTCCAGGTATATTTAAAATTTTTCTCTGGAAAATTATCACGCGTTCTTTGAGAACATTTTAAGCTGCTAAGAAGAGTGCAGAAAACTTAAAGAAGGGCCCCGAACGGCCGAGTGGTCTAAAGCACTCTCCATTACGAATCGCTACCATCTCACCTCTGTCTTCGTGGGTTCGAGTCCCGGATTCGTCCAATGTTGGGATGTGAAAAAACTTGCTAGTAACATCTCGTTGATCGGTGGTCTTTTCCTGGGTTTACCTGGGTTAATACTGGCTGCCATGAATAGCATATCTCGCGCTGTAAAATTGAGTTAAACCCTACAACAATAAAAACAACAACAACACTTTAAGGATATGAATATAACATAGAGAAAACTGTTCAGGTGTCCAGCAAATATTACATTATGCATCTCCTTATAAGAAATGTTAAGCGCAAAATGTTATTTAAAAAAAAACATTTACTTTAAAAGACATTTCTACCTACTTCAATAGATAAAATAAGCAGTTTCCAAATAACACGTGCAGGTGTGGTGGGACTTTATAAAATCTTACACTATCAACAGGTGGTAATCAAATAGGTACCTCGTGAGAAATATTTTTTTAAACATGAAAATGAAGAAAACTTGTTTTTTTTTTTACACTCGTTATACTATCGTTATACAAGCCAGCATCTTCAAGATCTACAGTAATATGGGTCTTGTCATCTAATGGTATATAGAAAAACATACTTTAGGCAGTATAATGAGACCCATGACCATATCCATCTTATATCAGTGACAGAGTTATACCGAGAACATTGTAATAGAATCACTATACCCGAATTATATCCGGGACCGCGTTATAAAGAATAATATTCATATTGTAAAATGTAGATCATGGTGACCTACATTTATTCCTCTACTGATGATTGTACAATTGTATGATCAATTAGCACAGATCAATCATAACAAACATCATTTTGTGGAATCATGTTAATTTTGAACTCTCATTTTCAGTTCAATTTGCATGGTATTAAGAAACACGAATATTTAATTATTTACACTTGGCAACCATCTTTGAAGTCTTAATATCCTTCCTTATAGTATTGTGATCGTGTTAGTACATATATCTTTGAAAAGGTTAGGTGTAACAGATGAAATGTTGCGACCATTGCTGGAGGGCTGTACACTGCAGCAAGTCATTGACTCCAAGAGACTTTTCATTTGTGACCTAACAATTCTGGATGGCATAAAACACAAGGAAGGCTTGTATGTAAGTATTTCATTACGTATTTACTTTATTATAGATGAGTGTAAAATACCTAGACTCCCAAACCTGAGTTGTTGATCCCAGACATATGTATAATGTGTAATTACAATATCCAAAAAATATTTTCATTCTAGTAGAGAGTTCTGTATCACAAAAATATTTTATATACATTGAACCTGTACTTGGGACAGAGACCTTTGTATGTTTGTTCTTGCATATATCCACGTTGTTTATTCCGGCTTCAAAATATTCTTTAGTATCACCTACATACTGCATACCACCAATGTGACTTTTCCTCTGATGAAGTCATCAGTGGACCCTTCCTGAGAAAATCTGTTAGAGATGTTATATAGAACCAATCCCAGCGCTCTGTCGTCAGTGACCTAAATAGATCAGTGACCACATAGTGTTGTTATTGCTTCTCTATGCTCACTACATCCTGTTTCATTAACAATACTTTACATACTTAATTAAACTAACGTAGATGACATTTTTTGTTTCAACCGCCCAAGACATAGTGATACCATTCATGACAACAGTATAAACACAACAATGAAAGATCAGTAATGTCAAACACACACAGTGGCGAGAGAATGAATGATGACTCAAGAATTAAACTGAATCAATCGGCAGTTAAAAGATTCAGCATTTGTACATGAAAACGAATGCATTACAATATCACCATATATATATATATATATATAATATATATATATATATATATATATATATATATATATATAATCATACTAATAATACTTATAATAATAATAATAATAATAATAATAATAATAATAATAATAATAATAACAATAATAATAATACAATGAAAAAATTGCGCAGCACAGGTGCAGAGGTGGGACTTAAATTACACAAATTATTTTTCCTGATTATGTGTTACGTCTCTGCTCTTTTAAAGTTTAATTGAAAGTGGCACTATATTGCAATCCGATTTACTGTGCTCATTTGCAAGCCCTAGTCCATTTTTATAACATATAGTTGCATCTAGGATATGATAAATGTGGGCACTTGCCCCCACTGGATCGGAAAAAGGGGGGAGGGCAATGACGGGGGGGAAGGGCTTCCAATATGTTGTAAAAAAAACTCAGTGTATTCAAAAAGAGCAATAGCAAGTATAAGAAGTGCATTCATTGCAAATCATGTCTTTTGTATATAATAGTATAACACTTAAAACTGAAACCAGTCTTATATTTTCTAATAACAATATTCTATCTACACACTAACTATAACCATACCATTGACTGCTAATAGGGTCACTCCTCTGGCCAATCTTAAAAAACAGTGTCATGTACTTCCTGCATGTCACATGCTCAATTCTAATTGGTTACAAATACGTGCTAAGAATGATCAGAAGAGCACAGATTTTCCTTTCATGGATGACACAAAATAATTTTTAACGAAAAGTCCAAAGCTCAAAATGAATTAAGGAAAGAATGTATACATTTTCTATTACAGTCAACTCTTAACTGGAAGATATGTACGTCTGTATTCAGACTGACTGTATTTGTGACTGCATTATGCTGCAAATATGGTCACTATTTCCTAAATAGCCTCCTGTCCTTCCTCATCCTCCACTCTACCAATGCCTTGTTAAAGTTGAAGTCTCTCAGAGGAGGTCATTCAATTGAAATCATCATGAGTCTGTTGAGAACATGTTCTTCTATAAGGAGTCCGCACATTTTGTCTCTAGGATACATTTCTCTTTTAATGATATTCTTAGCAAGAGACCACTCTGTTAAAACATGTGATGGGTCACACAAAGGGGTACTGACAGCTTCTTTAGATTTCCTCTCCTGACCAAAATGATCACAGAGAATTTTAATCTGGTCATAACCATACATTTCTTGTTCTTCCGAAGATAGGAATGTGAGTTTACGTAGACCAAGAACCTCAAATGCTGTTGCCACCTGTGTGCTGCTCTTTGGAAACCTTGCAGCCATCTCCACCTGCAAATCTGTAACAAACTCGTGTCGAAGGTTAGACACATCATCTGAAACTTTTTTCAATGTACTCCTGTGTAACTTGAGTTCAACACCATTGTAAGTGATTGTAGTATTGTCTTTATCCTTAGATAATTTCAATTTTTCAGACATACAGATCTGGTGATAGCATTTTACTGTCTGCTTTCTGTAAGGTATTATTCAAAATAGCAAGTGCCGTTGAGACTGCTGCTATATCTAAGTCAGATTTCTGTAAAATCATATTTAACTGTGCTAAGTGAGGTATGATATCCATCATAATATTCATGCATGCCACAAATCTGTAGTCGATGAGTTTATTCAATAAGCCTTGGCACTCTTTTTTCTTGTTATTCTTTTTTTAATAATTCACGAGAGCCCCCCAGCATATAGTGCATCATAAAATGACAGCCATCTTATTTCATGTTCTTCTCTGACTTTCAGTTGAGGGCTGTCCAAAATTTTATGGATTTCCTTCAATTCAGTTGTTCTGTTGACAGATTTACGAAAAACGTAGCTCAGGTCTTTTATTGTGCCTTCAAAAATTTCCTTGAGGTACGGAATGTTTTTTGATGCATGAGAAGTAAACAAATTTAGCCTATCAGTCATACAATCAATGCTGATCAAGTGAGGGTTTTTCTCCTGAACCGTAATGCTACACCAGTTTTGCGATCTGTTATCACTGATGCTCCATCACTGCCAAAATCAACAACTTTTTTCAAGAGTAATCTCCTTTTCTTCCAAGAACTGGACAACTTCATTGAAACGAACTCCAGCAGTGTGTGATTGGCCTTTCACTGACACATCACCAAGAAAATGAATTGTAGAAACAAACATGGTTGGTTCAATGATTCTGGCATAAATGACCAGCTTCTTGGTATTTGAAATGTCTGTATTCTCATCAATTATGATGCTAATGAATGGACTAGATTGTACTTTCTGCATTAACTCAGATACTATCACTGTTGCTATGCAATCCTGGAAACAAAAATAAAGCTTGATGATAAATCAAAGTTTAAATGTATTTTATTTTCACTATTATTATTATTTGTTTAGTATTAAAGTATTTGTGAAATGTAAAACAAATATCTTTTTTTAAACATGCAAAGTAAAATTGCCAAAGTCAGATGCAAATATTGTGCAAGAGCCTTGATCTAAGACCATGGAGTTTCTAAGAATGTTGCCGTGAGATAATTCGGTCATTTTAAGAAATCTCATCAAGGTGTTTAAATGCTAAACTAATAAGGCACTACAGTCTCCGTGTCTCTGTTAATTAAAGACAATCAATTATAGTAATGAAGAAAGTGATTATGCCTGTCTGTATACGACGATTTCAGTTAAGATGCTAATGAATGGACTAGATTTTACTTTCTGCATTAACTCAGATTCTGTCACTGTTGCTATGCAATCCTGGAAAAAAAATAAAGCTTGATGATAAATCAAAGTTTAAAAGTATTTTATTATCATTATTATTATTATTTGTTTACTATTAAAGTATTTTAAAATGTAAAACAAATATCTTTCTTTAAAAATACATAGTAAAATTGCCAAAGTCAGATGCAAATTGTGCAACAGCCTTAATCTAAGACCATGGAGTTTCTAAGGATGTTGCCTTGAGATAATTCAGTCATTTTAAGAAATCTCATCACGGTGTTTAAATGCTAAACTAATATGGCACTACAGTATCTCTCTCTCTCTCTCTCTCTCTCTCTCTCTCTCTCTCTCTCTCTCTCTCTCTCTCTCTCTCTCTCTCTCTCTCTGTTAATTAAAGACAATCAGTTATAGTAATGAAGGAAGTGATTATCCTGTCCGTATACGACGATTTAAAAACAATAACTTGGGTATTATATACATCATCGATTGGTCCCTAAATGTGCACAGTTGTGATATAAGCAGACCAGGCTCAATGTCATTTGCTGCAATGATCATCAGAGTAAATAATAATAATAACTTTTTTACTAAGGCAATATATAAGTTTCCAGCGGTAGGATTTGTCTGACTACTACCGTATCGCGATGTCAACAGCATCTCCTTACATGCTCAGGAAATTATTCAGACATCAGCGACTGTATCATTTCAAACGCACAAAAACTCTTTACAGTGATACTTTAATGTGGCCTGTATAGACAGGAAATAATTTCAGGACAAAAAAACAGGTACCAATAATCCAGATAAATTATAAAAGAAAACGTTATATACTATTAAAAATTCACAGGAAGTTACGACGATGAGCTAACGAATGCAATTTCATTGGCCAATCACGATGCTAGGTGCTTTTTTAAGCAACATGGATTCCTCAAGATATGTACTGATCGTAACCTATCACGTATTGGCTGCTTGTTAGTATACACCAATTTTCCATCTAAATTTCAATAGAAAAAAATGAAAATAAAAAAAAATAACTTACCTGGAATTTCTCTCCAGAAGCCTTTGACGAATATATTGCGTGTCCTCTTACTCGCATGTTGCCAACTCCAACACCGACAAAGTCCACTAAATCCAACAGTGAGCCATGTTTTAGAGAAGCAATTATCTTCTTCGCCAAGTAATAGGCAGCTGACATAGCATGAACAATTGATTTAAATTTCTGGCTGATAGCTGCAATGCATGTAGTTTTGAGATTTTCACTTAGTTTCAAATCCTGAATCGCCTGTTTGTGAGCTGGTAATTCAACATGTTTATCAAGGGATGATGTCCTGAAATTGGCATTTCCAAGTGTGAAAGAATTGTTTTGCCAGTTTTTACACACCATCTGCAAAGCATCTCATTTTTTCCCATTCATTTCCAGCCATGGTCGATTTTGTTTCCAGTCTGAATTGAAAGAGTACCTTTTTTCTTGGAGTAAGATGGAGCCTTAGTATCATCGCCGCCATCTTAAAGCACATCATCCCTAGCGTCGTCCGATACGGGAATAGTTGAGGAAGTGTTTGATCGCTATCATTGTGCCTATTGACATAAACTTCTGCATCCTGACTGTTATTAGAAGTGTTACTGCTAAAATAATGAAAGTGTGTCCGACATTTAAATGATTTTGCCATTTTACACGTTGTCCCGCCAAGCCAGCCACTGTATCAAACGTGCTCTACCGACCTTTCTTAATAACAATCAGAATTGAGCACATGGCATGGAGAAATACGTGACGTATTTACAACTATGCAAGTACAATATATTCGCTGAGTGACGACCGGGAATTTTACAGCAAAAAAATTAAATAAATAGCGCATTCTTCACAAAAAATGCACACAATTCTTATTACTTGCACGATTTTGCCCGCATAGGAATACAAATCTTGCGGAAAATCTTAAACTTTGGGGGGATTTGCACGATCGCGCGTCCTAGATGCAACCCTGATGCTTATTATACGTTAAGAAGTAAACTAATCCTTGGGTTGCATGCGTATTTATTGCCGGGGTGTGGGAGATAAGAACTAACTTCCTTTGGAAAATCTCTTGGATCCATCAGCTGCATGAGAAACAACTGATTCTCCATATCACCCTGACCAGGCTACCACAATAGAGAAAACACTCCATCTTACCTTCACAGCGTCCACACAGCACGGGAAACAGCAGTGGACAGGTTATAAGTCATCGATCTTTTGGCGATATCAGACGTCATAGCCTGCTTCGGACGGTGGGAGAGACCAAAAGTTCTCGCTGGACATTCAACATCCGCTTGAAGCTGGTCAGCCCCCCCCCCCCCCCTCCAGCAATAAGGTGCTTTCCCGCCACAGTCCGTCTGCCTTACTGGGTGCGTAGATCTTAAGGTACGCGAAAGCGGACTGCAACTATAGCACCAAGAAATAAAAAAGAAAACCATGAAGGAACCTTTAACCCTCAGGCTAGGTACCTAAAATATCCAGACCGGTCATCAACGGCGAACTTGCAAGACTCGAGGTCGATATCGCCGCACTACAGAAGACACGGCCACCAGACTCCGGGTTAAACAGAGAAGAGAAGGACAGAATGCTGACAAAGTAAGAGAGTTTGATGTTGGATTTTCCGTGAGACACTCTTTGCTGGGGATGATAGAACCCTGCCAGCAAGGAGGCGGAAGACTGTTTTCCCTCTGCCTCCACACCACAACGGGTCTGTCAACCTGCTCAGCGTTTACGCTCCCACACTAAGCTCCACTGCAGATACCAATGATAAGTTATAAGACGAATTAAACTCACTCTTCGGCAAAAATCATAACAAAGAGAATTTTATATTACTGCGCGACAACGTTAGGGTCGGTGATCATCATGACTCTTGGCCTTCCTATCTTGGCACGTTTGGTATTACAAAGATGAATGAGAACAGGTAGTTACTTTTAGAGACGTACTCATACCACGACCTCGGCATCAGCTATTCATTCTTGCAGTCCGAACACCGATACAAACTAGAATTGATTATTGTGAGACTGTCTGCCATGAAGTGTGTGCAAAAGAAGATACACAGCTCTAGGAAGGAGGGTAAACCACGCATTGATGTGTGCCAGACGTCATATCCAGATCAGGCTGAGGAATTCACTTATGTCCTTTTCAAAGCGTTTCCTTCAGAACCTCCCAACGGCAGTGCTAAAGAGAGATGAGATCACACCAGAGAGGCTGTGTACAGCACAGCCATATGGATCTTATGTAAAAAGCACTCAAAGAACTACGACTGGTTTGAATCAAATTCCGCCACATTCGTGCCCTTTATAGAAGTGCGCCGATGTGCTCACCTGAAAAACAAACGATCTCCTTCTTAGAGGATTCTATAAACATGCCGGTCGACCAGAAGCAAAGTGAAGAGGTTAGCATGGCAGTGCGCCAATGAATACGGGCTTGAACTCTGTCAAGGATTCCAGTCATAAGCAGATATCTGAAACATCAAAGGTATGTACGATGACATAAAGAAAGCAATGGATCCCACGAATAAAAGTGACTGCAGCACTGAAGTGTGCCATAGGCGATACCATTCACGACAAGGGTTAGCGGATGGAGCGTTGCTAGGAGTACTACTCTGAACTGTGCTCCAGAGAGAACCTCGTGACAAATGATGCCCTCAACGACATTGTAAACCTTCCGATCATAGCCAAACTTGACGAGAAATCGTCTGACAGAACTAAATAATGCCTTAGAGAAACTGTTCTCAGGTAAAACCCAGGAAAAGACGGCATCTCAGCAGAAGTCATAAAGTGCGAATGTCGCGTGCTGCTCACGCACCAGCACAACCACTTCTAACAGAGCTGGAATGATAGTGCAGTGTCTCTGGACAAGACAGACACCAACATTATAACCCTATACAAGGACAAAAGTAAGTGACCACAACCAATACAGGTCCATATCCCTTCTCAGCATCTTTGTTAAAATCTCCGGACACGTCATCCTTAACGGACTGCAGACACGTGCTGACAGAAAGTATCCAGAGTCGCAGTGCGGTTTTGTCTCAGAGAGGTTCACACTCGACATGATCTTCTCAGTCTGAAAACTGTAGAAGAAATTCAGAGAACGAAACAAGCCCGTCTACCAGGTCTTTAAAGACATCACCAAGGCGTTCGCTCTGATCAGCAGAGACAGACTCAACATAATCCTGTCGAAGATTGAATGCCCTCCAAAGCTGCTAAGCATGCTCCAGTCCTTCCTCGATGACATGAAAAGCACAATGCAGTACGATGGCGCAACGTCTATCCCCTTCAACATCTACAGCGGTCTGCAACAGGGTTGCATCCTAGTCTCTACGCTTTTTTGCATATTCTTCGCTGTCCTGCTCAATCATGTCTTTGGGACATCCACATAACGGATCTACTGTACCTGCACACACGATCAGAAGGCAAACTGTTCAACCTGGCATGACTAAAGGCAAAGAGCAAAGTGCGTGAAGCAACCATCAGATTGAAAAGGCATCAACAACTCTCACCAGGTTGTCGCAGAGGGTATGAAACAACAGCATGCTGTCCTTAAACACTCAGATCTCCGTGTACCGTGTCAAAATGCTAAGCACTCTCCTGTATGCCAATGAAACCTGAATCTGTATGCCATACAAGAGAAAAGACTGAGCACCTTTCACGTGCGATATCCGATACATACTCGGGATCACTTGGAGTGATAAAGTAACAAACAACTAGGTGCTTGAACGTGCCAAGATTCTCAGCATGGTCACACACCTACACAAATTTCACATCAGATTGCTGGGCAATATACAACGAATGAATGACGCACGGATCCTCAAAGACATTCTTTATGCGGTACTTGCCTCTGGCAAAAGGTCACTCAGACGGTCGCTTCAAGGATGTCTGCAAGCATGACATGAATGCCCTTGACATCGACGTCAACACCTGGGAAGAACATGCTGGTGGCGCTCTCTCATCACTGGTTTGAAAGCCGGCGAGGACATGCTACGCTTGATAGCTGATGAAAAGCGATCTCGGAGTTAGAAGAAGCAGCTCCAACACACATCAGACTAAACTTTCAAGTGCAGCAAGGACTGCCATTCCCATGATGGAATATGTAGCCACTACAGACGCTGCACAAACAACAGCAAGGATATCTTTCATGGGCACACTGCCATCATATCTCGAGACTAATGGATGCAATAGACCCAATTTCGTTACACCACCCATAAATATACGTACTCAAGCGTAATTAGTTATATGTATAACGTATTCCAACTTGGATCATATTTTCTTGCTGTCTACCTATATCTCTCCCCATCCCATGGTCTTGGCATATGAACTACCAGAAATAGTTAAATACCATTATATCAAATCAATACAGATTCGTTTTGTTTCTATGCATGAAAGTAACCGACGCCCTGAAAGGTTTTTCATTGCGCGAAAAGTGATTGCTAAATGGAATCGATCTGATTAACATGAAAAATGGAATATGACTGCCAGAGGAATTCAGAAATCTTTTTTCTTTTATAAATGTTTATCATCTGATTTATTTAATTTTTAATTTGGAAATACAAAATTATTCAAATGGGAGATTTCATCTTTGTGTTTGTAGGAAATGTCGAAGGGGCAGACCCCACTTAAGCCTGGCACACTGTTATGATCTCTGTTTAGACTATCATAATGTTTTAAAACCCAAAAGTGAAAAGCTCACAGAAATAATGTTTATAGCAAGACAGGACTCAATGAAGCCAGTCAAAAAAGAGCACGCTTTCATAAAGTCAAGGATTGGAATAAACATAGACTCTGGCATAACAGATATTCTGCTGCCATACCATATATACAGCTGGTATAACAGATGTATTTCTGGCATAATAGACGTACTTCTAAAAGTCAACATTCTAATATTTAAAAAAAAATAATAATCAACTGTAATAGCGAAAGTACAAAATCAATGTAAAAATATCTGGAGGATTTTACTCCAAACGAAAAACTGTAGGATCACAAGTCAATTAATAATTGATTGGACAATAAACAATTATACCGATCATATTACAAACTGATGTAGTGAGCACTTCATTCCTGTAACAATTGCAAATTTCCAATAGTCAAGTACAAATACAAAGCGTAATTAGTTATGTGTATAACGTATTCCAACTTGGATCATATTTTCTTGCTGTCTACCTATATCTCTCCCCATTCCATGGTCTTGGCATATGAACTACCAGAAATAGTTAAATACCATTATATCAAATCAATACAGATTCGTTTTGTTTCTAAGCATGAAAGTAACAGACGCCTTGAAAGGTTTTTCATTGCGCGAAAAGTGATTGCTAAATGGAATCGATCTGATTAACATGCAAAATGGAATATGACTGCCAGAGGAATTCTGAAATCTTTTTTCTTTTATAGATGTTTATCATCTGATTTATTTAATTTTTAATTTTGAAATACAAAATTATTCAAATGGAAGATTTCATCTTTGTGTTTGTAGGAAATGTCGAAGGGGCAGACCTTACTTAAGCCTGGCACACTGTTATGAACTCTGTTTAGACTATCATAATTTTTTAAAACCCAAAAGTGAAAAGCTCACAGAAATAATGTTTATAGCAAGACAGAACTCAATGAAGCCAGTCAAAATAGAGCACGCTTTCATAAAGTCAAGGATTGGAATAAACATAGACTCTGGCATAACAGATATTCTGCTGCCATACCATATATACAGCTGATATAACAGATGTATTTCTGGCATAATAGACGTACTTCTAAGAGTCAACATTCTAATATTAAAAAAAAATAATAATCAACTGTAATGGCGAAAGTACAAAATAAATGTGAAAATATCTGGAGGATTTTAATCCAAAAACGAAAAACTGTAGGATTACAAGTCAATTAATAATTGATTGGACAATAAACAATTATACCGATCACATTGCAAACTGATGTAATGAGCCTGTAACAATTGCAAATTTCCAATAGTCAAGTACAAATACAAAGCGTAATTAGTTATGTGTATAACGTATTCCAACTTGGATCATATTTTCTTGCTGTCTACCTATATCTCTCCCCATTCCATGGTCTTGGCATATGAACTACCAGAAATAGTTAAATACCATTATATCAAATCAATACAGATTCGTTTTGTTTCTAAGCATGAAAGTAACAGACGCCTTGAAAGGTTTTTCATTGCGCGAAAAGTGATTGCTAAATGGAATCGATCTGATTAACATGCAAAATGGAATATGACTGCCAGAGGAATTCTGAAATCTTTTTTCTTTTATAAATGTTTATCATCTGATTTATTTAATTTTTAATTTTGAAATACAAAATTATTCAAATGGGAGATTTCATCTTTGTGTTTGTAGGAAATGTCGAAGGGGCAGACCTCACTTAAGCCTGGCACACTGTTATGAACTCTGTTTAGACTATCATAATTTTTTAAAACCCAAAAGTGAAAAGCTCACAGAAATAATGTTTATAGCAAGACAGAACTCAATGAAGCCAGTCAAAATAGAGCACGCTTTCATAACGTCAAGGATTGGAATAAACATAGACTCTGGTATAACAGATATTCTGCTGCCATACCATATATACAGCTGGTATAACAGATGTATTTCTGGCATAATAGACGTACTTCTAAGAGTCAACATTCTAATATTAAAAAAAAAATAATAATCAACTGTAATGGCGAAAGTACAAAATAAATGTGAAAATATCTGGAGGATTTTAATCCAAACGAAAAACTGTAGGATCACAAGTCAATTAATAATTGATTGGACAATAAACAAGTATACCGATCACATTGCAAACTGATGTAGTGAGCCGTTCATTCCTGTAACAATTGCAAATTTCCAATAGTCAAGTACAAATACAAAGCGTAATTAGTTATGTGTATAACGTATTCCAACTTGGATCATATTTTCTTGCTGTCTACCTATATCTCTCCCCATTCCATGGTCTTGGCATATGAACTACCAGAAATAGTTAAATACCATTATATCAAATCAATACAGATTCGTTTTGTTTCTAAGCATGAAAGTAACAGACGCCTTGAAAGGTTTTTCATTGCGCGAAAAGTGATTGCTAAATGGAATCGATCTGATTAACATGCAAAATGGAATATGACTGCCAGAGGAATTCTGAAATCTTTTTTCTTTTATAGATGTTTATCATCTGATTTATTTAATTTTTAATTTTGAAATACAAAATTATTCAAATGGAAGATTTCATCTTTGTGTTTGTAGGAAATGTCGAAGGGGCAGACCTTACTTAAGCCTGGCACACTGTTATGAACTCTGTTTAGACTATCATAATTTTTTAAAACCCAAAAGTGAAAAGCTCACAGAAATAATGTTTATAGCAAGACAGAACTCAATGAAGCCAGTCAAAATAGAGCACGCTTTCATAAAGTCAAGGATTGGAATAAACATAGACTCTGGCATAACAGATATTCTGCTGCCATACCATATATACAGCTGATATAACAGATGTATTTCTGGCATAATAGACGTACTTCTAAGAGTCAACATTCTAATATTAAAAAAAAATAATAATCAACTGTAATGGCGAAAGTACAAAATAAATGTGAAAATATCTGGAGGATTTTAATCCAAAAACGAAAAACTGTAGGATTACAAGTCAATTAATAATTGATTGGACAATAAACAATTATACCGATCACATTGCAAACTGATGTAATGAGCCTGTAACAATTGCAAATTTCCAATAGTCAAGTACAAATACAAAGCGTAATTAGTTATGTGTATAACGTATTCCAACTTGGATCATATTTTCTTGCTGTCTACCTATATCTCTCCCCATTCCATGGTCTTGGCATATGAACTACCAGAAATAGTTAAATACCATTATATCAAATCAATACAGATTCGTTTTGTTTCTAAGCATGAAAGTAACAGACGCCTTGAAAGGTTTTTCATTGCGCGAAAAGTGATTGCTAAATGGAATCGATCTGATTAACATGCAAAATGGAATATGACTGCCAGAGGAATTCTGAAATCTTTTTTCTTTTATAAATGTTTATCATCTGATTTATTTAATTTTTAATTTTGAAATACAAAATTATTCAAATGGGAGATTTCATCTTTGTGTTTGTAGGAAATGTCGAAGGGGCAGACCTCACTTAAGCCTGGCACACTGTTATGAACTCTGTTTAGACTATCATAATTTTTTAAAACCCAAAAGTGAAAAGCTCACAGAAATAATGTTTATAGCAAGACAGAACTCAATGAAGCCAGTCAAAATAGAGCACGCTTTCATAACGTCAAGGATTGGAATAAACATAGACTCTGGTATAAAAGATATTCTGCTGCCATACCATATATACAGCTGGTATAACAGATGTATTTCTGGCATAATAGACGTACTTCTAAGAGTCAACATTCTAATATTAAAAAAAAAATAATAATCAACTGTAATGGCGAAAGTACAAAATAAATGTGAAAATATCCGGAGGATTTTAATCCAAACGAAAAACTGTAGGATCACAAGTCAATTAATAATTGATTGGACAATAAACAAGTATACCGATCACATTGCAAACTGATGTAGTGAGCCGTTCATTCCTGTAACAATTGCAAATTTACAATAGTCAAGTACAAATACAAACAAAAAAAAAAATACGAGATTATACTAGATCTAAACTAAAGTGTAGAATTCGCTTTTGCTTTAATGTAATGCAGATTAAGTGAAGTGACAATACGTTAAATAAGAAATCAACTGAACTGAATCATATAGGTCTATTAATCTGAATAATATGCATATATATTATTGATCCATTTGATTCTTACATATTTACCCAAAGCGGTAATACGGTATCTTCCCATCACAACTAAAAGTTGCTAAAGTTGTACCTGTTTATAAAAAGATATACCATCGAAATCTAAATTATCTGTAATACATGTATCCAAACATATCTTTGACTACTTTGAACAGTTACAGTTATCTCAAACATCCCAACCACTCATGTCAGTCTATGTAAACAATATTCATTGATAAATGACGTGGTAATGCTGGATTTAGATTTCAGTCACTGATATAGGTCACTATCTTTTACCCCTCCCCTCCTTGGCATTGGTACATCAGAGTGGTGTCAACTTTTGATTTCTCTTTGAGCTTTAGCACAAGTGTATTTGAGTGAACATGAAGCTGTCATAATGCATTAATTTTGAAGTAGATATTCAACAAGTAGAGCGAAAGTGTTATCAATGTAAGCCTCAGCGGTTATCCACCCTGTCGGCAAATTCAGCAAACCTTATCGCCACGGTCATATTACATTGCTTGTATGTTGTGTTACGTGCTTAGGCTCGAATAAGAAACAACACAGAAAAAGTGAAAACTAACAACCTTGTAAAACTTTAACAAACGAATTATCAAGTACAAATATTTTCATAAGAGAAAATATATAAATTTACGGTTTAGAGAATCAAGTCCAAAAAATAATCCAATATATAATTCACAAAAATAATCCACTAATGGAATTGCAAAAGTCCTGATAAATAAATGTCCTAATAGTTCCCAGGTTCGAATCTTGACGATGTAATCCAATATGGACTACGATGTCACGTGATTTTTAGTCAGTTCTTGTTTTTATAATAATCCAAATGAAAATCTTTTCCAGACAAATAAAATAATTCCCCTTGCTTCAACGAATTGACACAATTTCCAGTAAACAGTAATTAAAAATAACTCAAAAAGAAGACACAACTTTATATTATAAAAGTCCAACATCTACTAAATTGTTCTCTCCCAAACAATAATTTAAATACTTGTTTTTACGTAAACAAGGGATCACGTGATTATCCAGAGGGTCACAGAAAGAACATACGATCATAAAAACACGTACACATAGAATGATCTAGATGAAAAATCAGCCACCTCTCACCCCCAGAACTAAAAATAAAAAGATGTCCTTGGAAAACAAAGAATCATTTCTAAGGCCTGTTTATCACTCTGAAGCAAGGTCAGAAATGAGGTTAACAAGCAAGGTTAACCTGTGTTTACAGATAAAGTATAGATCAATCTAATTTTCCTGAAAACACTTCCCAATTTAATGAATTATAAACCCCAAAACGACAAATTTGAATTTGACAATTATAAATAAAAAAATTTAATCAAATATACGTAACAGTAGTGACAAATCTTATCTTACACACAAACACCATATACGCATAGGTAAATATCTGGATAAATGTCGCATCTTTCGAACTAAATTTAACATCAGCTGTTGATAGCGTATATGTGTAAAATTAATCAATGTCTTATTTTCTCGATATGTTACGTGACAGTCTCAAAAACAAGTATGATCCTGACTTGTGAAACTTTATGACATGACGTTTAGCTCATTCAAATGTACTTTCTAGAGGGTGGACAGCAAGTCCACCATTTGTTAAAGTTACGACAACAGTTTGTTTTTCTTCTTTATTGATTAATATTTATATAATTTGACTATATGCATCTAATACACATAGTGGTGTTTGGGCACATATTTTCAAACGTTAGTACTCTGATAAAACTGAACTAACATTTCGATAGAGAAATCAATATTAGCATCAATATATCCAAATGGATCATTTGTTATGTCTTCAAAAGCTGAGCTAAATATTCTAACAAATGACTGTATAATGTCTTTCGAAAGAGGAAACTATTCACATTTAGTAACAACGTAAATATCAATATTACTATTCTCTACATCACAATAAGTGTGATGATCATTGACATCCAGAGTTTAGGAAATGCTATCTTAATTTTGCAGATGCTGAGTTAGTCTAATTGAACAATATATTGACAAATGTGTTGATTCACCTCGAGCACCTTTCCAAAAGCTGGTGTTATACCTCAACATTTCTGAGGAACATATTATATAGTCAACTTCGTTGCAATCAGTATGCGTTATGCATGTGAACTAATCAGTTTTAACATCAAAGAGCATTCCATTCATAATATGAATATACAAATTATGCATGGATCTATTAACGTGAAACCAAAGTTTGTATGCAGGTACTCTGTATCGTCTTTTGACTGCCTCAACACGGACGCATTATCTGTATCATAATCAACTATTGCATCCGTACACAAGTGTATCCTCAATGTATCCTCGATGGTAAAGTCTTCAAAATTTATAATTCTAGCATGCAAATTACCCGATAAGAAAAGATAAAAGTGTATATATTGGCATTTCATCGAAAATAACCTCTCGCTTTATAATTCTTTTGCCTCTTTTTCAATATTGTTATACATTGGAGAATATTCAGAGGAAATGTGCGTGAATACAATAATGCATTGATTACTTGAAATTATGTATCTATACTCAACATTAACATCATATTTAACTTCTTTGAACCAACCATGGCGCACATTATATTGATTTGTATTGTACTTTGTAATACGGGCTGGTGGCCTTAAATGCTGAATAAAGTAGTATCATTTTTTTAAAAATTATATTCACTAAGAATTTCGACTCGAATTTGCTTTCGAAAATTTGCCATTGTCTTTTCAAATACGGAATTATTAATAGGCTTGAGAAAGTAAATTTACATACTGGTTTTATTCCCGGTTATACACTGACAAGGGAACAACTACTGTTGGGGCAATGTCATAGTTCCGATGGTAACGGATACTCGTTATGGGTGTGATGAAGTTCATTAGGTTATTCTAGAGCGAAATCAAAGAAGCTACCTTGGATGGTATTGCTGTTGTGCTCTTATATGTTGATGCGTGAAAAATCATTCCACAAAACCCATTATTAAAGATTATTGGAAACAAGATATATGTCGAAACTGTTTCGGACAACGGATTTAACCGGTTTATGCTTGGTTGTTTGCTTGCATTTATTGTGACTTTCCACTTAAATTTCACAAAAAATGTGAGTCCTCCATAAACAGATGCATGTCAACACCAGTGAGCAATTCAAGCTTGATTTTAATTTTTGACAACAATGCATCCCGGGCCATTCAAGGTGACAACATAGTGTGCCAAAGTGTACCAACTCAAATAAGATACGAATTTGAGAATTGCCATTTGTTTCCTATAACATACAATGCATTGGAGCATTTGTAAATAGCCTCAAAACTTTTCGCTGAGAATCTTGTTAGGTGTTTGTCCAACTCCAATGATTGCGTTGCTCCACTTTTTCTGTTCCGTTGTACATCATTTCATAACACTTCTGAAGATTGGCGAGTGTGGATGCCATCGGGTATTAAAATATCATATTAATTGACCCTTTTCTTCACTACTTATGTTATCCAATGCAATATCTGTATTTAGTGTTGTCTTGCAGAATATTAACTGATATATTCTGAGTTTTATTTCTGATAATATTGGACAAGTTTACATTTATTGCTTGTCCAAAATAATTCCTATGTTAATGAAGTTATCAATGTGTTCAGAGACTCCTTTTCTGAATCTTTGATAACTATGTTAGATGCATTTAAACGAAATGATTATTTAATCATTTCCGTAATATTACACACATTCTACTGATCTGTAATGGTAATATCACAATTATACATATAAAATCTTTTAAAATACTACACGCATCTATATGCATTTCGCCATTTATGTCTACAATCCCTTGATTTGTATTTGTGAATTGGTATGTTGGAGACTGTTATGGCTACCAGTTGTAATTCTCTTGCATACCAATTTCTTATGATCGAGCAAACTCAAGCAGTCCATATCAATTACAATGGTTCATACAACCCTATCTGTACCTCTTGTTTGCGTGTTATGCAATTATAATTTACAACAAACAACAAACTTGCATTATCCAATTACATTTTTTCCATGTTCATCTAAGTTCGGCACCGTAATCTACTCAGTCCTTAGGAAACATATTCTTTACTGACAGTTGGACTAAAAATGGTAATATTACCATCGGTATTGTTTTTGGCGCCTTTTCTCTCGCAGCCACTATTAATACTATGCTTAGCACGTACATGAACAACTCTTATACGATATAAAGAGATTGATGGAAAATATGTGCGCATACCTTCCACAAGAAGCAAAAACATGAACAACACCATTTTAAATTGCAAATGCATGACTTGTTATATGCTTCCTTGTAATAATAATCTTACATAATCATCCAACAGTAATTTTACGTATTTGAATATTTACCAATGCTTTCATCAGTGCAATAATTCAAGCAGTGGCCATATTTCTACATGTATCGACTTCCGGAAAGATAGCCGCCATCGCTTTACTGCTCGACATAGACTCTTCCGATTTTGTGCTATATTTATATTTGTGCTTGTTCTCTATCATCGTCTACATTATTTTATTTCATCATGCATTGGCTGTTCCGTTCGTATGTGTTAATTCATATTCTTGTTTTGGAAACAAGAAAAATTAGAATTTTTCTCAGCTGTTTTGTTCCAATGTTAAGACGTCATTTGTTTTTTAATAAACCGCCGTCACGTGACCGCTTACAATACGACGGACCCTCATTAATTGGATTAAACGACCACACCTTGGTTCTAGATACTAGATTGTGCTCAAGACTATACGAACTGGGAATACATTCATCATTTCTTAAATGTAAACGGAAGTGAAAAATAAAAACGTTCTTTCAAAGCTGGCCGGCGTAGAACAGGAAGAAGAATTCAAGTCATCTCCCTTTCGCCCGTAACGGATAAATAACTTAAAAATTCTGCCGTTAATTTTAATAATCTGGTTCAAATTCCTCTTAAATCGTCAACCGTTGTGTCAACTGTCCCAGGGATACCACTACGTATTGCATTATTCAACGCTCAGTCAGGAGGATCAACGGAAAAGCGCACAGAAACTGTTAATTTATCAACGACCAGAATATTGACGTCTTCTCCCTGACAGAAACTTGGTTAGATTCCGCAGGTGATGAATCTAAGTGTGCGGATTTAACACCTAGCGATTGCTCCATCAAGTGGAATTGCTATAATTACAAGGAATGCCATGATCAAATGCCTTAAGTACAACACAACCTTCAATTTCTGTCACACATCGTGTGAACTAGTCCAAACAAAGCTCACACTGGAACAAAGGTCAGTCCATTTTTTTCTGTCTCTACCGTCTTCATCCTAGTAGAAAAAACAAGCTGCCTGAATCTCTCTTTTTGGAGCAGTTTCCAAATCTTCTAGAGTATGGAAATTCGATATGTGGCAACCTAATTATTCTTGGAGATTTCAACTTTCACTTTGACTTTTCTAGTAAATCATACATGTCAAAACTCCTAGATTCTATTCATGTTTTCAATCTTAAACAGTCAGTTAACTAGCCTACCCATAAACTTGGTCACATTTTAGACTGGTGTCTTTATAGACCTGATGACAATATTCTGCAATCCACCCTTGTATCGCACGAATTTGCATCAGATCACCTCTGCGTTGTATGCCATCTCGACGTATCAGTCCCTAACCCTCCACCTCTATTTACTACTAAGATAAACCTCCGTATGATAAATAGAACCAAATTCATGCATGCCATCCAAGAAA
This sequence comes from Unio delphinus, assembly GCA_029339505.1. NCBI lineage: Eukaryota > Metazoa > Mollusca > Bivalvia > Unionida > Unionidae > Unio > Unio delphinus. Next base: position 12,941,567 of record JAQISU010000029.1, on the reverse strand, counting down.
CCTAACAACTTTCTTGCATCCAACAGCGGAACAACTTGATAACTGCCTGCGTTCATTGCTTGAAAACCATGCCCCAGCCACCAAATGCAGAGCATCAATAAAAAAAAAGTGTTCTCCATGGTATAGCAGTGTTATGGACGAGCTTCGCACTGCTAAAAGACATCGCCGAAAAGCAGAAAAGCTTTGGCTTTCCACTAGACTCACTAATCATAAACAAACCTACGAAGCCGCTAAGAAGAACGTCACAAACATAGTCCATTTAGCCAAATCATCCCACTACAGTACTAAGACCACGGAGAGTTTTAGCTTCAAAGAGCTCTTCGAGATAACTAACAAACTAATGTCAAGGAACAAATGTACACCACTTCCAGCTACCTTCTCTCCACTAGACCTACCAGACCAATTTGAAAATTTCTTCCATGACAAAGTACAAACCATTAGAGATACGCTTGACAGCACAATTTCAACTGATTCTTCACCATACAGTTATGATGCAGAATTTCAGCAACAACCTTTAGGAGCATTTGAACCTGTTTATATTGATTTAGTACGGACAATCGTGATGAAAAGTGCACTAAAGTCTTGCAAACTTGATCCAATTCCGACATCAATGCTGCTTGAGTGCTTAGACCCAATATTGCCTTCACTAACTGATCTTATTAATATCTCTCTCCCTCATCATGAGAATTCCCATCATTATTCAAAACTGCCATCGTAAAGCCACTGCTGAAGAAACAAATAATGGACCATAACGATTTAAAGAACAACCGCCCAGTTTCTAATCTCCCATTCATCTAACAAATCTTAAAAAAGGTTGTTCTAACTCAACTTGTATCTCATTTGAATTCAAACAGTCTTGTTAACAATGTACAGTCTGCATATCGCCCTTGCCACAGTACGGAAACTACTCTTCTGAAAGTATTTAGTGACATCCTCTCTGCTTTGGATAGTGGAAAGATTGCAGTCCTCACTCTCCATGATTTGACACAATAGACCATGATATAGTACTTCACCGTCTCCAGCATGTATGTGGCACTCAGAATATAGCATTACAGTGGTTCAAGTCCTACTTAATCAACAGGACACAAATTATATCTGCAAATGGAATACACTCTAGCCTAGTTGATGTATGTTGTGATGTTCCACAGGGATCTGTTCTTGGACCTACTCTCTTCATTCTGTATACGCAGCCGCTCTCAATTGTCATAGATCATCACCCAGTGTCGCACCAATTGTATGCTGATGACACCCAAATATACAAGTCTAGCCATCCAACTGAAGTTGATGCTATCATCCTTGGAGTAAATAAGTGCATTTCTAATGTGAAATCATGGATGACATGTTACAAGCTGCAGATGAATGATGATAAAACTGAGGCTATTCTGATCACAACACAAAGACTTTCTCATTCACATCCTTCACCTCAAACAATAAATATCAGCAACACCAACATTAAATTGTCAGTCAATACGGAACCTAGGCGTTACCCTAGACAGTACTCTCACATTGCACCAACATGTCATGAACATATGCAAGGCTGCATATCTTGAATTGAGACGCATCAGTTCCATTCGTACATATCTTTCAGTTGATGCCACTAAAACACTTGTGTGTTCATTAGTACTTTTAAGACTGGACTATTGAAACTCAATTATGTCTGGTTCGTCACAATATTTACTCCAGAAACTTCAAAAATTCAAACCACAGCTGCACGGATCATCTTGAGAGTACCTCGATCAGAGCAAACCACACCACTGCTCTGTACCCTACACTGGCTATCGATTCGATACAGAATCAAACACAACAGTTGTTCTCTATGCTATGTTTCAATGACAGACTCCAGTCCAACATACCTATCCAACCTCACTCATGTGTATACACCAGCTGGATCCTTACGCTCTTCTTCTGATAATCGTATACGCATTGTTCCCAAGGTGAAAACGAAGTCATATGGACAACGGTCGTTTGCACACCAGGGCCCGGGGATGTGGAACGAAATGCCCATTGAAATTAGAGACAGAGACACAGTGGTCCCTTTTAAGATTGCTCTTAAGACTCACCTGTTTCGACTGCAGGGACAAACTGAGCGACCCAATCATGTTTTGTATCTTATGTGTTTTCAGCATGTTTTTATGTTTACCAATTTCATTGTTTTTGTCATTTGTTGTTTTGTAGTGTAGTCATATCATTATTGATGGTGTAAAGCGCATAGAGCTTCGAAAGATTAGACGCTATACAAAGTCCTCAATATTATTATTATTATTATTATTATTATTATTATTATTATTATTATTATTATTATTATTATTATTATTATTATTATATCAGTCAGTCACGATCTTGCCTGGTTCCCGTATGAAGAGAAGCCGTGTTCAATATTACTTTGAGATTTGGCTCCCTGGTATTACTCATTATTTAACTAAATCAAGAAAACAGCTTATTTCTGTTGGAGATAAATATAAACAATAATTGACTCTATCTATATACAGTGTCAACTGCATGGCCGAAATGATTAGGTCCCTGCCTCACGACATTGAATTGTTGTCTACTGATATAATATAATATAATATAATAGCTGTATAGCTTGATACATGTAGAGGTATGTTAAAAAAATGGCAGTACAAAATTATATATAATATTTAAATGTTTTACTTTTAACTGTTAAGTTATATTAATATCCTCAGATGTGTGTTCCTATTGCATTATTCCTGGTGAATGACAATCAAGATCTGGTTCCTATAGCAATACAACTGTACCAGCAGAAAGGACCAAACAATCCCGTAAGTATCGCAGTTATGTAGGTCAATGACCCATAATGCAACAGTTCTTTAACATCATTTTTGCGATGCAAGATGTTATATTAAAATAGAGACTGAATTGGAAAGAAAAAAATGAGGGAGTGCAATAAAACTATGATGTAAGATAAAAACGGGAATCACATCAGAAAGCTGTCATATTATTTTGTTGAAAGAAATGTCTTGAAATACAATTGTCTTTAATTAATGTTAATAATATAGTTAAATATCCACTTGATCTCTACCATTCAATCTTAAAACATAATGTATCAAACTGTATGTCAAATTATTCAGAATGATATACTTTGTTTGCTTTTATTTTGAAGTAAGGTAATGTATTTGCTGCGATTTAAATAACATAATCTCAATTTGTTATAAATTGAAACATGAATATATAAAACTTTCAATATGTCAGTTGCTAAAAAAAATTGTGGTCCATGTTATAATTAAAACCTTCTCATAATCAATGTTATTAATAAAAGCTACTCATAGACTATTATTATTATGAACCATTCGTGACCTGTGCCATTACTAAACATGCTCATGGGAGATGGTATACTTAAAAAAAACATTCACTGCCTATGCCATCATTAAAACTTACTATTGCCTCATGTTAGCATCAGGAAATACTCATGAGCCATGTTATCATTACAACCCACCTATGGCCAATGCTATCATCAAGAACCATTCTTCGCTCATTTTATCATTAAAGATAGCACTCACGGCCCATGCTATTATTTCATCATTAAGAATCACTCATGAACCACGTTATCATTAAATTCCATTCTTGTCTCATGCATTCCTTAAAGACCATTCATGACCAAGATATGACCCATACTATCACTAAGAACCATTTAAGGCCAATGCTATCATTAAAAACCACGTACGGACCATAAAATCCACTAACGGTTCATAGTATCATTAAAAATCATATTTGGGCCTTGTTATGACTTAACCCCACATATGGCTCATGCCAACTTTATGGTCCATTCAAGGCCGATATCACCATTAGAAACTATTCATGACCCATGCTATCAATTACAAACATTCCTGACTAATGTCATCATCAAAAACCACTTGTGGTTCATGATATCATTAAAAGACCACCTATGGCTCACGTTATCATTAAAAACAGGTATGGACCATGTTTCGAGTTAAGGCATCTCATGGTCCATGCAATCAACAAAAACATTTGTGGTTCACATGATCAATAGCATATCTTAATAAACTTCACAAATAGATGAGCAGTGGATTAAGATTCTTTGTCCATCTTTTGTTACTTGCTTCAGTTCTCTTCTTTCTGTACATGCATTACTCAATTCAAAAGATTCTTATCCTTTGTATGCCATACTGGTGATATATCAAGCATATATCGTTTACAGGTTTTCCTGCCGACAGATCCCACATACACCTGGATGCTGGCAAAGATGTGGTACAATAACGCTGATGCAGCATACCATCAGTCTCTTGCTCATTTGGGTAGGATAGTAGCCATGTTTTAACAGTGAAATCTTTATTATAATGGATAGCGGCCATGTTTTAACAGTGAAATCTTCATTATAATGGGTAGCAGCCATGTTTTAACCGTGAAATCTTTATTATAATGGATATCAGCCGTTATTTAACAGTGAAATCTTTATTATAATGGATAGCTGCCATGTTTTAACAGTGAAATTTATATTATAATGGAGAGCAGACATTTGTTTAAGAGTTAAATATTTTCGATAATGAATAGCAGCCATGTTTTTAAAAAGTGAAATCTTTATTATAATGGCTAGCAGCCATGTTTGAAAAGTGAAATATATAATATAACGGATAGCGCCAATTCGTAACAGTGAAATCTGTATTATAATAGAATAACAGCCAATTTTTAACAGTGAAACTTTCATTTTAATGGATAGCAGGCATATTGTAACAGTGAAATCTTTATTATAATGGATTGCAGCCACTTTGTAACAGTGAAATCTTTTTTCTTATAATGGATAGCAGACATTTTGTAACAGTTAAATCTTTATTATAATGGATAGCAGCCTTGTTTTAACAGTTCAAAATTTATATAATGGATTGCAGTCATGTTTTAACAGTGAAATCTTTATTATAATGGATAGCAGCCATGTTTTAACACTGAAGTCTTTATTATAATGGATAGCAGCCATTATTTAACAGTGAAATCTTTATTATCATAGATAACATGCATAATTTAACAGTGAAATCTTTATTATAATTGATAAATGCCATTTGTGAACAGTGTAATCTTTATAATATTGGATCGCAGCCGTTTTGTTTATAAAAGTTAAATCTTTATTATAATCGATGGCAGCCACTTTTTATTGTGAAACCTTTACTATAATGGAAAACAGCCATATTTTAAAAGAGAAACCTTTACTATAACGGATAGCAGCCATATTTAACAGTGAAATCTTTATTATAATGAATATCAGCCATTTGTTAACAGTGAAATCTTTATTATAATGGATAGCAGCCATTATTTAATAGTGAAATTTGCACTATTACGGATATCAACCATTTGTTAACAGTGAAATCTTTTTTATACAGAATATCAGCCATTTGTTAACAGTGAAATCTTTATTATAATGAATAGCAGCCATTATTTAATAGCGAAATCTGCACTATAACGGATATCAACCATTTGTTAACAGTGAAATATTTTCTATAATGAATATCAGCCATTTTTAACAGTGAATCCGTTATTATAATGGATAGCATTCATTTGTTAACAGTGAAAGTTTTATAAAGCAAACTAAAAAAAAATGATCATAAACATGTTCAAAATCAGACAAAAGCTCGCTTTTGATAACCAGGGTCCAGCAGTATATAATGCAATATACCAAGAGATTGCGTTGCAGAGGAATCACAAAATAATGATAAAAAGGGGTTACAGTGATGTTTAATGATTTGATGCTCCTTGAATAATGTCATTGCGTACAGTTGTAATAATGAGGTTATCTAATGAAGTTCTTTGCTTTTAGTATAAATTACCTTTAGTTTCAATTACCCTAACTTATAACTGTTCATTATCACTAGGTCTCATAAACATCACATGTATGCAGAAACATTGTATATTATGTCACTATGGTATTGATATTGTGGACTTAAAAATATGAATCATATGGATATTTATTTTGTTGTACACAATCAACGTCGAAACCCGGTTTTATAATTTGTTTGTTTTATTAGTAAAATATTGATACTGGGATTTGATTGCGATTAATTGTGAAACATCTCATCGATGAAGAAATTTGTTTGAACGAATTCAAGAAATTTAAGTTGACTACAAACACAGAAAATTACTGCTCCATATAAAAAAACATATCTGTGCAACAAAGCTTTTCTTCACCACTCATTTCTCTTGTTAAAAATAATGGCCCTACTGTCTTTGATCATATTTGTTAATTAGTTTCCTAATTATGCTACTTAATAATAATTATACGTTTTCGAATTATCAATTGAAATGAGTAGACCTGACAAATGACCTTGATCTCTAGCTCTTATGCAAGTAGAACTTGTGCTACTTTTATTTTAGTACATTTCTATCATTTGATATTTGATACAAGAAAGGTACTTACTGTAATAACACAAAGTAAGTCCACTTTTAATTGAGCATAACAATACAATACAATGCAATACAATACAATACAATACAATACAATACAATACAATACAATGCAATGCAATGCAATGCAATGCAATACAATGCAATAAAATACAATACAATACTATGTTTTCGCAAGTCTGAGATCGAAATAAGGCTTTAACTTAATTAGGTCCTCTCAGAAAAGTGTGTGTTATTTGGATTTTTAACATAGCTAATAAAATTGTTCAGTCTGTTGGCTACGCTCATGGACATAGTTATGTTTGTTTATTTAAATTTTTCATGTTTTGATGCAACAAGGCATATTACGATAATGATAATGAAACTGAAATCAAAATAAAAGGATGAAGTAAAACATGAATGCCACCTGATAAAACTGATTTAACTGGCATTTGATTATTCAATGTTGCCACCAGTACGCATGTGTCATATATTTAATGTTCATAATGTTTTTGAATATTTTTATTTATAAAGATGATGTTTATTTGAAAAAAAAATTAAAAATTGATACCACTTTTTTAAAGGTTGAGTCATTAATGACGTTGATGTAAATTTTCATGTCTAGCCACCGTTTCCAAAAAATAGCGATATATCAAGGTTTCATTTAACAATTTTGATCACTAGCTAAATGTCTAACAAACATAGGCACTTGTTTTGTATTTTATAGCAAAACAAATGAGATCCATGCCTGGCACTGAAAAGCAAAAATTGAATGAAGGTTGTAAAATGATAATATTATTATTACTACTACTACTACTACTACTACTACTACTACTACTACTAATAATAATAATAATAATAATAATAATAATAATAATAATAATAATAATATAATAATAATAATAATTGCAAACAATTTATTTTCAGGTTTTACTCACTTGTTGATGGAGGGAATTGCTTTAATCACCCACAGAAATCTGTCGCAATCCCATCCCCTATTCAAGCTACTTGCGCCACATTTCCTATATCTTATCGCTATCAACATGTAAGATGCATTTATTTATTTCTTACAAAATTTTTTATCAAGGTAGACACGCAATTAGTATATAGTATGTCTATGGGTGATGTCGGAATGTAATATTGCTTCAGATAATTTCATTTGGTTTGCTGCTATGGAGCACAAAAACGATGGTCGATAACAATTATATTGTAGCAATACTTTGACGAAGTTGCATTGTTCCTGAACTCACCATGGTATCTAACCCAGAATCATCTGATTATATGATTAATACCAATATTTAAATGTTCATCAAACCAAAAGAAAAGAAGTCCACAATCTATACAGGTAAAATACAGCAAACTCTCCAGGTTGTGGAGTATCCATTCGTTGCATGTAATTAGTAATGTTACCCCAAATTGTTTATATGTAATTTTTATAGAGACTAAGGTGAATCGTTATCATATGTACAAATAGGTTGGAGCGAAAACCATACAAGGTTAAAAGATCTTTGAAGGAAAAGTAGAAAATTCGCAATGTTGTCAATTTGATGTAAATATGCCAAGTCAGTGAAGAATTATAAAACAAAATTAAATATAATACAAATACAAAGTTATAATGAAACAATCAAGTATAGCACTGGCTATATATAACTGTCAAAAAATACATTGATAATGTAAAAGGTAAACACAAAATAATTACACAATTAAAGAATGCAAACACATAAAGTATACATTCAATGTATAATTTATGCAGAAACATTGTATTAAATACAAACAAGAAGCAGATTAACATAATAGTAACAGTTTAAGCTAAACAATAATGAATCAAGCGGGCCTTGTGTTACAAACATCTTGCCTCATTTCTTTTGCAAAAACAGGGAAACTATTTATCTTTTTACTGATTGTCAAGGAAATAATTAAATGTTAATGTGGACTAACTTGCTGTGTTTCTTTTTTTTTTTTTTGCATTTTTTACAAATCAGACGCTTTTTAATTATATGCATTTAATTCGTTATGTGAACTAAAAAAGAAATGTTTGCAATGCCATAGCATTCACATGAACAACTGTTGTTGAGATACCCTAAGGGAACACTTGTACCACAAATCCGAAACACTTGTCTACTTACCCGGGGCCCATTTTATATCATCATTAATTTACATCATGTTTTCATTGTTATCGGAGATTGTTTCTTTTCTAAAGTCGTGCTTTGGAGTTTCTGGTGGCTCCAAATGGCTGGATAGACAAGACCATGAACGCTGGTTCTAACGGACTATTGGAACTCGTTGCCAATGGGTTAGTAATCAATGATGAGTAAAACCTTTTTCTCAGAAATCAAAGATTACTTTTATAAAAGGTATTAATATATTATATATATATATATATATATATATATATATATATATATATATATATATATATATATATATATCACGCATAAAGCATATTATCGTAATTACTCTTACACTTTCAGCTGACAGTCATATTTGAGGTTATTTAATTTAATCAAAATTACCCTTGATGATGTTAGGTTCAGGCATATAATTATATACTCTGACACTGACAGTTGAGGGTAGTACTTAAGGTTTTTTAACTTTTGCCACGATCAATCTAGACTATACTGAGGATAGATCAAGTTGAATCTCAAGTAAATGTTATTTTACTATCATAGGGTCACAGGTAACTAAGTAATTTATGCAAAACAACTATGTGGTATTATAGTGATGTGTAGTTACTTTATGTGAGAAGTGGAACGACACTCACTGGCTGGAAATAATTACTGGCAATAAGTAATCTAATGTTTCAAATGAGGTTTGCATGTGGATCATTTGTGCCTATTGGTGGATTTTAAGTCAGTTATACTTATTCTGTATCCATTGTCACGCTAAAAATACTGGATGTAAATGAGAACTTGTCACCAAATTTGATTTTTATAGTCGGCATTAGAAAGAAATGTTTGCCCGCACAAGTCATGTATCAAAGCATTTTCATTTTTGTTTGAAAGTTTCCTCTCAAGTCAGTCATTTATAAAATGTAAGACTGGTTCGACCTTTCTACTACAAATAAATGTACAGTGACTTGGCCAGATATTTAGATTATGGTCTGTGTGAATTCTGTTTGGATGTTTGTGACAGCAGATCCTGTACGGTTTGATTTCCAGAAAGTTAAAACCTGTGTACAAACCGAATTCTCTTTAAGACCAAAACAACATGACAAGAAAGGGATGTGGAGTGGAGAAGAACTCCATTTCAGCCCATCTCATTTAGTAGTGTTAGTTATTTTGGGGATTTAATTGGCTGATTTATATTGGTAACCACCCTTAACGGATATTGACACTCAAAGCTCTAAACCTGCTTATCTAGGATATAAAAATAGGTTATATATTTAACACTGCCTCATACGGATAAATAACAAAGATATACCCCATACTGAACCGTCAATGCATGTATTATGGTTCTGAGAAATTTAATATTTCAGTGTCTGACAGCATACATCAAAAGAGAAATATCTTTTTAAAGCATTATATATACCACCTTGATAGATACGTCATATTATGGATTAGTTTGATTCCCACAAGGTCAATATAAACCACAACAAATTGAATATAAATATCTTTTACGAATGTTAAACCATTGACTAAGTATTGAAGTGTTTTAAACGTTTCAGTATCAAGCTGTGGAGAATGGACGTTCACGGCTCTTTGCCAGAGGATCTGAAACGGAGAGGGGTAATTTGCATATGAATTTTCCAATAATCTATTATAGACTTTAGAAAATAGATAATTTAGGTGATTTTGCTATTGCATGATTGTGGTGCAGATACATTCATTACCTTAGACGTTTGTCATAAAGATAAATGTGAAAAGTTTTGTCTTAGTAAACGCTGACGTAGATTTTATTGACATTTAGCAACATGAGTTCATATATGATTTCATTGTTACTTTCAGTTATTATTTAGCATTTATATGAATATACCTAAACCTAATTGATCAATTTGAAATTGTTACGTTTGTATTGCTGCTTCCATCGAGTGTTTTGAAAATAAATTTTGTTTTCAGATTAACCCAATTTAAACTCATACATTTTAGAACTCTCTGGAAGGATTTTCAGCATAATAAAATCATATTTACCCATTTATGATATTATGGTTAATCAGTTCATCTTTTATAAATTTGTCAGCTTAACTTTTGCAAAGAAAAGCAGGGCACATGTAATGTGTGCATTCAACCATAATTTTGTTGTGTATTGAAAACTTGCCTCATATATATATATATATATATATATATATATATATATATATATATATATATATATATATATATATATATATATATATATATATATATATATATATATATATATAGAAGGAGTTACTAACACTTACCAACATCAATATAAATTTATGAAATTAATCAGCTACTCATCCAGCCTAAACCTATTCTTAAAAAAGATGTATGGTTATAGAACATCATGCTATTGCTCCTTTCAGAAGATTTCATAAAAGAATTCTTAACACATTGCCCTGTTCTGACACTAAGGTGAAAATGAAAGCAACACCTATGTCAGAGCACAGAACATACAATTCATTTTACAAAGTTTCAAAGCATCATAATATTAAAATCCAACCTATGATCTTTCATAGTTATAGCTTGAAATCGTACTGGAGATCAATGCATAAGAGCTGGATCTGATTGATAAAAATACACTAAATCAAAACTTATCTTACAAACCAGCCAGTCAACATTCTATGATAAATAAAGTTTGAAATTTGATAATGAAGGTTCGATGGACAGATACCAAAGTGTGATATACAATTTCAACAAAATCAATTAAACAGCATGGGTGGCAGTAACTGGGATAGAATATCATTATGAATAATAACCAGATCAAAGTATAAATGTGCAAGTAAAATCATTACATGGGTTTCATGTTAACTTTAATATAAAATGCTTAATACAATTACCTGACCTGATAATTAAACATTTATTGCAATACTCATTACATAGATGAGAAACAATGTAACACTATCTGCAATAGCTATAACATTCCTGCTCAATATGACTAGATACATATTAATAAAAACAATCAAAGTCTGATTGATAAGGGACCTGAAGAACATACAACTGTTCAACAGAGTTTTAATGATAATAAATCAATGGATAACATACATCTGGACATCAAGGTCTTACTGAAAATTGGTCCAAAGACCATACAACTATTTAACAGGGTGTTATTGATAATAAATGCCTGGATAACGTACAACTGCACATTAACGTCTTATTGATAATGGACCTGAAGAACACAACAAATGTACATCAGGTAGTTTTGATAATAAATGCATTTTGTTTGCCTAGGGATAGATTAACTCTGGCGATATTATTGGATTTCTAGACAATTAGATATATTTCAACTAGAAACAAACACTGCTATCAATGCAGAAATGGTCAAATATTTAATACGCGCATCACCCTAGCAGTCTGAAACAATTCTGAAGAAGATGTTGGTAAGAATTATGTAGACAAGAAAGACAAAAATGGTTGGAACTGCATTAATAACAGCCTGACTTACAACTGAAATATCTCAGGATTATTTGTCAATTTATTTCTTGAAAGACTGTCTTAACTTTATTTGTCTTTTTCCTTTTATTCAAACATAATTAGCCAACAAATAATCAGGTTTTGTTGTTGATTTAAAATGTCAACTAATTACCTTGCTATTGATAGCATTCTATGAGCTAATGCTTATTTAGTTAACCGCATATTCGGCATTAGTATTAATTACTAGTTTAACTTGATCAACCAATACTCTCTATGACCTTAGTCACTACCATTATTGCCATTGATTTCACCTCCTGTTAAACCTGATAGTATATTAACCAAACCTTGTACCTGCTATACATATATGAATTAATTTCTCACTAATATTGCATTTTTGTCAGTGCAAAAATTAATAACAATTGATGAGCACTTTTTGAAGAGTTTTAAATCATTTATTTTGCTTAATTGATCTCAATGACATATATTATAACTTGGTTACATTTCATATCTACAATTTGCCCTATTACTCTGTCACGCAGGATCACAGCTCAATTTCTTCATTATGGTAGGGTGGAGGACAGAACTGGCAGACTTCGCTTGTTTTATTTCAAATTATGTAAGAAAAAGTAATTTTTGCAGGTGTACAATCAGAATGTTTTACCAGGATACCACTTCAGAGATGATGCCCTGCTATTGTATGATGCAATCAACAAGTATGTTTCCAAATACACCCGCCTCTATTATGGTAAGTGTTACTATTAGTAACCAAAAGATAACCATTCTGACCAGGCTTGGAAAATCTGACTTACTTTCCCATGAGAGAGATTTGTTTCTGAAAGTCCGCAAATAATCAAAATGTTTGCATTCCCACTGTATAAAACAATACAGGCAATTTGAATACGATTTTACTCTCTTAGCAGGATTCTTCCTTCATCCTGATTTTCAGACATCAGATTTATACCTTATTGGACATGGGATCTATCATTAACCTGCATATCCCCAATTCTGCAGAAGACCATTTTGGCATCAGTCTTGAATATGTCATCAGCTGATATATAGTAACGAGGTGTTTTCACCAAGGGTTGCACTAATTAGTTTAGGCACAAAAATGTTCACACTTGTTTTGTGCAGCATTGAAGTATTAAATTATTATTAATTGAGTGCATGCTGATAGCGTTGAAACACATCATTTGTCTTCAAATATCCAGTTGTTATAATGAATAAATTCTTTAGGTTAGAATCATCTTAGTCTTGTTAATATCTAAACAGTTTTTACTTTACATAAATATGTTACAGAAAAGAAACTTTAAGAGGCTGCTTTTGAATTGGATTATATTTTATGAAAAAAAAGAAATATGTTTGGATAGATGGATTTTGATGTACCGAATGGTGAACAATAATCTATTCTACAAGGATCTTCCTTGAAGTCCGATAGATGACACTGGAAACAGGCTAGTCGACAGTCCAGAACGCAGAATAAGAGATAACATACATCTAAAAATAAAATCTCAACATTGTTCCAAAACATACAAGAATACTTTAATTAGTCGTATTCAAAAAAGGAAAAAAAAGTTGTAAAACATACCCTAGGTCATTGTGTCAATACAGAAATAATTTTTGAAAATACTCTGGCATGAGGTACCAATCTCGAACTCTTTAATAGTTGTCAAGAAAACAGTTACAGATAGAAAATAAATGTAAAACCTCTAATGTGATTGCACAACCAATGTTGACACCGGATACAAGAAAGTAACTAACATTCCTATTAATGTTCTAACTTCGATATTTAGATAATTTGTATCAATGAAGTAGGTAGAAGCAACTCAATTGGCAATTCGATCCATTTAAAATTAAGATGTCTGTCGATTCCTCAAATCCTTTCATCATAGCAAATATGTTAGTCCAGCTGGAATGTGTGCTGAATTTTTAAACATTGGCGCTCACTGAATCAGTTAAAGGATTGCAATCATTATGAACTTTGCTATCAAAGCTGGTTTTGTTGAGACCAATAGAAATCAGCTTCAGTCACTGATATCTTCAACAAGATGAAAAAGGCAAATTATAGGCAAATTTGTAGTTCTTAAAATATGCCTAAATCTACATGGATGACATGTTTCTTACGTTAACGATCTCTAGTGGCTTAAACTACATACATAACAAGCAGGAGAGATACGCTACAAGTTTTGTATAAGTTAAAATATACATTTTAGTTCCTTAAAATACCACATAAAATATTTAAAATAAGTTCCTTGGTTACTAAATTCCTTAAAAGCGTAAGCGTTCTACAGATTCCAATACAGCCAATTAATCTGAACATATTTCAAATGTATTCCGAATGAAAACCGTTATGTACTTAACTACCGATACCACAGGCAGAATCACTTTGTCAATAACTGTAAATGTTATTGAATATTTCACAATAAATCGAACAGAAATTTAAATCCCAATGTCCTTGAATGTTTAATAATAACACCAACAGAAATTTAAATCCCAATGTACTTGAATGTTTTATGATAAATCCAGTTGAAATTTAAATCCCATTGTCCTTGAATATTTCACAATGAATCCAATTGAAATTAAAATCCCAATGTCCTTGAATGTTTTATGATAAATATGTTGAGCTATAAATATCTGAATGTCTTGAATAAATTCTACTGCACGGTGTTTCCAACAAATGATATTAAATTAAAACATAAAAATCAAAGTATTGATTTATCTCTCCCATGTCCAGTGAAATGTCAAGAATAGCAAATTTTGTATAAAACTCTTCTGATATTAAAAGAGATAACAGATTTAAGAATATTGTAAAATATAAAGCTTTCAAATAAATCAATTTTTTAGAAAATACTTCCATTCATTCAAAATATCAGCTATTTCAATCTAAGCAATCAGGAAATATGACAATCCTACACCAAAAATATCCTCGTTGGATATTATTATGAGATTATTTAGTACATTGACCTAGGACCTTTATGAATGAAATCGATGTACGACCTATATGACTCATCTCTAAAAACGCAAATTATAATGTTCAAAATGCACGTATTACAAATTTCATTAACTAAATGAACCCCAATACAATAATTATCATGAATTTAAAATACATAATATAGATACACATAACATTCTGTCTTCTCTTGCTCCTGCATACATAATAACTTTGCTTGTTTAATAGAGTTTTAAGAGATCAGCTCTAAAATCAAATGTGCAGAAAAATTAGTTGCACGCTATTTAATTTCAACAAAATAAAACATTTTTAAAAACAAATTAACTACCGAATTATAAAGCCATCTATTGCATATTGCTGTCCAACGGTTTATCCATCTATTTCCTTTCGGTAAAGTTTACCAAATTCAGACAGATCGTTTAGTAGGATTTGTATAACGAGCATTGGCAAAGTAACTAATATTAATGTTATTATAATGTACAGGATGTAATTCAAGTCAACATAATTCTTGTAGAATGCGATTTGATATCAAGTTATCTAATTCATGGACAAGGTTTTGACCTATGGAATGGGATTGATGTGAAAGTATATTATTTTGATTATGTCCTTGTAATACACCCTTTTTAGACAATGTGTATCGGCTGATATGAAGAAAATATAGAATAATGTTCTCTTCAAATGGGACCCGAAACATTTTGCAGCATCGTTGATGAGACATTTGTGTAATAATCATTTACGAGTGGAATGTGATTCTTTCATGCATGCCAATCGTTTATCAACGTCAGGAATTGTAATTTACACTTTTAAAGAACCTTTTGTTACGTAGTGTCTCCGTAAATCTTTTATATTGACACATTTGTACTCTTAACCAGTCGTTTGTTTTTTTAAGACCAATTAGGTGGAACACCAGAAGGTCCCTAGCTTTTCTTCATCAAGCTTGATATTTGCCAATGATTTTGTTTTAAGAGGTCCTCGATTGAAACCTTGTAGGCATCAAGCCCTGCTTGTTCCTTGTGCATTCCTAATGTATACTCATTAGAATCCGTACAATAAAAAAATGACACTTTAAATATGCTTTGCTTTGAAGATCAGGCCACTACATAAAGTGAACAATTATGTCTCGAGATACTACAAATATGCAACCAAATATGTTCTTTCATGATGGGTGGTTTCTAAACATAGGTCTCATCATAAAATGACTTAATAAATCCATACATTAAAAATCTGGTCCTAACGTGCGATAGTCACCCAAAACAGTGGTCTCTCAAGTATGCATTTTTTCTATTAATTCTTTCAGAGGAATACATAAAACAATAATAAAGGAAAAATATGCTACTTTGTATTAAACAGATACACCAGAGAAAATAGCAGGAGACTGGGAGCTCCATAGCTGGAGGGAAGAAATGACCAAGCCACGGGAACAGGGAGGATGTGGTCTGCAAGTAAATTAATAATGTGCTTCCTAATTTAAATCATGTAACCAAAATGCAAGCAAATATAATTTAATTATTGGGCATACCACTGTAACCAGGCTGCAAGGGAATGTATTCAGTTCAAAAGATCAAACTAACCACGTTGCAACTGTGTATATTGTTACTGGGCACACAAACTGTAATAACAGTGCAAGTGAATATCATTATGTTAATGAGCACAATAATTATAACAACATTGTAAGTGAAGATAATTATATTAATGGATTCAAAAATGTAACCACATTACAAAATAATTTAATTCTATTAATGAACCAAGAAAGTTGTAACCACTGTGCAAATGAATGCAATTCTATTAATGGGCCCATGCATTGTAAATATATAGCAAGGGAAAATACATATATTAATGAGAAACAAAATACAGCCACATTGCAAGTGAATATGATCCTATTAATCGACAAAAAACACTAACCGCATTGTAAAACGTGAATCTTAAATATTCAACAGTAATGGGAATGTCTTTCTCCTTTTGATGGGTATATCACATAAAACCAACTCTTCAACGTCAGTTTTGTTCACAATGAATATTTTGTCATCTTTAATACTCCCTCTTTATCAACAAGATACACACAATTCTTAAGTTTTAAATTCAAATTTATCCAGCGTCTTAGTTCTGTCTCAGGCACAATAGTAGATACCGATACTTCATTTTGGTAAAGTGAAGGTAATCACCAGTCACAAAGTCTACTAGATTGTGTTAGAGCGCCTTGATGCATATTAATGGACTGAATGTATAGCTTCAGTTCAAATAGAGATTAGAAATCTTTGTTCTATGCGTGGATATATTTAATACACGCATAGATTGTGAGATGTCACTAGTCTTAAAGGCATTGATGAATTTATTGACTAAATATGTTGTCATACATGTCCAAAAGGTTGTGGATATTTAATTCAAAATTATGTACCTGATTTTTGTCATGATTCAAAGAAATCAATAATATGTTTCCTAAGTTTCAAATCAATACCTGATCTTGATTAGGCGTTCGTTAATCTTTTCTTTAAAAATGATCAGTTTTCTAGAACATTATTTTGCGTAATAGTGACAGTCTAGAAATATCGATAAGAAGTTTTGGCAAAAATTATTCGTTCCTATTTTGTGATCAGACTAGTAGTATTATCACTTATAGTTATTAATATATCATAAAGTTTATTTGAAAAATTTCATTTACAAAGGGCTGATAGATGTTCTGGATAAAAACACTAATTTAGGACTATAAATGCCTCTTTATAAGAAGTTCTGGATCATATCAGTGTGATACATCAGGGCACTCAATATTACTAGAATTTATTTGGACACATTCTTCACTTTTGGACTTTGAGATGACATCCAGGACTATTAAGAATTTAATTCACATTGCGCATATGTCTTTACATCTTTACTTTGTCTTCTAAAAAATATATTATTCGTTAAATTTTCCTCAAATTGATGGGTTTACGTCACAGTTGTTATATAGTTTAAGATCAAAGAGTGGTGAGAAGCATACAAATTGTTTGCTACACTGTAATTAGCTTTATACTTCGTTGACTATAATCATGTTTGAGTGCCTATGAACATGCACACTTATGGAGTTATTTATTTTGAACAACGGCTGTAAATGTTTATTTTATGTGTGAAGTGTGATGTCCAAATTCAAATGTGGGCAATATGCCAAAACAATAGGTGAGCAGATATAGCAGATTTAGAGAAATATCTAGAGATAAAAAATTAAGAAAAAGAAATGTTATCAAGATTGTTTTCTTTTTCTCTCTGTAAGCAATTCATAAATAGTTTTCCAAGATCCAAACTATCATGATTTGCAATGTCATATCCCTCTTTTGTCAGCTCTTTCGCAATAACTTGTTATCTACGTTTCTATAGCATTTGTATTTGTAATGAGCAATATTGACCTGGCCTTTTGTTTTAGAATTATCATCAGGGGTATCAATGTGCTCTGGTTACTTTACAATGATGAAATTATGAGTGTGGGGGGATATTGAGTTTCTCGTTTCTGGCCAACAGGATACAGTTTATCCCCACACGTTTTATTAGATTGCCATGCTACATAGTAAATATAAAAGTCATCACCTTTATGTCATACATCTACAAAGTCAATGTGCCTCTTAAACACTTGAGAATGTTGTCATTTTGTAAGTTGAATCTGAATCTTGTGAATGCATTAATTTTCATTATTTTGTCATGAGACTTGAAGCTTAGCATGGCTTATACCTGATATGCGCAATTAGACAAACCAGTGTGTACCAGGGGTTTTCTTAGAGTTGTTGCCCTTTTTGACTTGGTTTGGTTTTGTGGGTTTAAGAAGAATAATTCCAGGAGGAACCACCAACCCATGGGATACTGCTGGCTAGCTTTCTCATACGCATGAATTGGCTGAGCTAACATTCGAATCCACATGCACGTGAGATCTCCATTATATATAAAGCCAAGTGTCTTAAACCACTTTGCCAAACAAAGCCACTTTTTTACTTGGATTATTCTAGATTTTATGACTGACTATAACTACTCTTATTGTTTTCTAACGATCACTGTGGAATTTAGTAACTGTTGTATCATTATTTGAAGATGCTAATGATTAAAAACTACCGTGATTCCAAACTTCTCGTTAGAGTAATTCCTCATTTTGTTTAGCAGCTTAATGCATGGCATGACATATTCTTGTGAATATTACTAGTCTGAGTCTTTTGTGGATTGCGATTAAACTTGGTATCAAAGACTATACACGATAACAGATCACTGTGCTGTTGCAATATAATGCAGGAGTTATTGCATATTATTACACAGTTGGAACACATTACCTAATTACATGAATGCAACTTCATACATTCTTGCAGATTTCAGGTGAGTGCAATGAAGCCTTGTGGATATAACGGGCTTCATGAAGTGGTTTGCATGCAGAGCAATCACTGTAGTCACTTTATGTTTGGAAGAGGTACAGTACATCGACAGCTCAGCAAAGTGGCTGCATAATATCACAAGAACTTGTTATTTCAACTGTGATGAATTTCATTCATACTTGATGCACGTTTGATTATTGCCCTATGATGTGCATATATCAATTAATACTATTATTGTAAGATTGTCTGCCTTTTGGTGACTTTTTGATGAGTAGAATATATGACACTATGTTTTGACTTAACATTACTTTAGTGTTGTATTTCTTTGTTTGGTTGCTTGTTGACCTTTATAATTGTAACCCAAATGAATATTTCATTTTATAGGGTGTACCAGGAGAGAATGACAAATTCACAACAGTTGAACACATTATCCAGACCCTGACCTGTATCATATATACATGCAGTGTTGCTCATGCTGCCACCAACTTTCCTCAGTACGATCAGTATGCTTTCCCACCAAATTATCCTGGTCTGATGAAAGGAAAACCTCCATCTTCTAAGGTATGTCTCCTTAAATGTATTATCGTATGAGCATCATAACATTTTTTCATGTTGGTTAGCTCTTTAACAATAAGAAAGATTTTTATTTAAAAAAATCTTGTGATTATTTTTAATTTACATATTTATAATTTGTTATAACCTATCATCTGATGGTAAGATTCTTTGAAGTGAATTAGTTTTCTGTTCTTTTTGGATATGTTCATGAAAAAATCTTTTTACAATACTAATTTAGCTTTTGTATAGGAGTAAGACATATAAATAGCTTTAGGTTAAACAAATCCAATGTATGTATCTGACAGCCTCATTTATAATGAGTCCTGTTTGTCCCTCGATTCAATGAATACCTCTCTAGTCATCCGAGGGTGGGAGGGACTGCAATAATGGGTGCACTGTTTTCTAAATACAATGTAAAGTTTCACATTAAGTGTGGTGATTTTTCACAGTTATTATTTTTAACATGTTGATGAGAAATAATTTCGATGCCATCCGATGTTGTTGTTCTTGTACGGTGTAATGCCATTTTTCAGCGCGAGGTAAGTTATATATGGCGGCAAGTATAAATGGTGGAGGAAGAACCCTGAAAAATCCATGGAACCAGACATCACTGTAAACTGCCACACTGCGAACATTGTAGCAATAAGACTGAAAAATTTTTTAATGCTACGATAAGGATCACAATCACACACTCGTAATCCTGTAGGAGCCTCTAATCTCGTATACCAGATGTTATATTGCCTACATTTAGTACTACTGCAATTATCCCTGACATCAGTTTATATAAACGTTATTTCTTACTGTAGGAGCCGCTGACAGAGCGGGATGTAATTAATAGTCTGCCAGACAAACCCACCACATTGGACACAATGATTGTGACAAAGATCCTCAGCACTCATGGAACAAAACAGCTTGGAAACTTTGAAGTCCAGTACATATTCGATCCCATGGCCATGAAAGTTTTGGAAGAGTAAGATTTGACGACCCAGTCGACTTGATAGCCTTTCATTATATTTCTTTTGTTTTGACCCCACCCCACTCTCGCTGAGCTATTAGAGAGACTTCATGCAGTGAAGGTTGGGGTTATAGTTGGAAATAATAATCAAACACTTGTAAAAATAAAACCCCAAAATCTCCAAATGTATATCGCAGAAAATACGAAAATCATCAATAATTGGAGTTGAAATATAATATAAATGTTAAGCATACTTCTTAGAGTGCAGTTGTAATGTGGCATCAATAATTGGAGTTGAAATATAATATAAATGTTAAGCATACTTCTTAGAGTGCAGTTGTAATGTGGAGTCTATATTCTTTATTGTGAGAGAATACATTTAACCTTTTTCATGGAAACCATTTTTTATATAATTTTTTTAATTTTTTTCAGTTAACAGCATATTTTGTATCACAAAATGCAAATCGGACATCCAGAAAAATAAACGTTGTGACTTGTCAGCATTGTCAATAATTAGTTGATTGATTAGTGAAACTAAGTATTAACTCAGCTTAACTTCCATGAGACGATTTACGAAAGCAATCAAATATATATTTTAGATGTCAACAATTTTACAATTATTTTGTAGTTATGTCATCTTCAGCTACTTTTGCTATTTATAGAAATTATATTACATAAGTTGGAATGTATCTCTCTGAAGCGGGAGGTTGTGAGTTTGGATATCTACCGAATCATACCAAAAACTTAAAAATTTGGTACTAACAACTGCCTCGCTTGGCGTTCAGCATTCAGAGGTCAGTGTTAGATCTGGTCGGCCTGGTTTCCGGATAATGTGACTGGGTGGTACATAATGCTAGATGTATGCGGCATGATGCCAGTGCCGGACATCACACTATAAACTGGTCCGCTGCAGTCATCGTAGCGATATGACCGAAAACTTGTTAAGATACATTATAGATTCTAATCACGTACACTTATCTCTGATTCCCTGTCAAATAATCCATTTACATAATAAACAGATGTTATTCAGATGATAAACTGAATTGGTATGGGAACAAATTTACTCAAAGTTTAAAATAAGACCATGATCATTTGTGGTCCTTTCAATTTCTTTTCAGGTTTCAGAAAGAACTGGCAGAGATCAGTATAACAATCAAAGGAAGAAATAACCAGAGAAAGATACCTTATCCATTCTTGGACCCAGAATTTGTTCCAAACTCGATCAGCATTTGAGACGATTTCTTTTCGTTTTGGTTCATGTTCAATTCAATGTTTTATGTACACTGATTATGTGTACTGTCTGACCTGATTCAACCATTTGCTGTCCTATGTATGATGAAATTGCTTGTCGGATACATTCTTCTGATTAACTAGTATCCAAATAAATGTAGATGAAGCCAAATAAATGTAGATGAAGGCAAATAAATGTAGATGAAGCCAAATACAGTTAGATAATCTTTAGAGAATTGGCACATGCTATTATTATCAAATTAGAATAATAAGACTGTTTCAGGTTATATGGCAAATATTAAAAAGTGTTTTGGAAGACATTATCACATAAATTCCAAAACCGGATTTAGTTGTTAGAAATACTAGAATTTATGACACTTTTTTCTTTGAAAGTCAGACTCCCTTGTGTAGTTCGAGAAGGTATTTGATTCAATATCCTTTAATTCATTCTGTTTTGGTGATTTAGTGCTAATAATTGATGAAATGTTTTACATAATGGAACTAAATTATTTATTTTTACAAAATAGATAAATTATGATTCCATTATTACAACACGCCAGCTGCAGACATGGTGAACCTATTTCCCGATTTGTCTTTATGCTTCTTATTGAATTTTGTGGGAAAATGAGAAGAGACAATAAAAGAGATGAATCAATTCTATAAATAATATTGAACATACATTCAATCAATACGCTGACGATAATATTTAGTTTGCTTGTTGTGAAATATTTCTTAATCAGGTACACAAGTTCTATAGCATGTCAAGGATAAACACTAAGGTAGAAAAAGACTGACAATTTGAATTTGGGTATTATGGAAAATTAATCTTGGACAAACTGAAATTATGAATATTTAAAGTTTTACATATAATTATTTAAAGTTAGTACATACTATTTGGTATTTGAACTTATATAAAATATTTCAAGAGATAGCACAATGATTAACATAAAAAACTTTATTTTGAAAATTTATATAACAAATCAATATTTTTTTAGATTCAATCGTTCATTGATTCGCAACAATTTAGCAGCAAACTCTGGAGCAAATGGTTTTCTCTGAATCGATTTTATTTGTAAGTTAATTGACAGATCAGGTGAAAGACTCGTTCTCCTATGATTATGTTTAGAGGAATGAGTATTAGTCAAATTAATATCTTTTATAACACAGAAAATCTTTTGGTTGAGAAATCCATGAATGATAAAAACATTAGCATTTCTTTATTGTGCATTAATATTTACAATATATTTACATGGTCACATATCACGTACTTATTGTTTCAAACTGTCACCAAAAATGATTGGAAAAATGTACTTAATTCTGTTCGTGCTTCTAATACGAAGTTAATAATCTGTTTTGTATTAAGGACTCGCATATAAATATTTTACCATACCTTTTCAAGAATATAAAAGGGTGCATATATTCTTAGAATATTATTGCTGAATAAACGATTACGTGTCTAGACCAGACTAGAAGCAAAATGATTCATGGTTTTATGCATTCGCTGATATTCATGATGTTAAATCAAGGCAGAGACATTTTAGAATATTGCATCAAATATTTGTGTACAAAACTATTATTCCATTAAACCATCCATGATAATAAATGAGGTATATGTCAAGTAAAAAGGAATCAGTTGCATATGTTGATGTGAAAAGGTAAAATATTCATGGATAACGTCAGGGCGGCATGGGTTGAAGAAAAAGTTCTCTATTAATAAATTTTTCCAAGCTATAACATTTGGAACAGATTATTCAAAGATTATTTATATTTTTAACTGTTGTAAAGACATCTGATGCACATCATGCTATTATGAAACATTGTAATGTTCATAGATTAAAGTTGAGAAATGCATTTTAGAAAAAACAGATTAGTAAAAATATTTATTGTACAGGTTGTCAGATATGCATAATGTTATGTATATCCATATTATGTGTATTATATTTCATGATATCCAAGGTAAAACAGATCAGTAAATATATTTATTGTACAGACTGTCAGACATGCATACTGTTATGTATATCTATATTATGTGTATTATGATTCATATTTATAAGGTAAAACAGATTAATAAATATATTTATTGTATAGACTGTCAGACATGCATACTGTTATGTATATCTATATTTTGTGTATTATGATTCATATTTACAAGGTAAAACAGATTAATAAATATATTTATTGTATAGACTGTCAGACATGCATACTGTTATGTATATCTATATTTTGTGTATTATGATTCATATTTACAAGGTAAAATAAATCAGTAAATATATTTATTGTACAGACTGTAAGACATTCATACTGTTAGGTATATCTATATTATGTGTATTATGCTTCAGTACATTAGTGACTATCATTCAGAAGAAGGTAGTAAATTAAAATAAAACTGTTCTATACAGCATGTCATCTAGCCAAATGAAAGTATTAATCAAAACACAAGATGTCGTATATGGTGTGTCAACTAAACAAATAAACTTGGCTGCAATTGTAAGTTTGTGTTACACACTATGTCAGCTCGGCAAATGTAACTGAATAAAAAGAATTTGTTGCAAACAGTATGTTAATTAGAAGAAAATAAAACTGCCTGAAAATCAAAAATGAATCTTAACAGTATTGCAACTAGAAAAATTAAATTGAATGAAAACACATACTTTTCAACAGACAAAGGCACTGAATATGCAGGGTTGTTATATACAGTAGGTCAAGCAGATCAATGAAATTGGTAAAGGACAATAACTAAATGGCAAATGAAAATTTCAAGGTTAAGATCAGTGGCCCCAACCAGACTCTAGCAATTTGCAAGATCAAACATATATTATCACTAAAAAATGGATACAGTGCACCTCAGAAAAAAAAGATTACAGGCGTACTCAGAACTCAATAAATCAGTGATCAAATTGTACAGTGACCGTCTTAAGATACTTTTCCATCTTCAAACAGGCAGTACTGACTTTTAGGTAATCTAATACTATATTCACTTATTAATCATTGCATTGTGCAATCAGCATAGATACCTTAAAACATCCTATAAAGCAGCCAATCAACAGAATAAATTTGAATGTAAGAAAAGAGACCAAATGATATGATTAACATGTGCAACACATCTATTAAACATAATTGCAACACCTATTTTCGATTATTATCAAGGTGATGCTGTTTAATATTAACAATGGCGTTTTACAAAAAAGGTAAAATTTTGATTTAGTTCAAGCACTGGATTCCAGCATAGTGCATGGTGTGGTTTTGGTGAACTTTATCTCAGCCGTTATATTTACATTTTATCACCAAAACAAAGTTTTTATTTTCCTTGTTAAGAAACTATGGTTTAAATCTACATTCATAACAATAAAGGCTATTACGCATGAATGTTAGCAACTGGAAATAAGTTTTGAACAAATACTTTGAAAAGGTGAAATGGGATTGTTATTATCATAACCTGAAGCACTTTTTCAAGATAAGATTATGATTTTGTTTCCCAAGTTGTCGATTCGTGACTTTCATAGAAGATTTCTGATTTTAGTGGTCAAAGATTGTCGAGGGAGGGATAGCCTGAAGCATCTATTAATACTGCATTTAGGATCCATTTTTTAGTTATAAAAGCTATTAGAAGCTCTTGAACAATATTGGCATATCATTTTACTGAATCAAGCCTGAATGATTTCATGTTCGGATACTCCTTTTAAAAATATATTTAGAATTGATGATGAATGCAAGAATTGGATGTTTCAAGGAGAAGCAACATTTCAGATTTATGAAAGCTGATTAAAGTTCTATGCTAATATCACCATGTATCTTTCTTTAACAAAAATGTATATGCACCAATATTTTGAAACTATTTTGATACTATACTATATACTATATCATATTAAAATTCGATTAGTTTCTAGTATTCTCTATTTATTTATTTATTCTTTTACTTGTAACAATTAACCAATATAATTGTATTGCATTATATTTTTAGCAAGAGTGGTTTAATGATGCTGGAATAGACTGGTCAAAACATGTTCATGAAAATTACATAGAACTATTTTTCATACCGATAATCAGCGAAGACACGTTTACTGGTGACAGGGGCACTTTTTACTTCAATCAAGGATACTTCTATTTATGTCTTAGTATAATTTTCAGAATGCCCACAATAACATTATGATTATGAAAGCAGAATAGATCCAATTGGACTGTTACTAAAGTCAGGTTGACTTAAATATCATGGATATTAAAGCCCCTTAAAAAATGTATGCACGATCAGCATGCCATTGTTTAGAATCTTGTTCTGAAAAGCCTATTTTGATGGTAGGAACGTCCTAAAATGACTGTCGCCATGTCGTAGAGAAACCACTACTCAATTATGACAGCTCTTAAACGTTACTACATGATTGTATGCCATTTTTAGCTATAAAGTCCTTATATGATTATTTTCAAACGACTCTTACTATATCCCTGTATAGCAAAGAGCAAACATACATAGTATGTACTATAATATGTATATGATGTTATTGAATGATGTGGCATTGTTGGCTAGTGCTTCAGATTTGATTGCTTCTATAGTTTTAAGATGATTATATGACAATTTGGAGGGCGTATTCATGTAAATCAGGCATGAGTAACTTCTAATAAGACATGAGCCGAAGAAGTGAATTTGTAAAGCCACGCCCTATGATAGGTCGCGTGCTGAATCGGGTCGTAGTTTATCTATAACTGATGCAGTTCGTGCCTGCTCAGTAGCATGCAAATCGTTTCGTTACAATGGACTTAACTGTGGAATGTTTTGGATTGGACTCGTTGTGCATTTTGTATTCCCTGGTCTAGCATATTGATTCAGTTGGTACCGGATGCAATGAAGCAGATGTTATATGCATTAGAGAATGGAGTGAAATGTTTTGCGTTCTTTTGTGCTTATACCATTCCCAGCGTGTGCATGTAATTGTTGCCTGTTCTTGGATGCTTAGAATTTGAACGCTTAATTTGGTATCATATTTCTTGCATGGTCATGAAGACATAAATGTAGATTAGATCAATTCTGATTTGTGCACATTTTCCCTAGAATCGACATAGTTTTGGAATATTTCAGATTGGGCCTCTTGTTTTGTTTCCATCGTGTGGAATGTATTGTAGATTGGTCCTGTTCTGAAGCAAGCATACATCTCAAATGTTTCTGATTCGGTCGCTTGTTTTATTGTAATATTGCTCTCATTTTCTATAGTGAGCAAAGTATTAATTGTAGCATGCACATTTTTTAAGCAAATGATTTCTTACGTTGGATGGCATGTTTTTGTTTCTTTCTTCTTCTTCGATTTGTGTTCAAGAAGCACTACATTTTCGGTAGTGTGAAAATCGTCTCGTTTGTCTAGTTTCATGTTTATTTCATTCCTTCGGTCAGATTGTACGTTAATGTAGATGGGACCCATTTTGTTCAGTACAGATTTTTCAAAGCACATTATTCTGAAATGCTTCTGATTCATTAGATCGTTACTGTCTGGCAGTTCGGTCACTTTCTCTGTAATGGACTTTATTGTGGAATTCCTAATATTGGATCGCTTGTTTTGATTCTTGTTTGTTCCAATGAATGGCAAATAAGAGGTTTTTATGTGACTGGGGTTCGTTTAGTATTGGCACTTTTCTCGAATTGATATTATTACGCTTTCGTTTGGATTGGGTCGCTTCATTGGTGTCACACTTGTTTCTTTAAATGGGTACGAATGCATTGATGCAGATGGGTTTATTGTTTTGCACATGATCAGCTTATCTACAATAAGCATTACTGTTAAATGCTTAAATATGTGATTTCTTGTGTTATTTCCAGTTGTTTTTTTTTTTTAATAAAATGTTATGGCTAGGAATGGAAGCCAATATAGATCAACTCTATAATTCAATAAGTTACTCATTTTAACCCGATCATTATATGCGAGTTAAGATATCAGGCAATACAAATAATTATAACACTAGTATGCGTAAATGTATGTAAACATCACGAATGTTTTGGAAATACAGTTACTAGATCATTTTGGTCGCATTAATGATTTTACAGCACGACATCTTCCGGCTAACAGTAACACTATTTTTCATTTCAGCAGCACTGTTCTAAACTCAACCATGCTAACGTTTGATTTATAATAAATAACCACTGAATATAGTTTATTAATCGTACCAAGGCTACTTTGTGCTGCAGCATGAATGTTTGAATTGTTTATGTATTCGTGAAGGTAATCGGTTGCTTGTTTTATTGCTATTGTATATACATAAGACATCTCAAAAGTATCACCTACGACACATTTTACAGGTGGTCTATCAAGCTGGACATCATGATGCAAAAACGTTCAGCCATTACTAAGAATGAAATCCAACGAGTTCAGCCACGTTTGCCATGTTTGCACTGTCTGCATCAAATAATATTTGGTCATTGGCCACCACCCAGAGTTATATAATCAACAACTCACAGCAGTGCAAGCTCATACAAGTTAAACTTTAAAAGATGTTGAGCAGTTACTAAGAATGCAACCCAACAAGAATCAGTTCTGTTTGCTGAATCCAGGTTGATGATGTCGGTTCCCACTTGCAATGGATAATTTCATGACAGACTTTGACTCACACAAAGATTCATCTCACATAAAGATGCATCGAACATGCTACACTGAGTTTCTCTTTGCTAATTAATCAACATTTGTTAAAGGATGCATTGCATCAGAAACATCAATTCCTGCAACGATGAGGTTATCACCAAAATCTAGTTTGTTATCGTTTTCGAAATCCAAAGAAGTCTGCATGAGCATATTCTACGAGTGACCCATGAACTCGATGATCTTTACTTTGTGTTTAGTTTTTGAGATGCTATGCGTCTATCATCTGCTCCTACTAACGTTGATTTTGCAATAATAGCATCAGGTCCCATCTGCTAACAACGATGAAATAATTGAGTAATATAGTCATCCAGTCTTTTGAATCTGTATCAGACGTGGATAATTTTAATGTCACTAATGTATTCTTTACTTTGGCTACATTATATGGATAAAGTTGTGTTTGGAACAACCACATATGGGACATTTCCTGTTTTCTTGTATAAAAAAGAACACCTCAATTTGAACTCACAAACGATTTTTTGGTTCGTTCTCAATCTTTTTGCGTTGAGAAAAGTTCAACTTTATGAGAAAACTAATATTTTAAAGTGTTATTATAGGTTCACTTGCTTATAAATCTGAACATTCTCCACAAGTGGGTCAATGGGTCTCACCCTGTCACATGCACCCTCCAACAACAGCATCATATCGGACAGAGTCACGGGAAGACATCTATAATTAGTGGCAGAAACAGTAGGTCATAATGATCATGTGTTGTTGAGCCACATGCAATAATCACGTCTGTGGTATTTTCAATGACTTATATTTTGTATTGATAGATGTAGTGGTGTGGGCAACAAATGCAGCTCAAACTGAGATAGAATGACACATTCTTGTAGCAATTCTGAAACAAATCTTTAAATATTCCTCTCGACAACCCAATATTTTTTAGACATGCCTATCTTATTTAAATTGCACTATTAGTAACACCTTTTGTAACAATAATTTAAGTGCTAATCTTATATCATGAAACTTTTTAAAATCTTTATAGTAGGGTATATTGATCCAGTTTTGTTCTTGCAACATGTTCATCGCAACATACACATATATGCAAGTTTTATATAAATATGTTTTATTATCAAAAGTAATTAACGGCCCAAATCGGAATGATGACCTAGATATTTAAACAAATGTAAGGTGTCCTGGAAATTACGTCATAGCACACTAACCCTGTCAAGCAAGGTTCATCCGTCCTTTAGTCCCAGTTTGATGTCAGTCTTTGAGGCCACACAATATTCTTTTGGTTGTAGATCATGCCATGGTGAATCAAATTCATTGATTTTGAGACATGAAACTTTGTTTCAACCTAGTTGCTATGTATGTTGTATGGTTGCTATAGAGGCCAACAAGAAAAAAAACTTGCCTAAAAATATTAGTACAACCAAATATGAATATGTATTGTAGCTTGATATTGCAAGTGATTGAAAGAAGAGTTTGAAAACAACAGGAATAAAACAATCAAGGTAAATCAGCAAAACATGTATAGCTTTTTATGACATCAGAATAAAAAGATTTAACACAAAAAAGAAACTTTTATAACATACTCAACATAATCCACTTAGACAACAGAACTTGTAGAGTGTTCATTAGCAGTTTCTACAGGACTTGACTCCGGTGTTTGAAACTTGAATTCCGTAAAAGAGCAACTACCAGGTATGCAATGTAGGGGAAATGAAAAATTCATTTGGTAGAAATACCGGCTTGGTGCTGGAACACGGGTAAGAACAGGACCCATTTAAACAAACAGGGACTGTCACACTTTCTGCATATATTGTGAATGAACATATCCCAATTTTCAAATGCAATCTCATTAACCAAAGATTTACGCAGGGACACTCAGAAAACCAGACAATCTAGTAGGTGTTATCACTGACATGAACCTGGGCATTATAAAAATTATTAAGAAAACTCAGTGCCACGACTGTTGGGAATGTGCGATGCAAAATACTGTTAAATGTGTTTCTCCAGCAACAGGTGCTTGCCAACGACTATGAATATGAAGATATGAAGATAGTGCCTTGTTCATGCCACAAACCTGCTTGCTCTTCGATTTCAAGGTAAGCCTAGCGGCAATGAGGGTGGACAGACCGAAACTATTTCAAACAAAATCCTAAAGGATTTCAAACTGAAACCAATTCAGGCAGGCAAAACAAAAAAGAGAAATGGTTTCGGTTTGTCACGATATTGAGACTCTGTCTCCAGACAGACGCGGCGCTTTTGTGCAGTGGAGACGAATTGTTATGGTAAAACTCTTTAGGATGAAAGTCTTAAGAATTTCCAAACAGACTAATTTGTAAAACCTCACCTCGTAAATCAATTAGATTTTCGGACTGGTCAGTGAGTTTGAAAGTAATTCTCGTTAATGAATCATTATGACATCGCATATACACTGGATTAGTTGGATCCTCAATGATTAAAAATCCGGGTGGAGCTGTTGGTGCAAATGAATATAAAATATATCCCTGCTGGGCTTGATTTGATCTTCAAGATTTATTTGGTAACTTCCTTCGATGACATCACATACTAAATTCACTGCAATCACCGAGGATATATTGACGTTTTGAAACCATCCACAGCTTGGTTCTTCTATCCGCCCACTAAAGAAATCTAAAACTCCAAAATTTGTATCGTATGATATCATTGCATCATGATATGATTTTCAGAATTATAGTCGGAATTTTGTGGTTTTGGTGGCATTTGATAAGATGTCGGAGGTGGTGTTTCAGGCCATACTAGCAAGGTTATTATAGAACTCTGATAAATGTCTACGACATTTGCGGGTGAGTTTATTTCAATCGCGGATGATAACGTCGGCTCGTGAACAGTTATAGCGATTATCGATTCTTTTCCAGTAATGGATTTTATTCTGCGCTGTAATTCATTATTAATTTGTTTAATTTGGTTGGACTCAGATGGTATGGAAACAACGTTCCAGTCTGGAGTACCATTGGGTTTATTTGGGAATTATTTGGTTGTTGACCACCGAATGGAACTGATCTGATATTAACCTAACTATGGTATACTCGTAATTTTGTTAGTGCTATCTCCTTCACGGGAACTGCAGTAGGGAAATTGACACTGAATTCAGGGTTTGATGAGGTTATTGAAATCATGCTGGTTTTCACTGGGATGGTGTTTTCCGCTATTCGTTGAAGTAGTTCTTGCCATGTTGCCATTGTTATTATATTCGTGTTGTTTTTCTAATTTTGATGTCGCGGAATCATAAACACGTACCATCGCTGAAAACTCATTATCTTATATTTATGTGTCATCGAGGGAGGACGATATAATCGAGGAAAATTGTGAGTATGCGGTTGACACAACATGGAACTTAACTACGTAATCCTGCAGTTTGCGCTGTCTACATGATGATTTTTTTTTTTGTTATTATTAAATAATTTCCGCGATTTTTGTCGCCTCGGATATACAAATTGGAACAGCTATCGGGGAAATCATTGTTACCGAAGATAGTGTTATACCGTCTCCGGTGATTACATCTGATACCGAGTACACGGTAACATCAACTGCGTTAATTCCTCGTCGGTATTTTTTATTTTTACTTGATACTCCTCAGTGAGTGTTTTGAATTTAGTTTGAAATTATCTGACCTGATCTTAGCGATACTGCTGTGACGATGCCAACGATTACATTTTATTTATTACAATAGATTTCAAATTGCTAGCAATAAAAATGCAGCGTTTTCAATTAAGTTGTTTACTTAAATCCGCTACGAATTCCACATACCATGTTACTGAAACCCTAGCCAAATTATTACCAGTGGATATTATTGTGAATTGTTCAATTGTTTCCTTGTCGATAATCGTGGATATCATATTATTGACCCCAGATGAACTCGTTGGTAAAGTATTAAGTTGAGTCAGTGACACTAGTGTTAATCGATCAATACCTTTGACGGTGGCGGTGATATTTAATTTGTTATTTTGTGGTGTCCACGTAAATGATCCGTGTTGAATCGTATATACTACGTTGTTGGTTTTCTCATGAGGAATCTTTGATTTTTTTTCAAGTGTTTATATTATCCTCGGTAAATCATCTTTGATTACATCGTTGATTTTTTTTGTATCTCTTCGATGGATTTTTTTTTACATCTAAGAGTTTTATCTCGAGTTTATCTAATGAGGGTCCAAAGAATTTCTTAATAAGATTTTACGAAAAATTTAAAACTTCGCACCATGATCTTCATACCTAGATTGTAGTGCTGCTAATTCTAACATAGCTGTTTTATCTCTGTGAGTTTTGGTGTGGTCACCGGTGGATTTCTAAAGAAATCTAATAGATGTTTGTCAATATTGTCAATTATACTTCATTGTAATTCAGAAAACCGATTAATTTATTTATATGGTCGTCATATTCATAGCGTAGTTTTTTAATAATTCTATCGTTGATGAATAATTATCATCGAGCGCTGTTAATTTATCTCTGAGCGTCGAAATGAGAACATCTGGTTTGAGTTTACCCTCCTTGGAAAACATCGCGATAGTATCTTCTATGCCTCGCGTCGTTTAACTAAAATATCATCCAGGGAAATATTATTAGTTTTCAATTTAACATGACGATCTTAAAATACAACTATTTCATTGGGATCAACACTTGCGAGGTTTAACATCTCGGATATTTCATCTTCGATTATTTTTTTACAGCACCGGTTGCAGATATTTCCGCCATGGGTTTTTTCAGGCCTGATAAAGATCTCTCCCAAATATCAATCATGTTATTTTATATAATTTCTCTCTAAAAATCGATTACTCGTATATTCGTGTACGGTTTTATGGGGTGGTTTTCCCGATGATGAAATATCGTCGAGGACATTTAATACTTCTATGCCGCATATTGGTGGGTCATTTATTTTCTTTGTTGGTAGCGTGGAATACCAGATAGGAATTTTTAAGTGCCGTATATAACGCATAATCTTTTTAGGCGGCGCTAATCTATATGAATCTCATATGCAACCCAGTGAGTTCCAGGTCCAGTGCTGTTATCGAGATTAATGATACCGGTTTCAGCTTTGTGTGGTTGTTGTGGTAATTAATCTCACATAAAGACACCTCTACAGATTTTTATCGCTAGTTTTTTAGCAGCATCGAGTAAATCAAAATTTGACATGGGAACTATTGTTAGTAAACTGATCCTAGTCTCAGGCCCTTTCCGCTGTACCATGAATACGGAGTTCCTGGTAGTCTTAGACCCTTTCCCGATCGTTTCTTTTTTTTTTTTGTTGTATCCCTGTTCGGTAGCTTTCTTTAGTGCCATCCCTGCCGCTGTACCAACGGCTCCTAGCGCGGCAGCTGTTGCTACTTCTAGGGCCGTGGACGCAATCAACGCAATCAACGCTGGTAACGCAGCGAAAAGTAGAAATATACCACCTGGTTTTTTTTCTTCATCTTTTTTATCGCAGCTGGCATCATTGAAGTGTTTTATCTGACGAGTTGTCAATGAGCAGCAGAGGGGGTGAATCAGACAACATTTTTAAACAAGTTTTCAATGAAATCAGGCTTCTACGGCCAAGGTGTGGTGAATCAGAAACAAGTTTTCATGGATTAGGATCAAATCAGTCCAAAAAAAAAATCAATGAAATTA
The DNA here is from genome assembly GCA_029339505.1 of Unio delphinus. Classification (NCBI taxonomy): domain Eukaryota; kingdom Metazoa; phylum Mollusca; class Bivalvia; order Unionida; family Unionidae; genus Unio; species Unio delphinus. The sequence continues at coordinate 12,907,464 of JAQISU010000029.1, read as the reverse complement.
TGAAAAAATCAATGAAATCAATGAAATCCTGAATGAGTAAAAACTTTTCAACCGAATATTTGATCTAGTCTGGTCCTAGGGACGAAAATCCCTACGACGAAAATCCCCTTAGGATTTCACAAACAGACTTATTTGTAGAACCTCCTCTTGTAAATCAATCAGATTATTAGACTGGTAAGTGAGTTTGAAATTAATTTTGGTTAATGAATTATTATGACATCGCATATAGACTGGATTCACCGGGGATTCAATGATTAGAAATCCTGGAGGGGCTGTTGGTGCAAATGAATACAAAATATATCCTTGCTGAGCTTGATTTGATCGTTCGAGATTTATTTGATAACTGCCTTCGATAACATCACACACTAAATTGAGCGCAATCACCGATGAAATATTCACATTGAACGGAGCAATATGCCTGCCGCCACCGTCTGGGTCATTATTGTGTTTGAGGATAGTTGGTTGTGGTACTGTTTTTTTCCTTGCATCATGAATTATTTTAAAACCAACATCGATGGCATCACTGAGAAGTTTTTGTAGTTCTGGTACGTTATATCCTGGTAGTTTGAATGTTGGAATATCTTCAACGCGGATTTCAAATTTTGATGCAAACTCTGTTCTTGTTTTAGGATTACTGTCACCTAATATCACTTGCATGATTTTAGATTGATATGTTTCCATGTCATTTATAATTTTGTTGCATGTTTCTACGACGCTGATAAATTCATCTCGTGTAAGAGAGCCGGATTTAAGGGGTATTAACAACCGTTTAAAATCGTTATTCATTTCTCTGAAGGTTTCAGTGATAAACTCTTCTCGAATTGTATAAAATGCTGGGTCGTCGAATATTATCCCTCCATAGATAGTTGTTAATTCGCTGTATTCTCTATAACTCTTATAGATATCAGATTTTATCCTGTCTGTGATATAATCGGTTTTTTGTGGTTCTGGTAAATCAACAATTTTTCCCGGGGGTGGGATTTCAGGCCATCCTAGTACGGTCCTTATTGAGCTTTGATAAATATCTACCACGTATCCTTCTGTGCTTATTTCAATGGAGATGATAGTGTCGGCTCATGAACCGTTATAGCTATTTTTGATTCTTTTCCAGTAATCGATTTTATTCTACGCGCAAATTCATTATTGATTTGTTCAATTTGGTATGACCCTGTTGGTATGGAAACAACGTTCCAGTCTGGGGTACCGTCGTCTTTATTCTTATTTGCAAATACCAGTGAATTATTGGGTTGTTGACCACCAAATGATTTTGACCTAATATTTGGCCAACTGTGGTATACTTGTAATTTTGCTAACGCGATTTCCTTCACTGGGACCGGAGAGGGGAAATTCACACTGAATTCTGGATTCGTTGAGGTTATTGAGATCATGCTTGTTTGTACTGGGTTTGTGTTCTCTACTATTCGTTGAAGTAATTCCATCTGTGTTGTCATTGTTATTATATTCATGATGTATTTCTAATTTTGACATCGCAGAATCATATATATCATCCATCGCTGAAAACTCACTCTCTGATATAATTGTATCATCGAGAGATGACGATATCAATGAGGATAATTGCGAGTATGCAGTGGACACAACATGAAAATGAATTATGTAGTCTTGCAGTTTCCGTTGGCTGCATGATGATATTTTTTTGTTATTATTGAAATAATTCCAGCGATTGTTGTTGCCGCAGAAATGCAAATTGGAACAGCTATCGGGGCCATCATTGTCACTGAAGACAGTATAATACCGGCTCCGGTGATTACACCACTCACAGCGTACACAGCAATATCAATTGCGGTAATTCTCCTGCGATATTTTTTAATTTTCATTGCATACTCCTCAGACAGGGTTTTGAGTATAGTTTGAAATTCTCTGACCTGATCATAGCGATATTGCGATGATGAAATCATTTTTATTTTAAATACGCTAGCGTTTTCAATTGAAACCGTTAGTGAAATTGCTTTGCAATTTTCAACTTAAATCCGCTACGAATTCCACATACCATGTTGTTGAAACCCTAACCAAATTTTTATCAGTAGCTATTAACGTGAATTGTTCAGTTGTATTCTTGTCGATGATCATTGAAATCGTATTATTGACCCCGGATGAACTCGACGATGAAATATTAAATTGAGTCGTTGTCACTAGTGTTAATCGATAAATACTCTTAATCGTTGCAGTGATATCTAATTTGTTGTTTGTAGGTGTCCACTCAAATGATCCGTGTTGGATCGTGTATACTACGTTATTGGTTTTCTCATGAGGAATTTTTGTTTTTTCAATGATTGTTATCATCCTTGAAAAATCATTTTTGATGGCTTCGATGAAAGTTTTCGTCTCATCGATGGATTTTTTAATATCAGGGAGTTTTATTTCAATTTTATCTAACGGGGTTCCAATAAATTTATCAATGATATTTCTACGGAATGAGGTAAACTGTTTTCCGTGTTCTTCGGTTTTAGATTGAAGTGCTGTTAGTTCTAACACAGAATTTTTCAACTCATCGTTGAGAGTTTTTAATCTATCTGTAATCGTCGAAATAAGTACACCCGGTTTGAGTTTACCCTGATCCGAAAATAACGCGATAGTATCCTTGATTGCGTTTCGTTGTTTAACCAAAATATCATCCAGAGAGACATTACTGGTTTTCAATTTACCCTGTTTGTCTTGAAATACAACTATTTCATTGGGATCAACACTTGCTAAATTCAACGTCTCAGCGATTTCATCTTTAATTTGTTTTTTATATCCTTGATAGAATCAAGGGTTGCAGTGTCATCGGGTTTGGGTTTCAAAGATCTCCCCCAAATATCAATCATGATATTTTATACACCTCTCTCTAAAAAGCGATTACTAGTGTATTCATTTACGACAATTTGTGGTGGTTTTCTAGATGCTGAAATAGCGTTAAGGACATTTAATACTTCGCTGCCGCATATTGGTGGATCATTGATTTGTTGTGTTGGTAGCGTAGAATACCAAGTCTTCATTGGAAAATTTTTTATATAACGCATAAACTCTTTTGGTGGGGCTAATCCATATGAATCAAAATAGACAATCCCACGTGGATCAATAGCATATGCAACCCAGTGAGTTCCAGGTCCGGTGCTGTTATCTAAATTAATGGTTCCGGTTTCAGTGTTGTTTGGTTGATGTGGTAATTGATCTTTCATAAAGACACCTCTGAAATTTTTAATCGCTAGTTTTTTAGCAGCATCCATTAAATCAAAATTGGACATAGGAACCATCGGTTCCTCAATTAAAAAACCGTTCCTGGGATTCTCAGGCCTGATCCGTGAACGGATCTCTTGCTGTACCATGAATACGGGGTCCCTGGTAGTCTTAGACCCTTTCCCCTTTTTTTATAACCCTGCCCAGTTGCCTTTTTTAGTGCCATTCCTGCTGCAGTACCAACGGCTCCTAACGCTGCCGCTTTAGCCACCGCTGGGGCTGCTGCTGCAATTAATGCTGGTATTGCAGCTAACAATGGAAATATACCGCCTGTTTTAATCATATTTTTGATAGCAGCCGCAGAAAGAGTAATCTGAACATCTTTTTTTGCTGCAAGTGCATCATTGAAATGTTTTATTTGACGAGTTGTCAGCGATAATTTATTTGCACCACCAGTCATTTGATTAGGTTTCAACGTGATTGTGGTTCCACATTGCTTAGCTGATTTGGATTGCAATTTTTTGATTTGACCAGGAGTTAACGCAACACTAATAACACTATATGACATTATACATAATAGATTGATTCTAAATCGTTTACAATTTCAATGAAAAATCGATTTCAATCAAAGATTTTCTACTGGGGCATCTACCACTCTCATTCTTCCTCCAACACCTTCAAGTAACATTGATTTGTCGCTGAGAATGACAGCAACTGCTCTATAATTAGCAATAGCACCACGAGTCACATTAGCTCTAAAATGTATATCAACAACAGATTGTCTTGTTAAATCAAGATGTTCCAATGAAAAGTAATAGATCGGATACAGATTTTTAAAATCCAACTGTGATATTTGTAGACCAGTATCGACATTTTGATCACGTGCCATAAATGACAACAATCTATGATACACACGTGCAATATGATTTTCTGTGTAATTAAGTTGTATATCTTCAGATGGTTACTGCTGGCCGTTTATTCTCAGTGAGACGTCTTTAACACCTAATTGATCAAATATCATATGGCTGGAGAGTTGATTGCCAACTCGTGTGTTATCCTGTAACGCAATAAATATATGACGTGGCGCAGAAACGCCTTGTTTTGATGCTAGATTCCACGTGAATAACCCGTTGATATTTGATTGTTTCACATCTGCACTCACTGATAACCAACTCAACAACGACTTTCCTCCTTGGTCCATAAATGATAGTAATCGTTCTTCTGCAGTGATTGCTGGAGTCAACACTGGCATCCACAATGATATTTTTGTTAAATTGACTTTACCGGCATCAGCATTGGGATTTGCATTGTCTGCTGGAATCCTGCAAATTGCGTCGTTATCATCACAATTTCGTACAAGCGATACTGTATGCTTCGCTCCATAAATAACTTTTCGGACATTTCTACAGAATCCAAATATATGATGCAGTGGAATCGCGCATAAAAATGATTTACGCCCTACTCCCAACATTAAAATACGTGTTGCAGCTCCTAGATTGAAATTAGCATCGTTGTTTATAATCATATCCTCGGCATCAATATTAGCGGTGCCAGCATTATTCTTTGGTCGTCTTATAATAAATGGATTTCCTCCAGCGGTATTTTTAACATGTTTTGCAAACATCATAGAAGGCCCTGCTGATCTTGTATAATCATCAGAATATCTTGCTAGCCCGATTATTGTTGTAGCCACATCAACATCACGATCTATGGCCTCAATTTCTTTTCCATCAATGAGATATCTAGCACTCTCAAATAGCGCCATAATACCATTATTGACAAAACCGACTTGAGTACCAGCTGGATACGGTGCTGGTACAGCAGTAGTATCAGCAGCTGTTACAATTTCTCCTTCGATTTCGATAAACGCTTCACAGGGTAAAAAGTATTTACTGGTATCATGGACTTGAAGATCAATTCTTGATCGACTATTTGAGTCTATGGCATGATAGGCGTAATATTGATAATCGCGTACAGAATCATTCTTGGGGACTGGGGCGTCTATATCAAATGCTGGATCAGGTGACTGTTTGAACATTTTATTCTATTTATCAAAGTCTAAATCGCGATTTTCCATTTTCATCGTGAAAAACGCTAGCGTGAAAATCCATAGGATTTCATCGACGTAGTTTTTTAAAGCCACTTCCCGCTATCATATTTGGGTCGGGGGTTAAAGCCATCGACGCTAATTTTTCATCTACTGCGTTATTTATTATTTTACTAACACTTGCAGGCATTTTCGCTGTAGACGGTAACGGTTTCTTTTTTCGTCTCACTAATGATGTTATTTTATTCTTCGCAGCTGAAAACGCTTTTCCTGCAAGATCTCCAACAGCACCAATACCCTTATCACGAATAACATCAATGGCTTTCATTCCTAATTGTTTACCTAAAGGCATCACTTTTGGGGCCATTCTTGAAAAGAATCCTAAAATGGTATTGCCTAAACCATCTCCATAGTATGCTCTATAAACTGGCAACCGTGAATTAACTACATAGACGGGGATTGGTTTATCATGATTGTAGTGTATGATCATTATTTGAAATCAGAAAACAATTTTTCAATTGTAAAACAATTTGTCAATTGGAAATGCTAGTCACTGTGATACCCAGTTGCTAACTCGTCAATGAAATCTCGATATGTTTTGATATCCATGATACCGCCGGCAAATAACCGTCTACAGATATCAGCTGATTCATTAATTATTTCCGGTGCATTATTTCCAGCCCGGAATCCTCCGATTAAAACATCTAATCGTGATATATCATTGATAACACTATCAGGACAAGTGTTTCCAACTAGACGATTTTTCCCTGAAATCCCACTCCCGAAACTTTCATCCTTTGAGAGCTGTAAATAATCAAAGAGGATCATCATCAAGTTCTTCTTGTTTTTTTTTTTGTCTTCTTGTTTGTCTACGTGTTGGTGTTTGACGTCGTTCTTCTATTTCTCGTTGTCGCTCTTCTATTTGTTCTCTTTTATAATTACTAATTCCCCTTTGAAATTCCTTGTACCCCATCCTATCCTTATTCAAACGACCAATCCCTTTAATTATTTTATACAAATTATCGAACCAATCATTACTTGATATTCTATTATTCTTATACTCGTCCTTTAAAAAATCTTTTTCTGAATTATAGCTTTGAGCAGCAAAATCACCAAAAGCTTGATAATCCTTTGGTTTGAATAAACTAAATTTTTTTATTAATGTTTTAGCATTATCAGTAAATTTATTCAACAGAGAAACAGTCGTTTTTTTCGGATTAGTTAGTAGGTGGTTCAGTTTTTTCAGTTTGTTCAGTTTTCGCTGCTAGTTTTTCAAGTACAGAAATAAGACCCTCTTCTTTTCTTTTACCGTCAGGATCATCTCCCAGTATAGCACGCTCTACCCCGTACGTTGCTGTGGTTACTGGTTTAAACAACTCTTCAGACCCAAAAGCAAAATCAGTTTGTAAACTCTGTCGTTGTTGCAGTTTATTCCTTACAGAGTCACGAATGGGTACAAATCTCTTAATTGCATCTAATCGTTCACGAGCCAATCGGGTTGTTAATGCTTCATTGACCATTATTTGAAATCACAAACCATTTTTCAATTGCAGAACACTTTTCCCACTTTTTTGACATATCGGATGATTTTTAATACCATCATGGAAGTCTTATTTCATCGTGGGACACCTTCTATCATTGATGTGGAAAGTGTCCAAATTGTATATAAAATAAATAATACTGACACTTTCCACATTTCTATTTTTAATCATCCATCGATTTTTCACATCCCCCTTGAGGGTCGGCTAAAAAAAATGATAATGGTCGGCCAATCAATGGTCGGGTAATCAATTTTCCTGAATTAACGCCCGTAAGTTTCTAATTTTAGAGTTGACTTCTTTTTTCAATTCGTATTCGTTACCTAATTCTTTTCGTATTCGTTCTACGATAGTATACAACGGAACAAACACACTGTCACTGGAAAATGCAAGAGAGTCTCTAATAGAATTCTGAATTTTTTTGATGAGTGCATATTTCTTGGGTAGCATATATTTGTTAGTGCTAACTCCGTATTCTATATCCTGAAAATCCGACTTGATTTGATCAGGATTTAACCCATCTGATAGTTCAATATCCTGATTTTTCAATTTTGCTATTTCAACTATGATGCTATTCATGTTTTCAGAATTCATTATTCTATAACAATGACATATCTCTAATTGAAAAATATGACGCATTAGACATAACTAAATTGAACTTTTTGTCCGCTCTTTTTTGAAATAGCCGTCTTGGTTATTCCCGATGCAACTTTTTGTACCGAGGCTCTACAAATATCGAAAAATTTACCGGCTTCATATATTGGTTTAAATATTTTCTCTTCGTTAGTTGTTGTATTCAAAGATTTTACTGGTCTCGTTTTTTTTTTTTGAGCATTTTCCAGTCTTTCCTCGTTTGGTATTCTCACTTTGTGTGATAGCTTGCAGATTTGATAAAGAATTATTCTTTCGATTAGAATCCTTGTGATCAATAACAAAACCATCTTTGATCAATCCATTAAAACATTCAAATACGAAACGATGATTGCGATATATCTTCTTTCCGACAGTAAACACCAAATACCCCATACCATTGTCAGCACCAACTGGGTTCTTCAGTATACAGTGTCTTACAACACCATCACTGGATGCTTCATAATTTGTAATCACAGGGTGCTGTCTGAATTCTTGGGTCATCGTATACTATACTATTTGTCTAATTCAATGACTGACCCATTTGCAGTGATTCATTATACATAAATCTTTCATTTAGACACTTGTTTTTAGTATATCATGAGGGAGTTCAAGAGATTGACTTCGAAAAATGCTAAATTCAATACTGATAGAGAATTTAAGAGATTATTGAAAATTAATCTTAAATTTAATATCGAAAACCCGAAAAACGTCCAATAGACGGAAACAAAATTAATCTCGATAGACCCAAACGTCCAAGAGACGGAAACAAACGTCCAAGAGACGGAAACATGAAAGAGTTTAAGAGATTATTGAAAATTAATCCTAGATTTAATCGCGATAGACCCAAACGTCCAAGAGACGGAAACATGAAGGAGTTTAAGAGATTATTGAAAATTAATCCTAAATTTAATCGCGATAGACCCAAAAAACGTTTAATAGACAGAAACATGAGAGAGTTTAAGAGATTATTGAAAATTAATCCTAGATTTAATCGCGATAGACCTAAAAAACGTAACAAGAAATTACCATGGAAAGATGCTCAATTCAATCTTGATATAGTTTCTAATACACCCAAGAATAAAATTCTTGATAAAGCCATCAGAGACTGTTTTAATGAATTCAAGCGTGATGGAGCATCTAATTGCTGGTCAACATTTCGAATTGATGGTGTTGTTGACGCTACCATGAATGATGAAAAAGCGGCAGTGATAATTTCACGTCTTGGGGAAAAAAGTCATTTTTTCCGAATCAAATTCCTTCTCCGTGAGGATGGAAAATGGATTATTAGGGATAAATTTGAACCTATCTTGAAGGGTAAAAAACTATCACCGTGAACCAGGATTCAAAACCAGGAATTTTGACCGGAATTGATAAACCCTACTACGAAAGATCTTATCCTGTCACAGCAGTTGTTTACGGGATCTATCCGCTGAATGAAAAACCTGATATCGCAAAACTAGCACCAATGAAATATTCGACAGGACTTAATTGTGTAGCAGAACGAATAATGGGACACTTCACAAATGCATCCCGGGGGAATAAACTAACTGATCTAAGACGAAAAAAAATAACCGAATGGGAATTAACGGTAAAAGAGCATGGGGCAACAATTCAGGATATAACCAAATTAGAAACATCATTGAGATTTCCAATATCGGTAAGAACAATCACCGGAGAAGTATTATACGAATCGAAATATAAATCACAGGGAGCCCCAATTGAAATTATTGATCATAACGAACACGCGTGGTCATCTGCAGTAACAATTTTCCCACGGGATAGAACCGTAAAATATCTATCCCAAACCGAAGAGTTTTTTCCAGAGCAGAAATTAATTGACGCTATTTACCATTTGAGTAAAAACGATCCTGTGTCAATGTGGTTATTTCATAGTACTTCAGACGAAGAATGCAAATTTGATCAGTTTGTAAGGCCTAACGGAGAATTATACCGTACTGAAGAACTGCATAATCAAATGAAACAACTAGCTAGTGAGTTTTCTGGGGACGGGGAAGACAACGATCAATTTTTAGCAAACTGTTTTACACTACCATCAATTGCAGCACATTTTGCTAGAAAGAAAAACGCGTGGAAACCAACACGAAGTGAGTTTTTATCAGATGTCAAATTGTCCTGTCTTGAATGGAGGATTATGGAATACAAAATACGACCCTGATACCGTTATTTCGATTGATATGATTGCATGTTATCCAGGAAGTTTTCTCGGGTATGGAGAATGCGAGAAATATTTTAAACGATTTGGACACCCCACACACGAAATGACCCGTGTTTCTATCAATGGACCACTGCCTGATTTCGATTTAACCGGATTCGCTTGTGTAGTATCATTTGAAATGGCTACAGGACTTCATCCGTGTAGTTATCTTTGGATTGGTAAACACTTGTCTGAAAAACACTGGATGCCAATAGTGTTATTACGGTATATGCTTGATTGTAAGATGTTAAAATCATTAATTGTCAGTGAAGCAATTATATACTATCGAGCACAGAAATCAGTCTGGTTACCACAACCTGATCTAGAAAAAATAATTAGTGAAGAGCGAAAACTGTTTCCTGATTTTAATGAACAACAAATCATGAATTGGTCCAAACAGTTATTTGAAATCAGAAACAATGAAGCAAAAGATCTCAGTAGAAGAATAATCGGTAAATTCACTCAGGGTGGTAAATACGATAATACAAGATATTCTTCACGGTTAATTATAGACATGGCTGAAAACGATTTTGTAATCGCGGATTTAACAAATAGGGGCCTATATGTCAATCGTAAGGACGCATTTATGTCCATATGGAACCAAATTGGGTACAATTGTTACTTATAATGATGGATACAATCCGCAGTATACACATTTGAGAGCTTCTATGCTTGGTTATGCTTCTATTAATCTGTTTTCAATGATCAATAAATTTCCTGATACCGCAGTTAGAGCTGCCACTGATTCATTTTACATAAATAGCGAAATGGCTGATTTTAAGGCTACTGGCAACGAGAATTGGGGATCATGGAGAATTAAGAAGGAAATGCTTCATGATTATATTCAATCAGCAGATGTTACCATTGAAAATAATTATTTAGAAAGCAATCAGTGTTCAGAATTTTCTAATGCGCCACCGATTTCTGATCCAATATGCCTGTATAAAACAGTTTATTTAAACGGCTGTGGTGGGTCAGGAAAAACAACCCGGGCAATTGAGTTATTCCGTGGGAAAAATCCAAACATGATTGTGCTAACACCAACACACAGACTTGCAAGAGAGATGATACAGCGAGGGGTAAATGCCTGCACTTATCACAGCTTTTTCCGATGGAAGGGAGATAAATGGACTCTTGAGCGTATGGGAGAGAAATTTATTCCTGAAATTATCATTTGGGATGAAATAGACACAGTATCCGAAGATGTCTTAAAAATATTTCTTGAGTGGTTGTTATTGAAAAATACAAAAATCGTCATATGCGGTGATCACGGCCAACCACCACCATTTGTCGGTGCATCCCCACATGAATGGCTAAAGGGTTTTGTAGACTATTATGAAGAAATTGATACCGATCATAGATCACTTGATGAAAAATTAAAAGAATTTAAGAAACTAATTAGATTACAACCGGATAGAATCCAGTGTGAAATAGCCCGTGAAATAATTTCAGAAACTCCAATGAATGAGTTTTGGGAAGCATGGAGACCAAACGATTTGATCATTGCAAGTAGAAAAATAGTCAGGGACACACTTCAGATGAAATTATTTGAATTGCATAAACAAAAATTTGCAACACTTCCAGTGCCTCTTTGTTATAGGCCATCGGATACACGAAAACAGAACATTGAAGTTGATATTCCAGGAAAAAGTGAAAAACAGAATTTAGTATTAAATGATATTGTGCTGGTTGATATCAATGTCGTTGAAGATGCATTGCGTGCTAATAAATCCCCATGGACGCTAGGATACGCAGCAACAATACATTCTTCACAGGGATTGACTATATCGAATACAATTGTTTGGATGGTAGATAATCGCATAGAATGGTCGAATTTAGTTTATCTTTCAGTATCCAGAGTACGAAAAATAAATCAACTTCGAAGAATTGTCCTCGATGATGAAATCATTGGTGACGATAATGACAGCACAATGGATGATATTGATGTTAAAATGATTGATAAAAAACTCTCCGGTTACAAACAACAAGACAAAAAAAAAACAGCGAGAATTTGATATTGATGCTGAATTAATAATCACTTTGAAGAAACAACAGAATAATCACTGCGCAAGTTGCAATTGTATAATGCATTGGCAGTATTCGGATAAGGATCCTCGCCAATTCACCGCAGACAGAAAAAATAATAGTCTCGGTCATGTCAGAAATAATGTGATGTTGACTTGTCTTGAGTGCAATAGACGCAACGGCGCTAGTTAAGACCATGGGGTGGCAATTGAGTATCGTCAGGAATCACTTGTAATTGTTGTCTAGTAAAACCACGCTGAGGGGCAGTTGAATCCAGTTTATAGACTGGAGGTCTACCCGTAGATCGTGTTACACTAGATATCTTGAGTGCAGTAACACTCCATATAGGATCAGTAGCCCTTTTTCTACCACCCTCAAGCTCTCCTGGTTCATATAAGTACCTCACAATGACATTACTACCAAGAATTGGTTGGGAAACGCTAGAATCTTTTTGTGGTTTTTCAGGTATTGACTTCTTTTTAATCGCATTAATAGGTTTCATGTTGATTGTTCTAGTAATCTCGTTATTCAGTGCAGTAATCACAGATGGTAACCTTTTAACCCATTCACGGGATCTTTTTTCTTGGATGAATTCTTTTGCGTATTGATATCCAAATAACCGCTCAGCAAGGGTTTTATTAAACCGTTCTACAATTGCCTGACCACGATGTAGCGCAGTATGTCGTCGTCTGATAGTGACATTATGATGTTTCATTATTGATAACACTGCACCCTGAAATTCCTTGCCAGGATCAATTTGTAATAGATTTGGCCAGTGCAGAGGGCCCCTTCGATAAATCTTTTCAAATGCAGAAGCTACTTCAGTGGCCGACTTTGTTTTTAACGTTTCTGCTTCTTTGTATCGACTAGCAGCGTCAACTACGGTTAATGCGTACTTGTAACCGTGGTCATGTGGCAAAAATAATAGATCAGCCTGATGAACTTCATTAGGAAAGGTCACATCAAAATGCGAGACATTAATTTGTTTAGGCGGTGGTAGATAAATTTGCCATAGTGCCTGTTTGGATAACCAATGAGCCGCAGTGGTTTTTTCACTTTTGCAGCGCTAGCGAGTTTATGGATTGCTGATTTACCCCTCCAGTATCCTCTTGGGGAATAATAAATAGATTCCATGTTGTTATTAATTACCAGCACCTAACATCAATTTGCTTTTCATAGCCGATTTTATCAAAAATGAAGCCAATTTTTCTTTGAAGGATTTATCAGGAATAGCATTTAACGCATGAATTAATTTAACATCTGCTAGATGCCTGTGCTGCAAATAGCTGCTTTTATAATCAACATCATTAAGGTGACAGGCCTTATCAATGTCATTTATTGGTTCTTCACCGGGGTTGGGTTGGTTATGATTATTGAGTCTGATATCTAATCGTGTTCCGGGGCCACAGTAGCTATATCCTGGAAGGTGTTTTTCTCCTGGATATTTTGACCATGGGGTTCCAGGGAGTTTCGCTAATTTGGCAGCGATATCACCTCCTCGTTTTTTTTTAAAGGTTCCATGGGTTTAGAAACAAATCTAAATTTCTTTGTACTACATTGTACGCATTTACCAGAAAGCGCTGATCGGTTATTTTTTGTTGTAATCGTCGTCAAGTCATCTGTGCCAGTACGCGCCTTACACTTCACACAATATAGATCCATAATTTATGTATAGAGATATGAATATAATTGATTTTTCAGCGACTAAAACAAGAGAACCAGTTAAGCATCATGCAGCGCTACCAAACTCTATCCGCGCAATTATAATCGGGCCATCTGGATCCGGCAAGACGCAATTGTTGCTCAATTTAATAATGAGATGGATGAAGTGGGATAAGTTGTATTTAATTGCCCCTAGCGTAGATGACCAACGATGCTATGAAGTGCTAAAAGATTTTAATGAAAACGCTTCAGAGTTGCCGGCGAGGATGTTATTGAATTTATAACCGATATTGACGAGGCACCATCAGTAGAAGACCTCGATGGGAGTATTAACAACATGGTAGTATACGACGATGTCATGTTAGATAAACAAAAAAATCCTGCAAAAATCTTTTCCCGAGGCAGACACAAAAACACAGATGTGATTTATGTCACTCAACGCTATACACAGATTCCAAAAGTGATTCGCGATAATTGTAATGTGTTGTGTGTGTTTAATGGAGTTGATACACATACGCTACGAAATATTTGGCAGACATGGTCATCTGATATGAACTTCAATCAATTTAGAAATTTCTTTAGTCATGCTCAGTCTACCCCACACGGATTTATAACAATAAATTTACATGACCCTAGGACACGATATCGTATCGGATTGGATAAAATATTCGGTTGAAAAGTTTTTGATTTCATTGATTTCATTGATTTCATTGATTTCATTGAAAACGTTGTCCGGCTCGCCCCCCCCCCCTTCCCCTCCGACCCTAGGACCAGACTAGATCAAATATTCGGTTGAAAAGTTTTTACTCATTCAGGATTTCATTGATTTCATTGATTTTTTCATAATTTCATTGATTTTTTTTTTTGGACTGATTTGATCCTAATCCATGAAAACTTGTTTCTGATTCACCACACCTTGGCCGTAGAAGCCTGATTTCATTGAAAACTTGTTTAAAAATGTTGTCTGATTCACCCCCTCTGCTGCTCAATGACAATTTATTTTGATCATCAGACATCTGATTGTGCTTCAGCGATATTGTGGTTCCACATTTTTTAGCTGATTCCGATTGCAATGTTTTAATTTGATTAGAAGTTAACGTAACACTAACATGACTATACGACATTTTATTTAATAACAGATTGATCTAATTGTCTACAACAGTCGAGTAGCATTGAGTTGTCGCTGAGAATGACAGCAACTGCTCTGTAATCGGGATAGTGACAACACCACCTACAACCGGACGAGTTACACGAGCTCTGAAGTGTATGTCAGCTACGGATTGTCTGGTTAAATCAAGATGTTCCAGCGAGAAGTAATAGATGGGATATCGATTTTTAAAAACAAATTGTGATATTTGCAGACCAGTATCTACGTTTTTATCGCGTCTTATAAATATCAACAAACGATGATACGCGCGTGCTATTTGGTTGGTTCTGTAATCAAGTAGTATATCCTCGGATGGTTCCTGTTGGCCGTTTATTCTCAATTATACTTCAATAACACCTATTTGATCAAATATGAGAGTTTAATCGCGTTTTATCCTGTAACACAATTAATATATGACTCGGAGCTGAAACACCTTGTTTTGATACCAGGTGCCATGTAAGTGTACCATCAATATTAGAATCCATGGTATATGTTGTTGTTGTTAGCCATGATAGCAATGATTTTCCTCCATGACCCATAAATGATAGTAATCTTTCTTCCATGGTGATTGATGGAGTCATTACTGGCATCCACAATGATAGTTTTGATATAATGACTTTACCAGCAGCAACACCAGCATCACGTCAGATTGCATCATTAACACTACCCTTTCTCACGAGTACTACTGTATGATTCGCTCCATAGATAACTTTTCTAACATTTCTGCAAAATCCGAAAATATGATGCAGTGGAATCGCGCATGAAAATTGTCGACGCTGTCCCTGCAACATTGTTAAGCGTGTTGCAAACCCTAGGTTGTAATTAGGATTGGTACTTTTTATAATATCAAAGGCAGCAGCTGGTCTATCTTCGTGATCAAGAGAATTGGGTTGTAGATTAACTGCAGTAGCTTCAATTGTCAGCAATTTAGTATCCTGAATGTGTTCTGCGTGATTAGTTATATCGTTAGAGAACATCATAGACGGACCTGCCGATCTTGTATAATCATCAGAATATCTTGCTAACCCCACTATTGTTGTGGCAAACATCAACCTCACGCTCTATATATTCAATTTATCTTCCACCAATCATGTATCTAGCACTCTCGAATAGCGCCATGATTCCATTATTGACAAAACCAACTCGGACATTTGGGTCATCTGCGTATGGTGTATCAGCTGCAACATTTGTTACGAGTACTCCTTCTACTAGAATAAATGCTTCAGCGCGTAGAAAGTATTTGCTGATATCATGGACGTGAAGTTCGATTCTTGATCGAATATCCTGTTGTACTCCATGATAGGAATAGAATTGATAATCGTGTACAGAATCATTATTGGGTACTGGGGCATCCATATCAAATGCTGGGTCAGGAGCCGATTTGAACATATTATTATATATTCTTGATCTAAATCGCGATCTCGCTCGCGATTTCAAACCAGTTCCCGCTATCACATTTACAGTAATATTTCCCTGAGTGTCATATCCATTATTTATCCGTGATGCTATATTCTGCTCCACTGCGTTGTTTATTATTTTGCTAATACTTGCAGGCATAATCTCCGTCGATGGTAATGGTCCCTCCAGTGATTTTGTCTTTGGTTTCTTTCTTCGCCGAACTAACGCTAGTAGTTTTTCTTTGGCGGCGGAAAATGCTTTCCCGGCAACATCACCAACAGTGTTAATACCATTATCACGAATACCATCAATAGCTTTTATTGATAACTGTTTTGCGATTGATGCTATTTTTGGAGCCATTCTTGCAAATAACCCTGCAATGGTATTGCCGAGACCATCTGCATAGTACGCTCTATGAACAGGCAATCGTGAGTATACTACTTAAGTCTTGGTAGGTTTATTGTGGTTGTAGTGTATGATCATCTTATTTAAATGACATTTATCTAATATGGTGATTTAATCACTGTGATAACCGTCCGCTAGCTCATCAATCAACTCTAGATATACACCAATATCCATGATACCACCCTCAAATAATCGTCTGCAGATATCAGCTGCCTCATTATTTTTTTCCGGTGAGTTATTTCCGGCTCGTTTCCCTCCTACGAGAATTTCTAATTGTGATATGTCCCCGAGAATACTATTTGGACAACGAACAAGACCACTACCTGAAACCCCTCTTGGGGCTCCACTTTGAAAAAAAATCCATGAAAATATTTCAGCAATTAACAAATAAAATAAAATCCGTGAATTAACACGCACTCCGAAATTCTTTTTAATTTCACAACAGTGTTTCAGTACTTCCGCGTTGGTGATAAATCACCACGCAAATAAAAAATACAAAACATGGAAGGGTATTATAGAGTTTCTGTTCTGCGTGAGTAACCATACCTGTGTATAGAATTATTTATCTCGGTGAGTTAATCACTTGGTCTATAGAATTGTGGATTACTCATACTTGCAAACAGGTATAAGTATTATACATGTTTGTGTTGAGAGTGTCAATTAATTATATATGATATGATATGATGAACTCCATTCACTCTAAGGTATTATACATGAAAAACCCCATTTGGAACCTCTCAGGTGTTATTAACATCTGAGAGGTCCAGAGGTTACATATATAAGACAACACATCCCCATTTGGAACTCTGACATCTGAGAGGCCCAGAGGTACCACAAAGCATGGTCTCCGAAAGGGGGATCTTACTCGTCAAATAACGGGGTTAGAACCCCAAGAAGGTATGCTTGGTGAATGGACGTCACATTTACATATAAATATATAGATATTAACAAGCATTTATATATTTACATATTTACAAGTATTTACATATTTACAATGATATATGGTATTTATTTACAATGATGATATATGAAATAAGACGGCACATACACATAAGGGGATGTTCTATTTTCACTTGAAACCACCATACCCCCAACAAAATCACCCCGTGTTGAATGCAAAAACACATTCATACTGTGTGATGGTGTGTGACATATGGTGGTTTCACGCTTAAATTTCGAATGGCTTAAAGCCCCAATTATATATAGAAAAAACTTTCCGATCCGTACCGTCGACAATAATGCCTGCCACGAGATTCGAAGCATGTGCCCCAGGACGAGATCCCATCCGTGTATGGAATACACTAGTGTTCGTAATCTACAAGTCTATAATTTTGAATATAATATAAGTGTATCACGTGAAGGGTTTAACGGATGGTGTATAAACCACGCAAGAAAAAGCCATTCAGTTAGACCATTAGTCATCAAAAAGTCCCATTGAGATCTTGTGACAATGTTTCAAAAACCAACACAGGAAAAAAGCCATACAGTCATTGAAAAATCCCATTGAGATCCGTGACTACAACAAAGGAGTTAACTCTGTTTCATAAACCATACACAAGCCCACACGAGTTATTCCCCTTAATGCTACATATAATAATTTAGATGTAAACGAATTGAATTTTATGTCCGGTTCTCTTGGAAATCGCTGATTGATTGATATATTTGTTCTGCAACAAATCGTACTGAGGCTCTACAAATATCAAATTATCTACCTGCTTCATTCATTTATTAAAATGCTATTTCTTCGCTAGTTGCTTTATTAAATGATTTTATAGGTTTTGCATTTTTCGAGTGTTATCCAGTCCCTCCTCGTTTGGAATTTTCACACTGAGTAATAGACTGTAGATTCATAAATAATTGTTCTTATGATTGGAATCAATATGATCGATTACAAACCCATCTTTTATCAATCCATGGAAACACTCGTATGCGATTCTGTGACAGTAATTTTTTTCCCTCCAGCACCACACATAAGATATCCAAGACCATTGTCCGTCCCTAATGGTTTCTTCAGTCTGCGGTGTCTGACAATACCATCACGAGATGTTTCATAATCGATGATCACGTGATGTGGTTGAAATTCTTGATTCATTTATATACTAAATACTGTTTGCCTAATTCTTTATTTGGTTTAATTATTACTTGAGAATCTATCAATGTAGAGAGCTAATGGAGTTTTTAACTATAGTATCATAATAGCGCTTTAGCTCTCTGTATCGCTTACCACTGCAATTGAGACATAACTGCGACTTACCCCGCACACTTATCCCACATCATATGCAGGGTAAAGGCCCAAAACTCCCACGATGTACGCTTTGTAAATGATATCCACATAATTCATTTGTGCATGATTTGTTACAAGGGGATACTGATCCTATCATAAGACATTTGCAATGATTCATTATATAATAAATTATTTATTTAAATACTTGTTTTAATTATAATATGGAGGTGTTCGAGAGATTATCGAAAATTACCTTGGAAAAATGTTGAATTCAATCTCGATAGAGTCTCCACTGATGTACCATAGGGTCTAATAAGTGACTGAAGCATGATAGGTAGAATCCGTGATGGTTTTAATGAATTCAAGCACGATGGAGCATCTCACTGTTGGTCAACATTCGAATTGATGGTTTGTGTTGATGGTACCACGAACGACGAAAGAGCATCAGTAATAATCTCACATCTTGACAAGAAAAAGACTTTTTTTAGAGTGAAATTCATTTTCCGCTCAGAAACGGGAAATTGGATTATACGCGACAAATGTGAACCCATCCTGAAAAATAAGAGAACTGTCACTGTGAGTCAGGATTCCAAACCAGGAATTCTGAACCGGGATTGACAAACCGTATTACGAGAGAGCTTATCCTGTAACCGCGTTTGTTTATGGGATCTATCCGATAAATGATAAACCGAGTATTGAGAAATTAAAACCCATGAAATATTCGTCGTTGAATTGTGTAACAGAACGAATAATAGAGCCTTTTACAAATGCGTTGCGTGGAAACAAATTGACGGATCAAAGACGCAAAAAAAATAAACGAATGGAGATTAACAGTGAAGGTGAGCGGAGCAACAATTCAAAATGTGGCCGCGTTAGAACGGATACTAAAATTCCCAATATCCGTAGCGACAGTAACAGGCGAGATATTATATGAACCGAATTATAAATCGAGAGGATCGCCAATCAAAATTATTGACCATAATACACACGCGTGGACATCCACGGTAACAATATTTCCACGGGATATAACCGTAAAATTCCACGTAAGATCATTTATCCTGAATAAATTTCTTCGCGTATTGATATCCAAATAACCGTTCAGCAAATGTGCGATTAAATCGTTCAACAATTGCCTGATCGCGATGTAGTGCAGTATACCCTCGTCTGATTGTGACATTATGATGCTTCATTGTTGATAACACTGCACCCTGAAATTCCTTGCCAGGATCAACTTGTAATAGATTTGGCCAATGCAGAGGCCCCTACTATAAATCCTTTCAAACGCAGAAGCTACCTCAGTTGATGATTTTGTCTTTAGTGGTTCTGCTTGCTTGTATCTACTCGCAACATCAACTACAGTTAGCTCGTATTTGTAAACACCATCATACGGAAAAAATAATATATCAGCTTGATGAACTTCATTAGAGACGCTGGCATCAAAATGCGAGAAGTTAATTTGTTTAGGCGGTGGTAGATAAATTGCCATATCGCCTGTTTGGATAACCAATCCGCTGCAGTGGTATTGTTCACCTTTGCGGCGCTAGCGAGTTTATTGATTGCTGATTTACCCCTCCAGTATCCTCTTGGGGAATAATAAATAGATTCCATGATGTTATTAATTACAAGTACCCAACATCAATTTACTTTTCGTCGCCGATTTTATCAACCATGAAGCCAACTTTTCTTTGAACCATTTATCAGTGAAGAATTTAATTCACATCTGCGATATGTCTGTGTTGCAGATTGCTGCTTTTATAAGCAGCATCATGAGCATGACGCGCCTTATCAATAGCGTTTATTGGATATTCACCGGGTTTGGGTTGGTTTTGATCATCGAGTCGGATATCGAGTCTGGTCCCGGGTCCACAATAACTATACCCTGGAAGATGTTTTTCTCCCGGATATTTTGCCCATGGTGTTCCTGGGAGTTTTACTAACTTGGTTGCAATATCACCTCCTCGTTTTTTTTCAAATCCTTGATTTTATCAAGGGAAACAAATCTAAAAAATTTTGTACCACATTGTACACACTTACCAGCAAGTGCTGATCTGTTATTTTTAGTTGTAATCGTCGTCAAGTCATGTGTGATAGTACGCTTCGTACATTTCACACAATATAGATCCATAATTTATTTATAATAACATGAATGTAATTGATTTTTCGGCGACAAAAACAAGATAACCAGTAAAGCATCATGCAGCGCTACCAAATTCTATTCGTATAATTATAATCGGACCATCTGGAAGTGGCAAGACACAGTTGTTACTTAATTTAATAACGAGATGGATGAAATGGGATAAGTTGTATTTAATAGCCCCGAGTGTAGACGATAAGCGATGTTACGGGGTGTTAAAGGATTTTAACGAGAAAGCAAAATCGGAAATCGATGAGGATATTATTGAGTTTATAACCGATATCAAAGAAGCATCGAGTATTGATGATATTGATGGAACTATTAACAATTTAGTCGTATCTGATGATGTCATGCTAGACAATCAAAAGAATTCCGCTAGGATATTTTCCAGAGGTAGGCATAAAAATACCGATGTGATATATGTCACTCAACGTTACACTCAAATACCAAAAGTGAGCAGAGATAACTGCAATATTCCTATTGTATTTAATGGATTAGACACACATACGCTACGAAATATTCACCAGACTTGGTGCAGTGGAGATATGAATTATACGCTATTTAGAAATTTCTTTTGTCACGCTCAGTCAATCCCACATGGATTTGTAACGATAAATTTGCACGACCCGAGATAAAGATATCGTATCGGACTTGATCAAATATTCGGTTGAAACAATTTGTCTCCAAAACGCAATCAGCGTCGGGTCTGTCTGGAGACAGAGTCTCAATAGCGTGACAAACCGAAACCATTTCTCTTTGTTTTGTATGCTGAATTGGTTTCGGTTTGAAATTCTTTAGGATTTTGTTTGAAATAGTGTCGGTTTGTCCACCCGCTTTGCTGCTAGTCTTGTGAACTCTGCAGAGTAAATGAATGGAATCCCTTTTTGTTTCCTTGAGTAACACTATGATCAACATGTTGAATGTTTAACTGTTAGCAGTGACTTTGCATATTTTTTAGAGATTATAAAACTAAATTTGGAACTAGCCCCCTTGTCGGACCCCCCAGTACTGTTTAAGTTACTGACGTGTCTGACTACAACTTAAAGTATAAATTCTCAATCATCCCATTAAGCTTTCTTAAAGTACCCAATTATTGGCTTTCTTTAAGTACCTAATTCTTGCATTTTGGCTATAAAGTTTTCTGTTTATTACGTCCATATATAAATGTACATTATCGTTGTTTTCCTATTTCTTTTCTTTATTGTCGGTACGACTATGTACTATGATGGAAAAGTGCATATACTATTGCAGGCCACATGGGGGATTAATTCTTTGCATCTGACTGTAAAGTTATTTTAAACAACAAATAATAATATTATTATTATCACCCCTCAAAGTCTACAAACTTGATTTTGATGGATCCACAGATAACCCATGACAGTTCTTCAGACTTTAAGGAACACTAATCACCCTTTAAATTGCTTCATGAAATAAAATATTCATAGCACATTAAAAACCATCTCGTGCTATTTTCCATATCAGTGATCTGGGTCAACTATAAAACTTGCCAGCTACATGTTAAATTAAGAACTATGCAATCAGATAAGGTGAAGTTAAAATGTGACAGCTGGTACAAAGAAACAGTTAATAGACTGCACTTGTTTCATATATTGTAGAAAGTGCACAATTCAATAAACAGCAGAATGTCAAGCTCAAATATGTAACAGCCTAAAGTGTGATGAAAATATCTTCATTGGTTCAATTGTTGTTTATGCATAGATTATAGTCATACGTATATATTACTCCCGGCTGTGATCTTCTGGCTGAATTCATGCCGTGTTATGCAACAGACGCTTTCCTCATGGTGTATTACTGGTTAAAGCTTAATTAGAAATAACTTTGTTAGACATCCTCCAGACAATATATAAATCACATTTTCTCGCTTGTCTTGAACTTTGATTCAAAGGACATGTATTTGGTAGGTGACGTGCCATCTTGTAATGATATATCATGGACAGAGTTTCATGCAAATATTTGATTTTAAAAGCTGCAGGCAGGCCAAACAAGTGATAACAAATAGTAGTGTGGATAATTTAATCTGCCCAATGTAAGATAAGTATATAAAATATATCCATATTCACATCATAATATCGCATTATTCCCGAGTTCCATGTCAACACAATAATTCAAGCCCATGACTTGATCTTACAAATGAGACCTTAAGAAACGACATAGAAAATGGTATGCAACACTACTGATGAGGCCGTTGTTAGTAAGGAAGATGGTAGAATTGTTAATGGCATACATTGTTTGGAAGAGTGGTATTAGTGATGTAACTGAAAACAGAGCAGTTCTGTGTATGTACCTGATTCACAGACACCTGCTGAGCAACTGCAAGAGCCCCTGTCTTCATGCTAAACATCCGTATCCAACCTAAGAGATGCCCGCAATACAAGATTCCAAAACGACTGAACATCACAAAGCTGAAAAACGCAAACTTCAAAATGACCTTTATCAACACTAGAAAACAGTCTTCAATCTATTCTCTGAATGCCCAGAATGTGAATCATACTCCCTGTGCTATTATATGCCTGTGAAACCTGGACTGCGTACCAGCGCCATGCAAAGAAAAAAATCGGTTATTTTGGATGAATGAGAACTGCTGCGGTGGCTCAATGATTGGAGTGTTTGACTGGTGCAAAAGGTCGCGGGTTCAAGACCCTGCCGAGTCGTACCTAAGACTTGAAACAAAATAATGTCACTACATGTAATAGCTACCTTGCTAGCCACTCCGTAAGAGGTTAGTGTTAAAACTGGTGAACCTGTTGTCAGTATAATGCTACTAGTTAGGACATCATGCTACATGTCTGCAGCATGATGCCTCAGTGATAGGCATCACTACAAATCACCATAATGCAGACATCGTAGCAATGCATCTGATTTTTATTTTAAACTACGTTAAACATAAAGAGTATACACACTTTGGGTGAATGATAATGTCTGTAGCAGCAGAGAGGGTGAACAGACCAAGTTTTCAAGCAAAAATAAGGCTTCTACGGAGACCGAAACTATTTCAGACAAACCGAAACTATTTCAGAGAGGGTGAACAGACCAAGTTTTCAATTGCAAGCAAAAATAAGCCTTCCACGGAGACTTAATTTTTAATTAAAGGGTTGCATTAAGTTTTCCATTTTACAAAAAAAAAAAGAGGGTGAACAGACCAACTTCTTTTTAGTAATTGAGGCTTCCCAAGGGTAAAAAAAATGACGCTATTGTCATTGGCGTTCACATTCTCTGCTGCGTTGAAAATCCTTCGGATTTCGTTAACAATTTTTGAAATTGCAAGTGAAAATTCAAGGATTTTTTCCTTTACGATGAAAATCGCTACGATTGAAAGTCACTTTGAAATTACAAAGCAATTTACGATGAAAATCATTTATGATTTCACAAACAGACTAATTTGCAAAACTTCACCTTGCAGATCAATCAAATTATTAGATTGGTCAGTGAGTTTGAAATTAATTCTCGTTAGCGAATTATTATGACATCGCATAAAGACTGGATTAACTGGGTTTTCAATAATTAGAAACCCTGGAGGAGCCGTTGGTGCAAATGAATATAGAATATATCACTGCTGAGCTTGATTTGATCGCTCGAGATTTATTTGATAGCTTTCATCGATGATATCACACACTAGATTTAGCGCGATCACCGAGGATATATTCACGTTATTTGGAGCAATATGTCTACCATCAACACTGACAGAGTTATCAAATGTCAGAATTTTTGCTTGTTGTTGTGATAATCTCTTCCAATCGTCGTGGATTTTCTTAAACCCGATATCGATGTCATAACTGAGAAATTTTTTTAATTCGTCTACGTTATACCCAGGAATTTTAAATTTTTGGACATCTTCTACTCTTTCTCCGGGTTTCCTGCCCCCCCCCCCCCCCCCCACCAGTCCTAGAAAAATTTCAATTCCTCCTCCTTCTTCGATAAGTCGCGCATGAAATGTTTCCATATCGGAGATAATTTTATTACCTGTTTGTACAACATTGACAAATTCATCTCGGGTGAGAGAGCCGGATTTAAGGGATATTGACAGTAATGAAAAATCATTGCTCATTGCACTGAAATTTTCTTCGATTAAAACGGTGTTAACTCTTCTCGTACCATCACTGCGACGTGTTATATACCTGCCGAGAGAATAATCTTGATAACTTTTCAATGGATTATCGGGTTTTATCACGTCGGTGATATAATCAGATTTTACAGGTTCTGGTATATTAACGGTTTCTTTCTGTCCAGGTGGTAATTCAGGCCATCATAACACTGATCTGATTGAACTCTGATAAATATCCACGGAATATTCCGGTGAATTAATCTCAATCGCAGATGATAACGTTGGTCCATGAACTGTTATAGCGATTTTTGATTCTTTTCCAGTGAGAGATTTTATTCTACGCTGAAATTCAGCATTAATTTGCTCAATTTCATAGGACCCAGTTGGTATTGAGACAGCATTCCAATCCGGTGTTCCATCTTCGCGCGATTTCCACGCAAACACCAGGGAATTATTCGGTTGCTGTCCACTAAATGTTTTCGATATTATATTGGGCCAGCTATGATACACTCGTAGTTTTGCCAGCGCGATCTCGCTCACTGGAACGGGGGTTGGGAAATTTACACTGAATTCAGGATTCGTTGAGGTTATTGATATCATGCTTGTTTTCACCGGTGTTGTATTTGTTACTATTTGTTGAAGTAGTTCTTGTGACGACATTGTTATTATTATTATTCTGCTCTAATTTCAGCATGGTCGATTTATATAATTGAGCCATCGTTGAGAATTCGCTATCTGATATTGTAGTGTCATCCAACGACGACGATATCAACGAGGATAATTGCGAGTAACCGGTAGATGCAATGTGAAATTTCATTTCATAGTCGTGTAGTTTACTCTGGCTACACGATGATAGTTTTTTTGTGATCCCGGTTAATATACCCGCGATTGTAGCCACCGCGGAAATAGCGATTGGAACTACGACCGGAGCAATCATTGTAACCGAAGATAGTATTATCCCAGAAGCAGTGATTACGCCCGACACCGAATACACGGTGATATCAACCGCGGTTATTCTTCGTCGGTATTTTTTTATTTTTATTTGATACTCCTCACAAAGCGAGTTGAGTTTAGTTTGAAACTCTCTGACCTGATCATAGCGATACTGGTACACTGACGGAATTGTCATCTTATTTTAGCAGCGTTAGCGTTTTCAATTGATTTGAAACCACTAGTGGTTTTATTGTTAGCGTTTTCAGTTTTTTTGCTTACTTAAATCCACCACGAATTCTACGTACCACGTTACTGAAACCCTGACTAGATTTCTATCTGCGATCGTTATCGTGAACTGTTCAGATACATCCTTGTCGATGATCGTTGATACTGTATTATTGACTCCAGATGAACTACTTGATGATATATTGAATTGAGTCGGTGATACTATTGTTAATCGATGAATACCCTTGACGGCTGCGGTTACGTGTAACATATTATTTGTGGGAGTCCACGCAAATGAGCCGTGTTGAATCGTGTATACGATATTGTTAATGTTGTTATGAGGAATTTTTATTTTTTCAACAACACCTATCATCCTCGTTGTATCATTATTCATTGCGTTGTTGAATGTTTTAAGCTCATCGATGGATTTCTTTATCTCTGGAAGGGTTATTTCAATTTTATCAAATGGGGTTCCAATAAACTTATCAACGAGGTTTTTACGAAACGTTGAAAACTGTTTCACGTGTTTTTCATATTCGGATTGAAGAGTTGCCAGTTCCAACATAGCTTCTTTTATCGAGGTGAGTTTTGGTGCAGTTACTGGTGGATTTCCAAAAAATTCTAGCATGGGTTTATCAATTTTGTCAATTATATTACTTTGGACTGTAGTAAACTGATCAAATGCAACTATATGATCGTCATATTTATCATTGAGCGATTTCAATGATTTCACCGCGTTATCGAATGTTGCTAATTTATCTGTGATCGTTGAAACAAGTACACCTGGTTTGAGTTTACCCTGATCGGAAAATAACGCGATAGTATCCTCTGCTGCGTCTCGTCGTTTAACTAAAATATCATCCAGGGAGATATTACTAGTTTTCAATTTACCCTGACGATCGCCAAATACAACTATTTCACTAGGATCAACACTTGCTAGGTTCAACGTTTCGGCTATTTCATCTTCGATTAGTTTTTTAACATCCTTGATTTCAACTCCATCAGTATCCGGTTTCTTCAGCGATGATAAAGGTTGTCCCCAAATATCAATCATTGTTATCATAGAAATCTTTTCTCTGTTAAAATCAAAGATTTTCAATCCAACGACTGCTAGTATACTCATTCACTACTACATGAGGTGGTTTTTGTTGAGGAATCAAAGATTCCTTTGAAATAGCATCAAGTACGTTTAATAATTCGCTTCCGCATATTGGTGGGTCAATCATCGTTTGCGTTGGTAACGTAGAATACCAACGGGGTATTTTTAAGTTGTTTATATAGCGGTTAAATTCCTTCGGAGGCGCTAGTCCATATGAGTCAAAATATATAATCCCACGTGGATCAATCGCGTATGCAACCCAGTGGGTTCCAGGTCCATCGCTGTTATCTAGATTAATAATACCGGTTTCAACGTGATTAGGTTGTGCCGGTAACTGATCTTTCATAAAAACACCTCTGAAGTTTTTAATCGCGAGTTTTTTAGCGGCATCAATTAAATCAAAATTGGACATTGGAAGATTTTTCACTAGTAAACTGGTCCTAGTCTCAGGCCGCTTCCGATGTACCATGAATACGGGGTTACTGGTAGTCTTAGACCTTTCCCTTTTTTTTTATAACCCTTTCCCGTTGCCTTTTTTAGTGCCATTCCTGCCGCGGTACCAATAGCCCCTAACTCTGCCGCTTTAGCTACCGCTGGGGCCGCTGCGGCAATCAATCATGGAATCAACCCTAACAGCGGGAATATACCACCAGTCTTTTCCATGTTTTTAATAGCGCTCGCAGAAAGAGTAACCTGAACTCCTTTTTTTTCTTTAAGCGCGCTATTAAAATGATTAACTTGAGTTTTCGTCAGCGACAGTTTATTCGCTCCGCCATTCATTTGATTAGGTTTCAGCGTAATTGTGGTTCCACATTGCTTAGCTGATTTGGATTGTAATTTTTTTAGCTGACCAGGTGTCAACGTGACATTGATATTACTATACGACATTATACAAAATAGATTGATTCTAAATCGCAGAGAGAGAGATGGAAATATGTAATCAATTACAGATTTTCCACTGGTGCATCTACTACTCTCATTCGTCCACCAACACCTTCGAGTAGCATTGATTTATCACTGAGAATGACAGCAACCGCTCTGTAAGCACCAGCACCAGCAGGACGGGTTACACGAGCTCGGAAGTGTATATCAACGACGGACTGTCTCATCAAGTCAAGATGTTCCAATGAAAAGTAATAAATCGGATACAGATTTTTAAAATCCAACTGTGATATTTGTAGACCAGTATCAACATTTTGATCGCGTCCCATATACGACAACAGGTTATGATAAACTCGTGCAATATGATTTTCTGTGTAATTTAGTTGTATATCCTCTGATGGTTCTTGTTGTCCGTTTATTTTCAGTGAGACTTCATTACACCCAATTTGATCAAATATCATATGGGAACGTTCTTGATTGTTTAATCGCGCAGTATACTGTAACGCAACAAATATGTGACGTGGAGCTGAAATACCCTGTTTCGATGCTAGATGCCATGTAAGTGTACCATCAATATTATAATCCATGGTATCTGTGGACGTTGACAACCAACTCAACAATCTCTTCCCGACCTGATCCATAAATGATAACAATCGCGGTTCTGTTGACAACGACGGAGTCAACACCAGCATCCACAGTATTTTTTTTGATAAAACGACTTTACCAGCGGCAACGGCGGCAGCGGCAGCGCCAGCAGTGCGCCAGATTGCATTATTATCATCACCTCTTCGTACTTGTGCTACCGTATGCTTTGCTCCATAGATAACTTTTCTGACGTTTCTACAAAATCCAAATATGTGATGCAACGGAATTGCACATGAAAACCGTCGACGTTGCCCCTGTAACATTGCTACTCGTGTTGCAAATCCTAGATTGTAATTGGGATTAGCGCTTCCGAGAATATCAAAGGCACCATCTGGTCTGGCTCTGTGTTCAGAGGTAACGAGTTGTGGATCTGATGCTGTAGCTCGTGGTGTCTGTATTTTGATATACTGGATATGATCAGCGTTATCAGTAATATCCTTCGCGAACATCATAGACGGACCTGCTGATCTAGTATAGTCATCAGAATATCTCGCTAACCCGATTATCCCAGTTGCAATATCAACTTCACGTTCAATAGATTCGATTTCTCTTCCATCAATGAGATATCTAGCACTTTCAAATAACGCCATGATGCCGTTCTTAACAAAACCAACTCGGGTAATTAGGTTATCAGGATATGGTGTACTATCAGCTTGTAAAAGTTCACCTTCGACTTCAATAAAGGCTTCACAAGGCAAAAAGTATTTACTGGTATCATGAACTTGAAGTTCAATTCTTCCCGGAAGATTAGGTTGTGCTGCGTGATAGGCAAAAAATTTATAATCGCGTACAGAAGTATCCTTGAGTACTGGGGCGTCCATGTCAAATGCAGGATCAGGATCTGGTTTGGACATTTTTTATTATATACCCGCTGGTCTAAATTAAAGGCAATTTCAACAATGATTTTCATCGACGTCTTTGACTTTTGTAGAAATTCCTTGAATTTCCAAGACCACTTCCCGCTATCATATTTGCTGTTATGTTATCTTGGGCGGTCAACGATGATGAAATCAACGACTGTAGTTTTTCATCTACTGCGTTATTTATTATTTTACTAACCTGCGCAGGCATAACCGCAGTAGATGGTAACGGCAGTGATTTCTTTGATTTTCCACGTCGAACTAGCGCTGTTAGTTTATCCTTCGCGGCTGAAAACGCCTTTGTGGCAAGATCACCAACAGCGCTAATACCCTTATCTTTGATAACATCAATGGCTTTCATTGATAGTTGTTTTGCTAGCGACGCTACTTTTGGAGCCATTCCTGAAAATAATTCCATTATAGTATTACCGAGACCATCTCCATAGTATGCTTGGTATTTTGGCAATCGTGAGTTCACTACGTAGACGTTAGTTGGTTTATCATGGTTGTAGTGTCTGATCATTCTCTATTCAATTGCTATTTATCTAATCGCTATGATAACCGTCCACTAACTCTTCAATAATGTCTCGATATGTTGCAATATCCATGATACCACCTTGAAATAACCTCCTACAAATATCAGCAGCTTCATTAATTATTTCTGGTGAGTTATTTCCAGCTCGTTTCCCCCCTACAAGTATTTCTAATCGTGCTATATCACCAAGAATATTGCCAGGGCAGAAACTCGAAGAGTTTCCACTCGGAGAGTTTCCAACTAAACCACTACCTGATTTTTCAGTGATACCAGTTGCACCTTCAGTTGAGGTGAGTTGGTGTATAAAAGGTCCAATTTGGGGTGGTGGGTTTTTTATTCGAGATACCAACTTTTCAATTTTTTCAAATCCTGTATCAGTATGTGGTAGTGTAGACTTTTCAATTCTTGCTAAATACATTTTTTTTTCCAATCACTCTTAGAGATGTCTTCAAACCCACTATTCATATACTGTTGTCGCTGACCTTTTGGATATCCGTCGACGATAAATTGAGCAAATTGTTCATCAGTCATAGATTTTTTACTAATAAGATTTATCACATCACTTTTAAAAAAAAATTTCGGATTAAGATCTCTTCGTGCTGTTTTACTTTTTTGTTCTTGAAATTCTTCTTGAAATTCTTCCTGAAATTCTTCAGGTGGTGGGATAATATCAACATCATCTAATCGTTCAACTTCTTCCTGAAGTTCTCGTTGTTGTTGTTCTTGTTGTCTTGCAGCGGTTATCATATCACCAGGAAGTGTTTGTAATGATTTTTTTGTTTGTTTAGTTCATCTTGCTATTTTTTCAAGTTCACCAAGAAGAGGTCTCTCTACTCGTTTCCCTTGTTCAGGGATATCTCCGTATATAGCTCGTTCAGTAGCTTTTTTCACATCTTTAGTTGCAGTAACAATCGGTTTAAAGAGTTCATGTGTATCAGTAGAAAAATCAGTCTGCATTAACTGCCGCTGCTGAAGCTTTTTGCGTAAACGATTACGAATTGGTAATAATTTATTTAGATCGATCAGTCTCTGTTTTGTGTTACGTGTGGTCGGCGATTGTCCTACCATTATTGAAAGAGTATCACTATTGTTAAATTGTTTTACAATTTCCACCAGGTAAAAAAAAATACTACGTTGAAAATTACTATGAATGAAATTGCAAAGCGACTAAAACTCACATGAATGGGCTCATTCATGTACACGGAAGTTATATACAACAAGGGCTCTCTACGGGTAGGACTCAGTTTGTTCCATTAACGTTTTTAATTGTCTCACCTTACAATTAATAAGTTTTCTGCTTTCATATTCTAAACTTAATTGCTTACGAATATGTTCAACGATGTTACATAGTGGTACAAACACGTTAACGTCTTCATGATAAACCAAACTCTCACGAATAAGTTTCTGTACGCGCTTAATTAAAAATATTTCTTAGCGAGTACATATTTTCCATTCTGTTCTGCAAATTGTATATCCTCTAAATCGGTCATGATTTGATCACAATCTAACCCTGAACATAATTTTACATTTTGATCTTTAAGTTTATTGATTTCAACAATAACACATTTGAGATTTTCAGAATTCATATATCTGAAAGGGTTATTTATTTAATTGAAATCACAAAATGAATTCTGGACACGCTAAGGTGTTGGTCATCTTAGCATATCCAGAAGCTTAATGCGTATGATTATATACAATGAATGACGACGGCACATCAACCCCAATGATCTAGTGTGGTTGGCGGTTGTTACATATAGGACGGCACAATTACACATCACCGTTTTGAACCCCCTTGGTGTTTATACATCAAGCGGCGCTCAACGGTTACATATAATCACGAAGCGTATTCCCCACGAGTAGAGTCTAACTCATCAAATAATGGGTTTGACCTACAAGTGGATACGTTTGATGCGTGGACGGTATTTACAATGAATTGATTCAATGACAATGGATGACGACAGCACAATGAATGAATTGATTCAATGACAATGAATGAATTGATTCAATGACAATGGATGATGCGGGCTATTCTACACTCAAGTGCAAACCCAAATTGCAAAAATCCAATTTGGTTTGAATGTCAATAATAACAATCAAACCACGTGAGACGTTGTGATTTGATTTGCACTTGAGTTTCGGCTAGAGCCCAAATATAATACAGACCAGGTTGTATATAAGCATTCATTACAGCGAAGTTAGATAGAATGGTGTCTGCTTGTAATTATTTGTTATGTTTAGCAGCGATGATTCACAAAGTTGAAGTAACGAATAGTACTTGAAAAACCAACTAAAGAAAAGAATATTATTATTTGTAAACGCTATGATGATTTTGCTTCGTTGAATTGTAAAGCAATTCAAACGGATAATTGATTATTCATGATAATTATAACAACCAATCAAAAACCACCAAAACAACAGTGTTTCAACGATAACTCTGTCATTGATAATTTGTCACACGCGCGTTACTAGCGAGTTATTCCCCTTAAACATAAACAAATCGAATTTTTTTATTAAAACGTTTTGAAAAAGCGGTTTTGGTTATATTCTTTGCAACGCATTGAATAGAAAACGGATAAATATCGAAATATCTACCGGCTGAAGTAATAGACGGAAATATTATTTCCTCGTTGTCAACGCTAATTGATTTTACTGGTCTAGCATTTTTCGAGTATTTTCCAGTCCCACCTCGTTTGGTATTTTCACGTTGTGTAATAGCCTGAAGATTCGATAAAGAATTATTAGTCTTAATGCGATCAATATGATCAATAACAAACCCATCCTTGATCAATCCGTTAAATACTTCATAGACGAAACGGTGATTATGATGTATTTTCCCTCCAGCAGTAAACATCAAATATCCTTGATTACTCAGAGAACCAACCGGATTCTTGAGTCTACAGTTTCTAACAACACCCTCACGAGAAGCTTCATAGTTTTCAATAACAGGATGTCTTTGAAAATCTTGGTTCATTTGTATACTATATACTTCTATTTGTCTAATTCATTATTTGGCTGAGAAATAATATTGAGTAATCTTTCTCTGTAGTCTTGGGCATTTTTTATGATTTTGCCATTGTCGTTGACAGAGTCAGGATTTTTGATTCTTCGCTTGTCATAATAACGCTTTAATCCTCTATAACGCCTAACCCCACAATCGATGCATAATTGCGAATCGCCTCTAACACCCACCCCACAATGGATGCATGGGAGAGGACCTTTTGAACCGTTTCTAAAGCTTTGCATATGATACCCACAGAATTCATTTCTGCATGATTTGTTACACGGAGTCTTTGATCCAATCATAAGCCATTTGCAATGATTCATTATATAAAAAAAACTTTTTATTTAAATACTTGTTTTAATTATTATAATATGAAAGGGTTAAAGAGATTATCAAAAATTAAGCCTTTGAAAAATGATAGCATGAAGGAGTTCAAGAGATTATCTAAAATTAATCCTCGATTTAATCTCGATAGAGTATCTGTTAAACCAAAAAAACGGCTAAAGGACGATAGCATGAAGGAGTTCAAGAGATTATTGAAAATTAAGCCTGGATTTAATCGGGATAGAGTCTCTGTTAAACCAAAAAAACGGCTAAACGACAATAGCATGAAAGAGTTCAAGAGATTATCTAAAATTTCGCCTTGGGAAAATACTAGTTTTAATCTCGATATGAAGGAGTTTCAGAGATTATCGAAAATTTCACCTTGGAAAAATGCTAATTTCAATCTAGATAAAATCTCTGATATACAAAAACATCTAATCGATGATAGAACTATACTGGGTAAAATCAGAGAGTGTTTTAATGAATTCTACCGAGACGGTGCAGCACACTGTTGGTCGACATTTCGAATTATCGATGAAGATGTCAATGTACCCGTAATAGATTCTACCATGAACGATACAAGAGCAGCTGAGATAATCTCACACTTTGGTGGGCCAAGCAATTCCCAACAGAAGTATTTTTTCAGAATAAAATTCATTATCGAAGTCAGCGGCGAATGGGCTATCAGAGATAAATTTGATCCAATTCTCAAGGATAAAAAAACTGTCATTGTGAGTAGAGATTCCAAACCAGGAATTCTAACTGGAATTGACAAACCATACTACGAGAGATTTTACCCTGTAACAGCAGTTGTTTATGGGTTATATCCGTTAAATGATAAGCCAAGTATTGCAAAACTAGCACCTATGAAACTATCGTCGACGACAGAGTCGTCACCGTTGAATTGTGTAGCAACACGTGTAATGGAACACTTCACAAATGCATCCAGAGGAAATAAACTAACTGATCTACGACGTAGGAAAATAACCGAATGGGAACTGACAGTGAAACAGCACGGTGCAAAGATTTCCGATATAGCTAAATTAGAAGCATCATTAAAATTCCCAATATCAGTAACGACAATAACCGGAGAAGTATTATACGAACCGAAATATCAATCGCGAGGAGCGCCAATTGAAATTATTGATCATAACGAACACGCGTGGACACCTGCAGTAACAATATTTCCACGAGATAGATCCGTGAGATATATACCCGGGGAATTTTCCGGGGATGTTTTCTATGAAGAGAAATTATTCGATGCTATTCACGCGTTGTGTAAAGATGATCCCGTGTCAGTGTGGTTACTTAGCAGTGATGGTTCCGAATCAGGATTTGATCAATTCGTAAGACCAAATGGTGAATTATATCGTATTGAAGATTTAGATAACAGAATGAGAAAAATCGCTAATGATTTTTCACAGGAGAGTTTCCATGAAAAACTACTCACGGATAGTTTTACTATTCCATCAGTGGTAGCTCACTTCGCAAGAGAAAAAAACTCATGGCGTCCAACACGAAATGATTTTCTCGAACACGTTAAATTGAGTTGCGTCGAATTTAGTCATGGAGGACTGTGGAATACGAAATACGCACGCGATAGTATGATTTCAATTGATATATCCGCGTGTTATCCTGGAAGTTTTCTCGGGTATGGGGAATGCTCTGAGTATTTTAAACGATTTGGACACGCATGAAATGACTCGTGTTGCGATTAATGGTCGTTTGCCTGATTTTGATTTAACCGGATTCGCTCGTGTGATATCATTTGAACTCGTTACAGGGTTACATCCGTGTAGTTATCTTTGGCTTGGTAGACACCTATCTGAAAAGGCGTGGATGCCAATTGTGTTACTACGATATATGATTGATTGTAAGATGTTACAATCGTTGATTGTCGGTGAAGCTATCATATGTTATCGAGCTCAGAAGGATGTTTGGTTACCACAACCCGATTTAGATAGAATAATACGCGAACAGCGAAAACAATTTCCAGAAGAACAAATCATGAAATTCTCTATGCAGTTATTTGAAATTAAAAACAAACAAGCCAAAGATTTAGGACGAAAAATAATCGGTAAATTTACCCAAGGTGGAAGATACGACAATGCAAAATACTCTTCGAGGTTGATCATAGACAACGCAGAATACGATTTTATTGTGGCGGATTTAACGAAACATGGAAAACTTGTATCCCGTAGGGATGCTTTTCTATCCAACGGTGAGAAATTAGGTACGGTTGTTACCTACTGTGATGGATATAGCCCCCAGTATACACACTTGAGAAGTTCTATGCTAGCCTATGCTTGTATTAATCTATTTTCGATGATAAATAGATTTCCAAATACCGCGGTTAGAGTAGCTACTGATTCGATGTATATACACAACAAATACAAATCGGATGTAGCGGCATTCACATCCTCGGAGGAAGCGTGGGGATGTTGGCGATTTAAAGAGGAAAAACTACACGAGTATTGTGAATCCGCAGACGTTGCCAACGACGATAAATATCTTTGTTGTAACCGTATTGACATTCAATCTGAATTTTCTAATGCACCACCGGTATCTGATCCCGTATGTAGATACAAGACAGTTTATTTAAATGGTTGTGGTGGATCAGGAAAGACAACTCGTGCAATTGAATTATTCCGTGGGAAAAATCCTACGGATTTCACAACCATGATTGTGTTAACACCAACTCACAGACTCGCCAGAGAGATGAAACAACGAGGGGTAAATGCCTGTACTTACCATAGTTTCTTTCGATGGAAGGGTGACAAATGGACTCCTGAGCGTATGGGCGATAAATTCATTCCTGAAATCATAATTTGGGATGAAATATGCACAGTGTCATTAGATGTATTACAAACATTTCTCGAGTGGTTGTTATTGAAAACTACAAAAATCGTCATGTGTGGGGATCACGGTCAGCCACTGCCATTTGTCGGTGCATCCCCACATGAATGGCTAAAGGGTTTTGTAGATTATTATGAAGAAATTACCACTGATTATAGATCACTTGATGAACAATTACGAGAGTTTAAAGCGCTAATTAGATTACAACCGGATAGAATCCAATGTGAAATAGCGCGTGAAATAATTTCAGAAACTTCCATGAATGATTTTTGGGAAACATGGAAACCAAATGATTTGATAATCGCGAGTAGAAAGATAGTCAGAGACGCACTTCAGATAAAGTTATTTTAATTGCATAAACGTAAATTTGCAACACTTCCAGTACCGTTGTGTTATAGGCCTTCGGATACACGAAAGTAGAATATCGAAGTTGATATTCCAGGCTTGACAGAGTCAAGAAAGCAGAATTTAGTGTTAAATGATATTGTGCTGGTTGATATCAGCGTCGTCGAAGATGCATTACGCGCTGATAAATCCCCATGGACGTTAGGTTATGCAGCAACAATACACTCTTCACAGGGATTAACTATCACAGATACAATTGTTTGGATGGTAGATAATCGAATTGAGTGGTCAAATTTAGTTTATCTCGCAGTATCCAGAATACGAAGAATAAATCAGCTTCGAAGAATTGTTGTTGACGAAGTCAGTGACGATAATAACACTACAATAAGCGCCGACAACGTCAAGGACATAATCAGAAAAAAACTCTCTGGTTATAAACAACAGGATAAAAAAAATAATAGAAAATTTGACATTGATGCCGAATTGATAATTTCACTAAAGCAACAACAGAATAATCACTGCGCGAGTTGTAATTGTATAATGCGTTGGAGTTGGTCGGATAAAGATCCTCGGCAATTTACCGTAGACAGAAAGAATAGCAGCATTGGTCATACCAGCGATAACGTTATGCTGACTTGTCTTGAGTGCAACAGACGCCGGGGTGCCAGCACAATGCCTCTGGCATCGGGTGCTAGTTAAGACCACGTGGTGGTAATTGAGTATCCTCGGGAATTACTTGTAGTTGTTGTCGAGTAAATCCTCGCTGAGGAGCAGTTGAATCTAGTTTATAGATTGCTGGTCTAGAAACGCTAGCGTTGGAAACACTAGTGTTTATACCCGTAGATCGTGTTATACCGGATATCTTATGCGTCGTGACGCTCCAAATAGGATCAGTAGCTCTTTTTTTACCACACTCAAGTTTTTCTGGTTCATATAAATACTGAACAGTGACATTACTACCAAGAATTTGTTCCTTGAAATCTTTTTGTGGTTGTACGGGTATAAACTCCCTTTTAATAGCGTTGTTAGGTTTCATGTTGATTGTTCTAGTAATCTCATTATTGATTGCGGTAACTACACCTGGTAATCTCTTAACCCATTCACGAGATCGTTTATCCTGGATGAATTCTTTCGCGTATTGATATCCAAATAACCGCTCTGCAAGAGTCCGATTAAATCGTTCAACAATTGCCTGATCGCGATGTAGCGCAGTGTGTCCTCGTCTGATGGCGACATTATGATGTTTCATCGTTGTTAAAACAGCGCCTTGAAATTCCTTGCCAGGATCAACTTGTAACAGATTTGGCCAGCGTAGTGGACCTCGTCGATAAATCCTTTCAAATGCAGAAGCTACTTCA
Source organism: Unio delphinus (assembly GCA_029339505.1). Taxonomy (NCBI): domain Eukaryota; kingdom Metazoa; phylum Mollusca; class Bivalvia; order Unionida; family Unionidae; genus Unio; species Unio delphinus. Next base: position 12,869,733 of record JAQISU010000029.1, on the reverse strand, counting down.
GTAGATGATTTTGTCTTCAGTGGTTCTGCTTGTTTGTATCGACTAGCAATATCAACTACGGTTAACGCATATTTGTAACCGTTGTCATGTGGTAAAAACAATATATCAGCTTGATGAACTTCATTAGGAACGGTCACATCAAAATGCGAGTAATTAATTTGTTTAGGCGGTGGTAGATAAATTTGCCATATTGCCTGTTTGGATAACCAATTAGCTGCAGTGGTATTTTTTACTTTTGCTGCGTTAGCGAGTTTACTGATTGCTGCCTTGCCTCTCCAGTATCCTCTCGGAGAATAATAAATAGATTCCATATTTTTAATTACCAGCACCTAACATCAATTTGCCTTTCATGGCGGATTTTATCAACCACGAAGCCAATTTTTCTTTGAACGATTTATCAGGAATAGCATTCAATGCATGAATTAGTTTCACATCCGCGAGATGTCTATGTTGAAGATTGCTGCTTTTATAAGCAACATCATGAGCATGACACGCCTTATCAATAGCGTTTATTGGATATTCACCGGGTTTGGGTTGGTTTTGGTCATCGAGTCTGATATCGAGTCTTGTTCCCGGTCCACAATAACTATACCCTGGAAGGTGCTTTTCTCCTGAGTATTGTGCCCACGGTGTTCCTGGGAGTTTCATTAACTTGGCTGCAATATCACCTCCTCGTTTTTTTTTAAATGTTTCGTGGAAGTAAATCTAAATTTCTTTGTACTACACTGTACGCATTTACCAGAAAGCGCTGATCGATTATTTTTTGTTGTAATCGTCGTCAAGTCATTTGTGCCAGTACGCGCCTTACATTTCACACAATATAGATCCATAATTTATTATATAACAGCATGAATGTAATTGATTTTTCAGCTACGAGACGACGGGAACCTATTAAACATCATGCAATGTTACCAAATTCTATTCGCGCAATTATCATCGGACCATCTGGAAGTGGTAAAACACAATTGCTACTTAATTTGATAACGAGATGGATGAAATGGGATAAGTTGTATTTGATTGCTCCGAGTGTAGATGATCAGCGATGTTATGAAGTGTTAAAAGATTTTAACGAGAAAGCAAAATTAGAAATCGATGATGATATTATTGAGTTTATAACAGATATCGAAGAAGCACCGAGCATTGATGATATTGATGGAAGTATTAACAATTTAGTTGTATATGATGACATCATGTTAGATAATCAAAAAAATCCTGCTAGAATATTTTCACGAGGACGTCATAAAAACACCGACGTGATATATGTCACTCAACGTTACACTCAAATCCCGAAGGTCATCAGAGATAATTGTAATCTATTATGCGTATTTAACGGTGTTGATACTCACACGCTAAGAAATATTTGGCAAACTTGGTGCGGTGGTGATATGGATCATAATCAGTTTAGAAATTTCTTTAGCCGTGCTCAGTCAATCCCTCATGGATTTGTGACGATAAATTTATCAGATCCTCGGACAAGATATCGTGTCGGACTTGATCAGATATTTCGTTAACGAAATCCGAAGGATTTTCAACGCAGCAGAGAATGTGAACGCCAATGACAATGGCGTCTTTTTTTTACCCTTGGGAAGCCTCAATTACTAAAAAGAAGTTGGTCTGTTCACCCTCTTTTTTTTTTTGTAAAATGGAAAACCACATGCAACCCTTTAATTAAAAATTAAGTCTCCGTGGAAGGCTTATTTTTGCTTGAAAACTTGGTCTGTTCACCCTCTCTGAAATAGTTTCGGTTTGTCTGAAATAGTTTCGGTCTCCGTAGAAGCCTTATTTTTGCTTGAAAACTTGGTCTGTTCACCCTCTCTGCTGCTTCTGTTGATAGTCTATGAATGTTGTAGCCTTTTTCCAAAAGCAAATATTTACATTTGTATCCTTACATGTAAAACAAATTATGTGTTGTACTTGTTTTTCATGCTTTAAAATATTGTCCAATGTTCATTACAGGTCTTCCTGGATACATTCCAGTCCAGAAACGTTGTTTTCTCAGTAACATGTTCAGCAGAATTTTTTTAAATGTTTTTTTTTTTTAACCAAATGGATACTGTCTTAAAATGAAGGGATTCAATGAAGGAACCAGCTAGGATGCATGACTGATAATCTAGAAAATCAAGTATGCTATTAAGTCTTCTTAGTCTGTAACTATGGTAATATATATTGTTCAAAGTTTCGGATGTATGTCAGTAAAGCTAATTAAACTGCAAGTGAAAATGATAAAAAGTACAACCTGGCTATTGTTGGGGCCCGAGTGGCCGAGTGGTCTAAAGCACTTTCCGTTACGAATCACTGCCGTCTCACCTCTGTCTGCGTGGGTTCAAGTCTAAGTTTCGGCTAATGTAGTTATGTGAGTAAGCTTGCCAGTAGCTTCTCGTGGATCGGTGGTTCTTTTGTGGGGGGTTTCCCGGGTTCTTCCTCCACCAATAATACTGGCTGCCATATATAGCCTATCTTGTGATGAAAAATGGCGTTAAACCCTAGACCAACAACAACAACAACTTGGGTATGGTTACAAAACAATTTTTTTTCTGTCAGGATTACTTGTTGCTTAAAAACAGTTGCTATTCATCTCTAAGTCTGTTCTTAGACATGTGGACATGTTCACAACAATGGGTACGGACTCCACAAACTTTCAAAGACACCCCCACCCCCAACAGAAATATACCTTCAGTTGGATCGATAAAACATTTTCTAAGGGTATCATTGATAAAACAGTAAATTTAAGTTACATCAGATCCGTAACATTTTGCTGGTGTTATAAAATCAGTAATTTGAAATATCAGTTTTATCTGAAGTCATTATGACAAACATTTCAATAATAACCGGAAAATCATGCTGTTACTTAGTCTCAAGCCTAAGAAAGACCAACAATATTCAATTAATTTCGCCTTATCATAAAGTTAATGCTTATGCATACATACATGTAAAAAAGAATTCATTACAAATAATTCTATATAAAATATTTAAAAAATTGATTTTACAATCCACTTTAGCAATTATAGATCTAAATTTATAGGATGGAGTTTTGCTAACTTTACACCAATTAAATGTATTACTCATTTTAGAAAAAAAAACTCTCCGGTTTCCTATTGGTTAGAGCGTCCGCTGCAGAAGCGGGAGGTCATAGCTTCGATCAGTGGCCGAGTCTTATGAAAGACTTAATTTGAGGGAACGAAATAACAATTTGAGAGAACGAATTACTTTCTTGACGGAACACAATAGTAACTTGAGGGAACGAAATATTAAGTTGAGGGAACATATTATTATTTTGAGGGAACGAAAAGTTAACTTGAGGGAACAAATTATTCTTTTGTGAGAACTAATAAGAACTTGAGGGAACAAAATAATAACTTGTGCGAACTAATTGGCAATTTGAGTTAACGAATTATTTATCTGAGTGAACGAAATGCTAACTTGAGGGAAAAAATTATTATTTTGAGGGAACGAAATATTAATTTGAGGGAACGAATTATTATCTTCATGGAACGCAAAGTTAACCTGAGGGAACACATTATTAATTTGAGAACGAATAATAACTTGAGGGAGCAAACTAATAACTTGTGCGAACGAATTGGCAATTTGAGGGAACGAAATATTAGTTTGAGGGAACGATTTATTAATTTGAGGGAATAAAATGCTAACTAGAGGGAACAAATTATCATTTTGAGACAACGAAATATTATTTGGAGAGAACGAAATGCTGTGCGAACGAATTGACAATTTGAGGCAATTAATTATTATTCTGAGGGAAAGAAATATTAAATTGAGGTAGCGAATTATTATCTTGAAGGACCAAGTAATAACTTGACGGAACGAACTGTTAATTTGAGTGAATAATTTAATGTCTTGAGGGAACGAAAAGTTAACTTGAAGGAATAAATTATTAATTTGAGGGGAACGAATAATAACTCGAGAGAACAAAATAACTTGTGCGAACGAATTGGCAATTTGAGGGAATGAATTATTTTTGTGGGGAAAACGAAATATTAAATTGAGAGAATGAATTATCTTGAAGGACCAAAATAATAACTTGAGGGTACGAACTATTAATTTGAGGGAACGAATTAACAATTTGAGAGAACGAATTACTTTCTTAACGGAACACAATAGTAACTTGAGAGAACGAAATATTAATTTGAGGGAACGAATAAATGTTTTGATGGAACGAAAAGTTAACTTGAGAGAACAAATTATTAATTTGAAAGAACGAATAATAACTTTAGGGGACAAAATAATAACTTGTGCGAACGAATTGGCAATTTGAGGGAACGAATTATTAATTTGAGGGAATGAAATGCTAACTAGATGGAACAATTATCATTTTGAGAGAAGGAAATATTATTTGGAGGGAACGAAATGCTAACTTGAGGGAACAAATGATTAATTTGAGGGAACGAATAATAACTCGAGGGGACAAAATTATAACTTGTGCGAACGAATTGGCAATTACAGGCAATTAATTATTATTTTGAGGGAAAGAAATATTAATTTAAGGGAACTAAATATTACTTTTACCTCGTGACTTTATTTAATTCATCAATGAATTAATTACATGAAATAATAAAATACACACGTCTAACTAACTAAAACATGAATATATATAATAATAAAATATACGGCGATTCTACAAAAATATAATCAATTGATGAATACAGATAACACGCAGGTCTTTAAAACTATATGTATTTTCTTCGATTATGTCTTTAGAATTTTGTTATATCTGTTAAACATTAGGTAATGACCCATCGCTCTATATACATGTTGTTTTTCTTATATAAAGAATATGCTGTAAACTTTACAGCGTTTCGATAATACATTTCTTCATTTATTGGATAACGATTGTACATTCTTGTCATAAAATAAAAAATACCCCTCCTCCCCCCAACAATAACCCAACGTAAGTAGACCATCACGCTATATACACACCATAGTATATATCCACGGTGTATTTCAGTTTTTATTAGTCTGTTTATTGACATTCCCGCGGGCGTCTTTGCTTGCCACTATTTGACGCATCACTTCATTTAACGGTCTGACAGACTGGATACTAATTTGCGTTTAATCGTCTTTGCGAAACACTTTGTGTTGTCGTTCAAAACAGACCGGCGTAATTTATATTGAAGACGTGTTGATATTGTTGCAGCCGTCGAGTTATGGAGAAAGTCCAGTACAAGCTGCTTGTTAAGACTGGAGACAAACTGTATAGTGGTACAGATGCGAACATTTTCATCATTTTGTATGGGAAAAATGGAAAGAAGTCTGACACTGTTCAGCTAGATACGTTTTTCAACAATGATTTTGAGCAAGGTCAGCTTGACGAGTTTACAATTCAATGTGAAAACCTTGACGAGATCGGCATGATAGAGCTCTGGCGTGATGATGCGGGCATCTGCAGTAATTGGTACGTAGAGACAGTGAAGGTAGTCAACCAAACTACGGATGAGGAGTTTATTTTTCCAATCCTTCGGTGGATAAAGGCTCACTATCATTACAAGATTGTACATTTTGATACAAGCCTACCTGGGGATGACCCTTCTAAGGAGCAAAGAGAACAAGAACTATTGGAAAAAAGAAAGGTATATATATTCAAGGACGGATCATACCACCTTCCACCTCAGGTACGTAAGCATATGATGACTTTGTGAGTTTTTATGTCTTTTTTGCGATCACCATTGTGCGTTCCCTCTCTTTACTGCGTTCTGTCCTTTCCTTATTAACCGCTCCGGCATACGACTAAGTTTCGAACAAGTCTTACGCAACCCCGAGTGAACTCCGTTTCCTGCTTTTTGATAAAGAACAAACATGACCAGTTTTTAAAGACAAGTCAAAACAATATTTCGTAGACAATTCTGAGAGAAAAATATGGAGCCACACTGTTAATGAATTGACGTACCTTTCTTCTAATTAGTATTATCATGATGGTAATGAAAAAATATAAGAGGGAAGTACCTGTTAAGATATACCAGGCTTGTGTAATAAAGTTCCATGTGGCAATGTACTTGTGACAATGAATCGTGTTTTACTTGGTTATATTGCAATCTGTTTTTAGTTGGCTGCCATATCGCAGACCGTAATTCAGTATAGCTCAAATGATTTTTATTTCACAACGCATCATTTTAATGCAATTAATTTAGCAGCGTAATAACCGTGGGTGGGTGGGAGAAGGAGGCAGACAGGGCAGTTGCACTTGAGGTCGTGGGGCTCCAATCCACTTTGGGCCTTCATCATATCTCTGCGCGCTTTTTTTCCCTTAGTACGCCACTGAGCTACTCACATCCATGTTTACTCTGTATTGAAATATAATGGACGAGTGTTGCGTAATGTATGTGGGTATAATTAAATCAGCAATAAATCAAGCTATTCATTTTGTTTCTATATCAGTAGCTGTTGTAGTAATGCTAGTAGTTGTATTTGTAGTTATAGCTTTTATTTTCGGGAACATTTAACAGAAAATATGTGACTGTACTTGGTACATTATCCATGAGTTTTTCTTATATTTACACGATGTATTAAAATAAGAGACACCCGCTTCCAATAAACCTCAAACAAACTGCGATCAGTAAACATTAATATATGAGAATAATGTCCTATGATTTTCACATTTGGGTCAAAGAAACTGAGCATTTTTTAGTCTTTAAAATATTGTTGTTTTTAATTCAAATACTTTAACATCGAACCATGTTTTAACATAGGGATCTAAATATTACAATGCAAGTATATGTACTTCTGTTTTATTCCATTGATAGTGTTAGTAGATTTGCATGATGATAACACGCATTTTAAAAACATTTTATTACACATCTGCAAACTTACACAGATATTATATAAACTTTGGCTGATGGGATCACCATGGTTATTAGCTGGTACTTCGAAAAAGAAAACCAAGATATCGATTTGGGGCCGCAACTCAGGGACTGAGAGAAGAAAAAGGTTTCCTCTATTTCTCCACCATCTATAGATATAAACTACTTACAATGAGGGTAATGGAAGGTTTCATCATCAGTGGTTGCTATTCTTTGGGGAGTACATGCACTTGGACAAGGGCAAACCTATTAATTTGTCCAGTCACACGGTCATAAGCAAGTGTCACTGTGACAGAAAGAAGTGTGTGTTGCATACTAACATTAGTTCTTCATTCCATAGGTGTGTCAACTTTGTGAATTATTTACACATGCCCTAAAAGACCATCGTATTTGTGTGAAACATCAGAAGACAAGGTCACTCCGAAAGAAGCTAAATGGTGTGCGCACTGTAATATTAGATCTACGTCATATAACTAGACCAGACGTCGTGAATGGCCTGCACTATGAAATAAGTATATTGATTTTGATATATAAAGATTAACGGTAAAGGTCGTTGTGATTGTAGGGAAAACAAATGTTTATATACAAAATATCCAATTAAACATGAATGATGTATATACTATGTTGTTCATGAAATGTCCCCAACAATTATGTATAAATGTATTCGTACATTTCACAATAAAAAGCAAGACACAAGTTTTGTATTGTTAAGCTTAACTGTCACTCGCATGTATTTAAAACGAATGATGTAAAGAATGATCTGGACCATTAGTGTTTTGTGTCTCTTTGTCTTTATGATTGAGTTTAATTAAGCGTCTGTCATTATTATTTACCAAATTAATGCAAAAGCATTCAATAAATATAATTTTGCTTCATATTTTGTTTGTTGTAGGTGAAATCTTTGCCAGAAGATGAAGCCTTCAGTTTCAATTACAAAGTAAGTTATTTTTTGTTCTAGCACATATATAATCATCAGAATTCTAGAGAAGACATTGATTCTGTCTGTTTCAGTATCCGGATACTTAATGGTAATAATAAATGCATCCAGAAAATTGCATGCTACTTTTCTGGAAAATTGCGGAAGTATGCTATTTCAAGCATGCCAGACTGATATCAGGACTCACTTTCTTCGTCTCTGTTTTCACTCAGTAGCTTCAGCTCTTAATAAATAGTTGCATTTTAATATTAAATATGCATTCCTCTGTCTTTAATATTGATATATTATATTTTTTGACAAACGTGTATGACGTTTGTCTCAAGTTGACGAAAAGGCAATAAATACTCTGCACAGCAGTCATTGTTTTCTACGTGATCATTATTTGATGGCTGGCTGGCCGCCTTTAGCAATGTTGTATTAGTAATTTGTTGTTCTTCAAACTATATAAAGATTAAGAATCTACCTCGGCTTAAAAGTCAAAGGAACAGGTCACAGGGAGGAGTTTGAAGAATCTACATTTGTAGCTAGCTGACATCATCGCATTTCAAATTTGTACGTCATCCACGTGTGTAATTGCTATTTTATACTTTTCAGTGGGACATTCTGAAGCTCAAGATGGAACTTATTGTTACCAGCAAGATTAGCATGTTGACGAGTGGGAGCTGGAGGAATTTGCGTGATCTTAGAAATGTATATACAAAGGAAATCTTCTATGAACCCTCGGTAAGTGATTTATACATATGCCAATAATACTATACTTTACAATTCAGAATGGGGACTTTAACAACTCTCATTAAAAGTAGTGGATGTTCTTGATATGGCCTTTGTAATTAAACTTTACGAATCATATTTTTGAGGTGCCCAACCCCATGTTAATATTCAGCTGAAAGATACAACTGTCAGTCCTTTGATCATTCGGTAGTTTTAATCTGTTTTATTTTTTATCAGGTTACAATACGTTTTCGTTATCGTTTATCACATCGTAGAACGTGCAGGTAGCATGCATGGACAGATTTGGTTAGGCGGGTAACTATCTACATGACGTTACTAAACCCGTAACATTATACGTGTCCGGTCTTTAAGTAAGTTGTGATTAGAGTAATAAATCAGAAAATGATCAACATTTTGTGTACCTTTTATCACAAATCTCAAACACTACTCCTAAAGCTCAAACAAGTTTCTCTGTAATTGCTGATTGCATGTCGTCTATATTTGTATGTCATGCATGATAACTTAATCGTTTGAATTAAATGAAGTCACAATCTTGTTTTTTTCCTTCCTTAAAAAAAAACCTGATCAGTATAGAGAGTTACAGTCCACCAAGCAGTCAAAAGCTTTGATCATGCTCCAGGTATAACACTGTAAACAGGCTGTAAAGACATTGCTATGCAACGATGAATAGCATAAGTACCACCAAAAAAGAACCATACATCATAAATGTATTAGCAGCAGAAGGGGCGAATCGGACAACATTTTTAGACAAGTTTTCACTGAAATCACGCTTAAAAACAATGAAACCAATGACATCAGCCCCCAATGTGTGTGTGAATCATGGATTAGGTCCAAAAAAAAAACATGAAAAAATCAATGAAATTAATGAAATCCTCCATCGATTTTTGGGAAAAAGGGACTACAACGTCGTTGTCACTCACCCCTTCTGCTGCTATGGGTTAACCGAATATTTGATCCAGTCCGATACGATATCGTGTTCGAGGGTCATGTAAATCACTACGACGAAAATCACTACGACGAAAATCCTTTCAGGATTTCACAAACAGACTAATTTGTAAAACCTCCTCTTGTAAATCAATCAGATTATTAGACTGGTCAGTGAGTTTGAAATTAATTCTGGTTAATGAATTATTATGACATCGCATATAGACTGGATTCACCGGGGACTCAATTATTAAAAACCCTGGAGGAGCTGTTGGTGCAAATGAATACAAAATATATCCCTGCTGAGCTTGATTTGATCGTTCTAAATTTATTTGATAGCTTCCTTCGATCACATCACATACTAAATTGAGCGCAATTACCGTTGAAATATTCACATTGAACGGAGCAATATGCCTGCCACCACCATCTGGGTCATTATTGTGTGTCAGGATAGTTGTTTCCGGTGATGTTGTTTTTTTCCACGTATCATGGATTTTTTTGAAACCTTCATCGATGGCATCACTGAGAGATTTTTGTAGTTCTAAGAGATTATATCCTGGTAGATTGAATTCGGAAATATTTTCTACGCTTATATGATATTTTGTCGTAAATTCTATTTTCGTGTTAGGGTGTCTGGCAAGGGCTACCTCTCGTATAATTAGTGAATGAAATATATAAATGTCACTGAGGATTCTGTTACATGTTTCTATGACGCTGATAAATTCATCTCGGGTGAGAGAGCCGGATTTAAGGGATATTAACAACAACGAAATATCGTTATTGAACGCTGTGAAGTTTTCAGTGATTTTATCCTGTCGAGTTATGTAGTATTTCTCCCCTCCCTTATCTATCTTTTCAGTGAAAAAATTCAATTTGTCATAATCTCTATAACTCTTTACTGGATTATCAGATTTTGTCCTGTCGGTGATATAATCAGTTTTTTGTGGTTCTGGTAATTTAACGGTTTTTCCACCGGGTGGTAATTCAGGCCATCCTAGTACGGTTCTAATAGAACTCTGATAGATATCTACGACGTATCCTTCTGTGCTTATTTCAATGGCAGATGATAGTGTCGGCACATGAACTGTTATAGCTATTTTTGACTCTACTCCAGTAATCGATTTTATTCTACGCGCGAATTCATCATTGATTTGTTCAATTTGATATGATCCGGTTGGTATGGAAACAACATTCCAGTCTGAGGTACCGTCGGGTTTATTCTTATTTGCAAATACCAGTGAATTATTGGGTTGTTGACCACCAAATGATTTTGACCTAATATTTGGCCAACTGTGGTATACTCGTAATTTTGCTCGCGCTATCTCCTTCACTGGGACCGGAGAGGGGAAATTCACACTGAATTCTGGATTCGTTGAGGTTATTGAGATCATGCTTGTTTGTACTGGGTTTGTGTTCTCCACTATTTGTTGAAGTAATTCCATCGGTGTTGTCATTGTTATTATACTCATGTTTTTGTACTTCTAATTTTGACGTCGCAGAATCATATATATCTACCATCGCTGAAAACTCACTCTCTGATATAATTGTATCATCGAGCGATGACGATATCAATGAGGATAATTGCGAGTATGCAGTAGACACAACATGAAATTGAATTATGTAGTCTTGTAGTTTCCGTTGGCTGCATGAGGATATTTTTTTTTGTGATTATTGAAATAATTCCAGCGATTGTTGTTGCCGCAGAAATGCAAATTGGAACAGCTATCGGGGCCATCATTGTCACTGAAGACAGTATAATACCGGCTCCGGTGATTACACCACTCACTGAATACACAGTAACATCAATTGCGGTAATTCTCCTGCGATATTTTTTAATTTTCATTGCATACTCCTCAGACAGGGTTTTGAGTCTAGTTTGATATTCTCTGACCTGATCATAGCGATATTGCGATGATGAAATCATTTTTTATTTTAACAACGCTAGCGTTTTCAATTGTGAAATCCTTTCAATTTTCAACTTAAATCCACTACGAATTCCACATACCATGATACCAGAGCTCTAGCCAAATGTTTATCAGTAGCTGTTATAGTGAACTTTTCAATTATACCCTTGTCGATGATCGTTGAAATCGTATTATTGACCCCGGATGAACTCGACGATGATATATTAAATTGAACCGTTGTCACCAGTGTTAATCGATAAATACCCTTGACGGTTGCAGTGATATCTAATTTATTGTTTGTAGGTGTCCACACAAATGATCCGTGTTGGATTGTATATACTATGTTGTTGGTTTTCTCATGAGGAATTTTTGTTTTTTCAATGACTGTTATCATCCTCGAAAAATCACCTTTGACGGCTTCGATGAAGTTTTTCGTCTCATCGATGGATTTTTTAATATCAGGGAGTTTTAGTTCAATTTTATCGAATGTAGTTCCAATAAATTTATCAATGATATTTCTACGAAATGCGGTAAACTGTTTTATGTGTTCTTCAATTCTAGATTCAAGTGTTGTTAGTACAACCACAGAATTGTTTAACTCATCGTTGAGAATTTTTAATCGATCTGTAATCGTCGAAACGAGTACACCCGGTTTGAGTTTACCCTGATCGGAAAATAGCGCAACGGTGTTTTCGATTGCGTTTTGTTGTTTAACTAAAATATCATCCAGAGAAATATTACTAGATTTCAATTTACCCTGATCGGAAAATAGCGCAACGGTGTTCTCGATTGCGTTTTGTTGTTTAACTAAAATATCATCCAGAGAAATATTACTGCTTTTCAATTTACCCTGTTTGTCTTGAAATACAACTATTTCCCCGGGGTCAACACTTGTTAAATTTAACGTCTCAGCTATTTCATCTTCAATTATTTTTTTTACATCCTTGATAGAATCAGGTGGTGCAGTGCCATCGGGTTTGGGTTTCAAAGATCTCCCCCAAATATCAATCATGTTATTGTAAAACTCTTTCTCTCTCTAAAAAGCGATTGCTGGTGTAGTCATTTACGACAATATGAGGTGGTTTTCTAGATGCTGAAATAGCATCAAGGACATTTAATACTTCACTGTCGCATATTGGTGGGTCATTGATTTGTTGTGTTGGTAGCGTAGAATACCAAGTCTTCATTGGAAGAGTTTTTATATACCGCATAAATTCTTTTGGTGGGGCTAATCCATATGAATCAAAATAGACAATCCCACGTGGATCAACAGCGTATGCAACCCAGTGAGTTCCAGGTCCGGTGCTGTTATCGAGATTAATAATACCTGTTTCAGTTTTGTTTGGTTGATGTGGTAATTGATCTTTCATAAAAACACCTCTGAAATGTTTAATCGCTAGTTTTTTAGCAGCATCCATTAAATAAAAATTGGACATTGGAACCATAGGTTCGGAAATTGAAGATTTCTGAATTAATAAATCGTTCCTGGTAGTCTCAGGCCTGATCCGTGAACGGATCTCCCGCTGTACCATGAATACGGGGTCCCTGGTAGTCTTAGACCCTTTCCGCTGTACCACGAATACGGGGTTCCTGGTAGTCTTAGACCCAATCCTTGAACGGATCGTCTCTTTTTTTTATATCCTTGTCCAGCTGCCTTTTTCAACGCCATTCCTGCTGCAGTACCAACGGCTCCTAACGCCGCTGCTTTAGCCACCGCTGGGGCTGCTGCTGCAATCAATGCTGGTATTGCAGCTAACAATGGAAATATACCACCCGTTTTCATCATATTTTTAATAGCAGCCGCAGAAAGAGTAATCTGAACCCCTTTTTTATCCTTGAAAGCATCATTGAAATGTTTCACTTGACGAGTTGTCAGCGATAATTTATTTGCACCACCAGTCATTTGATTAGGTTTCAACGTGATTGTGGTTCCACATTTTTTAGCCGATTCTGATTGCAATTTTTTGATTTGACCAGGAGTTAACGTAACACTAATAACACTATATGACATTATACATAATAGATTGATTCTAAATCGTAAAACGATTCAATGGAAATATCCTTCGGATTTTCAATTACATGTTTTCTACTGGGGCATCTACCACTCTCATTCTTCCTCCAACACCTTCAAGTAGCATTGATTTATCACTGAGAATGACAGCAACCGCTCTATAATTCGGGATAAGGATAGGATGTACCCCAGCAACTGCTGCTGGACCAATCGGACGGGTTACACGGGCTCTAAAGTGTATATCAACGACAGATTGTCTCATCAAATCAAGATGTTCCAATGAAAAGTAATAAATCGGATAGAGGCTTTTAAAATCCAATTGTGATATTTGCAAACCGGTATCCACATTTTGATCACGTGCCATAAATGACAACAGGTTATGATAGACACGTGCAATATGATTCTGACCGTAATCAAGTTGTATATCCTCGGATGGTTCCTGCTGTCCGTTTATTCTCAGCGAGACTTCATTCACACCTAACTGATCAAATATCATATGACTTCGTTCTTGATTACCAACTCGCGCAGCATTCTGTAACGCAATAAATATATGACGTGGAGCTGAAACCCCTTGTTTTGATGCCAGGTGCCATGTGAATGTACCATTAACATTACCCAGTTTAATATCCGTAGTCACTGATAACCAACTCAACAACGACTTTCCTCCTTGGTCCATAAATGATAGTAGTCGCTGTTCTTCGGTGATTGATGGAGTTAACACTGGCATCCATAATGATAGTTTTGTTAAAATGACTTTACCGGGAGCAACCCCAGCATTACGCCAGATTGCATCATCATCAGTACCCTTTCGTACAAGCGCTATTGTGTGTTTGGCTCCATAAATAAATTTTCGGACGTTTCTACAGAATCCAAATATATGATGCAGTGGAATCGCACATGAAAATCGTCGACGCTGCCCATGCAACATTGCTACGCGTGTTGCAAATCCTAAATTGAGATTACCATTAACGCCTCCGAGAATATCAAACTCAGCTCCGGGTCTAGTTCGACGTTCTGGATTAGCTGCTTCCCCTTGATTAGCAACTGAAGTGACTTGCGGTGTTAACACTTTAATGAATTGAAGGTGATCAGCGTTATCAGAGGTATCCTTTGCAAACATCATAGATGGACCCGCTGATCTTGTATAATCATCAGAATATCTCGCTAACCCTATGATTGTTGTGGCCATATCAACTTCACGGTCAATGGATTTAATTTCTTTTCCATCAATGAGATATCTAGCGCTTTCAAATAACGCCATGATGCCGTTATTAACAAAACCAACTCGGACATTTGAGTTAATGTCATATGGTGGATCATTATGTGCAGCATCATTTGTTACAAGTTCTCCTTCTACTTCAATAAACGCTTCACAAGGCAAAAAGTCTTTACTGGTATCATGAACTTGAAGTTCAATTCGCGATCGGAGATCTGGTTGTACTGCGTGATAAGAATAAAATTGAAAATCGCGTACAGAATCATTCTTGCCAACTGGGGCATCCATATCAAATGCTGGATCAGGTGACCTTTTGAACATTTTATTCTATTTATCAGAGTCTAAATCGTGATTTTCATCGTGAAAAACGCTAGCGTGAAAATCCGTAGGATTTCATCGACGTAGTTTTCTAAAGCCACTTCCCGCTATCATATTTGCAATATTGCTTTGGTCTCCTTGATTTACCATCGACGCTATTTTTTCATCTACTGCGTTATTTATTATTTTACTAACACTTGCAGGCATTTCTTCTGTAGACGGTAACGGTTTCTTTTTTCGCTTCACTAATGATGTTAATTTATCCTTCGCAGTTGAAAACGCTTTCCCGGCAAGATCTCCAACAGTACTAATACCCTTATCACGAATAACATCAATGGCTTTCATTGATAACTGTTTAGCTAACGGCATCACTTTTGGGGCCATTCTTGAAAAGAATCCGAAAATGGTATTGCCGAGGCCATCTCCATAGTATGCTCTATAAACTGGAAACCGTGAATTAACTACATAGACGGGGGTTGGTTTATCATGATTGTAATGGATGATCATTATTATAAAAACAATAGTGTTTTCAATTGTTATTTAATCACTATGATACCCATTTGCTAACTCGTCAATAAAATCTCGATATGTTTTGATATCCATGATACCGCCGGCAAATAACCGTCTACAGATATCAGCTGCTTCATTAATTATTTCCGGTGAATTATTTCCAGCTCGGAACCCTCCTACAAGAACATCTAATCGTGATATATCATTGATAACACTATCAGGACATACCCCACTTTGGGGTCCACTGGAATCTTGCAATCCACTTCCGCTATAACCAGTTGCTTCATCTAGTTTTTCTACATCCGTTTCTTGTAAATAATCATCATCATCATCATCATCATCAGGTGGTAGTTGTTGTTTTTTAGGAGAGAAAGATATTTTCTTTGCAGGTTGCTCTCGCTTTCTTTGCAATTTTGGCGGTTTTTGTTGTTGTTTTAGTTCTTCATATTGATTATACACGTGATCCACCATCCTGATATATTCAATGTATGATGCACTATTTGTCTTTTTTTTACTTTTTCCAGTTTTGATTTTGTAGAATATATCAGCCCCGTGTGTGAAATTCTTAACAAACTTATGATGTTCTGGTTTCAACATTTTTTTTCTGTTTTCATAAGAAGTAACAACAAGCGTAGGAATTTCTGTTGGATCAGTCTCATCAATTGCTGCTAACCCTTCTTCGTTAAATCTCATGCGTAAATCATCTACTGTTCTCTTTGATTCTATTTGTTTTGTTTGTTCAGTTTTCGCTGCTATTTTTTCAAGTTCACCAATAACAGATTTTCCCGTCTCGGGACCATCTCCCAGTATAGCACGCTCTACCCCTTTCGTTGCTGTGGTTACTGGTTTAAACAACTCTTCAGACCCCAGAGCAAAATCAGTTTGTAAACTCTGTCGTTGTTGCAGTTTATTTCTTACAGAGTCACGAATTGGTACAAATCTCCTGATTGCATCCAGTCGTTCACGAGCCAATCGGGTTGTTAATGCTTCATTGACCATTATTTGAAATCAGAAACCATTTTTCAATTGTAAAACAATTTCCCCACTGTTTTGACATGTCGGATGATTTTTGATACGGTCATAGAAGTGTTATTTCATCGTGAGACACCTTCTATCATTGATGGAGCAAGTCACATAATTGTATATAAAATAAATAATACTGTGAGTTGCTCCACTTTTGTTACATGTCGGATGATTTTTGATATGGTCATGGAAGTGTTATTTCATCCTATAACAGCTTCTATCAGTGATGAGGAAAGTCACATAATTGTATATAAAATTAATAATACTGTGACTTTCCTCACTTTTCCATTGACCATCCATTAAAGGTCCATAGATTTTTTATTCACTGATTTTGACATTTTCAATCCAAAAATGCTAAAAAAAAATGAAAATCTCTTGAGGGTCGGAATGATAAAATGGTCAGGCAATCAATGGTCGGGCAATCAATTTTCTTGAATTAATGCTCGTAGGTTTCTAATTTTAGAGTTGACTTCTTTTTTCAATTCGTATTCGTACCCCAATTCTTTTCGTATTCCCTCTACGATAGTATACAACGGGACGAACACACTGATGTCACTGGAAAATGAAAGAGAGTCTTTAATAGAATTCTGAATTCTTTTGATGAGTGCATACTTCTTGGGTAGCATATATTTATTGTTGTTAACCCCGTATTCTATATCCTGAAAATCAGACACAATTTGATCAGGATTTAACCCATCTGATAGTTTGATATCCTGATTTTTCAATTTTGCTATTTCAACTATGATGCTATTCATGTTTTCAGAATTCATTATTCTATAAGAATGACATATCTCTAATTGCAAATTATGACGCATCAGATATAACTAAATTGAACTTTTTGCCCCGTCTTTTTTGAAATAGCCGTCTTGGTTGTCCCCTCTGCAACGAATCGTACTGAAGTTCTACAAATATTGAAATACTTGCCGGCTTCATATAATGATTGAAATATTTTCTCTTCGTTAGTTGTTGTATTCAAAGATTTCACTGGTCTCGCTTTATTTGAACAAGTGTCAGTCCTTCCTCGTTTGGAATTCTCACTCTGTGTGATAGCTTGCAGATTGGATAAAGAATTGTTCCTTGGATTAGAATCAATGTGATCAATAACAAAACCATCTTTGATCAATCCATTAAAACATTCAAATACGAAACGATGATTGCGAAATGTCTTCCTTCCAACATTAAACACCAAATACCCCATACCATTATCCCACCCAATTGGGTTCTTCAGTCTACAGTTTCTGACAGTACCATCACTGGATGCTTCGTAATTTTTAATCACTGGGTGTAGTCTGAATTCTTGGGTCATTATATACTACACTATTGTCTAATTCAATGACTGACTCATTTTGCAGTGATTGATTATACATAAATCTTTCATTTAGACACCTGTTTTATATATAGCATGAAGGAGTTCAAGAGATTGACTTCGAAAAATGCTAAATTCAATGCTGATAGAGAGTTCAAGAGATTATTGAAAATCAATCCTAGATTTAATCTCGATAGACCCAAAAAACGTGTAGTAAACAGAAACAAACGTCCAAAAGACGGAAACATGAAAGAGTTTAAGAGATTATTGAAAATCAATCCTAGATTTAATCTCGATAGACCCAAAAAACGTGTAGTAAACAGAAACAAACGTCCAAAAGACGGAAACATGAAAGAGTTTAAGAGATTATTGAAAATCAATCCTAAATTTAATCTCGATAGACCCAAAAAACGTAACAAACGTCCAAGAGACGGAAACATGAAAGAGTTTAAGAGATTATTGAAAATCAATCCTAGATTTAATCGCGATAGACCAAAAAAACGTAACAAACGTCCAAGAGACGGAAACATGAGATCATCATGGAAGGATGCTCAATTCAATCTTGATATAGTTTCTAATACACCCAAGAATAAAATTCTTGATAAAGCCATCAGAGACTGTTTTAATGAATTCAAGCGTGATGGAGCATCTTATTGTTGGTCAACATTTCGAATTGATGGTGTTGTTGACGCTACCATGAATGATGAAAAGGCAGCAGTGATCATTTCACGTATTGGGGAAAAAAGTCATTTTTTCCGAATTAAATTCATTATCCGTGAGGCTGGCAAATGGATCATTAGGGATAAATTTGAACCCATTCTCAGGGGCAAAAAAACTGTCACCGTGAACCAGGATTCCAAACCAGGAATTTTGACTGGAATTGATAAACCCTACTACGAAAGATCTTATCCTGTCACAGCAGTTGTTTACGGGATCTATCCGCTCAATGAAAAACCTGATATTTCAAACCTAGCACCCATGAAATATTCGACAGGGCTCAATTGTGTAGCAGAACGAATAATAGAATACTTCACAAATGCGTCCCGGGGAAATAAACTAACTGATCTAAGACGAAAAAAAATAACCGAGTGGGAGTTCACGGTAAAAGAGCATGGAGCAACAATTCAGGATATAACTAAATTAGAAAAATCATTAAGATTTCCAATATCGGTAAGGACAATCACCGGAGAAGTATTATACGAATCGAAATATAAATCAAAAGGAGCCCCCATTGAAATTATTGATCATAACGCGCACGCGTGGTCATCTGCAGTAACAATATTCCCACGGGATAGAACTGTAAAATATCTATCCCAAACCGAAGAGTTTTTTTCAGAGCAGAAATTATTTGATGCTATTTACCATTTGAGTAAAAACGATCCTGTGTCAGTGTGGCTATTTCATAGTAATTCAGACGAGGAATGCAGATTTGATCAGTTTGTAAGGCCTAACGGAGAATTATACCGTACTGAAGAACTGCAGAATCAAATGAAACAACTAGCTAGTGAGTTTTCTGAGGGGGAAATCGAAGATCAATTATTAGCAAACTGTTTCACAGTACCATCCATTGCAGCACATTTTGCTAGAAAGAAAAACGCGTGGAAACCAACACGAAGTGAGTTTTTATCAGATGTCAAATTGTCCTGTCTTGAATACAGCCACGGCGGATTATGGAACACAAAATACACCGCTGATACCGTTATTTCAGTTGATATGATTGCGTGTTATCCAGGAAGTTTTCTTGGGTATGGAGAATGCGAGAAATATTTCAAACGATTTGGACACCCTACACACGAAATGACCCGTGTTGCTATTAATGGACCACTTCCTGATTTTGATTTAACCGGATTCGCTTGTGTGGTATCATTTGAAATGGCTGAAGGGCTTCATCCGTGTAGTTATCTTTGGATTGGTAAACACATGTCTGAAAAACACTGGATGCCAATAGTGTTATTACGGTATATGCTTGATTGTAAGATGTTAAAATCATTAATTGTCAGTGAAGCAATTATATCCTATCGAGCACAGAAATCAGTCTGGTTACCACAACCTGATCTAGAAAAAATAATTAGCGAAGAGCGAAAACTGTTTCCTGATTTTAATGAACAACAAATCATGGATTGGTCCCAACAGTTATTTGAAATCAGAAACAATGAAGCAAAAAATCTTGGACGAAGAATAATCGGTAAATTTACCCAAGGTGGCAAAGATGATAATACGAAATATTCTTCACGATTGATTATAGACAACGCTGAATACGATTTTGTAATCGCGGATTTAACGAATAAGGGCCTATATGTCAATCGTAAGGACGCATTTCTGTCCGATGGAACCAAATTGGGTACAATTGTTACCTACAATGATGGATACCATCCGCAGTACACACATTTGAGAGCTTCTATGCTTGGTTATGCTTCTATCAATCTGTTTTCAATGATCAATAGATTTCCTACCACCGCAGTTAGAGTTGCCACTGACTCATTTTACATAAATAGCAAAATGGCTGATTTTAAGGCTACTGGCAACGAGAAATGGGGATCATGGAGAATTAAGAAAGAAATAATTCATGATTATATTCCATCAGCAGATGTTACCATTGAAAAAAATTACTTAGAAAGCAATCAGTGTTCAGAATTTTCTAGTGCACCACCGATTTCTGATCCAATATGCCTGTATAAAACAGTTTATTTAAACGGCTGTGGTGGGTCGGGAAAAACAACCCGGGCAATTGAGTTATTCCGTGGGAAAAATCCTACGGATTTCACAAAAATGATTGTGCTAACACCAACTCATAGACTTGCAAGAGAAATGATACAGAGAGGGGTAAATGCCTGCACTTATCAGAGCTTTTTCCGATGGAAGGGAGATAAATGGACTCCTGAGCGCATGGGAGAGAAATTTATTCCTGAAATCATGATTTGGGATGAAATAGACACAGTGTCAGAAGATGTCTTAAAAATATTTCTTGAGTGGTTGTTATTGAAGAATACAAAAGTCGTCATGTGCGGTGATCACGGCCAACCACCACCATTTGTCGGTGCATCTCCCCATGAATGGCTAAAGGGTTTTGTAGACTATTATAAAGAAATTGATACCGATCATAGATCACTTGATAATGAATTAAAAGAATTGAAGAAACTAATTAGATTACAACCGGATAGAATCCAGTGTGAAATAACCCGTGAAATAATTTCGGAAACTCCCATGAATGATTTCTGGGAAATGTGGAGACCAAACGATTTGATCATTGCAAGTAGAAAAATAGTCAGGGATACACTTCAGATGAAATTATTTGAATTGCATAAAGAAAAATTTGCAACGCTTCCAGTACCCCTTTGTTATAGGCCATCGGATACACGAAAACAGAACATCGAAGTTGATATTCCAGGACAGAGTGAAAAACAAATTCTCGTATTAAATGATATTGTGCTGGTTGATATCAATGTCGTTGAAGATGCATTGCGTGCTAATAAATCCCCATGGACGCTAGGATACGCAGCAACAATACACTCTTCACAGGGATTGACTATATCGGATACAATTGTTTGGATGGTAGATAATCGCATAGAATGGTCAAATTTAGTCTATCTTTCAGTATCCAGAGTACGAAAAATAAATCAACTTCGAAGAATTGTCCTGACAGAGTCAGGCGATGATGAAATCATTAGCGATGATAATGACACCACAATAGATGACATTATTGATAAAAAACTCTCCGGTTACAAACAACAGGACAAAAAAAAACAACGAGAATTTGATATTGATGCTGAATTAATAATCACTTTGAAGCAACAACAGAATAATCACTGCGCGAGTTGCAATTGTATAATGCGTTGGCAGTATTCGGATAAGGATCCTCGCCAATTCACCGTTGACAGAAAAAATAACAATCTCGGTCATGTCAGAAATAATGTGATGTTGACTTGTCTTGAGTGCAATAGACGCAAGGGTGCTAGTTAAGACCATGCGGTGGTAATTGAGTATCCTCGGGTATCACTTGTAATTGTTTTCTAGTAAAACCCCGTTGAGGGGCAGTTGAATCCAGTTTATAGATTGGAGGTCTACCCGTAGATCGTGTTATACTAGATTTCTTATGCGTAGTGACGCTCCAAATAGGATCAGTAGCCCTTTTTCTATCTCCTTCAAGCTCTCCTGGTTCGTATAAGTACCTCACAATGACATTACTACCAAGAATTGGTTCTTTGAAATCTTTTTGTGGTTTTTCAGGTATCGACTTCTTTTTAATCGCGTTGATAGGTTTCATGTTGATGGTTCTAGTAATCTCGTTATTCAGTGCGGTAACTACACCTGGTAATCTCTTAACCCATTCACGGGATCTTTTTTCTTGGATGAATTCTTTTGCATATTGATATCCAAATAACCGTTCAGCAAGAATCCGATTAAATCGTTCTACAATGGCCTGATCACGATGCAGTGCAGTATGCCCTCGTCTGATAGCGACATTGTGATATTTCATTGTAGATGACACTGCACCCTGAAATTCCTTGCCCGGGTCAACTTGTAACAGATTTGGCCAGTGCAGAGGGCTCCTTCGATAAATCCTTTCAAATGCAGAAGCGACTTCAGTGGCTGATTTTGTTTTTAACGGTTCTGCTTCTTTGTATCGACTTGCAATATCAACTACAGTTAACGCATATTTGTAACCACGATCATGTGGCAGAAATAATAGATCAGCCTGATGAACTTCATTAGGAAAGGTCACATCAAAATGCGAGAATTGAATTTGTTTAGGCGGTGGTAGATAAATTTGCCATTGTGCCTGTTTGGATAACCAATGAGCCGCAGTGGTTTTTTTCACTTTTGCGGCGCTAGCGAGTTTACTGATTGCAGCGTTACCCTTCCAGTATCCTCTTGGGGAATAATAAATAGATTCCATGTTGTTATTAATTACCAGCACCTAACATCAATTTACTTTTCATAGCCGATTTTATCAAAAATGAAGCCAATTTTTCTTTGAAGGATTTATCAGGAATGGCATTCAACGCATGAATTAATTTCACATCTGCTAGATGCCTGTGTTGCAAATTGCTGCTTTTATAAGCAACATCATGAAGGTGACAGGCCTTATCAATAGCGTTTATTGGTTCCTCACCGGGTCGGGGCTAATTTTGATCATTGAGTCTGATATCAAGTCTTGTTCCCGGTCCACAATAACTATACCCTGGAAGGTGTTTTTCTCCGGGGTATTTTACCCATGGGGTTCCAGGGAGTTTTGCTAATTTGGCAGCGATATCACCTCCTCGTTTTTTTTTAAAGGTTCCTTTGGTTCCTTGGGTTTAGAAACAAATCTAAATTTCTTTGTACTACACTGTACGCATTTACCAGAAAGCGCTGATCGGTTATTTTTAGTTGTAATCGTCGTCAAGTCATCTGTGCCAGTACGCGCCTTACACTTCACGCAATATAGATCCATAATTTATGTATAGAGATATGAATATAATTGATTTTTCAGCGACTAAAACAAGAGAACCAGTGAAGCATCATGCAGCGCTACCAAACTCTATCCGCGCAATTATAATCGGGCCATCTGGATCCGGCAAGACGCAATTGTTGCTCAATTTAATAATGAGATGGATGAAGTGGGATAAGTTGTATTTAATTGCCCCTAGCGTAGATGATCAACGATGCTATGAAGTGCTAAAAGATTTTAATGAAAACGCTTCAGAGATTGCCGGCGAGGATGTTATTGAATTTATAACCGATATTGACGAGGCGCCATCCGTGAATGACCTCGATGGAAGTATCAACAATTTAGTTGTATACGACGATGTCATGTTAGATAATCAAAAAAATCCTGCTAGAATATTTTCCAGAGGCAGGCATAAAAACACGGATGTGATCTATGTCACTCAACGCTACACACAGATTCCAAAAGTGATTAGAGATAACTGTAATATGCTTGCTGTATTCAACGGCGTTGATACACATACGCTACGAAATATTTGGCAGACATGGTGTTCTGATATGGACTTCAATCAATTTAGAAATTTCTTTAGTCATGCTCAGTCTGCCCCACACGGATTTGTAACAATAAATTTACATGACCCTCGAACACGATATCGTATCGGACTGGATCAAATATTCGGTTAACCCCAACTGAAAGTTCTAGTGAGTGACAACGACGTTGTAATCCCTTTTTCCCCAAAATCGATGGAGGATTTCATTAATTTCATTGATTTTTTCATATTTTTTTTTGGGACCTAATCCATGATTCACACACACATTGGGGCCTGATGTCACTGGTTTCATTGTTTTTAAGCGTGATTTCAGTGAAAACTTGTCTAAAAATGTTGTCCGATTCGCCCCTTCTGCTGCTGTATTTATTGTACTGTATCATTCCCCAGAAAGGGAATGTTAATATCTCTCTCATTCAAACTAAGGTATTGTAGATGATATCCATCAGCACTATAACCTGACAAGTTAAAATTTGAAATGAGACGCGAACTTGGAATCTCAGCTATCTGATTACATTATTCCAGGTAAATGGACACGTCGATTGATCCATTATAGGTAAACACTGTACCAGTTACTAACAGTATATACTCGCTTATCAGTCGAGTCCAACAACAAACTGTAAAGACCCATCTGTGCTATCACAGATTTTGGTCTATGCAATTTGTTTGGAGCAACAATGGTAAAAGCGTCATGATCCCGATCTGCCGACTCAATATATGATAGCTGATTAGGCTATCGGTTTTCGGCAATGGGGCTCAACATGGAAGTGATTATACAAGTTTAAAAGGCTCGCAGGTTTGTAGGAAGTAATGGGGCGTGAATTTACATCATTGACACTTGCTTGCCCTACTCAAGAATTTTTGAGGTAACTAATGTCCCAGTTACCGCTGATATACCCCATCCTATTTTAGATATTTTTATATGCTGAGTGTGGGGTCAGAGCCAATAACCTATTGAAAATTTAGAATTGGGGAGCCGCTTGCTAGTGGGCCTAGCAAACTTAAATGACCTTATATCAATAAGTACATATGTGAAATTGATAGAAACATACTTTGTTTTCTCATAAATTGCGAGTAGAATAGTCATTGTTTCTTTTATTAGCTGACAGACGAGACAAAACTACATCGTTGATGAAATTTAATGTGGTACTCTCCATCTTAATTGGCACATGACAATCCAATCTCTCAAGAAGTATGTCCGTGACATCATAAATTCAATTGAAACGTGATATCGACAATAAGCCCTTTTCCAATGTTGTATAAAAATTCAAACATTAAAATAAAGTCTTGTAATGTTTGTAAAAAGACAACAAAGGAAAGAAACATCTCAACATATTTGTTTCGAGAAAAATTACTAGAAACCTGTTTCACAACATGGAGTAAGATAGATTCGCCATGCTGAAAGCACACATCAACGCCTTAGTCAAGCAACACCTATTGTATGCTTGTTGAATATGGACTTCTCCAGTTGTTTTGACAAAGGTTTCTCCCGAGACAGCAATTTCCTACGGGTAAAATCTATGTTTAATTTCACCCTCTATTGCTTCTGTATTGAAACTCATCCTAATCTCGTGTCCGACAACCGATTTATGTTGCCCTGGAAACGATGTCATCTGATCAATAATTCTGTTTTGTGCTTTCCACCTTTTGTTCTTACCATGAAACCCAGGTAATTTTTGTATTGTCCTTCCCGATTTATATCCATCAACGGACAAGCTCGAGCGGAGACATTTGGAATGCATTACTTGTAAAAGTCTATTAACCTACAAAACTATCGAACCTGTTCCTTGATTTCTAGTTTAGAAACACCTGAGGGCTTCAATTATGTCCGGGAGGGGTTAATTGTAATGGCCTCCTTACTTGTTCGCCATATCATTCCAAATGAGAATATGAAGTGGCACGTATGGTGGGTTGCGTTGTGGGATGGGCTTTGCGCAGTGTGTCGAATAAGTTGATTAAATACTTTCAGTAAACTCTGGAAACACGGTGACGTAATCAATCCTCATTTTTCCAACACCGATGGGGCACCCTGGATGAGTTTCTTACTGTAATCTAGCAGCAGAGGGGGCGAACAGACCAACTTTTTAGGCGTCAACGAGGCTACCTTCTCGTTAATATTTAATATAACGGTCTATTTGACAAATCAAGGCTTCCTAGTAAATATATAATAGAAAGGTCTATTTGGTTCCTTGTAAGGTTCCATTTGGCAAAAAAAGACGCCGTTGTCGTTGGAAATCACCCCCTCTGCTGCTATGGGTTAAACAATTTTTTACGATGAAGGTTCTTTAGGTTTCAAAAACAGACTAATTTGTAGAACTTCACCTTGTAGATCAATTAGATTATTGGACTGGTCAGTGAGTTTGAAGTTAATTCTCGTTAATGAATTATTATGACATCGCATATAGACTGGATTAACCGGAGTCTCAATAATTAGAAATCCTGGAGGAGCTGTTGGTGCAAATGAATATAGAATATATCCCTGCTGAGCTTGATTTGATCGTTCGACATTTATTTGATAGCTTCCTTCGATAACATTACATACTAAATTCAATGCAATCACCGAGAATATATTCTCATTTTGAGGAGCGATATGCCTACCACCACCGTCAGGGTCATTATTATATTTAAGGATTATTGTTTGTGATTGTGGCGATTTCTTCCATGCGTCATGGATTTTTTTGAAACCTTCATCGATGGCGTATCTGAGAGATTCTTTTATCACTGAGACGTTATGTCCTGGAATCTTGAAATAAGGAATATATCTGATATCTATATTATATTTCGTTGCAAATTCTGTTCTTGTTTTAGGATTATCGTCACCTAATACCTCTTGAATAATTTTTAAATTATATGTTTCCATATCATCGATGATTTTATTACATGTTTCCACAACACTGATAAATACATCTCGGGTAAGAGTACCAGACTCGAGAGATACTAACAGCAACGCAAAATCATTAGTCATCACTGTGAAATTTTTAACGATTTCATCTTGTCGAGTTTGATAATATCTATCAACACCATCGTCTATTTCAGTACAAATTTTTGACTTATTGTATTCGTTATAACTTTTCATTGGATTATCAGATTTTATTATGTCGGTGACATAATCAGATTTTTGTATTTCGGGTATTTGATAAGCTGTCCGAGGTGGGATTTCAGGCCAACCCAATATTGTCCTTATCGAACTCTGATAGATATCTACGACATAACTAGGTGTGTTTATCTCAATCGCGGATGATAGTGTTGGTTCATGAACCGTTATAGCGATTTTCGATTCTGTTCCAGTAATGGATTTTATTCTACGCTGAAATTCAGACTGATTTGTTCGATTTGGTATGATCCGGTTGGTATTGAAACAACGTTCCAGTCTGGAGTTGCATCTTCGCGATTCTTATTCGCAAATACTAAGCTGTTATTCGGTTGTTGACCGCCAAATGCTACCGACCTAATATTAGGTCAACTGTGATACACTCGTAGTTTTGTTAGCGCTATCTCCTTCACGGGGACTGGGATAGGGAAATTCAAACTGAATTCAGGATTGGTTGATGTTATTGAGATCATGCTGGTTTGTACTGGGTTTGTGGTCTCCACTATTTGTTGAAGTAGTTCCTGCGGTGTTGTCATTGTTATTATATTCATGTCGTATTTCTAATTTTGACATCGTGGAATCATAAATATTTACCATCGCTGAGAACTCACTATCGAATATAAATGTATCATCGAGCGACGACGATATCAACGAGGACAATTGCGAGTATGCGGTTGATACAATATGAAATTTAATTATGTAATCTTGCAGTTTGCATTGGCTGCACGATGATATTTTTTTTGTTATTATCGAAATTATTGCCGGTATTGTTGTCGCAGCGGATATACAAATTGGAACAGCTATCGGGGCAATCATTGTAACCGAGGAGAGTATAATTCCGGCTCCTGTGATTACATTACTCACCGAGTACACGGTAACATCAACTGCGGTGATTCTTCGTTGGTATTTTTTTATTTTTGTTTGATACTCCTCAGCAAGTGTTTTGAGTTTAGTCTGAAACTCTCTGGCCTGATCATAGCGATATTGAGATACTGAAGGTACCGTTGATGACGACATTTTATTTCCAAATCAGTTTACGATTTCAGTTTAGTTATTTACTCAAATCAGCTACGAATTCCATATACCATGTTACTGAAATCCAAACCAAATTTTTATCAGTGGATGCTATCGTGAACTGTTCAGTTCTATTCTTGTCGATGATCGTTGATATTGTATTATTGACCCCAGATGAACTCGACGATGATATTTTAAATTGAGTCGGTGTTACTAGTGTTAATCGATTAATACCTTTGACGGTTGCAGTGATACTTAGTATATTGTCTATAGGAGTCCACGCAAATGATCCGTGTTGGATCGTGTATACTACGTTGTTGGTTTTCTCATGAGGAATTTTTGTATTTTCAATGATTGTTATCATCCTCGGAAAATCATCTTTGATTGCTTCGATGAAGTTTTTCGCCTCATCGATGGATTTTTTAATATCAGCAAGTTTTATGTCGAGTTTATCCAGCGTGGTTGTAAAAAATTTATCGATGAGGTTTTTACGAAATGATGAAAACTTTTCAATTTGATCTTCATATTTGGCTTGGAGTGTTGCCAGTTCCAACATAGAATTTTTTATCTCTGTAAGCTTCGGTGATGTTGCCGCTGGTTCGCCATAAAAAGACATAATTGATTTTAATTCGTCATTGACAGTCTTTATATTGTCCATAGAGATTTTTATTAATGATAAACTCGGTGATGTTGTCGCTGGATCACCAAAAAAACTTTGTATGAATTTTAACGCGTCGTTCAGAGTTTTTAACTTATCTGTAATCGTCGAAACGAGTACGCCGGGTTTGAGTTTACCTTGATCGGAAAATAACGCAACGGTGTTATCGGTTGCGTCTCGTTGTTTAATTAAAATATCATCCAGGGAAAAATTACTAGTTTTCAATTTACATTGACGATCTTGAAATACAACTGTTTCATTAGGATCAACACTTGCTAAGTTCAACGTCTCAGCTATTTCATCTTTGATTATTTTTTTATATCACCGGTTGCAGATATTTCTGTGGCTGGTTTCTTCAGCGCTGATAAAGATCTACCCCAAATATCAATCATGTTATTTTATATAATCTCTCTCTAAAAAGTGATTACTAGTGTATTCATTTACGATAATATGTGGTGGTTTTCCAGATGTTGAAATAGCATCAAGGACATTTAATACTTCGCTGCCGCATATTGGTGGGTCATTCATTTGTTGTGCTGGTAGCGTAGAATATCATCGAGGGGTGTTTAAGCGGTTTATATAACGCATGAATTCCTTCGGCGGTGCTAATCCATATGAATCGAAATAAATAATTGCACGTGGATCAATCGCGTATGCAACCCAGTGGGTTCCGGGTCCGGTGCTGTTGTCGAGATTAATGACACCGGTTTCAGCGCTGTTTGGTTGTGCCGGCAATTGATCTTTCATAAAGACGCCTATGGCCAATTTTTTAGCAGCATCGAGTAAATCAAAATTGGACATGGGAACCATAGGTTCCTCAGTCAAAGATTCCTCTCGAGTTAATAAACCGTTCCTGGGATTCTCAGACCTTTTCCGCTGTATCATGAATACGGGGTTCCTGGTAGTCTTAGACCCTTTCCTTTCTTTTTTTTTTATATCCTTGCCCAATTGCTTTCTTTAGTGCCATCCCTGCCGTGGTACCAACGGCTCCTAACGCCACCGCTGGGGCCGCTGCCGCAATCAAAGCCTGAATCGCAGCTAACAACGGGAATATACCACCTGATTTTATCATATTTTTAATCGCGGCTGCAGAGAGAGTGATCTGAACGCCTTTTTTATCTTTAAACGCATCACTGAAGTGTTTTACTTGACTAGTTGTCAGCGACAATTTATTCGCCCCGCCAGTCATCTGATTGGGTTTCAGCGTTATTGTGGTTCCACATTTTTTAGCCGATTCCGATTGCAATTTCTTGAGTTGACCGGGAGTTAACGCAACACTAATATAACTGTATTTCATTATACAATAACAGATTGATCTAATCGTTACATGTTTTCCACTGGCGCATCTATTACTCTCATTCTTCCGCCAACACCTTCGAGTAGCATTGATTTATCACTGAGAATAACAGCAACTGCTCTGTATTCGAGGATAGCGCCACGAATTACATTTGCTCTAAAATGTATATCAACGACGGACTGTCTTGTTAAATCAAGATATTCCAACGAAAAATAATAGATCAGATATAAATTCTTAAAATCCAATTGTGATATTTGCAGACCAGTATCGACATTTTGATCGCGTGCCATAAATGATAACAGCCGATGATACACGCGTGCAATATGGTTTTGACCGTAATTAAGTTGTATATCTTCAGATGGTACCTGTTGGCCGTTTATTCTCAGTGAGACGTCTTTAATACCTAATTGATCAAATATCATATGGCTCGAGAGTTGATTACCCATTCGTGTGTTATCCTGTAACGCAATAAATATATGACGTGGTGCAGCAACACCTTGTTGTGATGCCAGGTTCCACGTAAATAATCCATTAATATTTTATTGTTTAACATCTGTTGTTGATGTTAGCCAACTTATCAGTGATTTTCCTCCTTGGTCCATAAATGATAGTAATCGTTCTTCTGCGGTGATTGATGGAGTCAGTACTGGCATCCACAATGATACTTTTTGTTAAAATGACTTTACCGGCATCAGCATTTGAATTTGCAGTATCTGCTGGAAGCCTCCAAATTGCATCATTATCATCACCCTTTCGCACGAGTACTACTGTATGCTTTGCTCCATAGATAACTTTTCGAACATTTCTACAGAATCCAAATATATGATGCAGTGGAATCGCGTATGAAAATGATCTACGCGTTCCTTGTAACATTGATATACGTGTCGCAGCTCCTAGATTGAAATTAGGATCAGCATTTATAATCATATCCTCGAAAGCAGCAGGAGCAGGAGGAACAGCACGATCATTTGGTCGTCTTATAATAAATTGATTTCCTCCAGCGGTATTCTTACCGTCCTTTGCAAACATCATAGAAGGTCCTGCTGATCTTGTATAATCATCAGAATATCTCGCTAACCCGATTATTGTTGTGGCTACATCAACATCACG
This sequence comes from Unio delphinus, assembly GCA_029339505.1. Lineage (NCBI taxonomy): Eukaryota > Metazoa > Mollusca > Bivalvia > Unionida > Unionidae > Unio > Unio delphinus. The sequence continues at coordinate 12,838,898 of JAQISU010000029.1, read as the reverse complement.
TTCTATTGACTCGATTTCTTTTCCATCGATGAGATATCTTGCACTCTCAAATAGCGCTATGATACCATTATTGACAAACCCGACGTGAGTACCAACTTGATATGGTGCTGATACAGTAGTAGTATCAGCAGCTGTTACAAGTTCTCCTTCTACTTCGATAAACGCTTCACAAGGTAAAAAGTATTTACTGGTATCATGAACTTGAAGTTCAATTCTTGTTCGACTATCTGATTGTATTGCGTGATAGTCATAGTATTGATAATCACGTACGGAATCATCCTTGCGCACTGGGGGTGTCCATATCAAACGCTGGATCAGGTGACCTTTTGTACATTTTATTATATTTATCAGCGTCTAAATCATCATCGTCGACGTCGTCGTGGTTTTTTTAAGCCACTTCCCGCTATCATATTTGCGATGTTGCTTTGGTCGTTGGTGTATGACGGAGTCACCAATGACGCTAGTTTCTGATCCACTGCGTTATTTATTATTTTACTAACACTCGCGAATATCTCTGCTGTAGATGGTACAGGTCCCGGTTTCCTTCGCCGCCGAACTAGCGCTATTAGTTTATCCTTCGCGGCTGAAAACGCTTTTCCGGCAGCATCTCCAACAGCGCTAATACCTTTATCACGAATAACACCAATGGCTTTCATTGATAATTGTTTTGCTAGCGGCGCCGCTTTTGGAGCCATTCTTGCAAATAACCCTGCAATTGTATCACCGAGACCATCACCATAATATACGCTATAAACCGGAAATCGTGAGTTTACTACATATACGCTGGCTGGTTTATCATGGTTGTAGTGTATGATCATCTTATTTAAATGATATTTATCTAATGCGATGACTTCGTCACCGATGACTTAGGCGCTGTAATAATCTGTAGGATTTTCCACTAACTCGTTAATGAAATTTCGGTATGTTTTGATATCCATGATACCGGCTTGAAATACCCGCCTGCAGATATCAGCTGCTTCATTAATTATTTCTAGAGAGTTATTTCCAGCTCATTTTCCTCCGATGAGTACTTCTAATCGTTCTATATCACCAAGAACATTACCAGGGCAACTAACTAGACCACTACCTAAAATTCCACTCCCAGAAAATCCCTCCCCGCTACTATAACCAGTTGCTGCATCCAGTTTTTCTAACTCTGTACTTTGTAAATAATTAAAATCATCATCATCTTCATCTCGATCAGATGGTATATACAATGGTCCAAGTGAAGCTTGGGGTGGTAGTTTTTGTTGAGGTTCTTCTTGTTTTTTTCGTCTTCTTGTTTGTGTCCGTGATGGTGTTTGACGTTTTCGCTCTTGTCGTTCTTCTATTTCTCGTTGTCGCTCTTATATTATTTTTTTTTATAATTACAGATTCCCTTTTTAAATTCCTTATTCCCCAACTCTTCCTTATTCAAACGACCAATCTCTTTATTTATTTTATACAAATTATCAAACCAATCATTACTTGATATTCTATCATCCTTATACTCGTCCTTTAAAAACTCTTTTTTTGAATTATAGCTTTTAGCAGCAAATTCACCAAAGCTTGATAATCCTTTGATTTGAATAATTTAAAATTTTGTGTTAATGTTTTAGCATTATCAGTAAATTTATTCAACAGAGAAACAGTCGTTTTTTGGGGGGGATTAGTAGGTGGTTCATTTATTTCAGTTTCCGTTGATATTTTTTCAGTTTTTGTTGCTAGTTTTTCAAGTACATGAATAAGACCCTCTTTTTTTCTTGATCCTTCTTTGGGGACGTCCCCCCATATAGCACGCTCAGTAGTTGATATTACCCCTTTCGTTGCTGTGGTTATTGGTTTAAACAACTCTTCAGATTCCGCAGTAAAATCCGTCTGTAAACTCTGTCTAGCTTGTAGTTTATTCCTGAGTCGCGGATTGGTATATACTTTTTGATCGCGACCAGTCTCTCACGAGTCAATCGGGTCGTTAATGCTTCATTACCCATTATTGAAATCGTAAACGATTTTCCAATTAGTTTACGAAGAGATTTCAATCTAAATGCAGTGATTTTGTCACCCGAAAATAATTTTAAGTGGAAAAAGTCTATGGTAAATCCCATGCAAAATCGACCATTTGACCCGATTGAAACCAGCCCAGTTTTTAGTGTATTTTTGCCTGATTTTTTCGTTTTGTGTTCATTTTTGTCAGCTTTTGTGATGTTTTAATGATTTTTGTACTCAAAGTCATTCTTAAGTGAAAAGGTCTACGAGAAATCCCATGCAAAATCGATCATTTGACCCTACTGAAACCGCTTAAAATCAGTCAAACGATTATCCGAATGTTGTTTTCCATTTTGTTCAATTAACGCCCGTATATTTTTAATCTTAGAATTAACCTCCTTTTTCAATTCATAATCTCGCCCCAATTCTTTTCGTATTCCTTCCACGATAGTAAATAACGGGACAAACACTACAGAATGCACAGGGACAATACGACATATAACAATGAATAAATCGATGGATATATACAATGATAATTAATGATGGCACTCCTACATTCAAATTGCAACCGTAGAACCCTGGGTTGAATAAAAATTATTCACACCACGGCGTGGTGTGGTTGGTATATACGGTTGCAATTTTGAATTTCGGAGGTACCCCACCCCCCAATTAAAACCATCTGTCGGCCACCGTTGGCAATAATGCCTGTTACGGGTTTCGAACCATGGCCGTCAGTATGACACCGCGACACGTTACCGACTGTAACAGGTGTATGTTTTGGAATATAATATATATGTAAGCTAATAAAATCAATAACGAAACAGGTGTGATGTATGATGTCAATGGATCGATCACAAAACCACGAACACCGAATATTTAAAAAAAAAAAATTTACAAAAATTCTAAAAAATACAAAAAAATACAAAAAAATACAAAATAAATTTAATTTTTTTTAAAAAAAAGACAAAAAAAAATAGAAACAAATCCAAAAAAAATTGATTTTTTTTTTAAAAAGTAAAAAAATTTTAAAAAATATTTGTAAAACAATACATATTTTATTCGTTTTTTTTACAAAATATATTCTTTTTCCACTGAGAAATAATAGGAAAAACCCATTGAGATCTACAACTCTTCATAGATCGTAAATATACCCACACGAGTTATCTCCCTTAATAACGAAAAGTATAAAACATGATTAGACATACGAAAATTGAATCTTTTGTCCAATCTTTTTGAAAAAGCGGATCGATAAATTCCCTCTGCTACTCTTTGTACTAAGGGTATACAAATAACAAAATATCTACCGGCTTCATTCATAGAATGGAATATTTTTTCCTCGTTAGTAAGTGTATTAATATATTTTACGGGTCTTTTTCCAATTAATTTACAAGTACCAGTTTTCCCGTATGTAGTATTCTCACTCTGTGTAACAATTCTTAAATTATCCAATTTGTTATTCCGAGGATTGGAATCAATGTGATCAACCACAAAACCATTTTTAATCAATCCATTAAACACCTCAAAGACGAATCTGTGACAGTAATAATTCTTCTTCCCAGCGGTGAACATCAAATACCCTTGATTATTTACAACACCAACTGGCTTCTTCAGTCTACGGTTTCTGATAATACCATCACTAGATGCCTCATAGTTTGGGATCAGGGGATGTGATCGGAATTCTTGGTTTATTTATATACTATACTATTATTTGTCTAATTCATTATTTGTTCTAATTATTACATTTGGTATAACTCCCAATATAGTCTTGAGGCGTTCTTATGATTTTGTCATTGACGCTGTTAGAGGTATAATCATTCATGGAATGCTTAGTTGAATCTTTGATTCTCTTATTATAATAACGCTTCAGCTCTCTGTATCGCTTTCCACCACAACCGAGACACAACTGTGATTTTCCTCGCACCCCTACCCCACATCTTATACATGGAATCGGACCAAGGCTTCCACGCCGAAAACTTTGTATATGATACCCACAGAACACCTTTCTGCATGATTTGTTACACGGGGTTACTGATCCAATCATAAACCATTTGCAATGATTCATTATATAATAAATTCTCTATTTAAATATTTGTTTTAATTATAATATGAAGGAGTTCGAGAGATTATTCAAAATTACACCTTCGAGAAACACTAAATTCAATCTCGATAGAGTCTCTGATAAGCCAAAGAATCTAATAGGTGACAGAATCATGATAAGTAAAATTCGTGATTGTTTTAATGAATTCAAGCGTGATGGAGCATCTCACTGTTGGTCAACATTTCGAATCGATGGTAGTGTTGATGCTACCATGAACGATAAAAACGCAGAAATGATAATTTCACATCTTGGACGGAAAAGGTATTTTTTTAGAATAAAATTCATTATCAGTTCAGACACTGGAGATTGGATTATCAGGGATAAAATTGAACCCATCTTGAAGGATAAAAAAACTGTGAGTCAAGATTCCAAACAAGGAATTCTGACTGGAATTGACAAACCATACTACGAGAGATCTTATCCCGTAACAGCAGTTGTTTATGGGATATATCCGTTAAATGATAAACCGTGTATTGATAAACTAAAACCCATGAAACTGTCATCATCGATGATTTTATCAACGAGAATGAATTGTGTGGCAGAACGAATAATAGAACACTTCACAAATGCGTTGCGTGGAAACAAATTGACTGATCTAAGACGTAAAAAAATAACCGAGTGAGGACTAACAGTAAGGGAGCAGGGGGCAACAATTTAAAATGTGGCAGAGTTAGAACGAATACTAAAATTCCCAATATCAGTTATGATGATAACAGGTGAGATATTATACGAACCGAAATATGAATCGAGAGGATCTCCAATCAGAATTATTGATCATACCGAGCACGCATGGACATCTGCAGTAACAATATTTCCGCGGGATAGAACAATAAAATATATACCCACGGAATTTTCCGCTCTAGTATTCTCTGAGAAAAAATTATTCGATTTTATTTACCAGTTGAGTATAAACGATCCTGTGTCAGTGTGGTTACTTCACAGTTTTGAAAACCCGAGGGTGGATTCGATCAGTTTGTAAGACCCACTGGAGAATTATACCGCACTGAAACCCTCCATGAGGCGATGAAAAAAACTAGCTAGTAGTTTCTCGAAGAGTTTCGACGACGAACAATTACTAACAAACTGTCTTACAATTCCATCGGTTGCAGCTCATTTTGCGAGAAAGAAAAACACATGGAAACCAACGCGAGGTGAGTTTCTCACAGACATCAAATCAAGTTGTATAGAATACAACCACGGCGGATTATGGAATACAATATACGACCGTGAAAGTATTATTTCAGTTGATATGGTCGCGTGTTATCCGGCGGGTTTTCTCGGGTACGGAGAATGCGCTGAATACTTCAAGCGATTTGGACATCCCACACACGAGATGGCCCGTGTTGCTATGAACCGGATTCGCTCGTGTGGTATCATTTGAATTGGCTACAGGACTTCATCAGTGCTGTTATGTTTGGATTGGTAGACATATATCTGAAAAACACTGGATGCCAATAGTACTTTTACGGTATATGATTGATTGTAGAATGTTAAAATCGCTGATTATCAGTGAAGCGATTATATCCTATCGAGCTCAGACTGAGGTCTGGTTACCACAACCTAATAGTCTAGATAGTATAATCAGCGAACAACGATAACAATTTCCCGATCCTGACGAAGAAATATCGTGAAATGGTCCAAACAGTTATTTGAAATCAGAATCAAAGACGCAAAGGATCTCGGTAGAAGAATAATTGGTAAATTCACCCAAGAAGGAAATTACGACAATAAACGATATTCTTCACGGTTGATTATAGATAGTGTTGAGTACGATTTTATAATCGCGGATATTACATCTAAGGGTATATATGTCGATCGTAAAGACCCTTTCTTGTCCGATGGAACAAAATTTGGTACAATTTTTACTTACGCAGACGGAGAAAATCTTCAGTATACACACTTGAGGGCGTCTATGCTAGCTCATGCTTCTATCAATTTTTTTTCGATGATAAATAGATTTCATGACACGGCAGTTAGAGTAGCCACTGATTCATTTTATATAGACTCGAAACACAGCGAAGCAGTGGCTGAATTCACTAATTCTGATGAGAGTTGGGGATCATGGAGAATTAAGCGGGAAATACCTTGTGACTATTCCAAATCAGCAGATGTTACGAACTATCTAATGCACCGCAGATATCTGATCCAATATGTCGATATAAAACCAGCTACCTAAACGGCTGTCGCGGATCAGGAAAGACGACTCGTGCGTTTGAATTATTTCGTGGTAAAAATCCAATGGATGTTCACACATCAAACATGATTGTGCTAACACCGACCCACAAACTTGCCAGAGAGACGAAACAACGAGGAATTAATGCAAGCACTTATCACAGTTTCTTTCGATGGAAAGGTGATGAATGGACCCCTGAACGAATGGGTGAGAAATTTATTCCTAAAGTCATTATTTGGGATGAGATATGCACGGTGTCATTAGATGTATTACAAAAGTTTCTCGATTGGTTATTGTTAGCGAACACAAAAGTAATAATGTGCGGCGATCATGGTCAACCAACACCATTTGTTGGTTTATCCCCATATGATTGGCTAAAGAATTTTGTTGACTATTATGAAGAAATTAACACCGATCATAGAGCACTTGATAAACAATTACGCGAGTTTAAGAAACTAATTAGATTACAACCGGATAGAACCCAATGTGAAATAGCGCGTAAAATAATTTCAGAAACACCATTAAAAGATTTCTGGGAAGCGTGGAAATCAAACGATTTGATAGTAGCGAGTAGGAAGATAGTCAGAGACACACTTCAGATGAAGTTATTTAAAACGCACAAAAAATTTTTTACAACACTTCCAGTACCGTTGTGTTATATGCCTTCGGATACAAGAAAACAGAATACTGAAGTTGATATTCCAGGACAGCGTGAAAAGCAGAATTTAGTGTTAAATGATATTGTGCTGGTTAATATCAGCGTCGTCGAAGATGCATTACGCGCTAATAAATCCCCATGGACGCTAGGTTACGCAGCGACGTTACATTCTTCACAAGGATTAACTATATCCGATACAATTGTTTGGATGGTGGATAATCACATCGAGTGGTCAAATTTAGTTTATCTCGCAGTTCCCAGAGTACGAAGAATAAATCAGCTTCGAAGAGTTGTTCTAGACTATAACCACACTACAATAAGTGATATTGTTGATAATGACATAATCAGAAAAAAAGAACTTTTTTGGTTATAAACAACAAGACAAAAGAAATAATAGAGAATTTGACATTGATGCTGAATTAATTATTACGCTGAAGCAACAACAGAATAATCACTGCGCGAGTTGCAATTGTATAATGCTTTGGTGTTGGTCGAATAAAATTCCTCGACAATTTACCGTAGACAGAAAAGATAGCAGTATTGGTCATACAAGAAATAATGTGATGCTGACTTGTCTTGAATGCAACAGACGAAGAGGTGCTAGTTAAGACCACGCGGCGGTAATTAAGTATCCTCGGGTATCACTTGTAATTGTTCACGAGTAAATCCTCGCTGAGGAGCGGTCAAATCCAATCTATAGATTGCCGGTCTACCCGTAGACCGTGTTATGCTAGATATTTTATGCGTGGTAACGCTCCAAATAGGATCAGTAGCTCTTTTTTGCCACCTTCAAGCTCTCCTGGTTCATATAAATACCTAACAGTGACATTGCCGAGAATTGGTTGTTTTGAAAAATCTTTTTGTGGTTGTACGGGTATATACTTCCTTTTAATCGCGTTCTTAGGTTTCATATTAGTTGTTCGAGTAATCTCATTATTTAGCGCGGTAATCACAGCTGGTAATCTCTTAACCCATTCACGAGATCGTTTATCCTGAATAAATTCCTTAGCATATTGATATCCAAATAACCGTTCAGCAAGTTACGATTAAATCGTTCAACAATTGCCTGATCCCGATGTAGTGCAGTATGTCCTCGTCTGATAGTGCCATTATGATGCTTCATTGTTGATAGAACTACACCCTGAAATTCCTTGCCAGGATCAACTTCTAATAGATTTCGCCAGCGCAGAGGGCCCCTTCGATAAGTCTTTTCAAATGCAGAAGCCACTTCAGTTGATGATTTTGTCTTTAGCGGTTCTGCTTGTTTGTATCGACTCGCAACATCAACTACAGTTAACGCGTATTTGTAACCACCATCATGTGGCAGAAATAATATATTAGCTTGATGAACTTCATTAGGAACGGTCACATCAAAATGCGAGTAGTTAATTTGTTTAGGCGGTGGTAGATAAATTTGCCATATCGCCTGTTTAGATAACCAATCCGCTGCAGTGGTATATTTCAACCTCGCGGCGTTATCGAGTTTACCAATTGCTGCTTTACCCCTCCAGTATCCTTTTGGAGAATAACAAATAGATTCCATGTTGTTATTAATTACTGGCACATAACATCAATTTACCTTTCATTTCCGATTTTACTAACCGTGAAGCTAATTTTTCTTTGAAGGATTTATCAGTGATAGAATTCAACGCGTGAATCACTTTCACATCTGCGATATGTCTGTGTTGCAGATTGCTGCTTTTATAAGCGACATCATGAGCATGACACGCTTTATCAATGGTGTTTATTGGATATTCACCGGGTTTGGGTTGGTTTTGATCATCGAGTCGGATATCGAGTCTAGTCCCGGGTCCACAATAACTATACCCTGGAAGATGTTTTTTTCCTGGATACTTCGCCCACGGTGTTCCCGGTAGTTTAGTTAGCTTGGCTGCAATATCACCTCCTCGTTTTTTTTTTTTAATTATCCGCAGATCTCATAGAAACAAATCTAAATTTCTTTGTACTACATTGAACGCATTTACCAGAAAGTGCTGATTGGTTATTTTTAGTTGTAATCGTCGTCAAGTCATCTGTGCCAGTACGTTTTTTTACACTTTACACAATATAGATCCATAATTTATTTATAATAACATGAATGTAATTGATTATTCAGCTACCCGACGACGGGAACCTATTAAACACCATGCGATGTTGCCGAATTCAATTAGAATGATTATAATCGGACCATCTGGAAGCGGCAAGACACATTTGTTACTTAATTTAATAACGAGATGGATGAAATGGGACAAGTTGTATTTGATAGCTCCAAGTCTAGATGATCAGCGATGTTACAATGTGTTAAAAGATCTTAACGACAGAGCGGTAGAAGAATCCGGCGAGGGTATTATTGAGTTTATAACCGATATCGATGAAGCACCGAGTATTGATGATATTGATGGAGATATTAACAATTTAGTCGTATAGGATGATATCATGTTAGACAATCAAAAGAATCCCGCTAGGATATTTTTCAGAGGTAGGCATAAAAAAACTGACGTAATATATGTCACGCAACGATACACACAAATACCAAAAGTGATCAGAGATAACTGTAATATTCTTGCCGTATTCAACGGAGTTGATACTCATACTCTTAGAAATATTTGGCAAAATTGGTGCAGCGGTGATATGGATCATAATCTCTTTAGACATTCTTTAGTCGCGCTCAGTCAGTCCCACATGGATTTGTGACAAGAAATTTATCAGATCCTCGGACGCGATACCGTGTCGGACTTAATCAAATATTCGGTTAAAATCGTTTTTTGAATCTCGTAAAAAAAATTGTTAACCCATAGCAGCAGAGGGGGTGATTTCCAACGACAACGGCGTCTTTTTTTTTGCCAAATGGAACCTTACAAGGAACCAAATAGACCTTTCTATTATATATTTACTAGGAAGCCTTGATTTGTCAAATAGACCGTTCTATTAAATATTAACGAGAATGAAGCCTCGTTGACGCCTAAAAAGTTGGTCTGTTCGCCCCCTCTGCTGCTAATCTGCTTTCGGTTGCTCACTTGACTCTTCTTTTTATGACCGTGGTACATACCAGGTTCATTACCCCTTTTTATTGCTTTTGTATGGCAAACATTGCACGGTCAGCAGAATCACACCGGACCTATAATGTTATTCTAACACGTTGTCAGTCCTCTCATTTCATATTCAATTGACATACCCAACTACATTCGTGTCCCGCTAAAAACAAATTGGTTACAAGTTTCAAAGAGACAATAAATTGCAAGAATGTTCCACTGCATCCACATAAGCCTTTTCCAGTTCACAATTTTAAGATTTTTGCCTCCTTTACAATGTTTAATGGTACCAGACTTATTTTTCTCCGCAGTCCCGCTCAAAGTTACATCATGCCTCTGCTCTCGTGTAAATTCATTGCGCGAGATACCAGTCACAGCTTCAGGAACATTTTAACTTATGCAATGGCTATTTTCCTATCCACGCTTGCAGCCAAATTCTGGTCGCTTATCTAATGAAAGACCGAAAATCTTACGCGGTTAGGAGTCTCGATTCCTCGATATTTCCCATCGTTATGGGTGGGTGATCTGGAACATTACCATATAATCATCTCATCCGCGTACAAACCGTGAAACAACGCTTTAACGTTTCTTGAAGATGTTTTTATCGATCATATCAACATTACGGCGCGAGTGCACCTCTCGAGATTAAACTTGATATGATGTTTACATGATTATGCAATTTGTCAAAGCTGAAAAGCTTTTCTGACTAGGAAAGGTTTTAAAAACATAACCCCGTGGATTCTAAGTGGTGTAAGTATAATATTGTAAACATGACGAAACATTTATTATTCATAAAATCGATTCTCAGGCCTTTGGGGACAGAATAACATCACGCAGATTAAGAGCAAAGATATTCCAGATGCAAGAAAGCGGAGCTTATATTTCACTTTGAAACTGTTTTCTGTGGACAGTAGTATATGTGAACAATTACGACAACTAATGTTTAAAAGATGCGCTGTTTTGCAAATTCCACACGCTGTAATCCAGATTACATTGAAAATGCCAAAACATTACCGAATAAACTCATTTTTGATAGCACATAATTTCTTGTATATACTTCTGCGGCAACACCCCAAGAGTTCCACAAACTCTAACTCCGGTATGGTTTTTGATGCATTCGCTTGGGGGAAAAAACGGAATTTATACGAGAAAAGCGTTCCTACTGTTAAAAAGCAAACATTCATATTTGCAGACTGAGGTTGAGCAGCATGGATGGACTATTATGTGCGGATCAAATATCTTTCCCGGTTGCTTTGCATGAATGGTAAGCATAAGATGAAACGTTTCAACGAGAACATTGCTTTTATTTATTCAGCACTCAGCAGTTTCTTGAGGACATTGACGTCTATTGGTGGGGGAGGGAAGCCTGTAAGGAGCCACAGCGGTCGGGCATGCCATAATATCGCAATAATATTTCACAATTTAACGCTGTTCAACGGCAGATCAAAGTTTCGTATGTGATGTATGCGGACTTTCAATGACTGAAAGTTTCTGTGAGGCAAATTTCCTTCGGATCCCCCCTCCGCAATGCTGATTTTGCTGCACTGTTGACAGATGTAAATAGTAACTAAGCCGCAAATGTTATATCGCGACCAGCCTCAATTAAGGTGTTCCTAAATCGCTCCAACTGTACGCCAGATAAATTGCTGAAACTCATTGTTATATAAACGAAGGAACTTTTAGATCCAAAGAGCAATCGTGAATGATCACTGTGACATCACTGGCACGTACAGGGGAGCTGTGCACTGAGTATAAAACTTAGAGCTACGACATTACCCCCATTACAACAAGAATTCTAGTTGTGATTAGTAATTTGTGCGGGGTACAGTGACCACCTGATATTGCAACCAGTCGCAACGGCATCGAATACACCAATAAGTGTCATTCATATTTAGCATGGACAAATAAAAGTCGTTGCGGCTTGGCCAGCTTCAGTTCATTGATTCTCTGCAATTTCCCAATTTCAGCTTGGACAAACTTGTCAACAACGTTGGGTCTTGAGGACAGAATTGCTTTTCAACCGGACCTCAATATGTTAAAGGCTTTTCACGATACTGCCCTTCACGTAGATAAATTCGATCTCGTACACTACTTCCCGTCGCTGAGTGCGGCCTGGAATGAACTACTTTCAAATGGTACTTCCAACGGACATTATTCAACATCTGCGTTTTTGGAGGTGATTTCATTGCCGCGACACCGGTAATCACACCCTGCATTTCCAAGTAATTACATTATGTACTAAATCAAAACAACCTTTATGCATGGGCGATGATGACACATATAACCATAGTTGAGATACAACTGATCAATGTCGGGAGCATATCTATCTATCTATCTATCTATCTATCTATCTATCTATCTATCTATATATATATATATATATATATATATATATATATATATATATATATATATATATATATATATATATATATATATATATATATATATATATACATGGATACGTGGGATTGATTGCAACCGATTATACCTTGACTTCAGAATCGCTGTTGATGACTCATACATAGTTGTCACTATATCAGTGTGTGGTCGTGGATGATACTTCAAGTTTCCACAGTGGTAAAGTTCACCAAATGTACCAAACTAATATATGCCAGAAACTGAGTTACGTTGTCCATGTATGAAGCTCGCAGTTGTATCTGCGAATCGGTACAAATATTAGAAAAGCAAAAGGAGCCCATGCTTGGCTGTACAAAAGTATATCCGGCACAATATATATTTTGAATGTCTACGTCAAAACTGTGCCCGGTAATGGAAACATGGCATTGACGTGTATGGTTGGATGAAGGAGAGCTTGTACTCGCTGAACACTAAGAATTGGATTTTAAATTTCCTAACGGAGTCATCATCATTCCGTACGGGCATCATGCAATTGAAGACCAAGATGGCTTGTTATGGCTGGCTTTCCGTGAACGATTTGCAACTCTTCTAGCACGAATGGTGTTTGATGGTTTGTCTCGCACATTGCTGGGCCGCAGATCGGTCTGGTGCTAAATCATAGTGTGTTGGGTGTCCGGAAATGTTAATCTGATACGAAATCGCGAATAGATTTACGGAGCATACTGGATCAGAAACAAAATATCTGTCTGGTGAATTCGTTTCGCGCTCTCATATCAACAAATCAAAGGGAAATCTATATACAGGCAAGTAATTAAATCAGCCACGTTTGTTTGGCCTTCCCCACTCTGGCAACACTGGTACTAACTTTTGCCACAATCGCTAACTTACCAACGGATGCGTCATCCTTCTAACAACCTGGAAGACTGTAACATATAGCAGTCATGCTCAGGTCAGTAAATGTTGTAGGCTTTAACGCATTTTTTCATCACACGATGAGCTAGACATGGCGGCCAGTATTAATGGTGGAAGAAGAACCCTGGAAAATCCTCAGAAAGAGCCGCCGACCCACGAGAAGCTACTGGCAAGCTTTCTCACATACCCACACTAGCCGAAGATGGCAGTGATCCGTAACGGAGAGCGCTTTTGACCACTCGGCCACTTGGGACACCCATGTTCAGGTCAGAATTCATGTTTGTTTTCTCGGCGCTTTGCCTACAATGAGAGGACTTTGTCTAACCAGTGCATTCTTCGCCTTCAAAACTCATTTAGAGACCCATTCTCTATACGATTGCCGGTTCCAAGAGCGCGTTGAATTAATGAATGAAACCACAATAGGCCCTAGACGTACAAGGGTAGAATTTACTGTTTGGTACGTTATACCATACTTATAATATGCATCATATATGCATTTAACTGGTTCTTGGAAGGGATCATACATTGTGCACCATGTCGCGATGCATCTGGATAAGGTTGCCTGTCGAGCAATTATACAACTCAGATGTCCTAAGTTTTTAGAGAATCCACATCGGTTGGGCTAGGGGGTGGGTTCGAACCCTGCACGATACCAAAGACATTTGAAAATGGTACTTGTATATACCTCGCTAGGTGCATATCATTAAGAGGTTAGTGGTAGAGTTGGTTGGACTGGTGTCAGGATAATGTGACTGGTTGTAATATGATGCTAAATGTTTATGGCATGACGCCTCAGTGCTAGACATCACACTAAATTGCCACATAACAGACATTGTAGCAATATGACTGAAACATTATTCAAGTTACGTTAAAATCACAGACTCGTACATAGCGATCACATCATTAATTGAGCTGTGATGGATTCTCAAGGTGATCGATGGTAAAGAAATAACTGAAATGGAACAACAACTGTGAGATGACATCACTTAGCCTATATACTTACAAAATACAAGCGCATATGTAATGTTGTAGATGTTCTTTGTGGAATCACTACATGGGCTGTTGCCATGGTTTTGGTGGATTTAGAACAGCAACTGTCCGCGGTATTCCAGTTGGCGTTGATGTCGGAGTTATAGCAATAACAACTGGTATTGCAGATGGCGCTGGCAAATTAATTTTGTTAGAACCATACCAATGAGTACATATCTATTCAAAACTATTTTCGGCAGAATAAATTAGTCTCAATACAAATACTAAAATATACATGGTGGCCATCTTAGAAAACACCGTTACCATGAAAAGTTCGAGATTGTGGTTGTGGAAATGGAAAACATCAGATGACTCCTAAACAATATGAAACTGCGGGACAGTACTGAAATAGGGAAGTGATTCACATGGTGTAAAAATCGGGTAAACAGTTGAAACCTAGCTTCCCGTGATAATCGCAGCAGATGGTTTACTCGCATGAGGTCTTCACTAGCGCGCACAAGAGATGAATGTGTGTGCCAGGAGGCATTGTTGTTTTGGCCTGGGGTAGGGCGGGGTAGAAGGCTTTGACCCGAATTGGTATCTAAATCTAAAATTTCCATTATCAAACTACCAGGCAAGTTTATATAGGATTATAAAGTATTGATTTACATAGCACCCTTGTTATAACTATGTCCCAGTGAATATGAATTAATGGTGCAATTAGAGCTTAACTCTTACTGGTGAGGTACCAAATCTCTATTTCCTATCACAAGTACGGCCGTACCGGCAAGTAACGTCTTAACGGCACGATTTACCTGACCATATCATCTTAAATTGATACACACAAATGTACAAACAGTGACACATATGGACATACAAGTACTTGTCAACTGTGTTCTTTCTTATATACATAACAATTTATATGGATTAAGTTCTTTTGCTAAATTTGTACAATTTGTTTATTTCGATAGTATTATGGTTCGTTATTGTTCGTACCAAAGAGAATAGATTTACATTTGACTTGCCTGGTGAAAAAGTCACTTTTTTTCTTCTAGTGCACGAAAAGCTGGATGAATGATCTCAATTTTGGACACCAGCGTATTGCCAGTATGAACCATTCATTGATTGAGTTGTGTACAGAAATCCCTAAAAAGTGAGTATAGCCATCATCAGTTGGACAAATGATAACTTAAAAGACGAAGGATAAAGATTTCTGCTAATTAGAGTGTATCATTTTCCAGGTATCTTTAAAGTTTATCACTAGAAAATCATTACGCGTATTTAGAAAACATTTTAAGCCGATAAGAAGAGTGCAGAAAACTTAAAGAGGGGCCCCGAATGGCCTTGTGGTCTAAAGCTGTCTCCGTTATGGATTACTGCTATCTCAACTCTGTCTTCGTGGGTTCGAGTCTCGGATTCGGCCAATGTTGGTCTGTGCGAAAGCTTGGCAGTATCTTCTCGTGGGTCGGTGTTTCTTTCTTGGGTTTTCCAGGGTTTTTCCTCCACCATTAATACTGGCCGCCATGTATAGCATATCTTGTGGTGAAATATGGCGTTAAACCCAACAACAACATCAAATTAAGGATATACATATAACATAGAGAAACTGTTCAGGTGTCCAGCAATTATTACTTTTTGCATCTCCTTATCAGACATGTTAAGTTCAAAATATTATTTAAGAAACGTTAACTTTAAAAGACGTATCTACCTACTTCAAAAGATAAAACGTCTGTTTTCGATGTTGTAAGCAGTATCCAAATAAAACGTGCTGGTATGGTGGGACTATGTAAAATCTCACATTATAAACAGGTGGTTATCTAATAGATACCTCATGAGAAATATTTTTTTAAACATGGAAAATGAAGAAAAACTTGGCTTGTTTTACACTCGTTATACTATGCAGACTAGGCCAGCATCTTCAAGATCTACAGTAATATGGGTCTTGTCATCTAATGGTATATATAAAATCATATTTTAGCCAGTATAATGAGACCCATGACCATATCCATCTTATATCAGTGACAGAGTTATACCGAGAATATTGTAATAGAATCACTATACCCGAATTATATCCGGGACCGCGTTATAAAGGTTAATAGTCATATTGTAAAAGGTAGATCATGGTGACCTGCATTTAATCCTCTACTGATGATTGTACTATTGTACGATCAATTAGCACAGATCAATTATAACAAACTTCATTTTGTGGAATCATGTTAATTTTGAAACTCATTTTCGGTTTAATTTGCATGGTATTAAGAAACACGAATATTGAATTATTTACACTTGGCAACCACCTTTGAATTAATTATATGGCTAAAGTGCCTTCCTAATAGTATTGTAATCGTTTTAGTACATGTATCTTTGAAAAGGTTAGGTGTAACAGATCAAATGATGCGACCATTGCTGGAGGGATGTACACTGCAGCAAGTCATTGACTCCAAGAGACTTTTCATTTGTGACCTAAAAATTCTGGATGGCATAAAACACAAGGAAGGCTTGTATGTAAGTATTTCATTACGTATTTACTTTATTATAGATGAATGTAAAATGCCTAGACTCCCATACCTAAGTTGTTGATCCCAAACAGATGTATTATGTGTAATTACAATAACCAAAAAATGTTTTCTTTCAAGTAGAGAGCTTTGTAATACAAAGAATATTTTATATACATTGATCCTCAACACAGTTTATGTTGTAGTTAGGTTGGTTTAAGTGCTTGCGACAGCTACATGTGTATCTTTGTTCTTGCAGATATCCTTGTTTTTTTATCCCATCTTCAAAAACCCTTTATTCTCACGTATATACTGCATACCGCCAATGTGGCTATTCTTCTGATGGAGTCATCAGTGGACGCTTCCTGACAAAATCTGCTAGAGATGTTATTTAGACGTAATTTCAGCGCTCTCTTATCAGTGATCTAAATAGATATGTGACCACATAGTGCTGTTATTGCTTCTCTATGCTCACGTCATGCTTTATCTTTAACAATAATTTACATACGTAATCAAACTAACGTATATGACATTATTTGTCCCAAGCGCCCAAGACAGTGAAACCATTCATGACAACAGTACAAATACAACAATGAAAGATCAATAAGGACAAACACACACGCAATAGACTAGTCATCACATAAACTGAATCAATCGACAGTTACAAAATTTAGCATTTATTCATGAAAATGAAATATCTATCTACATGCATGCATGCAAGCATGCACGCACGCACGCAAGCACGCACGCACACACACACACACACACATATAAATCACGCATTGATGTGTGCAAGTTGTCATATCCAGATAACGCTGAGGAATTCACTTATGTCTTCTCCAAGGCGTTTGACTCAGAACATCTCAACGTCAGTGCCAAAGTGAGATTTAATCACATCAGAGAGAGGGAGAGAGAGTGTACAGCACAGCCATACGGATCTTAGGTAAGAAGCAGTCAAAGAACAACGACTGGTTTTAGGCTAATTCCGCCACGCTCATGTCCTTCATAGAAGAGCGTCGCAGTGCTCACCTAGAATACAAACGATCTCCCTGTCAGAGGACTCTATGGACATGCCGGCTGACCAGACGCAAAGTGAAGAGGTTAGCACAGCTGTGCGCCAACGAATTCAGGCTTCATCTCTGTCATAGAATCCAGCTATTAGCAGATATCGGAAACATCAAAGGTATGTACGATGACATAAAGAAAGCAATGGGTCCCACGAAGAAAAGTGATTGCATCACTGAAGTCTGCCACTGGTGATATCATCCACGACAAGGGCAAGCAGATTGGTTGGAATACTTCTCTGAACTGTACTCTAGAGAGACCCTCGTCACAAATGATGCCCTCAACGACATTGAAAACCTCCCACTCATCGGCGAACTTGACGAGATTTCTACTGTAACATAACTTTATAATGCCTTAGAGAAACTGTTCTTAGGTAAACCCAAGAAAAAGAGGGCATCTCAGCAGGACTTATCAAGTGCGGATGGCCCGAGGTGATCACAAACCTTCACAACCTCTTCTGCCAAAGCTGGGATGTTGGTGCATTGTCTCAGGACAAGAGAGATACCAACATCGTAAACCCGTACAAGAACAAAGGCAAGTCACTACAAACATTACAGGGACATATCCCTTCTTAGCGTCGTGGTTAAAATCTTTGCACACATCATCCTGAACGGACTGCAGACACGTGCTGACAGATTTTATCCAGAGTCGCTGTGCGGGTTTGTCTCAGAGAAGTCCACAATCGACATGATCTTCTCCGTCTGGAAACTGTAGAAGAAATTCAGAGAACGAAACAAACCCTTCTATCTGGCCTTTAAAGACCTCACTAAGGCGTTCGATAAGGTCAGCAGAGACAAACTCTTCATAATTATGTCGAAGATTAGATACCCTCCGAAGTGGCTAAGCATGATCCACTCCCTCCAAGATGACATGAAAAGCACAGTGCATTACGATGTTTCAACGCCCATCCTCTTCAACATCCACAGCGGTGTGCAACAGGGTTGCATCCTAGCTCCCAAGCTGTTCTGCACTTTCGATGCTGTCCTGCTCAATCATGCCTTTTGGACATCCACATAAGTGATCTACTGTACCTGCACACACGATCAGAAGGCAAACTGTTCAACCTGGCATGACTAAAGTCAAGGAGCAAAGTGCTTGAAGCAACCGTGAGGGATATGCTCTTTGCAGACGATACTGACTTAGCCACTCAAACAGAAGCTGAGTTACAGCACCTGTTGGACTGCTTTGCTAGGTCATGTGGTGAGTTTGAACTGACCATCAGCCTAAATAAAACAAAGGTAATATCTTTGAACACGCACCCCCAAGCATCATCCTTAACAACTGCGAACGTGAGGTATGCAGTCAGTTCACGTACCTCAACTCTACCATCACAAACAACCTATGGCTCGATGCTGAACTCAACGAGCGGACTAAAAAGGCATCACGAACTCTCTCCAGGTTGTCGCAGATGGTATGAAACATCAGCATGCTGACCCTTTACACTAAGATCTCCGTGTACCGTTCCATTGAAACCTGAATCTGTATGCCTCACAAGAGAAACGACTGAGCACCATCCACGTGCGATATCTCCGATACATACTTTGGATCACTTGGAGTGATAAAGTAACAAACAACTAGATGCTTGAACGTGCCAAGATTCTCAGCATGGTCACACTCCTCCGCCAATTTCGCTTCAGATTGCTGGGAAATGTACGTCGGATGGATGACTCACTGATATCAAAGACATTCTTTATGCGGAACTTGCCTCTGGCAAAAGGTCACTCGGACGGTCACATCGCCGCTTCAAGGATGCCTGCAAGCATGACACGAATGCCCTTGACATCGACGTCAACACCTGGGAAGATCTTGCTCGTAACACTCTCTGATCATTGGTTTGAAAGCCGGCGAGAACATGTAACGCTTGCTAGCTGATGAAAAGCGATCTCGGAGTTAGAAGAAGATATTCTGCTGGCATACCATATATACAGCTGGTATAACAGATATATTTCTGGCATAACAGACGTACTTCTAAGAGTCAACATTCTAAAATATTTTTTAAAAAATAAATAATCAACTGTAAAGTCCAAAATAAATGTGAAAATATCTGGAGGATTTTACTCCAAACGAAAAACTGTAGGATCCCAAATCAATTATTGATAGATTGGACAATAAACAATTATACCGATAATATTGCAAACTGGTTTAGTGAGCACTTCATTAATGTAACAATTGCAATTTCCAATAATCAAGTACAAATACAAATATATACATTTACGTGATTTTACTAGGTCTAAAAACAATGAAAATGTAGAAAATGTAGAATTCGCCATTACTTTAATGTAATGCAGATTAAGTGAACTGACAAAACGTTAAATAAGAAACCAACTGAACTGGATCATATAGGTCTAGTAATCTGAATAATATGCATGTATATTATTGCCCCATTTGATTCCTACATAATTACCCAAAGCAGTAATAAGGTATCTTCCCATCAGAACTAAAGGTCTCAAATGTTTAACATTATACCCTGCCCATTAAATGGCAATGATCCAGAAATCAAATGGTGGTCTTGGAGTCTCAAGTCTGATCCTGAATAAATAAGGCAAAATCACTACTCAAATTCTCTAAAATGAATGTTGTTATTGTTGTTGTAGGCTTTAACATCATTTGTTCAGTACACCATAGGCTATGCATGGCAGCCATGACACCCCCCCCCCCCCCCACAGTAAGAACCACCAACAGAATCACGAGTAGCTACTGGCAAGCCTTCTCACATCCCCACATTGGCCAAATCTGAGACTCGAACCCACGTAGACAGGGGTGAGATGGCAGTGATCCATAACGGAGAGCACTTTAGACCACTCGGCCACTCAGGGTAACCTGCCGATAAGAACCACTGACAGAATCAAGAGAAGCTACTGGCAAGCTTTCACACATACCCACATTAGCTGAATCTGAGACTCAAACCCAAGCAGAGGTAAAATGGCAGTGATCTGTAACGGAAAACGCTTTAGACCACTCATGGCCCCATTAACCATGCCAATTGTCAGGAATGTAATGTGGAGCAAACCTTATCACCACGGTCAAATTGCATTGCTTATACGTAGTGACAAATCTTATCTTAAGCGCAAACACCATATACGCTTAGATATCTTTCTGGATAAATGTCGCATCCCTCGAACTGAATTTAATCCCTGGTTACAAATGCTGTTGATAGCGTATATGTGCAAAATGCATCAATGTCTTATTTTCTCGATATGTTACGTGAAAGTCACAAAAGTTTACCAATATATCGCTTATCATTTATAAACATTCCCATTAGACTCCCACATACATTTACCACAGGTCATGAACAACAAGTATGACCCGGACTTGTGTAGCTTTATGATATGACATTTAGATCTATCAAAATCACTTTCTGGAGGGTGAACAACAAGTTCACCATTCGCTAAAGCTACTACAACAGTTTTGTTCCTCTTCTTTAGTGATTAATATTTCTATAATATAAGCAGATAATACACATGGTGGTGTTTGGACACAGATTTTTAAATTTTAGTACAGATCTTTTAAAATGTGTACTATTATTTTTCTTGATGACCATACTATATCATGCTGAACTTTATCAAAAGCTTTCTTTGGAATCTATAAAACGACAATACAATCTACCTTTTCTGTTGTATATAGTTTGAGCTATAGTCTGAATGATATTGTTGCACGTGGAGGATTTTTTTGCTAAGGCCTGTATGTGCTTCATCTAAAACACTATTTTGTCTTCCTTTCACATGTATGTACGAGTATTTAATATCAGTAAAGACTTTGCATAGAATATCTATAAGAGGAATACCTCCGTAATTGTTGGATCACTCGTCACCACACTTATATATAGGTGAGATAATATTCGTCTCCCACTATTTAGAAAAATAAAAAGATTAATAGATTTTCTTGAATTGAGTTGGAAAGATCATTTCCTTCGTGATCTGATAAAAATGCGTATGTATCATATCAGGTCCATGGATTTTGTATTTTATTTTAAGTAAACATCTTATAATTTCGTCATTTGTAACTGGACTATTTAAAACACCACGTAAGTGAGATAGTTCTTTACTAAACCTATTGTCAGTCATCTAACTCACAAACATGCTTCTTCAGATAATATTTAAAGTATTCCTAACAGTTTTGGGGGAGATATGTTCTACCTCTTGTTGAGAATAATGCATTTCCTGAAAATATGCCAATATTGTCCAGGGTTTTTCCTCGCTAGAATTAATTCGTTCATCTAGAATTCTCTTGTGTATCTTTTCATGATTGCTATGTTTGATTTCAAAACTGTTTTATACTCACTATGCAATTTAATGTCAACTCTGCAGTATTTGAGAATCTAAAGTGTCTTAACTAGCAGTTTTTATTATATTTCGCCTAATCGCATTCTTTATCTCACCAAAGTGGTTCCTTCGATATCATTTTAAGTGCCATACATCTGGTCTGCAAACTTAAATCTATATTCTGATATAACTAAACCAATATTTCGATAGAGAATTCAATATTATCATCACGACTTGCCACTTAAATTTCACAACAAAGTGAGTCCTCGATAAACAGATGCATGTTGACATCAGCGAACAATTCCAGCTCGATTTTAATTTTTGACAACAAATCATACCGCGCCATTCGAGGTGACAAAATAGTGTGCCATAGTATACCAACTCAAATAAGATACGACTTTGTGCATTTGTATCCAATAACTTACAATGCATCAGAGCGTTTGTAAATATCATCAAACGTTTTCACTTCGTTGTTTTCAGCAATAGATTCTGAGAATCTTGTTTAGTGTTTGTCCAACTCCAATGATTGCGTTGTTCCACTTCTTCTGTTCCGTTGTACATTATTTCAGAACACTTCTGAAGATTGTCGAGTGTGGATGCCATCGGGTATTAAAATATCATATTCATTGACCCTTTTCTTCACTACTTATGTTATCCAATGAAATATCTGTATTTAGTTTTGTCTTGCAGAATACTAACTAATATATTCTTAGTTTTTTACTGATAATATTGGACAAGTTTACATTATTGCTTCTCCAAAATGATTCCTAAGTTAATAAATTTATCAATATGTTCAGAAACTCCTTTTCTGAATTTGTGATAACTATGGTAAATGCATTTAAACAAAATGGTTATTTAATCATTTCTGTAATATTACACACATTCAACTGATCTGAAAACGTAATATCACCATTATACATATAAAATCGTTTAAAATACTACACGCATCAATATAAATTTCGCCATTTATGTAAACCATTGCCAAGGTAATATCACCCCTTGATTTGTATTTGTAAATTGGTATGTTGTATATTATTAGGGCGTTACTAGTTGTAATTCTCTTGCATACCAATTTATTATCATCAAGCGAACGCATGCAGTCCATATCAATTACAATGGTTTATACAACCCTATCTGTGCCTCTAGTGTGTCAAACAATGTACTAGAAGGCCTAGAGGTTAATAAAACCAAATCTGTCTCAAATTGTTTGCGTGTCATGCGCTTATAATGTACATGAAACAAAAAACTTACATCATCCAATTCCATTTTTTCCATGTTCATCTAAATTCGGCACCGTAAACTCCTCAGTCATAAATAAATATATTCTTTACTGACAGTTTGACTAAACATGGTAATAGAACCATCGGTACCTTTTGGCGCCTTTTCTCTCTCAGCTACTGATTAATACTATGCTTAGCACGTACATGAACAACTCTTATACGATATAAAGAGACTGATGGAAAAATATGTTCGCATACCTTCCACAAGAAGCACAAACATATATAACACCATTTTAAATTACAACTGCATGACTTATTATATGGTCCCTTGTAATAATAATCTTACATATTCATACAATAGTAATGTTAGGTATATTGAATATTTACCAATGTTTTCATCAGTGCAATAATTCAAGTAGCTGTGATATCAGTTAGTCACGATCTTGCCTGGTTCCCGTATGAAAAACGCAATGTTCAATATCCCTTTGAGATTTGGCCCGCTGGTATTACACATTATTTAATTAAATTAAGAAAACAGCTTATTTCTGTTTGAGATAAATATACAAAAATAATTGACTCCATCTATATATACAGGGTCAACTGCATGGCCGAAATGATTAGGTCCCTGCCTCAAGAGACTGAATTGTTGTTTACTGATATAATTTAATATAATAGCAGTATAGCATGACACATATAGAGGTATGTTCAGAAATATAGCAATACAAAATTATATATAATATTTAAAAGTTTTACTTTTAAGATTTAAATTCTATTAATATTCTCAGATGTGTGTTCCTATTGCATTATTCCTGGTGAATGGTGATCATGAGCTGGTTCCAATAGCAATACAACTGTACCAGCAGACAGGACCAAACAATCCCGTAAGTGTCTCAGTTATGTAGGCCAATGGCAGCCCATAATACAACAGTTGCGTAACAGCTTTTTTGCAATGTAAGATGCCATATTATAATAGAGACTGAACAGGAAAGAAAAGATAAGTGAAACGAGTGCAATACAACTATGATGTAAAGATGAACAGGAATAACATAAGAAAGATGTTATATTATTTGTTGATAATATAATGAAATATCCACTTGATCTCTTCTATCATCCAATTTGAAAAAATAATGCAGTGTCTCAAATTGTATGCCAAATTATACACAATGATATACTTTTTTGTTGAAGCAATGTAATGTATTTGCTGTGATTTAACTAACATATTCTCAATTTGTTATAAATTGAAACGTGCATATATAAAACTTTCAATATGTCAGTTGCTAAAAACAACTTGTGGTCCATGTTATCATTAAAAACATCTCATAACCAGTGTTATCAATAAAAGCTACTCATGGACTATTATTATTATAAACAATTCGTGACCTGTGCCATTACTAAACATGCTCATCGGAGATGGTATACTTAAAAAAGCATTCACTGCCTATGCCATCATTAAAACTTACTATTGCCCCATGTTAGCATCAGGAAACACTCATGGGCCATGTTATCATTAAAACCCACCTATGGCAAATGCTATCATTAAGAACCATTCTTCGTTGATTTTATCATCAAAGAAAGCATTCACGGCCCATGCTATTATTTCATCATTAAGAATCACTCATTAACCACGTTATCATTAAATTTCATTCTTGTCTCATGCATTCATTAAAGACCATTCATGACCATGTCATCATAAATAACAAGATATTACCCATGCTATCACTAACAACCATTTAAGGCCAATGCTATCATTAAAACCACGCATGGACTATAAAATCCACTCATGGTTCATATTATCATTAAATACCATTTTTGGGCCATGTTATGACTTAGCCACACATATTGCTCATGCTAACTTTATGTTTTTATTCACGGCCGATATCACCATTAGAAACTATTCATGACCCATGCTATCAATTACAAATATTCCTGACTAATGTCATCATCAAAAACCACTTTTGGCTCATGATATCATTAAAAGACCACCTATGGTTCACGTTATCATTAAAAACAGGTATGGACCATGTTTCGATTAAAAGCCTTCCATGGTCCATGCTATCAATAAAAACACTTATGGTCCACATGATCAAAGCATATCTTAATAAACTTCACAAATATAGATGAGCAGTGGATTAGGTTGTTTTGTCCATCTTTTGTTACTTGCTTCAGTTCTCTTCTTTCTGTACATTCATTACTCAATTCAAAGGTTTCTTATCGTTTGTATGTCATACTGTTGATGTATCAAGCATGTATCGTTTACAGGTTTTCCTGCCGACAGATCCCCCATACACCTGGATGATGGCAAAGATGTGGTACAATAACGCTGATGCAGCATACCATCAGTCTCTTACTCATTTGGGTAGGATAGCAGCCGTGTTTTAACAGTGACATCTTTATTATAATGTATAGCAGACATGTTTTAACAGTGAAATCTGTTTTATAATGGATAGCAGCCGTTTTGTAACAGTGAAATCTTTATTATAATTAATAACAGCCATTCTTTTACCAGTGAACACTTTATTATAATGGATAGCAGACATTTTTGTAACAGTGAAATCATGATTATAACGGATAGTAGCCATGTTTTAACAGTGAAATCTTTATTATAATGGATATGAGCCATTTTTTTAACAGTGGAATCATTATTATAATGGATAGAAGCCATGTTTTAACAGTGAAATCTTTATTATAATGGGTAGCAGTCATGTTTTAACAGTGAAATCTTTATTATAATTGATAGCAGCCATTACTTACAGTGAAATCATTATGGGGGCGCTCACCAGTTAATATGTACTTTTCAGATAGTGACGTATGTGAGGTGAAGTTGTTTGCATTTGTAACATGCACAATGGAGATAATGTTGGCATATCTCAATGCTACTTTAATGTAATGTGGCTGATATTTCTTTGGATACTGCACTTGTGGAAATTGTAAATGATCTAAGCGCATGGTATAACAAAATGGATGCTCCCATGTGCTTGAAAAATTAGCCAGAATTAATCAAAAATACACTAACTTTAGCAGTTATTAAACTAGGGAAAACGAATTTTTCTGAAGTAGGCAATAGCAGCTTCTGAAAGTGCAATTAACAAATTACAAAATATCTGAAAAGTAAAAAAAGTTATCGTACCATTTTTCTACAATTTACCTCTGAAGTCCAGGGAGTGAAAATGACCATGGGAGCTAGCAGTTTGTTTACATGAGCACATCTTATGTTAGCCCAAGCTGTATACTCTAGAACCTAAAGTACACCCATCAATCATACATCAAAATAAAGGGAATTGAAAGTTCTTCTCCCAACACCTAAGATATACAAAGTCTTTATTACATTGCCAGTATAGCCAGTGAAGAAATCCCAGAAAATTATTTTTCTTTAAAATTCTAACCCTATGCAAAGTACGAAACTGTAGAGCGCCACCTATCATAATGGATAGCAGCCATTTTGTAACAGTGAAATATTATTATAATGGATAGCAGTCATGTTATAACAGTGAAATTATTTTTAGAATTGATAGCAGCCAATAATGAACAGTAAAATCTTTATTATAATGGATAGCAGTCATGTTTTAACAATGAACAATTTATTATAATGGATAGCAGCCATGTTATAACAGTGAAAACATTATTATAATGGCTAGCACCTATTTTGTAACAATGAAATCTTTATTATAATGAATAGCAGTCATGTTTTTACAGTGAAATCTTTATTGTAATGGATATAATTATAACGGATAGAACTCATTATTTAAGAGTGAAATCTTTATTATGATGAATAGCAGATATCTTTTTAACATGAAACCTTTATTATAATTGATAGCAGCCATGTTTCAACAGTGAAATCTTCCTTATAATGGATAGCAGCCAATTTTTAACAGTTAAATCTTCATTACAATGGATAGCAGCCATTTGCTAACAGTAAAATCTTTATTATAATGGATAGCAGCTATGTTGTAACAGTGAAACCTTTATTATAATGGATAGCAGCCATGTTGTAACAGTAAAATCTTTATTATAATGGATAGCAGCCATGTTATAACAGTGAAAACATTATTATAATGGCTAGCACCTATTTTGTAACAATGAAATCTTTATTATAATGAATAGCAGTCATGTTTTTACAGTGAAATCTTTATTGTAATGGATATAATTATAACGGATAGAACTCATTATTTAAGAGTGAAATCTTTATTATGATGAATAGCAGATATCTTTTTAACATGAAACCTTTATTATAATTGATAGCAGCCATGTTTCAACAGTGAAATCTTCCTTATAATGGATAGCAGCCAATTTTTAACAGTTAAATCTTCATTACAATGGATAGCAGCCATTTGCTAACAGTAAAATCTTTATTATAATGGATAGCAGCTATGTTGTAACAGTGAAACCTTTATTATAATGGATAGCAGCCATGTTGTAACAGTAAAATCTTTATTATAATGGATAGCAGCCATGTTTTAACAGTGAAATTATTATTATAATGGATAGCAGCCATGTTTTGACAGTGAAATCTTTATTATAATGGATAGCAGTCATGTTTTAACATTGAAATCTATATCATAATTGATAGCAGCCATTTGTTAACAGGTAAATCTTTATTATAATGTATAGAAGCCTTTTTGGTTAAAGTGAAATCTGTATTATAATGGCGAGCAGCCATTGTATAACAGTGATTTTTTTTTATTATAATGGATAGCAGACATTTTGTAAAAGTGAAACCTTGATTATAATGTGTAGTTGCTATTATTTAACAGTGAAATCTTTATTGTAATGAATAGCAGCCATCTTTGTAACAATAAAATCTTCATTATAATGGGTAGCAGCCAGGTTTAACTGTGAAATCTTTATTATACTGGATATGAACCATTTTGTAACAGTGGAATCTTTATTATAATGGATAGCAGTCATGTTTTAACAGTGAAATTATTATTAGAATTGATAGCAGTCATGTTTTAACAGTGAAATCTTTATTATAATGGATAGCAGTCATGTTTTAACAGTGAAAACATTATTATAATGGCTAGCACCTATTTTGTAACAGTAAAATCTTTATTATAATGGATAGCAGTCATGTTTTAACAGTGAAATCTTTATTATAATGGATAGAATTAAAATGGATAGAAGTCATTATTTAAGAGTGAAATCTTTATTATGATGAATAGCAGACATATTGTTAACATGAAACCATTATTATAATATATAGCAGCCAATTTTTAACAGTGAAATCTTCATTACAATGGATAGCAGCCATTTGCTAACAGTAAAATCTTTATTATAATGGATAGCAGCCATTTTTTAATAGTAAAATCTTTATTATAATGGATAGCAGCCATGTTTTAACAGTGAAACCTATATTATAATGGATAGCAGCTATTATTTAATAGTGAAGTCTTCATTACAATGGATAGCAGCCATTTGTTAACAGTAAAATCTTTATTATAATGGATAACGGCCATGTTTTAACAGTGAAACTTTTATTATAATGGATAGCAGCCATGTTTAAACAGTAAAATTATTATTATAATGGATAGCAGCCATGTTTTAACAGTGAAATCTTTATTATAATGGATAGCAGTCATGTTTTAACATTGAAATTTTTATTATAATTGATAGCAGCCATTTGTTAACAGGGAAATCTTTATTATAATGTATAGCAGCCTTTTGTTAAGTGACATTTTTATTATAATGGATAGCAGCCATTTTGTAAAAGTGAAACCTTGATTATAATGTATAGCAGTCATTATTTAACAGTGAAATCTTTATTGTAATGAATAGCAGCCATCTTTGTAACAGTAAAATCTTATAATGGATAGCAGCCAATTCTTAACAGTGAAATCTTCATTATAATGGATAGCGGCCATGTTTTAGCAGTCAAATGTTCATTATAATGCACAGCAGCCATTTTCCAAAAGTGAAACATATATTATAATGGGTAGCAGCTATGTTTTATGAGTGAAATTTTTTTATTGGATAGCAGCCATGTTTGATCAGTGAAATCTGTATTATAATGGATAGAAGCCAAATTTTAACAGTGAAATCTTTTTTTATAATGGATAGCAGTCATGTTTTATCAGTGAAATCTTTATTAGAATGCAAACTGCAACTAATTGATCATAAACATGTTCAAAATTGGAAGCTCGCCTTCGATAATCCCCACAATGGGGTCTAACAGTATATTTTGCAATATATCAAGGGCTTGAGTTGCAGAATAGAGCTGTACCGATGTCACTTTTTGCCGATTATGCCGATACCGCGTATAACCGATTATCAAAATTGCCGATACCGATTATGAGACCGATTATTTGATTATCATATTATGTACTCAGGTATCAGCCGTCAAATTTAGAAAACAATAAAGGCCTGGAATGGAGGGGGGGGGGGGCTTATCCGTGGGCCAATGTCAAAACTTTACAGGTTTTAGGTGTTTTTGTTGTCTATTGTAACGGCAGTACATCTTGGGACAAAAATATCTGTGTTCTAAGACATAGGCTTGTTAAAAAAGTAACTTTCGGTAACCCGAAAATTATTAAACTTATTGCCGACTTTCTATGAGCAAAGGTCGTCGGCTTGCTTTAACAACAAATACTCTTTATTGCTGCGGCAACATCAGATAATTGTAAAACATTGATATAGAATTGTTTTATTTGTTTAGTATATGTCGGTGCTTCAAAGGTACAGTAAAACCTATTATGACTTATGAGAGACCGCCCCTTCTGCCAGATGGTGGTTTGGTGAAACACTAACAAAAGAAATAAAAAATAATTTTAAAAAATTCGGAAATGATTCTCACTTACTAGTATTAAAGACAATGAGTTCGTTCACCCTCCAGGCATTACGGATTAACTGAAAGACAGACGACGTACTCAAACCTACACTGAAGCCCCTTCAAACAATTTCTCATTGGGACATAAGGACTATCGTGTTTTGTGAGTTTTCATAAAGATAAAGAAAAAAACACAAACCTCAAAATTGACTGTGTATATATCCATCATTACTCCCTTTGATGTTAATCTTACTGGCTATTCACATGACTTTGGCACTACAATGGCGGTTAGCGACATGTACTTTAGTCTGGTTTACTGCAGTTTACAAATGTTACCGGACGCTGGAGTTGAAAATTTCGCACAACTGGCAGCAAGATAAATTCTTTTTAAATACTTTATTAGAGTAATTTCTTTGTTACAAAAGATTAATTGATGTTCGATGTGTTTATCTCGATATATGGTTATTCGACTATACAGTAGTGTTAGTTAATGAGCAACTTGTTTGCATACTGCATTTATCCCGAGCTCTAGTGTTACAAAGGATTAAGTTACGGTCAGTCAAAACGCGACTGTATATACAACTTTTATCAGGAAAAATTGGTTATTTAAAAAAATTATTTGCATCGGCACCGATTATTTTTGCCGATACCCGATTATACCGATTGTGCTAATAATCGGCCCGATTACGCGTGCGGGCGATTAATCGGTACAGCTCTATTGCAGAATAATCGCAAAAGAATGAAAAGAATGTGCTCTTTAATGATTTAACACCCCTAGAATAATGTCATTTGAATAAAGGATTTATCTAATAAAGTTCTTTTCTTTTGGCATAAACTAACTTTAGTTTCAATTACAATAAACTATAAATTTTCATCATCACTAGGTCTCACCGACATCACATTTATGCAAAAACATTGTTTATTATTTTACTAGTTATGTTATTGATATTGTTGACTTAAAACATGATTGATATGGATATTTGTTTTGGTAAACAACAATCAACGTCGAAAAAAGTTTTTTTTATTGTTGTCTTTTTAGTAAAATATTGATACTGGGATTTGATTGTGATTGATCGTTAAACATCTCCTCCATGGAGAAATTTCTTTGTGTGAATTCAAGAATTTTAAGTTTACTACAAATGCAGAAAATCACTTCTTCATATAAAAAAACCATATCTGTGCCACAAAGCTTTACTTCACCACTAATTTCTCTTGTTCAAATTAATGGCCATACAGTCTTTGATCATATTTGTCAAATAGTAGGCTAGTTATAGTACTTAATAATAATTCTTTTAGTCCATTTCTATCATTTCATACTTAATACAACAAAGGTACTTACTGTGATAACACAAAGCAAGTCCACGTTTTATTAAGCAATACAATACAATACAATACAATACTGATCTAAAGTTTCATGTCTAGCCACCATTTTCAAAAAATAGCGATATATCAAGATTTCATTTAACAATTTTGATCACTAGTTTCTTAATGTCTAACAAACATAGGCACTTGTTTTGTATTTTATAGCATAACAAATGCGATCCATGCCTGGCACTGAAAAGCAAATATTGAATGAAGGTTGTAAAAATTATAATAATATTACTACTACTACTACTAGTCTACTACTACTACTACTACTAATAATAATAATAATAATAATAATAATTTATTTATTTTCAGGTTTTACTCACTTGCTGATGGAGGGAATTGCTATAATCACCCACAGAACTCTGTCGCAGTCTCATCCGCTTTTCAAGATACTTGCGCCACATTTCCTATATCTTATCGCTATCAACGTGTAAGATACATTTATTTATTTCTCCTTTGAATACGTTCCCCGATCACATTACTTTAGGGATATTAGCCTGCTACCTTGCGAATCCAGCCCTACCAAAAGACGAAAATTCGTCTTTCCTGTCTACGTCATATAGACAAAGGGCAATAACTCTTGCCCCTTACCTCCCCTTGCTACCCGCTAGGTGTCGCTTCTTTAGTTTTTTAGCTTCGCTTGTACTGTGCAAACACGTACAATTAGACCTCCAATGAATCCAAGCCATCTTAGTGTAAATTCTGACCATCCGAAGTTAAATTTGGAATTACTGTGTTGGATAATCATTCCTCTACAGGTTGTATACATTATTTTGCAATATTTTCCAATTTGAGTGACTTTGTCACCTTTTCTAGACTTCGGACCATGTTGCAACGTGGTCAAGCACGCTTATGGCGGTACTAGCATGTACTTGCGCCACATTTCCTATATCTTATCGCTATCAACGTGTAAGATACATTTATTTATTTCTCCTTTGAATACGTTCCCCGATCACATTACTTTAGGGATATTAGCCTGCTACCTTGCGAATCCAGCCCTACCAAAAGACGAAAATTCGTCTTTCCTGTCTACGTCATATAGACAAAGGGCAATAACTCTTGCCCCTTACCTCCCCTTGCTACCCGCTAGGTGTCGCTTCTTTAGTTTTTTAGCTTCGCTTGTACTGTGCAAACACGTACAATTAGACCTCCAATGAATCCAAGCCATCTTAGTGTAAATTCTGACCATCCGAAGTTAAATTTGGAATTACTGTGTTGGATAATCATTCCTCTACAGGTTGTATACATTATTTTGCAATATTTTCCAATTTGAGTGACTTTGTCACCTTTTCTAGACTTCGGACCATGTTGCAACGTGGTCAAGCACGCTTATGGCGGTACTAGCATGTAATACATGTAGCACTCAATAATTTCGCTTATTCCGTATGTAACGTTTACGATATTAGCGACTTAATAATGTGCTGCATTGATAATTTGTGCTTTATTTACCTGCTTTGTCGTTTCAGTAGACTTCAAAAAAGTCTGAACGACCAAGTTGCGACTATTTAATGGCGGACTTCGTGTTGTAGTCACGAGTTCACGCCACACTTAAATCATTTCGCTTCCTCCGTTAGTTACGGTTATGGAATAGCGACTTAATAGCGTGCTGAATTGTTAATTTGTGCTTTGTTTATCTTCTTTTTCGTTTCAGTAGACTTAGACTCTGAACGACCAGTTGCGACTATTTAATGGCGGAATTCGTGTTGTAGTCACGAGTTCACGCGACACTAAATCATTTCGCTTCCTCCGTTAGTTACGGTTATGGTAATAGCGACTTAATAGCGTGCTGAATTGCTAATTGTGCTTTGTTTATCATCTTTTTCGTTTCAGTAGACTTCGTCTTGAACGAACCATTACAACACGCTCACGGCGATAACTAGTGTTGTCATTAAGAGTTAACATGGCACGGAATAATTTGACTACTCCGTTAGTAACGGTTATAGTATTATCGAATTAATAATATGCTGAATTTTTTAATTTGTGCTTTGTTCTCTTCTTTTGTCGTTTCAGTAGCAAAGTCGACAACGAAGGCATGAATGGCAAAATGGGTGTTGGCAATGTGGAAATGGAGGAAATTATGTTGACATGGTTTAGGCTGCCCAGTGGGTGTAAATTTCACCGCAGGTCCGTGCATGGCTTTCGGGCCTGTAAGTCCGGACGCATAGAGTCTATGCTGGATCAGTTGGATCCATTTTAATATGCACTTTCGCCGGCCGTCCAGCCGACACCGTCAGTTCAGCCGGCACTTCAGCAGGCACCAACCGGCATTAGCTGTCCATCCGGCACCGTCCGTTCAGCCCAAATGGCACCGGACGGCCAGCCGACCTTCCAGCTTGCATCAACAGGTACCGGCCGTTCAGCCCAAATGGCACCGGCCGGCCAGCCGACCTTCCAGCCTGTGTCAACAGGCACCGGCTGTCCACCCGGCAACGATCGTTCAGCCCAAATGGCACCTGTCGTCCAGCCGACCTTCCAGCCGGCATCAGCCGGCACCGGCCGTCCATCCGGCAACGACCGTTCAGCCCAAATGGCACCGGTCGTCCAGCCAACCTTCCAGCCGGCATCAACCTGCACCGGCCGTCCATCCGGCAACGACCGTTCAGCCCAAATGGCACATGTCGTCCAGCCGACCTTCCAGCCGGCATCAACCGGCACCGGCCGACCATCCGGCAACGACCGTTAAGCCCAAATGGCACCGGTCTTCCAGCTGGCATCAACCTGCACCGGCTGTACATCGGATTTACGGAGATTATAGTGATGTACCCGTCAGTCAATATACACTACTGGTTACATATCACTACCATGAGAGAAATGTTATAGATGAATCTGTCCAATCAGACCATTCGAGAGGCAGGAGCTGGTCATAGCCGGACCTTCGCCGACATTCCGGCCGACCATATACCAGACAGATCAGTCGGTATTGCCGGTGTACACCTCCCGTCACGTCAAATACGTGACGGTGTGATTTTAAAACAAGGGAGAATTAGTGACATTATCAGAGGTGACGGAATTGAGTTATCTATGCCACTTGGTATGCGCTACCCAGATATGGCAGCTTTACCAGAATAGGACTTTCAGGCCGACCATTCGCCAGTTCGATCAGCCGGCAGTGCCGGTCGTCCATATGTTCACGGCTTCTCCACAAGGGAGATTTAGTGAAAGTGTCAATTATGACAGAATTGCGTTATCTAGGTCACCTGGTATGCTGTACAGATATGCAAGCTGTACCAGAACCAACATTCCCTCTGAGCGAATGGTAGATGGGCGCGCAGTGCTGGCCGCACTACATAAGCATTATGTAATTATTATTACCTTACAGCCGGCACCAACCGGCACCGGGCGTCCATCTGGCAATGACCGTTCAGCCCATATGGCACCGGTCATCCAGCCGACCTTCCAGCCGGCACTAACCGGCACCGGGCGTCGATCCGGCAATGACCGTTCAGCCCAAATGGCACCAGTCGTCCAGCCAACACTTGCCGGCACTGACCGTCCATCCGGCTCCGGCCGTCCAGCCCAACAGGCACCGGTCGTCCAACCGTATAGAGATTTTAGTCATATACCATTCCGTCCGACTGTACCGCTGTACCAGCACGGGGACTTTTATCATACCGCAATCCGCACAAATCGGATTGACGAAGATTCTAGTGATGTTTCCGTCTGTCAATCCGTACTACCGGTTACATATCACTACCATGACACAGATGTTGGCGATGAATCTCTCGATCCAACCCGACCATTCGAGCGGACGGTGCCGGTCATAGCCGGCCCGTCGCAGTCATTAAGGCCAAACATATGCCAATCAATTCATTTGGCATTGCCGGCCGTCCATAGGCTAACAGCTCATCCACAAGGGAGAGTGAATGCCTTTATCAGAGATGACGGAATCGAGTCATCTATGCCACCTGGTATGCATTACCCCGATATGGATGTTTTACCAGAGCAAGATTATGCACATAGTGAGTGCGATGAATCACAGGCAAATCAGCTGTATGCAGATCCAACTATGGAACGGACTGAGTTCAGCTTCAAAGCCGCAGTGGAGGAAATTTATAGGGTGTTGGCCCCTTCAGAATGCCCTCCACCTCCTGTACCGACTATAAGGTTAGAGCGTCGGTCGATCTGGATGAGGGGGAAGAGACTCTATCCTTCCGCCTCCTTCCCCAGTCGACAAAAATTAAGGAAATTAATGACCGTCTGTCGACACGTATAGGGGATCCAGGAAATGCTAAGGCGTTCTTTTCTGAAAGCCAAGTACCAGCGTCGTTTTCAGGTCGATGGTACAAAACTCACTCCGATGCGTTCAGTACTGAGGTCCCGGCTCTGGATAAAAATATGGCAACAGTCCATATGTCTGCTCCATTGTCTTATAAAGTGGACAAAACTGTGTTCATTGCCAAGTCCAAGCTGGTTCGAAATGTAGTCGCTACGTCTTCACTGTTAGACCTAGCCTCCCTAGCCATTTTCAGGATCGCTGAAAAATCTGGCAATGAACATGCTTGGGAATCGACGGCCCGGTTAGCTAGGGTTCTTAACAGGGCAGCTCACCATTCCATGGCCAATGCGCTGACTGCTTCTGCCAACCTAGACCTGATACGTCGTGACGCATGTCTGAAGGGCACGTCGCTTAAACCCAATCATAAGCTGGCTAGATATGACCGACGCACATTTCACGTCCCTATCCCACGAGTAGCGGACATTTCTCCGTTGTGCTTGTCGGGACTCGGTTTATCAGTTCCATGTCATACCTTTTGGCCTCAATTTAAGCCCTTGAGCTAGTACCAAGGTTATGGATTACGTCGTCACCCTGTTCCGCTCGACTTCGTCTATTGCGTCGGCAGTATATTTGGACGACATCCTCCAGAAACATCTGTCAAGTTCTACTCTGCTCAAAGGCAGAAACGATCTTATATCACTTTACATCATATAGGCTTTCTCCTGAACTGGATAAAGTCTGATCTTTGTCCAATCCGGATTTTTGGTCCATCTGGGTGTGGAGTTTCTCCCGATCTGAATCTGGTAAGGCTTCCTCGAGTTTGCGATCATCCAGATAATTGCACTCGTAGAGTCCGTTTCCGACAGGATGAGCATTTTAGCGAGAGAGTTGCAGATCCTCGGATCATTCAATGCGGCAGCAGACCGGATCCCGCTCAGCCGTCCTTTTATGCGCCCTTTACAAAGGACGTTGCTAGCGTAATTGCGCCCTTTTCAAGTCCCTTCGATCCCAGAAAACAGTCATGCTCACGCCAGAGTTACAATCATTCTTGAGTCAATGGCACAACCCCTGTGGGCTGTCCACAGGGATTACTCTGGAGATACCCCAAGCGGGGATAACGGTATGTACCGCCACTAGTACCTACGGTTGGGGTGCCCACCTGTTGCCGGACTTCGATACTGTCAGCAGCACGTGGGTGCCAGGGACGAGCCCCTTTCCACATCAACCTTTCAGAAATAACGGCTGTCATCAATGCCTTTCATTTCGGGCAGGATCAACTCTTATTACAAACTGCCCTCATTATGTCAGACAACATTGTGGTGGTGCCTTGCCTCAAAACAAGGGGACACCAATCACCAGACCTGTGCAATCTGAGCTGGCAGTTTCTACATTGGTTCGACAATCTCCACCTCAATGTACAATTCAGACACATTCTTGGCAGACTCAATGTCTTGGCTGACACTCTATCTAGTCATTCACACAGAATGGTCACTTCATCAATCTTACTTTCTTCCAATTGACACACTTTGGGGACGTCCGATGATTGATCTTTTGCAACAAGGTGGAATCGCAAGTTGTCCACCTTTCATCTCACAGGTTCCAGACCCAGAAGCTTGGGTCGTGGATGCTCGATCAATCAGCTGGGAAGGGTTGTGGTCATTCTCCTACCCTCCCACGGTCTTGGTACTGAAATTAATCCAGAAGTTAAGAGTCAGAACTGTCAGATCGTTCTGATTGCCCCTCTCAGATGGAACAACTCCTGGGTCTCCGATCTACTCAATCTAGGCGATAGATCTACCCAGGAAGATTACAGTCAGCACAAGTATTCGCAAGCAACCGCGGCCAGGGGTGTTCCACCCCTGTCCGGACCGTCTTTATGTTCAAGCTTGGCTCTTGTCCAGACAGCCTTGCAAGATAAACAATTTAAATATTTGATTGCGGAGCGAATCTCGAGAGCAAGATGGCCCTCTACTCTGAAGGTTTACGAGGGCAAGTGGCATGTTTTCAGGGACTGGTACCATATCATTCACATTGTTCCTCTGAGTGTCACAATCCCTCAACTGGCCAACTTTTCTCTGGCTTTTCGAGGAGAAACAGCAGGCTCCAGTTATTATCAAATGCTACCGCTCCATGATATCAGACACATTCCGCCATTCTGGTTCATGTGCTATCAGCCATGACAAAGATTTGTCAGATCTTTTAGACACTTTTAAAAATTCAATCGACTTATATCCCTCACCCTGTTTCCAAATGGAATCTGTCCTGGGTTTTAACATGACTCAATTCAGGCAGTATTGAGTCTTTAACCCACGATTAGTTAAAGCTACTATCATATAAATTGGGTTTCTTGATAGTCTTAGCTTCAGCATGCAGGGTGAGCGAGTTACATGTCCTTTCTAGTGACCCGAACTCTCTTCCGTAACGATCAGAGGGTTTGATGGTCCTCTTGACGCAGCCAGGCTTCGTAGTCCAAAATAGATTACCATACATTGGCGATCAACGAGTAGTCATTAGCTCGCTTTCTTTATAGATAAGTTAGGATCAACAGCCATGTAAGATCCTGTTTGTGCACTCTAGCACCATTTCAATGCATAGAGGTGAGTCAGGTCACATACAAGCACCTCTTTCTTCTGGTGATAGCTGGGACATGAGATATCACCATTCAAGCCCTTGCTTCATGGCTGTAGTGGGTTATACGCTCGGCGTACTCTGAGAATTCGCAAATCAGTCACTTTATAGAAGCTGTTGGCTGACATGCAGAGTCAACCTTCTACAGTTTTATCTTCAAGTTTGTACTCGCAGAGGCAAACATTGATTCTAGTAGGTCCGGTGTTGGCAGCCCAGACGCCCACCAGACCCATGTGCAACAATCAGCACAGCCTATTAGCTTCGCTGGATTCGCCAGATAAATTTTCGTAGGTAAGAAGATTTCAATAACTATCTTCTTAACCGTATAAATGGGTCACATATCACGTGACCCTGGGCTGTGTTGCTGATTGAAAACTAGGAGACCGGGTTATCATTCACATGGGGAATCCAGCCATCATTCCCTAGAGGATACCCGGGGTGGAGGTCGGATGCTCCGCATTCCCTCCTCCTATTACTTATTCTCCTAAAGTAATGTGATCGGGGAACTTATTCAAAGCAGAAAGCAAATTTTGTAGTAAATTATGTTTCTCCGAGAATACTTACCCGATCACATTACTAAGAAACCCTCCCAACCACCCCGCCATGCGAGCATCCTCGTGTTTTTTATACCGCTCAGCTTAAAAACTAAAGAAGCGACACCTAG
Source organism: Unio delphinus (assembly GCA_029339505.1). Taxonomy (NCBI): domain Eukaryota; kingdom Metazoa; phylum Mollusca; class Bivalvia; order Unionida; family Unionidae; genus Unio; species Unio delphinus. Next base: position 12,800,052 of record JAQISU010000029.1, on the reverse strand, counting down.
CGGGTAGCAAGGGGAGGTAAGGGGCAATAGTTATTGCCCTTTGTCTATATGACAGAGACAGGAAAGACGAATTTTCGTCTTTTGGTAGGGCTGGATCCGCGAGGTAGCAGGCTAATATCCCTAAAGTAATGTGATCGGGTAAGTATTCTCGGAGAAACATAATTTACTACAAAATTTGCTTTCTTACAAAATTTGGTATCAAGGTAGACACGCAATTAGTATATAGTATGTCTATGGGTGATGTCGGAATGTAATATAATGAAACAAATCAAGTATAGCACTGGCTATATATAACTGTGAATTATTCCACTGATAATGTAAAAGGCAAACACAAAAATAATTAAACAATGAAATAATGCAAGCACATAAAGGATACATTCCATGTATAATTTATGCAGAAACATTGTGCTAAAAACAAACAAGAAGAAGATTTACATAATAGAAAAGGTTAAAGCTAAACAGGAATGAATCAAGACGACCTTGTGTTCCAAACATATTGCCTCATTTCTTTGTAAAAGCAGGGAAACTATTTAGCTCCGAATTGTTTTAAAAGAAATAATTAAATATTAATATGTGGACTAACTTGTTGTTTATTGGGGGGTTGTTTATTTTTTCCATTTTCTACAATACAGATGCTTTCTAATTATATGCATTTAATTCATTCTGTAAACTGAAAAAGAAATGTTTGCAATAGCATAGCATTCACATGAACAGCTGTTAATGAGATACCTTAAGGTAACACCTTTAGCACATGTATCACAAATCCAAAACACTTGTCTACTTACCAGCGGGCCCATTTTATCTCATTAATTTACATCAAGTTTCCATTGTTATTGGATATTGTTTCTTTTCTACAGTCGTGCATTGGAGTTTTTGGTGGCTCCAAATGGCTGGATAGACAAGACCATGAACGCTGGTTCTAATGGACTATTGGATCTCGTTGCAAAAGGGTTAGTCTTTTTTTCTCAAAATCAAAGATTACTTTTTATAGAAGCCATATATATATATATATATATATATATATATATATATATATATATATATATATATATATATATATTGATATCACGCATGAAGCATGTTGTCATAATTAATCTTGATGATGTTAGGATCAGACATATTAGTAAAAAATTTCAGTTGACGGTCATATCTGAGGTTGTTTAATTTAATCATAATTACTGTTGATTACTCTTGATGAGGTTAGGATCATGCATATTAGTAAAAGAAACTCTGACACTGACAGTTGAGGGTAATACCTAAGGATTTTTAACCTTTGCCACGTTCAACCTAGACTATATAGAGGATAGGTTAAGTTGAATCTCAAATAAATGTTTTTTTACTTGCATAGGGTCACAGGTAACTAAGTACTTAATGAGCTGCAAAACCAGTATGTGGTATTATAGTGATTTGTAGTTACTTTATGTGAGAAGAGGAAGTTCACTCACTGGCTGGAAATAATTACTGGCAATAATTAATAGAAGTTTTCAAATCAGGTTTGCATATGGATCATTTGTGCCTATTGCTAGGTTTTAAGTCAATTATACTTATTCTGTATCCATTGTTACACTGAAACTACTGGGTGTATGAGGACATGTCACCAAGTTGGATTTTTATAGCTGGCAGTAGAAGGAAATATTTGTCCGAACATGTCATGCATCAAAGCATTTTCATTTTTGTTTGAAAGTTTCCTCTCAAGTCAATCATTCTTAAGATGTAAGACTGATTTGACTTTTCTACAACAAATGTAGAGTGACTTGGCAAGATATTTAGATTATGGTCTGTGTAAATTTCGTTTTGATGGTTCTGAACATATTCTGTACGGATTGATTTACACAAAGTTAAAACTTGTGTAGAAACTGAATCATCTGTAAGACCAAGACTGCATGATTAAAAAAGGGATGTGGGGTGGAGAAAAACTCCATTTCAGCCAACCTCATTGAGTAGTGTTAATTATTTTTTTCGGATCTAATTGGCTGACCTTTACATTGGTAACAACATTAAGCGGATATTGACACTTGAAGCTTTACACCAGCATATCTAGGCCATAAACATAGTAATATTTTTAAAACTATTTCGTACGGATAAAAAACAAAGATATACCCGATTCTGAAATGTCATTGAATGTATTATGGTTCTGAGAGATTTAATATTTCAATGTTTGACAGCATACATCAAAAGAAAAATTTCTTTTTAAGGCATTATATATACCACCTTGATAGATACGTAATTTTCAGGACTAGTTTGATTCCCACAAGGTCAATATAAACCACAACAAATTGAATATAAATATCTTTAACGAATCTTAAGTCATTGACTAAGTATTGAAGTGTTTTAAATGTTTCAGTATCAAGCTGTGGAGAATGGACGTTCACGGCACATTGCCAGAGGATCTGAAACGGAGAGGGGTAATTTACATATGAATTTTCCAGTAATCTATTATAGACTTTAGAAAATAGATAATTTGCTATTGTGTGATAGTTGAGCATAAGATAAATGTGAATGATTTGTCTTATTGAACCCTGGCATAGATTTTAGTGACATTGAGCAACATATGCTTATCTATGATTGCATTTGTACTTTCGGTTATTATTTTGATTTATATGAATATATTTAAAAGCAAATCATAAATTTGAAAGTTTAAGGTTTTACTGCTGCTTCCATTGAGTTTTATGAAAATAAATTTTGTTTTTGATTATCCCAATTTTAAACTCATAAATTTAAGATCTTTCTGGAAGGATTTTCCAGCATAATGAAATCATATTTACCAATTTAGCATATTATGGTTAATCGGTTCATCTTTTCGAAATTTGTCTGCCTCCCTTTTGCAAAGAAAACCAGGGCAAATGTAATGTGTGCATTCAACCCAGCCATTTAAGCTGAATTAAAATTATATATTGTTTTAAGTATGATGTCATACTAGGTACTGTATCAGATTCCAGCCTGCTAGCAGAGACATTTGGCCAGAACATTAATCCCAGCATTCTGGATAGTAGCAGCAGAGAGGGTGAACAGACCACGTTTTCAAGCAAAAATAATGCTTCCTACGAAACCTTATTTTAACCAAAAAAAAATAAGTCTCCATTTAGCAAACGGAGACTTTACGATTTTTTAATCAATTTTGGTCGCAACGATGTGGTCATCCACCCTCTCTGCTGCTTAGTGATTTCATCACTGGGTTAACAAAAATCATTTATGATTTTACAAACAAACTAATCGCTAACACCTCACCGCGTAGATCAATTAAATTATTTGACTGGTCGGTGAGTTTGAAATTAATTCTCGTTAACGAATTATTATGGCATCGCATGTAGACAGGATTAATTGGGTTTTCAATAATTAGGAATCCTGGAGGAGCTGTTGGTGCAAATGAATAAAGAATATATCCTTGCTGAGCTTGATTTGATTGCTCTAGATTAATTTGATAGCTTCCTTCAATTGCATCACATACTAAATTGAGCGCAATCACCGTTGAAATATTCACGTTGAACGGAGCGATATGCCTACCACCACCATCTGGATCATTATTATACCTGAAGAGGACAGTTGAATCTGATTTTTGTAGCGCCTTGATATCGGTTTTAACAATTCTTGCTAGTTCATCAGCGTTGTATTTGGGAAACTTGAAATTACGCAGATTGTCCTCTGTGATATTGTAATCGGTTAGGAATCGTTGTTTATTGTCGCTGTTGTCATTAATTATTGTTTGAATAATTAGTTCATAGATATATTTCATGTCCGATATAAGCTGATTTATTATTTCAACGTGTTTTTGCGATTTTGTTTTCCGTAGTTGTTCTAGTTGTGTGTCATATAATTGTTTAATCTCATTAAAATAACCACGGACGTCAGTTAGCGTAAATGAAATAGTAACAGATGAGTCGGTTGTTCTTTTAATGATAAAATCCCATTGCAATGTTTCTTTGTTGGTAAATATAAATCTATCGGCGATTCTTCCTTTTCTTATATCAGATATATTATCTCGATAACTGGGATTGATTTCATGATATGATTGTATGTCCGTGGTTAAGTCGGTGGCGGATTTTTCCGGTGGTTTTTCAGGCCATCCTAACACTGTTCTTAACGAGCTGTTATATATATCTACAATGTATCCCTCTGTGCTTATTTCGATCAACGACGAGAGCGTCGGTTGATGAAGATTAATAGCTATTTTTGATTCTTTTCCAGTGATTGATTTTATTCTACGCTGAATTTCTGCATTGATTTGCTTAATTTGGTACGACCCAGTTGGTAACGAAACAGTTTCCCACTCTGGAGTACCATCGGGTTTATTCTTATACGAGAACACCAGTGTGTTATTGGGTTGCTGACCACCAAATGCAACCGATCTGATATTAGGCCAACTGTGATACACTCGTAGTTTTGCTAGCGCTATCTCCTTCACTGGGACCGGAGAGGGGAAATTCACACTGAATTCTGGATTCGTTGATGTTATTGATATCATGCTTGTTTGTACTGGGTTCGTGTTCTCCACTATTCGTTGAAGTAATTCCTGCGGTGTTGTCATTGTTATTATACTCATGATTTATTTCTAATTTTGGTATCGAGGAATCATAAATACTGACCATCACTGAGAACTCACAATCTGGTAATGTTGATATTATTGAGATCATTTTGTTTTTTGGGTTCGTATTTTCTGATTCCATCGGTGTTGTCATTGTTATTATATTCATGTTGTCGCTCTAATTTCGATATCGCGGAATTAAAAATACTGACCATCGCTGAGAACTCACTATCTGATATAATTGTATTATCGAGTGACGACGATATCATCAGGGATAACTGCGAATATGCGGTTGATGCAATATGAAATTGAAGTAAGTAATTCTGCAGTTTACTCTGGCTGCATGATGATATCTTTTTTGCTATCCCGGTTGATATACCCCCGATTGTAGCCACCGCAGAAATGCAAATTGGAACTACGACCGGGGCAATCATTGTAACCGATGCAAGTATTATTCCGGCACCAGCGAGAACGCTTGACACCGAGTACATAGTAATATCAATTGCGGTGATTCTTCGTCGGTATTTTTTTATTTTTATTTGATACTCCTCAGTGAGGGTTTTGAGTCTATTTTGAAATTCTCTGACCTGATCATAGCGACATTGCGTTGATGAAATCATTTTATTTTAAAAACGCTAGCGTTTTCAATTGTGAATCTAAAGGATTTCCTTTCAATTGAAACCACTAGTAAAAATCCATAGGATTTTCAGTTTTATTATTTACTTAAATCCGCTACGAATTCTAAGCACCAGGATATTTCTTTTCTAATGGTGTTATCAACTGCGACAATCTCAAATTCTTCTTCTCCCCCCGCGATAATTACTGTCGCGGTGACACCAAAGTAGGTTTTACCTTTCACGATGATATCAAATTGCTTGTCAGAGATTAACGTCATCCTGTAGATACCATGAGGCCACTTCTCGATATTGACTTTCAATTTAGCATTAGATTCTTTTACCCAATCAAAGGTCCCATGCTTTACCCTTTCAGAGGTTTCTTTTAGTTTAAGAATATCGTCGTAAACGTCGAGATAGGATTTTTGATTTCGGTTTTTTTCATTATCGTTCCATCGCGGCGTTGAAAAAATGTAAATAAAAGGATGTTAAATGCCATAGTTGTTCGGGTTTGATAATCACTAACGAGGTCAAAATATGTCGTCGTGATATTGCTATCGTTATAGATTCCAAAGAAATTTTTAGCCATTTCGCTGATGCGTTTTTGTTCGTCAAACGCGCTTTTAATTTCCGCGAGAGTCATGCCTGTCAACGATGTGGTTTCAGATGTAGGTGTTCTCCCTAAAAATTTATCCACGATGGTATTAAGTGTTGTTTGTCTCACCATAAACATATTAATATCTTTGAGAGTCATTGTAGATGTAACCGGGACACCAAAGAAATTATTAGCGACGTAGGCATTATGAGTATGCCTGATAATAAACTCACTGATTTCAGCGAGAGTTGAGTCTGCCACAGGTGGGGATCCAAAAAATCTAACAATGACGTCGTTAGTGGGTTTTTGATCTTCTATTAGTTTAGAAATCTCGAGATAATTTGCCTTGATTTCATTTTCATTCATCATCCTTCCCGCGTCCTTGTTAGCGAAGAATAGCGATAGATAGTTTTTAATTTCAGCGAGAGTCATGCCAACCACAAGCGGGGTTCCAAAGAATTTATGTACGACATTTTTGCGAAAACTATTATAACCTCGTATAAAATCATTCAGCTCACGTTCGTTGGTAGCAATCGCGTCGGTGATCGTAGACACAAGTGCGCCTGGTTTAAGTTGTCCATCGTTGGAATACAGTGCAATAGAGTTTTCAGCGGCAGCGCGATGCCGTATCAAAATGTCATTCACGGATATATTACTGCTTTTCAATTTACCCTGGCGATCTTGAAATACAACTATTTCGTTCGGGTCAACACTTGTTAAATTTAACGTCTCAGCGATTTCATCTTCTATTATTTTCTTTACATCCTCGATAGAACCCGCAGATGTTTCCTCGGTGGGTTCCAACATTGACAGAGATTGTCCCCAAATATCGATCATTATTGTCAGCGTAACTTGTGTTTTCAATTTATTGATCCTTGTAATTTCCCACTCGTGTATTCGTTTACAATAATATGAGGTGGTTTCCACGGAGATCCAAAGGATTTTAATGAAATCTCCGCGAGGACATTTAATACTTCACGGCCGCATATCGGTGGATCATTTAATTGTTGTGTTGGCAGCGTGGAATAAAAAATCGGAAACCCTTTGAGTTTCATCGAGGAATTTATATACCGCATAAACTCGCTTGGCGGAGCTAACCCATATGAATCGAAATAGACAATCCCACGTGGATCAATCGCGTATGCAACCCAGTGAGTTCCCGATCCGCTGCTGTTATCAAGATTGATGATACCGGTTTCAACGTTATTTGGTTTTCTCGGTAATTGATCTCTCATAAAAACCCCTCTGAAGTTTTTTATCGCTAGTTTTTTAGCAGCATCAATTAAATCAAAATTGGACATAGGAACCATAGGTTCCTCAACTATAGGTTCCTCAACCATAGGTTCGGAAATCGAAGATTTTTCAACTAATAAACCGTTCCTGGTATTTTTCTTAGACCCGATCCGTTCACGGATTTGCCGCTGTACCATGAATACAGGTAGGTACAACCCCTTTCCCTTTTTTTTATACCCAGATCCGCGAGCGGATCCACCAGTTGCCTTTTTCAACGCCATCCCTGCTGCGGTCCCAACGGCTCCCAACGCTGCCGCCTTCGCCACCGCTGGGGCAGCCGCTGCAATCAATGCTGGTATTGCGGCTAACAATGGAAATATACCACCTGATTTTATCATGTTCGCGACTGCAGCTTTCGAAAATTCTATTTGAACTCCTCGCTTATTTTTCATTGCATCATTGAAATGTTTTATTTGACGATCCATTAATGATATTTTATGTGTACCTCCGGACATCTGCGCTGGTTTTAACGTTATTGTTGTTCCACATTCTTTAGCGGATTTTGATTTTAATTTCTTGACCTGACCATCAGTCAGCTTGACACTAACAACACTATATGGCATTTTATTGTAAAACACATTTATGCTTTCAATTGATCTAATTGGGAAATCCTATGGAAACTTTTCAAGTTTCATTTACATTTACAGATTTTCCACTGGTGCATCAACGAGTCTCATTCGTCCGCCAGCCCCTTCTAACAACATTGATTTGTCGCTGAGAATAACAGCAACCGCTCTATAATCAACACCACCATGATCTATACGAGCCCTAAAATGTATATCAACAACGGATTGCCTTGTTAAATCAAGATGTTCCAGTGAAAAGTAATAAATTGGATACAAGTTCTTAAAATCGAGCTGAGAGATTTGCAAACCAGTATCAACATTTTGATCACGACCAATATATGACAGCATCCGATGATACACACGTGCTATTTGGTTGTTTCCGTAATTAAGCTGTATATCCTCAGATGGTTCTTGTTGTCCGTTTATTCTCAGTGAAACCTCACTTACCCCTAACCGATCAAATATCATATGACTGCGTTCTTGGGAACCTAATCGATTCCGATTCTGCAGCGCTATAAATATATGACGTGGAGCTGAAACGCCTTGTTTTGATGCCAGGTGCCATGTAAATGTACCATTAACATTATCCTCTTTAGCATCAGTCGTTGTTGTAAGCCAACTTAGCAATGATTTACCACCGGTTTCCATAAATGAAAGTAGCCGCTCTTCCGTGGTAATTGATGGAGTCATTACTGGCATCCATAATACTATTTTACTCAAAACAACTTTACCTTCATCGGCACCAGTACGCCAAATTGCATCATTGTCATTGCCTTTTCGCACTAATGCGATTGTGTGTTTGGCTCCATAGATGACTTTTCTGACATTTCTGCAGAATCCAAATATGTGATGGAGTGGAATCGCACATGAAAACTTTTTCTCTTGTCCTTCCAATGCTAATTTTCGTGTTGCAAATCCTAAATTGAAATTACCATTAACACCTCCGAGAATATCAAACGCAGCTCCGGGTCTAGCTCGACGTTCTGGATTAGTTGCTTCTCGTTGATTATCAACTGAAGTGTCCTGCGGTGTTAACACTTTAATGTATTGAAGGTGGTCAGCGTTATCAGAGGTATCCTTTGCAAACATCATAGATGGACCAGCCGATCTTGTATAATCATCGGAGTATCTTGCTAGTCCGATTATTGTTGTTGCAACATCAACCTCGCGGTCTATTGATTCAATTTCTTTTCCATCAATGAGATATCTTGCACTTTCAAATAACGCCATTATACCGTTGTTGACGAAACCAACTCGGATATTTAAATCATTTGCATATGGGGTATCAGCTGCAACATTTGTTACAAGTTTTCCTTCTACTTCAATAAATGCTTCACATGGTAGAAAGTATTTACTGGTATCTTGAACTTGAAGTTCAATTCGCGATCGTAGGTCGGGTTGTATTGCATGATAGGAATAGTATTGATAATCGCGGACGGAATCATCTTTGCGCATCTTTGCTTCCATATCTAACGCGGGATCAGCTGTTCGTTTAAACATTTATAACATTACTAGCGTTTTCAATTGTGAAACTCGAAGAGTTTAACGCTAGCGTTTTAATTCTTTATAATCATCGTCGTTGAAAATTCTTCGAATTTCTTTTTTGTTTCAAACCACTTCCTGCTATCGCGTTCATGATAGCGCTATCTGTTACCGGTGAAGCTTGCAATTGTGACGAAGTCAATTGCGCTAGTTTTTCTTCCACTGCGTTATTTATTACTTTGCTGATTTTTGCAGGCATCACTGTAGTTGATGGCAGCACTAATGACGAAGTCATTCGTGGTTTCACCACTGACGAAGTCATCGATGACGAAGTCATTCGTGGTTTCTTTCGCACCAATGATGCTATTTTATCTTTCGCAGCAGAAAATGCCTTTCCAGCAAGATTTCCAACGAAATCTCCAATTTTACTGGGTACCTTATCACGAATGATATCAATGGCTTTCATTGATAATTGTTTAGCTAACGGCGCCACCTTGGGAGCCATTCTTGTAAATAACCCCGCAATGGTATTGCCGAAACCATCTCCGTACCACGCGCGATAAACAGGCAATCGTGAGTTCACCACGTAGACGCTTACGGGTTTATCATGGTTATAGTGTATAATCATCTTGTTATAAAACTAGTAGTTTTTCAATTAGTGGTCAATCGCTTACATCCATAAGATTTTCATCGTTGTGATTTTCAACTAATTCAGCAATAAGTTCTCGATATACATTAATGTCCATGATACCACCAGCAAATAATCGTCTACAGATATCAGCGGCCTCGTTAATTATCTCGACGGAGTTATTTCCGGCTCGTTTCCCTCCGATGAGAACCTCTAACCGTGATATATCACTGAGAATGTTACCAGGGCATGTCACGGTAGAGTCAAAGACATCCTTTGGATTTTTAATCGAATATCCTTTTCCGCTTGTTTCCTCAGTTGTACCAGTTGCGCCCTGACTATCATCAAGTAATTGCCTTTGTCGGCCTCGACTTTGTTTTTCTCGTTCTTGTTGTTTTTGTATACCATAACTATCAACTCCTACTTTAAAAGATCTATACTCAATTGTATCCTTTTTCAAATTACCAGTAATCCCCTTATTCGTTTTATACAACCAATTAACCCATTCATCTCGGCTTATTCTACTGTTTTTATACTCGTCTTTTAAAAAATCCTTTCTAGAATCAAAGCTTTTGGCGGCGAAATCACCAAAAGTCGTATAATCCTGGTGTTTCTCCAATTGAGGTCGTTTGATTTGTGTTATAGCTTCTTCGGTGAGTTTGTCTATAAAGGAAACACCTCTTGGGGTGACGACATCAACAGGTTGTGGTTCAGGTGCGGAATCATCAATATCAGCTAGTTGTTCATACTCTTGTTGAGTTTTTATATCACTGGATAACTGTTGTATCCCTGCGCGTGTTTGTCCGGTCTCTGCTGCTATCTTTTCAAGCACACCAAGAACAGGCACTTCTCGTCGCTTGCCTTCCTTAGGAATATCTCCGTATATTGCTCGTTCAGTTGCTGTTTTCACATCTTTGGTCGCACTTGTTATCGGAGTAAACAGTTGTTCACTTGACACAGAAAAGTCAGTCTGCGCTTGTTGTCGTTGTTGAAGTTTCTCGCGAAGTCTGTCTCGAACCGGTATAAACTTTTTAATTGCTGCTAGCCGCTCTCGGGCTAATTTAGTTGTAAGCGATTCACCAACCATATATTGTTTGTGAACTAAATTTTCAAATGTGAAATCCGGAGGGTTTCCATCATAATTAAAAGCTTAGTTATTAAATAACTTAGTTATTAAATAATGTACCATCAAGCTAACGTATTCATCTTCGACAGGGTTAAACTGTACGACGCTATCCGCGAGTGTTTCAGAAATAACATCGCTGGGGATTTCAGAATTGTAATATCTGAGAATGGCGATGAACGATTTGTGTTAACGACGCGGCAACAAGAACAATTACGTGAAAATGGAGGCGTCGCGGTGATTACTTGCTACTACGACCAGATCATCCATTATGCACATAACTGCATGAGCAAGTCCAGACTGATGAGTATCCTTTCAGGAGAAAATCCTATGTAACTTGTGTAACAAGTGAAGTGTAACAAGTGTTACAAAAAACGCTAAAAAAAAAATAAATAAATTATTTAAATTATTTACGAAAGCCTATTATTTTTTTTAGTAACACCCACGTGGTTAAGATACTGGTCGCTCCTCGTTTAACATTTTTCTAAGATCACGAACTTTAGAACCAATTTCAGCTCGTTTTTGATATTCTTGGCCAAGCTTTTGACGTATTGCTTCAACGGTGCTAAATAGCGTTATGAATAAATTAATGTCGTTACCGTACAAACAACCATTAATGGATTTTTGAATTCCTTTCACGAGCCTGTACATCCTAGGTAAAACATAACGACCCTTACTAGACAGATATTCAATATCTTCATATTCCGAGGTAATCTTGTCAACGTCGAGACTTTCAGATAATAATACCCCTTTATTATTTAAATTTGAGATTTCAGCAATTATAGCATTTACATCATTGATATCCATTATTTATATTTATTTATAAATAAATTTATTTATAAATATAGTATACTGTATCTCTAATTAATAAAAAAAACATATATGACAACACATCTTTGGAACTCCTTGGGTGCCTTCGCATCCAAGTAAGCCCAAGGGGACCCGAAACATACATCTCCGGCGGGAGGCCTAAGGTGGCAAACGCGATCTTAGACCGCCCAGAAGATATGCTTGAGGTATAACGTCACAACATGGACGGCACAATGCCATATATTTCCACTCGAGTGTTGTGGCAAATTTTAGGCATAACATTAATTAACTTAATTAAGGATGGATTATAATTCAATGGAACGATGATGGTATGATGTGGGCGTGGTAAACCAAACCAACATGGCAACCCATGAAATCGAATTCATGGTTGCATGAGTTAGAAAAAACACCAACCCACGCTACCGATAATGCGATAGCATGGGTTGCCATGTTGGTTTGGCTGAGGGGGACCGCCCTTCCCCCCCCCCCCCCAATTAATAGAAAAAAACATCTTCCGTTTCGCCATCAAATAATGTATCTGCTATGGGGACCGAACACGTAGTTGATAGATCTATGTTTACAAGACAAACACGATACCATTACACCACGGACAGAATAGAGATTTTTTAATATATATATATCTGATATACTTAACAATAAGAGATTTTTAAAATAGACAATTTTATGCTGCAACAATGAGAAATATTTTAAACAAAATAATACAGTTGTTTAATAAAACAGCGTTTTTATACTCTGTTATAATTCTCTAGATAAAATACATTCACATACAAGGAATTTTAACCACGCCCACCTACTTCAATGAATAGGAAACACTCGCGTTCTGGCTGAGCGAACATAGGTAATGCGTTAGATTATAAAGAATTTTTGTACTGAAAAGAACGAGTTAGCTGTCTGCTTTATCCACCCACCCCCCACACATGAGATATGTAGATAAATAAAAATAATAATGCAGTTTTAGCCCACAAGCGACAATAAAAAGTTTTATTCTCTATCGAAAACTCATGCATTATATCTCCATTACATTCACGTGGGCGCGCCTAGTCAAGGTATACAGGTAATATTGCAGGCGACAAATTCCTTTGACGTCATAATACAAGGGAACTTAGTAGGTAGAGTGTGAATTGTAGTGCGGATTTATCCATAAAGGATTTATCTCCCTTAAATAGTTTCAGTGTATACGAACTTTATTTTATGACCATTTTTTTTAGACAGAGATGTTTTAATGATTTTTTCAGCAACAAATCGAATTGAAGTACTACAAATATCGAAATATTTTCCAGCCGCATTTATCGACTGAAAGCTTCTCTCTTCATTATTTTCTAAATCAAACGATTTCACACCCTTGGGATGTTTTGCGTGCCTACCAGCGTTGCTTTTTAAAAGGTTATCGCGCTGCGAGACGGCTTGAAGATTCCCAAGACAATTATCAGTCTTCACGCCATTTATGTGATCAATCACAAGACCGTCTTCGATTAATCCGTAAAATGCTTCATAGATGGCTCTGTGACAGAGATACTTCTTCCTCCCAGCTGAAAACATCAAATACCCCATATTATTCAGATACCCAACCGGTTCTTTGAGTCTGCGGTGCCTGACAACACCATCACTAGAGGCTTCGTAATTAGCAAGCACTGGATGAGGTCTGAAATCTTGGCTCATTTGTATAATAATACTACTTGTCTAATTTATTATCTGCTTTAATTATAAATCTCTGGATATAATCTTGAGGGGTTTTTATGACTTTGTCCTTGATTTTATCAAGGATGACGGAGTCAATGATTCGTTTGTCATAGTAGCGTTTTAGTTCCCTGTATCGTTTACCCCCACAAGCAAGGCATAATTGCGATTTTCCTCTAACACCCACCCCACATTGGAGGCATGGGAGAGGGCCTTTTGAACCGTTTCTCACGCTTTGCATATGATACCTACAGAATTCACTTCTGCATGATTTGTTACACGGGGTTGTAGATCCAATCATTAGCCACTTGCAGTGATTCATTATACTATATTTTTCTATTTAAATACTTGTTTTAATTATAACATGGAGGAGTTCAAGAGATTATCGAAAATTAAGCCCTGGAAAAATACTAAATTCAATCTTGATAGGGAGTTCCAAAGATTATCGAAAATCAAACCTTGGAAAAATACTAAATTCAATCTTGATAGGGAGTTCCAAAGATTATCGAAAATCAAACCTTGGAGAAATACTAAATTCAATCTCGATAGAGTCTCTGATACACCAAAACGTCTAATCGGTGATAGAACTATACTCGGTAAAATCAGGGAGTGTTTTAATGAATTCTACCGAAACGGTGCAGCATACTGTTGGTCGACATTTCGAATTATTGATGAAGATGTCAATGTACCCATCATCGATGCTACTATGAACGATAAAAGAGCAGCTGAGATAATTTCACACCTTGGCGAGAAATCCAAAGGATTTCAAGCAAAGCAATTTCCATCCAAAGGTGGAAAATCCAAAGGTGGAAATCCAAAGGATTTCAAGCAAAGCAATTCCCAACAAAGCAATTTCAATCAGAAGTATTTTTTCAGAATAAAATTCATTATCGAAGTCGAAGGCAAATGGATTATTAGGGATAAATTTGAACCAATCCTCAAGGATAAAAAAACTGTCATTGTAAGTAAAGATTCCAAACCAGGAATTCTAACTGGAATTGACAAACCATACTACGAAAGATCTTATCCCGTAACAGCAATTGTTTATGGGTTATATCCGTTAAATGATAAACCCGATATTGCAAAACTAGCTCCTATGAAATATTCACCGTTAACTTCGTCAAGGCTCAATTGTGTAGCAACACGGGTAATGGAACACTTCACAAATGCATCCCGAGGAAATAAACTAACTGATCTGCGACGTAGGAAAATAACCGAATGGGAACTGACAGTGAAACAGCACGGTGCAAAGATTTCTGATATAGCTAAATTAGAAGCATCATTAAAATTCCCAATATCAGTAACAACAATAACCGGAGAAGTATTATACGAACCGAAATATCAATCGCGAGGGGCTCCAATACAAATTATTGATCATAACGAACACGCGTGGACACCTGCAGTAACAATATTTCCACGAGATAGAACCGTGAGATATATCCCCCCGGAATTTTCCGGGGAATTTTCCGGGGATGTTTTCTATGAAGAGAAATTATTTGATGCTATTCATGCGTTGTGTAAAGATGATCCTGTGTCAGTGTGGTTACTTAGTAGTGCTGGTTCCGAATCAGGATTTGATCAATTTGTAAGACCAAATGGTGAATTATATCGCGTTGAAGAATTAGATAACAGAATGAGAAAAATCGCTAATGATTTTTCACCGGAGAGTTCCCATGAAAAACTATTGACGGATAGTTTTACTATTCCATCAGTGGTAGCTCACTTCGCAAGAGAAAAAAACTCATGGCGTCCAACACGAAGTGATTTTCTCGAGGACGTTAAATTGAGTTGCATCGAATTTGGTCATGGAGGACTGTGGAATACAAAATACCATCGTGACGGTATGATTTCAATTGATATATCCGCGTGTTATCCTGGAAGTTTTCTCGGGTATGGGGAATGCGCTGAATACTTCAAACGATTTGGACACCCCACGCATGAAATGACTCGTGTTGCGATGAATGGACCATTGCCTGATTTTGATTTAACCGGGTTCGCTCGTGTGATATCATTTGAACTCGCTACAGGGTTACATCCGTGTAGTTATGTTTGGCTCGGTAGACACCTATCTGAAAAACACTGGATGCCAATAGTGCTATTGAGATATATGATTGATTGTGGCATGCTGATATCGTTGATTGTTTCCGAAGCTATTATATGCTATCGAGCTCAGAAAGAAGTTTGGCTACCACAACCCGATCTAGATCGTATAATCAGCGAACTGCGAAAACAGTTTCCAGAAGAACAAATCATGAATTGGTCTAAGAAGTTATTTGAAATTAAAAAAGAACAAGCAAAAGATTTTGGACGAAGAATAATCGGTAAATTTACCCAGGGTGGACGATACGACAACGCAAAATACTCTTCGCGGTTGATCATAGATGTCGCTGAATACGATTTTATTGTAGCGGATTTAATGAAACAGGGAAAACTTGTATCCCGTAAGGATGCTTTTCTATCCAATGGTGAGAAATTAGGTACGGTTGTTACCTACTGTGATGGATATAATTCCCAGTACACACATTTGAGAAGTTCAATGCTAGCCTATGCTTGCATTAATCTATTTTCGATGATAAATAGATTTCCTAATACCGCGGTTAGAGTAGCCACTGATTCGATGTATATACACAATAAGTACAAATCAGCTGTAGCGGCATTCACAGATCCGGAGGAAGCGTGGGGGCGTTGGCGATTTAAAAAGGAGATGCTACATGAGTATTGTGAATCCGCAGACGTTGCCATGGATGATAAATATCTTTGTTGTAACCGTATTGAAATTCAATCAGAATTTTCTAATGCACCACCGGTATCTGATCCAGTATGTAGATATAAGACAGTTTATTTAAACGGTTGTGGTGGGTCAGGAAAGACAACTCGTGCAATTGAATTATTTCGTCGTGGAAACGCTAGCGTTTCTAACATGATTGTGCTAACACCGACTCACAGACTCGCCAGAGAGATGATACAACGAGGGGTAAATGCTTGCACTTATCACAGTTTTTTTCGATGGAAAGGTGACAAATGGACTCCTGAGCGTATGGGTGATAAATTCATTCCTGAAATCATAATTTGGGATGAAATATGCACAGTGTCATTAGATGTATTAAAAACATTTCTTGAGTGGTTGTTAAACAAAAACACAAAAGTCGTCATGTGCGGGGATCACGGCCAACCACCACCATTTGTCGGTGCATCTCCACATGAATGGCTAAAGGGTTTTGTAGACTACTATGAAGAAATCACCACTGATTATAGATCACTTGATGAACGATTACGCGAGTTCAAAGCGCTAATTAGATTACAACCGGATAGAATCCAATGCGAAATAGCACGTGAAATAATTTCAGAAACTCCCATGAATGATTTCTGGGAAGCGTGGAGACCAAACGATTTGATCATTGCAAGTAGAAAAATAGTCAGGGATACACTTCAGATGAAGTTATTTGAATTGCATAAAGAAAAATTTGCAACGCTTCCAGTACCCCTTTGTTATAGGCCATCGGATACACGAAAACAAAACATTGAAGTTGATATTCCAACCCTGACAAAGTCAGGAAGTGAAAAACAAATTCTCGTATTAAATGATATTGTGCTGGTTGATATCAATGTCGTTGAAGATGCATTGCGTGCTAATAAATCCCCGTGGACGCTAGGATACGCAGCAACAATACACTCTTCACAGGGATTGACTATATCGAATACAATTGTTTGGATGGTGGATAATCACATCGAATGGTCGAATTTAATCTATCTCGCAGTATCCAGAGTACGAAGAATAAATCAGCTTCGAAGAATTGTCCTCGATGATGAAATCATTGGTGATGATAATGACACAACAATAAGTGATATTGATGTTAGCATCATTAATAAAAAACTCTCCGGTTACAAACAACAGGACAAAAAAAAAACAACGAGAATTTGATATTGATGCTAAATTAATAATCACTTTGAAGAAACAACAGAATAATCACTGCGCGAGTTGCAATTGTATAATGCGTTGGCAGTATTCGGATAAGGATCCTCGCCAATTCACCGTAGACAGAAAAAATAACAATCTCGGTCATGTCAGAAATAATGTGATGTTGACTTGTCTTGAGTGCAATAGACGCAAAGGCGCTAGTTAAGACCATGCGGTGGCAATTGAGTATCCTCGGGAATCACTTGTAGTTGTTGTCGAGTAAAACCCCGCTGAGGGGCAGTTGAATCCAGTTTATAGACTGGAGGTCTACCAGTTGATCGTGTTATACTAGATATCTTATGCGTAGTGACGCTCCAAATAGGATCAGTAGCCCTTTTTCTACCCCCTTCAAGCTCTCCTGGTTCGTATAAGTACCTCACAATGACACTACTACCAAGAATTGGTTGGGAAACGCTAGCGTTTCTAAGGAAATCTTTTTGTGGTTGTACGGGTATTGACTTCTTTTTAATCGCGTTGATAGGTTTCATGTTGATTGTTCTAGTAATCTCGTTATTCAGTGCAGTAATCACAGATGGTAATCTTTTAACCCATTCACTGGATCGCTTTTCTTGAATGAATTCTTTTGCGTATTGATATCCAAATAACCGCTCAGCAATCGTCCGATTAAATCGTTCTACAATGGCCTGATCGCGATGTAGCGCAGTATGCCCTCGTCGTATGGTGACATTATGATGTTTCATTGTAGATAACACTGCACCCTGAAATTCCTTGCCAGGATCAACCTGCAATAGATTCGGCCAGTGCAGAGGACCTCGTCGATAAATCCTTTCAAATGCAGAAGCAACTTCAGTGGCTGATTTTGTTTTTAACGGTTCTGCTTCTTTGTATCGACTTGCAATATCAACTACGGTTAACGCGTATTTGTAACCACGATCATGTGGCAGAAATAATATATCAGCCTGATGAACTTCATTAGGAGCAGTCACATCAAAATGTAAGAATTGAATTTGTTTAGGTAGTGGTAGATAATTTGTCATAGTGCCTGTTTGGATAACCAATCCGCCGCTGTAGTTTTCTTCACTTTTGCAGCGCTAGCGAGTTTATGGACTGCTGATTTACCCCTCCAGTATCCTCTTGTGGAATAATAAATTGATTCCATATTATTAATTACCAGCACCCATCATCAATTTGCCTTTCATAGCTGATTTTACCAACCACGAAGCCAACTTTTCTTTAAAAGATTTATCAGGAATAGCATTTAACGCATGAATTAATTTCACATCCGCGAGATGCCTGTTTTGCAGATTGCTGCTTTTATATGCAACATCATGAGCATGACACGCCTTATCAATAGCGTTTATCGGATACTCGCCGGATCGGGGTTGATTTTGATCATCAAGTCTGATATCTAATCGTGTTCCGGGACCACAGTAGCTATATCCTGGAAGGTGCTTTTCTCCGGGGTACTTTGCCCATGGGGTTCCAGGGAGCTTTGTCAATTTGGCTGCGATATCACCTCCTCGTTTTTTTTTAAACATCTCCGGATTGTAAAATCTTTGATTTTGTAGAAATAAATCTAAACTTTTTTATACCACATGTTGCACATCTACCAGTTAGTGCTGATCTGTTATTTTTAGTTGTAACCGTCGTCACATCATTTGTGCTAGTACGCGTTTTACACTTCACACAATATAGATCCATAATTTATGTATAGAGATATGAATATAATTGATTTTTCAGCGACTAAAATAAGAGAACCAGTTAAGCATCATGCAGCGCTACCAAACTCTATCCGCGCAATTATAATCGGGCCATCTGGATCCGGTAAAACGCAATTGTTGCTCAATTTAATAATGAGATGGATGAAGTGGGATAAGTTGTATTTAATTGCCCCTAGCGTAGATGATCAACGATGTTATGAAGTGTTAAAAGATTTTAACGAGAATGCATCAGAAATTAAGGGTGAGAACGCCATTGATTTTATAACTGATATTGACGAGGCGCCATCCGTGGATGACCTTGATTGGAGTATTAACAATTTAGTCGTATACGACGATGTGATGTTAGACAATCAAAAAAACCCAGCTAGAATATTTTCCCGGGGGCGTCACAAAAACACTGATGTGATATATGTCACTCAACGCTACACTCAGATTCCAAAAGTGATCAGAGATAACTGTAATATTCTTGCTGTGTTTAACGGCGTTGATACACATACGCTACGAAATATTTGGCAGACATGGTGTTCCGATATGGACTTCAATCAATTTAAAAATTTCTTTAGTCATGCTCAGTCAACCCCGCATGGATTTGTAACAATAAAATTACATGATCCTCGGACACGATATCGTATCGGACTCGATCAAATATTTGGTTGAAATCATTTATTGTTTTTGTTAACCCAGAACTGAAATCACTAAGCAGCAGAGAGGGTGGATGACCACATCGTTGCGACCAAAATTGATTAAAAAAATCGTAAAGTCTCCGTTTGCTAAATGGAGACTTATTTTTTTTTGGTTAAAATAAGGTTTCGTAGGAAGCATTATTTTTGCTTGAAAACGTGGTCTGTTCACCCTCTCTGCTGCTATAGTTGATACCAGAGACTGTCAACACCTCCAGCCTCTGTTTATCTTCCCAGGGCTAACTGAGCTTGGACTTCTTTTTGATTTCTGATAAGGCACACATGTTAAATTAATTATAATCCATTGTCTGTAACCCTTTTTAAAACAAGAGTAGAGTGCTAGAACAGGCAGTTAATTTATGGGTTTGGTACTGAAAGAAACACTGGAATTATTTGTATCTAGTTTTTGTGAAAAGATTTTAGCTTGATTTAATATAAAGTTGTAAAACCCTTTATATATATATATATATATATATATATATATATATATATATATATATATATATATATATATATATATATATATATATATATATATATATATATATATATATATAATATTTAATGTACATTTGTTGTGTTCTTCAGGTCCATTTTCAATAAGTGTTGGTGTTGCATAGGTGTTGCTTTCGTTTTGAACTTAGTGTTAGAAGAGGGCAATGTGCTGGGATTTTTAAAAAATGAAATTATCTGATGGGTGCTATAGCATGATGTTCTGTAACCAAACAACTTTTAAGAATAGGTTTAGGCTAGGTGAGTAGCTGGTTATTTTCATAAAATTTATATTGATGTTGGTAAGTGTTGTTGTTCTTGTTGTGTTGAAGGATTTAACGCTATTTTTCAGCACAAGATAGGCTATACATGCCTGGAAAACATACAACTGCACATCAAAGTCTTATTGATAATTGACCTGAAGAACACAACAAATGTACATCAGGTTGTTTTGATAATAAATGCATTTTGTCTGCCTAGGGATAGATTAAATCTGGCAATATTATTGGATTTCTAGACAGTAATTGGATATAATTAGACACAAACACTTCTATCAATGCAGAAATGGTAAAATGTTTAATACGAGCATCATGCTAGCAGTCTGAAACAATTATGTAGAAGATGTTGGTAAGAATTATGTAGACAAGAAAGACAAAAATGGTTGGAACTGCATTAATAACAGCCTGACTTAAAATTGAAATATCTCAGGATTATTTGTCAATTTATTTCTTGAAAGACTGTCTTAACTTTATTTGTCTTTTTCTTTTTATTTAGACATAATTAGCCAACAAATAATCAGGTTTTGTTGTTGATTTAAAATGCCAGCTAATTACCTTGCTATTGATACCATTCTATGACGCTAATGTTTATTTATTTAACCGCATATTCGGCATTAGTATTAATTACTAGTTTAACTTGATCAACCAATACTCTCTATGACCTTAATCACTACCATTATTACCATTCATTCCACCTCCTGTTAAACCTTATTGAGTACATAAACCAAAACTTGTACCTGCTATACATATATGAACTAATTTTTAACTGATATTGCATTTTGTTCAGTGCAAAAATTGATAATAATTGATGAGCACTTTTTGAAGAGTTTTAAATCTCTTTTTTGGTAACTGATCTCATCGAGGAGATATTGTAACATGGTTAGTTTTCATATCTGCTATTTGCTCTATTACTCTGTCACGCAGGGTCACAGCTTGATTTCTTCACTCTGTTTTCTTGCATTATCATTATGGTAGGGTGGAGGACAGAAATGGCAGGCTTCGCTTGTTTTATTTCAAATTATGTGAGAAAAAGTAATTTTTGCAGGTGTACAATCAGAATGTTTTACCAGGATACCACTTCAGAGATGATGCCCTGCTATTGTATGATGCAATCAACAAGTATGTTTCCAAATACACCCGCCTCTATTATGGTAAGTGTTACTATTAGTAACCAAAAGATAACCATTCTGACCAGGCTTGGAAAATCTGACTTACTTGCCCATGAGAGAAATTTGTTTCTGAAAGTCCGCAAATAATCAAAATGTTTGCATTCCCATCGTATATAACAATCTAGACAAGTTGATTAAGATTTTACGCTCTTGGCAGGATTCTTTTTTCAACCTGACTGTCAGACATCAGATTTATATCTTACTAGATGGATATGGGATCTAAAATTTACACGCAATGCCAGATATTGGAGTTTAGCAAGCTCTATCATCCAGTTGCAAGTAAAACATATCTCCGATTGCTGCAGAAGACGATTATGGCATCAGTCTTAAATACGTCATAAACTGAAAATAGTACCGAGCTGTGTTGAGCATGGGTTGAGCTAATTAGTTTAGGCACAAGAATGTTCACACTTGTTTTGTGCAGTCTTGATCGTTAGATTAATATTAATAGAGTGCATACCGATAGCGCTGAAAAACATTATTTGTCATCAAATATCCAGTTGTTGTAATGAATAAATTCTTTAGGTTAGAATCATGTTAGTCAGGTTAATATCTAACCAGTTTTTACTTTAAATGAATATGTTACAGAAAATAAATTTTAGTAAGCTGCTTTTGAACTGGATTATGTTTTATGGGAAAAAAAGAAACATGTTTGGATAGTTGGGATTTTGATGTACCGAATTTTGAACAATAATATATTCTACAAGATTCTTCCTTGAACTTCGATAGATGACACTGTAAAACAAGCTAGTCACCAGTATCGAACGCAGAATAAGAGATAACATACATGTAAAAATAAAATCTCAACATTGTATCAAAACATAGAGGAATACTTTGATTAGTCTTATTCAAAAAAGGAAAGAAAGTTGTAAAATAAATCCTAGGTCATAGTGTCAATACAGAAAGAAGTTTTGAAAATATTCTGGCATGTGGTACCAATCCCCAACTCTTTAATAGTTGTTAAGTAAACGGTTACAGATACAAAAGACATGTACAAATCTCTAATTTGAGTGCACAACCAATGTTGATACATGGTACAAGAAAGTAACTAACATTCCGATGAAGGTTCTAACTTCGATATTTAGATAATTTGTATTAATACAGTTGGTAGAAGCAACTCAATTGGCAATTCGACCCATTTAAAATTAAGATGTCTGTCGATTTCATAAATCCTAGGTCATAGTGTCAATACAGAAAGAAGTTTTGAAAATATTCTGGCATGTGGTACCAATCCCCAACTCTTTAATAGTTGTTAAGTAAACGGTTACAGATACAAAAGACATGTACAAATCTCTAATTTGAGTGCACAACCAATGTTGATACATGGTACAAGAAAGTAACTAACATTCCGATGAAGGTTCTAACTTCGATATTTAGATAATTTGTATTAATACAGTAGGTAGAAGCAACTCAATTGGCAATTCGACCCATTTAAAATTAAGATGTCTGTCGATTTCTCAAATCTTTTCATCATAGCAAATATGTTAGTCCAGCTGGAATTTGTGCTTAAACATTATGAACTTTGCTATAAAAGCTGGGTTTTGTTAGATTAGTAGAAATCAACTTAAGTCACTGCTATTTTCAGAAAGATGAAAAATCAAATTATAGGCCAATTTGTAGTTCTTTAAATACATGTATGACTAAATCTACCTGGATGACAAGTTTGTTGTGTTAGCGATCTCTAGTGGCTTAAACTACATACATAACAAGCAGGAGAGATACACTACAAGTTTTGTTTAATTTAAAATATACATTTTAGTTTCTTAAAATACCACATAAAATATTTCAAATAAGTTCCTTGGTTAATGAATTCCTTAAAATCGAAACGTTCTACAGATTCCAATACAGCCAATTAATCTGAACATGTTTCAAATGTATTCCCAATGAAAACCGTTATGTCCTTAATTACCAATACCACATGCAGAATCACTATGTCAATAAATCTAAATGTCCTTGAATATTTCACAATAAATTCTATAGATATTTAAATCCCACTGTCTTTAAATGTTTTATGATAAATTCAAAAGAAATTTAAATCCTAATGTCCTTGAATGCTCTATGATAAATATGTTGAGCTATTAATACCCGAATATCTTTGAATAAATTTTACTGCACCGTGTTTCCAACAAATGATATTAAATTAAAACATATAAGTCAAAGTATTGATGCATCTCTTCCATGTCCAGTGTAATGTCAAGAATAGCAATTTCTGTCTAAAGCTCTTCTGATATTAAAAGACATTACAAATTTAAGAATATTGTAAAATGTAAAGCTTTATAATAAATAAAAAATTTTTAAAGTATTTAAATTCATTTAAAATACCAGTTATTTCAAGCTAACCGATCACGAAATATAACAATCCTGCACCACAAATGTCCTCCTTGGATATTATTTTAAGATTCGTCAGTACATCGACCTAGGACCTTTATGAATGAAATCGAAGTACGACCTATATGACTCATATATAAGAATGCAAACTATAATGTTTAGAATTCAAGTATTACAAATTGTATTAACTAAATGAACCCCAATAAAATAATTAGCATGAATTTAAAATACATAATATAGATACACATAACATTCTGTCTTCTCCTGCTCCTGCATAATGGCTTTAGAAAACGTTATGCAAATTTGGTATCAATAAATAGATAATTATAATCTTATTGCTGTTTTACTGCAGACTTTAGGAAGGGACTTGACGTGATCAATCAAAATATTCTACTACAGAAATTAAAAATGTATGCATGTTCAGATAGACAACCATCTTTCTTGAAGCTCATTTTCATTAAATAGATCTCAAAGTATTTGTTTAACAGCGTTTTAAGATATCAGCTCTCAAATCAACTGTGCAGAAAAAATTTTTGCATGCTATTTTTTCCAGTAAAGTTTACTAAATTCAGATATATCGTTTAGTAGGATTTGTATAACGAGCACTGGCAAAGGAACGAATATTAGTGTTATTATAATGTACAGGATGTAATTCAGGTCAACATAATTCTTGTAGAATGCGATATAATATCAATTTATCGAATTCATGGATATAGTTTTGACCTATGGAATGGGATTGATGTGAGAGTAGATTATTTTGATTCTGTCCTTGTAATACACCCTTATTAGACAATATGTGTCTCGGCTTATATGAAGAAAATATAGAATAATATTCTCTTCAAAGGGGACCAGAGACCTTTTGTAGCATCGTTGATCAGACATATGCGTAACAATCATTTACGAGTGGAATGTGATTCTTTCATGCATGCCAATCGTTTATAAACGTCAGAAATTATAATTTACACATTTAAAGAACCTTTTGTTAGGCAGAGTCTCCGTAAACCGTTTATATTGACACATTTGTACTCTTAACCAGTAGTGTATTTTTTAAGATCATTTAGGCGGTACACTAGAAGGTCCCTAGCTGGTCTTGATCGAGCTTGGCATTTGCCAATGATT
Source organism: Unio delphinus (assembly GCA_029339505.1). Classification (NCBI taxonomy): domain Eukaryota; kingdom Metazoa; phylum Mollusca; class Bivalvia; order Unionida; family Unionidae; genus Unio; species Unio delphinus. The sequence goes on along the minus strand of JAQISU010000029.1, from coordinate 12,775,015 downwards.
TTATTTTAAGAGGTCTTCGATTGAAACCTTGTGGGCATCTAGGCCTGCTTGTTCCTTGTACATGCCTAATGTACACTCATTAGAAATAGTACAATAAAAAATGGCACTTCAAATATGATGTGCTTTGAAGACCAGGCAACTACAGAAAGTGAACAAATCTTTCTCGAGATACTACCAATTTGCAACCAAATATTCTTTTTCATGATGGGTGGTTTCTAAACATAGGTCTTATCATCAAGTAACTTAATAAATCCATACATTAAAAATCTGGTCTTAACGTGCGATAGTCTCCCAAAACAGTGGTCTCTCAAGTAAGGATTTTGTTTTGTAATAATTCCTTCAGAGGAATACATAAAACAATAATAAAGAAAAAATATGCTACTTTGTATTAAACAGATACACCAGAGAAAATAACAGGAGACTGGGAGCTCCATAGCTGGAGGCAAGAAATGACCAAGCCACGGGAGCAGGGAGGATGTGGTCTGCAGGTAAATTAATAATGTGCTTCTTAATTGGAATGTTGCAACCACATTGCAAGCGTATATAATTTAATTAATGGACATACCACTGTAACCAGGCTGCAAGTGAATGTATTCAAATCAAGGGGATCAAACTAACCACGTTGCAAATGTATATATTATTAATGGGCACACGAACTGTAACAACAATGCAAGTGAATATAAATATGTTAATGAGCACAATAACTATAACAACATTGTTAGTGAATGTAATTATATTAATGGATTCAAAAATGTAACCACATTACAAAATAATTTAATTCTATTAATGAACACAGAAAGGTGTAAGCACTGTGCAAATTAATGTAATTCTATTAATGGGCACATACATTGTAAATATATAGAAAGTGAATATAATTATATTAATGGAACCAAAAACTGCAGCCACATTGCAAGTGAATTTTATCATATTAATGACAAAAAACACTAACCACATTGTAAGCGAATCTAAAAAATTCAACCGTAATAGTAATTTCTTGCTCCCACTGATGGGTAAATGTCATAAACACCACCTGCTCAACGTCAGTATTGTACGCAATACATGTTTTTGTCATCTTTAATTCTCCCTCTGTATCGCCAAGATATACAAACTTCTTAAGTTTTATATTCAAATTTATCCAGCCTCTCAGTTGTCTCAGACACAGTTTATACTGATACTTCGTATTGGTAAAGTCAAAGTAATCACCAGAAACAAAGTCTACTAGATTGTGTTAGAGCACCTTGATGAATATAAATGGACTGAATTTATTTCTTCAGTTCAATTAAAGATTAGACAATCTTTCTTCTATGGTTTCATATATTAATACACGCATAGATTGTGAGATGTCACTATTATTAAATTCATTGATGAATTTATTGACTAAATATGTTGTCATACATGTCCAAAAGGCTGTGGATATTTAATTCATATTATGTACCTGATTTTTGTCATGATTCAAAGAAATCAATAATATGTTTCCTAAACTTTAAATCAATACCTGATCTTGATTAAGAGTTAGCTAATCTTTTCTTTCGAAATGATCAGTTGTCCAGAACATAATTTAGCATAATAGTGACCGTATGCAAATATTGATAAGAGGTTTGTGGTAAAAATTGTTCGTTCCTATTTTGTGATCAAACTGAGTGAATATAATCACTTATAGTTTTGCTCAGATATAATACGTAAGAGTTTTATTTTAAAAATAAGGTGTTATTAACATGCACACTTTTGTAGTTGTATATTCTGCAAAACGGCTGTAAATGTTTATTTTATGTGTGAAGTGTGATGTCCAAAATTGAAATGTGGGCAATATGTCAAAACAAACTATGAGCACTTATAGCAGATCTAGAGGAAAATCTTGAGATAAAAAATTGGGAGAAAGAAAGATTATCAAGATTGTTCACGTTTGCACTCTGTAACCAATTCATTAATATTTCCCAAGGTCCAAAATATCAAGATTTTGCTATGTTAGATCCCTGTTTGGTCTATTCCATCACAAGGAACTTGCTATCTAGGTCTTGATAGCATTTGTATTTGTATTGACCAATATTGACCAGGACTTTTCTTTACCATTATCATCAGGGGAATCAATGTGTACTGGTTACTTTACAATGATGGAATGATGAGTGTGGGGGCATATTGAGTTTCTCGTGTCTGGCCAACAAGATACAGTTTATCAAACAATCTTAACAACAAAACTAGTTCCACATGTTTTGTAGGATTGCCATACAACTTAGTAAATATAATAGTCATCACCTTAATATCATATATCAACAAAGTCAATGTGCCTCTTAAACACCTGTTTGAGAATGTTGTCCTTTTGTTAGCTGAATCTGAATCTTGTGAATGCATCAATTTTCATGCTTTTGATTCTGTCGTGAGACTTGAAACTTAGAATGGCTTTTATCTGATATGCGCAAATATACAAATGAGTGTGTATAAGGACTGTTGTTAGAATTATTGCCATGTTTGACTTGGTTTTGTTTTGTGGGTTTAAGAAGGATAATTCCAGGAAGAACTACCAACCCATGTGAAGCTGCTGGCTAGCTATCTAATACGGATGCTTTGGCTGAGCGAAAATTCGAATCCACATGCACGTGCGATCTCAGTTATATATAAATAGGCGAGTGTGTTAGACCATTTTTCTGACCGAAGCCACTTTTTTACTTGGAGCATTGTAGATTTTATAACTAACTATAACTACTTGTATTGTTTTCTAACGATCACTGTGAAACTTAGTAACTGTTGTATCATAACTTCAAGATACTAATAATTAAAAACTACCGTGATTCCAAACTTTTCGTTAGAGTAATTCCTCATTTTGTTTAGCAGCTTAATGCATGGCATGACATACTCTTGTGAATATTACTAGTCTCAATGTTTTGTGGATTGCGATTAAACTTCTTATGAAAGACTATACAGGATAACAGATCACTGTGAACTCTAATGCAGGAGTTATTGCCTATTAGTACACAGTTGGAACACATGAACTAACGACACGAATGCAACTTCATCCATTCTTGCATTTTTCAGGGGCGTGCAATGAAGCCTTGTGAATATTAAGAACTTCATCAGTTGGTTTGGATGTTGACCAATCGTTGTAGTAACCTTTGTGAAGAATTATATGACATCAAGAGCGCACCACAGTGGCTTGATTATATGAGAAGAACTGCGATGAATTTCACTTGTACTTGATGCACATTTGATTATTGCCCTATGATGTGCATATATCAATTAATACTATTATTGTAAGATTGTCTGCCTTTTGTGACTTATTGATGTGTAGAATATATGACACTATGCTTTGACTCACCAGTACTTTAGTGTTGTATTTGTTCGTTTGGTTGCTTGCTTACTATTTTCATTGTAACCCAAAATGACCATTTCATTTTATAGGGTGTACCAGGAGAGAATGACAAATTCACAACAGTTGAACACATTATCCAGACCCTGACCTGTATCATATATACATGCAGTGTTGCTCATGCTGCCACCAACTTTCCTCAGTACGATCAGTATGCTTTCCCACCAAATTATCCTGGTCTGATGAAAGGAAAACCTCCATCTTGTAAGGTAGGTCTCCTTAAATTTATTATTGTACGAGCGTCATGACAGTTTTATGTGGATAAGCTTCTTTGGCAATAAGAAAGAATGTTTTAAATTCTTGTGATATCTATAATTTACATATATAGAATATATGAACCAAGGTGAGGCTGGTATGATCATCCACATAAAACACCCTAGAGTTTACATTTCTTATGATAACCTGTCATCTGAAGGTAAGATTCATATCTTTGAAGTCAATTAGCTTTCTGTTCTTTATGGACATATTCATCAAACAATATTTTACCAAAACTAATTTAACTTTTGATCCAATGTATTGATCTGACAGCCTCATTTATAATGAGTCATCTTCGTCCCTCGATTCGATGAGGACCTCTATAGTCATCCGAGGGTTGCAGGGACTGTAATAATGGGTGCAACAATACAATGTAAAGTTTGATATTAAGAGTGGTAATTTTAGCACTTTTTATGTTTAACATGTTGATGAGAAATAATTTCAATGCCATTCAATGTTGTTATTCTTGTACGGTTTAATGACATTTTCAGTACAAGATAAGCTATATTTGGCGGCCAGCATAAATGGTGCTGGAAGAACATTGAAATATCCGTGGAAAGAACCAGGCATCACTGTAAACTGCCACACATTGTAGCTATAAGACTGAAACAATTGTTAAAGCTACGCTGAAGAGATCAAAATCACACACTCGTAATTCTGTAGTAGCCTCTAATCTCATATACCAGATGTTATATAGCCTAAATTTAGTACTACTGCAGGTATCCCTGACAGCAGTTTATATAAACTATATTTCTTACTATAGGCGAAGCTGACAGAGCAGGATGTAATTAATAGTCTGCCAGACAAACCCACCACATTGGACACAATGATTGTGACAAAGATCCTCAGCACTCATGGAACAAAACAGCTTGGAAACTTTGAAGTCCAGTACATATTCGATCCCAAGGCCACGAAAGTTGTGGAAGAGTAAGAATTGATGACCATGACGACTTGATAGCCTATCATGCTTTTTCTTATGTTTTGACCCCACCCCACCCTCCTCTGAGCTATTCGAGAGACTTCCTGCAGTGAAAGTTGGGGTGGTAGTGAGAAATAAGTCAAACACTTGTAAAAATGAAACCAAAAAAGTTCTCCAATGTATATCGCTGAAAAATATGACAAGCATCAATAACTGAAGTGGAAATATAATATAAATGTTAAGCATACTTCTTAGAGTGCAGTTGTAATGTGGAGTCAAGTTTAATTTTTTGAGGGAATAATTTTAACCTTTTCTTGGAAACCATTTTTGATATAATTCTTTTTATCTTTTTCAGCTGTTAACAGCATATTCTGTATCACAAAATGCAAATTGGACATCCAGAAAAATAAACGTTGTGCCGTCAGCATCGTCTATAATTAATTGATCGATTTGTAAAACTAAGTAATACCTCCAGTTAACTTCTATGAGATGATTTACGAAAGCAATCAAATATATTTAAGATGTCAACAACATTTACAATAATTTTATAGTTATGTCATCATGACAGTTTCCATTTATGAGCATCTTTTACTATTTATAAAAATTATAGCATCACTCGCAAGCAGAAGATCATGGGTTTTGAATAACCACCGAATCATACCAAAGACTTACAAAATTGGTACTAACAGCTGCCTCGCTTGGCGCCCAGTATTAAGAGAACTGGTCGGCCTGGTGTCAGGATAATGTGACTGGGTGGTACATTATGCTAGATGTCTGCGGCATGATGCCACAGTGCTGGGCATCACTATAAACTGCCCCATTTCAGTAATCGTATCGATATGACTGAAAACTTGTTAAGCTACATTAAAGATCCTAATTACACACACTTATCTCTGATTCACTGTCAAATAACCCATTTACTTAATAAACACCTAACTACAGTAGTGTATGTTCAACTTTAGCATGGCATAAGCAGAAATAGATTATATTCAGATGATAAACCCAATGGGTATGGGGACATTTTTACTCAAAGTCCAACGTAAGACCATGATTATTTGTAGTCCTTTCAATTTTTTTCAGGTTTCAGAAAGAATTGGCAGAGATCAGTATAACAATCAAAGGAAGAAACAACCAGAGAAAGATACCTTATCCATTCCTGGACCCAGAATTTGTTCCAAACTCGATCAGCATTTGAGATGATTTCTTTTCATTTTGGTTTATTTTCAAGTCAATATTTCTGTACACTGATTATATTCACTGTCTGACCTGATTCAAACATTTGCTGTCAAATGTCTGATAAACTTGATTGCCGGATACATTCTTCTTATAAATTGGTTTCCTCCCTTTGGTAAAATAATCCCAAAATATTGTATATAGGTTTTAGAGAATTGACACCTGATATTATTATTAAATTAGAATTATAAGACATTTTCAGGTTATATGGCAAATATTAAAAAGTGTTTTGGAAGACAGCATCACAAAAATTCCAAAACCGGATCTAGTTGTGGAAAATATTGTAATTTATGACACTTTTTTTCTTAAAAAGTCAGATTTCTTTGTCTAGTTCGAGAATATATTTGATACAATATCGTTTAATTCATGCTGTTACTTTGGTGATTTAGTGCTAATAAGGGATGCAATTTTTAAAAATAATTTAACTAATTAATTTATGTTGCAAAAATGATAAATTCTGATTCCATTATTACAAACGCCAGCTGCAGGCATGGTGAACCTATTTCACAATTCGTCTTTATGTTTCGTGTTGAATTTTGTGGGAAAATGAGAAGAGACAATGAAAGAAATAAATAAATTACTAGAAATGATATTAAACATGCATTAAATCAATATGCTGACGATATTAATTTTATTTTGCTTGTTGTGAAATATTTCTTAATCAGGTACACAAGTTTTATAGCATGTCAAGGATAAACACTAAGGTAGAAAAAGACTGACTATTTGAGTTTGGGTATATGTGGAAAACTAATCTTGGACAAACTGCAATCACTAATCTTTAAAGTTTTAGATATAAATATTTAAAGTTAATAAATATATTATTTGGGATTTAAACTTATCAAAAATAATTCAAGAGATAGATCAATGCTTAACAGTTGGAAAAACGGAAAACAACAACTTTAGTTTGAACATTAGCATAATTCATCACATTGTCTATTTAGATTCAATCTTTGATTGATTCGAAACAATTTATCAACAACAAATGGAACAACTGTTGTTTTATTAATAGATTTTATTTGGAAGTTAATTGACAGATCATGTTAAAAGACTGGTTCTCCTATGATTATATGTTTAGAGGAATAATGATTATTCAAATTAATATCTTTTATGGCATGGAATATCTTTTGGATGAGAAATCCATTTATGTTGAAAACATTAGCATGTCTTTATCGTGCTTTCATTTTTAGAATGTATATACTTGGTCACACATTACCCACTTATTGTTTCAAAACTTAAAAAACCGTTTTTACAAAAATGTACCTAATTCTTTTCGTGCTTCTAATCTGAAGTTAATAATCTGTTTTGTATTAAAGACTGGCATACAAATAATTACCATACTTTGTCAAGAATATAGAAGGGTGCATATATTCCTAGAATATTATTGCTGAAGAAACAATTACGTGTCTAGACCAGGAAAGAAGCAAAATGTTTCATGGTCTTTTTGTTTACCGACATTCATGATGTTAAATTTAGTCATTTTAAAATATTGCATCAAATATTTGTATACAAAATTAGTTTTCCATAAAACCAACGACATAGATGATAATAAATGAGATATATGTCAAGTAAAAAGGAATCAGTTGCATATGTTGATGCAAAAAGGTAAATCATTCATGGCTAACGTTAAGGCATGGCTTGAAGAATAATTTTTCAATAAATATTTTTCAAAGCTATAACATTTGGAACAGATTATTCAAATATTATTTAATTTATAACTGTTGTAAAATCTGATGCACATCGAAACATTGTGACTCGTGTATTGTTAATCTTGTTCATGGGTTAAAGATGAGAAATGTATTTCAAGGTAATACAGATCAGTAAACATATTTCTTGTACAGACTGCCAGACATGCATACTGTTATGTATATCTATATTATTTGTATTCTTTTTTATAATAATAGTTTTTGTAAGGGTTATTTAGCTGATTATATTTTAATACTAATATCCTATTATCATAGTTTCCCCTTTACAGATGCGTCATGTATCAAGTGCATAGATTCATTCATAAAGTTCCAAGTCCTAATGTGAGTGACCGGACAAGGACATGAAGTTTAGTAAAAGGCCAAGCTAACCTAATTTCATGATTAGTCAGTGTAAATCAGCAATTACAGTGCACTGGATATTCAATTTAAGTGGAAAAATGGCTGTCAAGGAAATACTAAATTTTGCTTAAAAGCATTTGGATATTTTATAGCTGTACATAATTATTGTGAATTCATTTAAATACATATTCTGCTTATATATTTTAGTAATTTTCATCTGTCATGTTGACACATCAGTACATTACTGACTGTCATTTAGAAGAGTAGTGAATGAAAATACAAGCTGTTGGATACAGTATGTCAACTAGCCAAATGAAAGTATTAATCAAAGCACAATTATGTTGTAGATGGTGTGTCAGCTAAACAAATACAATTGACGGCAATTGTATGTTTGTGTTACACACTATGTCAGCTCGGCAAAAGTAGCTGAATGAAAACAATTTGTTGCATAAAGTATGTTAATTAGAAGAAAAGAAAACTGCCTGAAAATCCAAAATAAATCTTAACAGTATATCGAGAGAAATGAAATTGAATGAAAACACAGCAAACAGCATGTTCAATACAAAGCCAGTGAAAATGCAGGGTTCTATACAGTAGGTCAAACATACCAATGAAATTGGTAAAGGCCAAACAACTTAAAAGGCAAATGAAAATTTCACAAGTCAAATTCCAAAGCTAAGATCAGTAGCCCCTACCAGACTCTAGCAATTTTCAAGCTCAAACATACATTATCACTAATAAAAATGGATACAGTGCACCTCAGAAGACAGATTACAGGTGTAATCAGAACTCAGTAAATCAGTGATCAAATTGTACAATGAATGTCTTAATATAATCTTGCATCTTCAAACAGCAGTACTGACTTTTAAGTAATCTAAGACTATTCACTTATTAACCATTGCATTGTGCAATCAGCATAGATAACCTAAAACGGTCTATATAGCAGCCAATCAACAGAATGAATTTGGATGTAATAAAACAAGACCAAATCATATGATTAGCATATGCAACACATCTATTTAACATAATTGCAACACCTTTTTTTGAGTATTAGCAAGGTGATGCTGTTTAATATTAACATTTGCTTTATACCAAAAAAAGTTTAATTTTGAGCTACTTCAAGCAATTGTGACCAACATTTGTGCATGTTTTTTTGTTTTTGTTTCTTTATAGGGTTTAACACCATTTTTCAGCACACGAACCCCCAAAAAGAACCACCGCCCCACAAGAAGCTACTGGCAAGCTTTCTTACATAACTATAGTAGCCGAATCTTAGACTCGAACCCACGCAGACAGAGGTGAGACGGCAGTGATCCATAACGGAAAGCGCTTTTGACCACTCGGGGCAGCTGGATGTTTTGCATTTGGTGAACTTTATGTCAGCCGTTATATTCACATTTTTTCATCAAAACAAAGTTTTGATATGCCTTGTTAAGAGACTATGGTTTAAATCTACATTCATAGCAATAAAGTCTATTCCAAAGTATTTGCATTACGTATGAATGTTAGCAACTGGAAATATATCTTAAACAAATACTTTCAAAAGGTCAAATCTGATTGTTACTATCAGAACCTGAAACACTTTTTGAAGATTATGATTTTGTTCCCAAAGTTGTCGATTCGTGACATTCATAAAAGATTTCTAATTTTAGTGGTAAAAGATTGTCGTTAAGGTGTGATGGTCTGAAGCTTATATCAATATTGCAATCAGGATCCATATTTTAGTTATGAAAGCTAATAGAAGCCCTTGCACAATACTTGCATATCATTTTAAAGAATTAAGCTTGAATGAATTTATGTTCGCATACTGCTTTTAAGAATATATTTGGAATTAAGACTTAATGAAAGAATTTGATGAAAATTCAATTGCTGAAGGAACCAAAACTGTTTTAAGGAACAGCAAAATTTCAGATTTATGAATGCGGATTAATTGTCTATAGTAATAGCACCATCTAACTTTGTTTAGCAAAAATATATGTACACCAATATTTTGATACTATTTTGATACTATACTATATTATATTAAAATTTGATTTGTTTTTACTATTCTCTATTTATTTATTCTTTTACGTGTTCCATTTAATCCATATAATTTGTATTGCAATATATTTCTAGCACGCGTTAAGTTATGTTACTGGAACTGACTGGGTAAAAACATTTTGTCCAAGAATATTATACAGAACTATTTTTCATACCGATAATCACGGAGCAAAACCTTTACTGGTGGCAGGGGCACCTTTCACTTTAATGAAGGATACTTCTATGGAGTTTTAATGGAATTTTCAGAATTACCAGAATAACATTATGATTATGAAAGTAGGATAGATCTCATTGGACTGTTACTAATATCAGGTGGACTTAAATTTCATGGATTTTAAAGCATCTTCAAAAATCCATGCCCGATCAGCATGCCATTTTATTTAGAACCTTATCCTGAAAAGCCTATTTTGAAGGTAGGAACATCCTAAAGTGACTGTTGCCATGTCGTAGTGAAGCCAAAACTCAGTTGACACCTATCCCAAGCTACTGCATGATTGTATGACATTTGTAGCAATGGAGTCCTTAAATGATTATCTTTAAACGACTCTTACTATATCCCTGTATAGCAAAGAGCAAACATACATAGTAGGAATTATAATATATATAACGGTATTGAATGATGGGGCATTGTTGCGTAATGCTTCAGATTTCATTGCCTCTAAAGTTTTAAGATGATTATATGACCATGTGGAGAGCTTATTCATGTAAATCCGGAATGAGTAACTTCTAAAAAGACATGAGCCGAAGAAGTGAATTTGTAAAGCCACACCCTATGATAGGTCGCATGCTGAATCTGGTCGTACTTTATCTATAACTGATGCAGTTCATGCCTGCTCAGTAGCATGCAAATCGTTTCGTTACAATGGACTTTACTGTGGAATGTTTTGGATTGGGTTCCTTGTACTTTTTGTGTTTGTTCCCTTTCCTAGCTTATTGAGTCAGATGGGACCTGTTGCAATGCAGCAGATTATATATGCAATAGACAATGGAGGAAAATGTTTTGTGTTCTTTCGTGTTTATCCCATTCCACAGAGTTTGAATGTAAATGATGTATTTTCTTGGATGTTTCGAATTGTAATGCCTAATTTGGTATCATATTTCATGCATGGTCATGAAGACATAAATGTAGAAGGGATCTATTTTGATTAGTGCACATTGTCCCTAGAATGGACATAGTTTGGGAGTACATGTATTTCAGATTGGGCCTCTAATCTTGTTTCCATCATCAGGAATGGAATGTAGATCATGCCTGGTCTGAATCAGGCATACCTGTCAAATGCTTTTGATTAGGTCGCATTTTTATTGTAATGTTGCTTTCATTTTCATGGTGAGCAAAGTATTTACAGTAGCATGCACATTTTCGAAGCAATGAGCATTGTTCACGTTGGATTGCATGTTTATTATTTCGCTTCTTTTATTTCTGTGCAAGAGTGCACTACATGTTCGGTAATATACAAATGTTCTCGCTTGTGTAGTTTCGTGTTTATTTCATACCTTCGGTCAGATTGTACGTTAATGTAGATGGGACCCATTCTGTACAGTGCAGATTTTGCGAAACATTATTCTGAAATGCATTCGGATTCATGAGATCGTTACTGTCTGGCAGTTCACAAACGTTCTCTGTAATGAACCTTATTGTGGAATTCCCAGTATTGGTTAGCTTGTGTTGATTTGTGTTTGTTCTACTGCATGGCAAGGAAGAAGTTTTCATGTGAAAGGTTCTTTTTGTATTAGCACTTTTCTGAAATTGATATTTTCATTTTACGATTTGGATTGGATCGCTTCAGGAGTGTCTCTTTCCATTGTCACGAATGCATTTATGTCGATGGATTTATAGTTTGGCACATGCACACCTTATCTACAATAAGCATTACTTTGAAATGCCTTATATGTGATTTCTTGTGCTATTTCATGTTTTTTTTAAAAAAAATAAAGTTTATGACTAGGAATGTATATTCATGAAAGATGGGCCTGTTCATTCTTTAACACATATGGACAAATAGTAGTATTGTTATAGGCGTTTTGACTTTGAAAGTCAACATAGATCAACTCTATAATTCAATAAGTTACTCATTTTAACCCGATCATCATACGCGAGTTATGATATCAGGCAATACAAATAATTCTAACACTAGCTCGAGTAAATTTACGTAAACATTACTAATGTTACTAGATCATTTACGTCGCATTAATGATTTTGCAACTCGAAATCTTCCAGCTCACAGTTACACTATTTTAAGTTTCCAACAACCACATAATCTGGGCAGCTAAATGATAGATTTAAAATCTGGACATGAAGTTGTTTGTCATCATCCATTTTCAGCAGCACCATTCTGAACTCGGCCATGCTAACGTTTGGTTTATAGTAAATAACCCATGAATATAGTTTTAGTTTAGTAATCGTACTGATGCCACTGTGCTGCCGCAAGAAGGTTTGAATTTTTCATGTATTCGTGAATGTTTGTTTGTTTGTTTGATTAGGATTTTTAACGTAGCTTTAACAATTTTTCAGTCATATCGCTACGATGTCTGCAGTGAGGCAGTTTATAGTGATGTCTAGCACTGAGACATCATGCCGCAGACATGTAGTATGATGTCTCACCCAGTCACATTATCCTGACACCAGGCCGACCAGTCCTAACACTAACCTCTTAATGCTGAGCGTCAAGCGAGGCCGCTGTTAGTACCATTTTTGTAAGTCTTTAGTATGACTCGGCCGGCGATCGAACCGACGACCTCCCGCTTCCGGGGCGGACGCTCTAACCACTAGGCCACCGGAGCGGTTATTCGTGAATGTCATTGGTGGCTTGTTTTATTCTATTGTATATACACAAGACATTTCAGCATTATAACCTATGACACGTTACAGGTGGTCTATCAAGCTGGACATCATAAAGCAAAGATGTTGAGCCATTACCAGGAACGCAATCCAGCGAGTTAATCCAATGAGTTCAGCCATATTTGCAATGTCTGCATCAAATAGTACTTGGTCATTGGCCACCACCCGGAGGTTTCTAATCAACAACTCGCAGCAGTGCAAGCTTGTACGAGTCAAACTTTAAAAGATGTTGAGCCGTTACCAAAAATACAACCCAACAAGAATCATTTCTTTTTGCTGAATCCAGTTTGAAGATTTCGGTTCCCACTTGCAATGGATAATCTAACCAGAGACTTTGATTCAAGATTTTTTTTCACATAAAGATGCGTGGAATATGTTACAATTATATTGCAACAATAAACTAAGTGTTAGTCTTGTATCGTGGAACTTTTTAAAAAGTAGTTGGTAATAATCTTTATAGAATGGTACAGTGATCCAGTTTTGTTCTTGCAGCAAGTTCATCTCAACATACACATATATGCAAGTTTTATTTAAATATGTTTTAGTATGAAAAATAATTAACGGCCTAAATCGTAATTATGAACAAGATATTTAAGCAAATGTAAGGTGTCCTGGAAATCACATCATAGCAGACTAACCCTGTCACGCAAGGATCATCCATCCTTTAGTCCCAGTTTGATGTCAGTCTGGTTGTTATGTATGTTGAATGGTTGCTATGGAGACCAAAAAAAATTAAACTTGCCTAAAAATATTGGTACGACCAAATAAGGCTATGTATTGTAGGTTGATACTGCAAGTGATTTTACCGAAGAGTTTGAAAACTGCTGTGGAAGCGGGAGGTCAAAGGTTGAATCCCTGGCAGAGTCATACAAAGACTTACATAATTGGTACTAACAGCTGCCTCGCGTGGAGCTCAGCATTAAGAGGTTAGTGTTAGGACTGGTCAGCCTGGTGTCATGCTACCGATTTGCGGCTTGCTGCACCAGTGCTAGACATCACTATAAACTATGGGTGGCCAACCTTTTCAGCAGCCGGGCCAGATTTTAGAAATGAGATTTCCTACCGGGCCGTACAACCAAATTTTTATTATTTTTCAAAGCAAACAAGAAATATATTATTTTTTTGAAGAAAATATATCAAAACTGAGAATCAAACATTTTTATTAGATTAGAGTTAGGCGATTTAAAAAATTAAACAATACAATATAAAACTAATAAATTTTAGTGAGACGTCGGATTTTGTTTGGCAGAACTAAGTGCATCAATGTCGATATCGACTGAGCTTGTTGCTACACACAAACAATTTTCCAAATGTACATCAGTGATTCGTGTTCTCACTTAGGATTTGATATGCTTTATCCTACTAAAAAGCTGTTAACACGTGAAGTGTTTCCAAATAGCAAAATCATCGATAGAGAATGTTTGTAAAATGCAGGATATTTCTTGTCCAAATATTTTTTGTAAAACTCTTCCAAACCAACCTGATGGAATTTCTCCTTTAACTGTGCATCACAACACATTTCACAATGTTCCATTTGTAAAATTCCTGGTAATAAATTAACGTCTACGGAGAATGCCGTTGCAAATGCATCAAAATGCACACGATGCTTATTAAAATCTTGAAATCTGTTTTCAAATTCAAGATTCAAATCGGATATCAACGAAGCATATTTATCCGCCGCAAACGGTGTGACGTCTGGTTGCAAACTGTTGTTCCCAACGCCCAAGTTTCATTTGGAATGTGAAAATAAGATCATACATGTTATTAATTAGTTGATCTTTCCCTTGTAGACGAGTATTAACATCATTTATGTGGCTAAATATATCTACCAGAAACGCAAAGTCGCAAACCCACTCCTTGTCTTCAAACTCTGGGATACTTTTTGACTTGCTTGCGAAGAATGATTGTATTTCTTGTTTCAAATCAAACACTCTTTTCAACATTTTGGCACGGGTCAAACATCCTACTTCTGCATAAAATGTAACGTCATTATGCTCTGAATCCAAAGACTCGAGAAATTCTTCGAACTGACGGTGAGTCAACCCCTTCGACTTGATAAAGTTCACTGTTTTGATGACCACCTTCATGACATGGTCCATTTTAAGTGACTTGGAACATAAATTCTCCTGATGAATAATGCAATGAAAATTTAGCATCGAAGTATTACCAACTTTGCAGGCCTCATTTTCAATCAATTTTACTATACCTTCGCCTTTCCCCATTGCTGGAGCACCATCTGTTGTTAAGCCCGATAGGTTGTCGAGTTGTAACGAAAAGCGATTCATTGTCGATGTAACTGCTCCTAACAAATCTCGTGAGCAAGTAGTCTCCTTATGTGGATACAGTGCCGCTAATTCTTCTGTTTTGTTAAAATGGACATCAACACCCTTGATAAAAATCGCCACTTGCGCAGTATCTGTTAAATCCGTGCTTTCATCCAATGCTAGAGCATAAAATATGAACTCGGATGCTCGATTTTTCAAATTATCTTCAATATCTTTTCCAATGTCGTCCACACGCCTAGTAATAGTTTGACGAAACAGGCTTATTTTTGAGAAATCCTTTTTCTTTTCTGGATACAGAATTTCAACGACTCTCCAAACATTCCTTAACCATTTCACCATCTGAATATGGCTTCGATTTTGTTGCTAGTATCATGGCTACTGCATAACTAGCTTTTACATAGCATGTTGACTCTTGAGCCGCTCTAGTAAATATCTGACGTTGTGCAGAAAGTTTTCTTTTTAAGTCATTTACTTGGCCTTATCGAAATTGCCCTTTGTACTTATCAAACTTATTTGCATGTTTAGCCTCGTAATACCGTTTAATGTTATACTCTTTCAAGACAGAAACAGAATTATTGCATATCAAGCATGTGGGCTTTGTTTTAAATTCCACGAAAAAATAGTTTATAGTCCATCTGTCTTGAAAATGTCTCAATTCTTCTGTGACTCTTCTCTTCTTTGGTCCAACGTCTTTACTACTCGACGCCATTGTGGGTCTTCGTTTTTAACTAAACAAATAAATAAAATGCAATCAGTAATACATAACTTTCTGATAAAAGTAAGAGGTGCTTGTGGCGCATTGTAAAAATCTAATGCCATAAGTATCTGATTCGGGCTAATTCATTAGTAAAATAAAAATAAAGTATGTAAATAAAGTAAAATACTAAAGAAAGACCTTGTATTTTTTTACACTAATAAACTTAAAAGTAGGTACTCAGAAAAAAGCCAGTGCTCAGCATGGTTGGTAATTTGGTTAGATACCCATAATTAAACACATTAAAAAACATGAGAAATCTACAAAATTAAAGCCAAGCATCATGGATTAATTTTAAAAAAATAAAAGCTGGGTTTGCTTACCTTCACTGCACTTAAAAAAGTAGACAGGACTCTGTATAGTAGACAGGATACTCGGTTATAGCAGCTTGTGTTCTTATCAATATGTATTAAACCGTCGATCGCAAAATCTCACGAGGCACGTGGCGATAATGCCCACAAGGGAAGCGACCACGCGCCCAACAGCGTTGCGAGCTTGCCGCAGATTGGCTGGTGCTCAGTGTTGCAACACTGCTAGCGGTCGCACGACGCATCCCGCCCCGCATCCTGCAATGCACATCCACGCTCACGGCTATCCACGCAATATCGGCGCGCGCGCTTTTTAAAATCAGCTAAACTTTGTGATTGTTTCTTAACACGAATATAGAAGAAATTGTCACGATAGTTGAATCAATGTACTGAGATACTTCCATAGATGGGATATGATACGAACTACGCATGATGGATTGTTCTTTTGATTGTTTTATGTACAGTAAAAGAAAAAAAAATTGTGCATATGACAACTCCGCGGGCCACCAGTTGACACCCGGCGGGCCGCATGCGGCCCGCAGGTTGGCCACCCATGCTATAACTAAGTAACTGCAGATATTGCAGCAATATAACTGAAAAATTGTTAAAGCTACATTAAAAATCCTAATCAAACAAACATACATTTTGGAAAATTTCAATTAAGTTCAGCGATAATGAAGCTAGATTCCAATATTCAAGGGGCTCCAAGTGGCCGGGTGGTCTAAAGTGCTCTACGTTATGGATCACTGCTGTCTCACCTCTGTCTGCGTGGGTTCGAGTCCAAGATTCGGTTAAGGGGTCGTCCATTTAGTACGTACACATGGAGGGGGTAACCTAAATGTGTATACTTGCTTGCGTATGGGGGGGGGGGGGGGTCTACTGACAATGTACTTGCACAGCGGCTAGCTTTTGGATCCAAAATTCCTTTTAATGCGTCATTTGATCTGCATTGTCCATCGCTTGCACAATCTGAAATTATCAAGCGCACATGTCCAGTGTGCGGTGTGTATCACTCGTCGCAGGCCAGTATAAGACGACACCAAAGACTACTGAGTCTACCGACAGCGAGAACTTTAATCAAAACCTGGATGATGACGTCAGCGAGGCTGTGGATATTGAGACAGCGGCCCAGCATAGTGCAGCTAATGCTGTTGTGATTCAGCCTGACGTTAAGCTTGTTGCTGAAATTCCTGTTATACGTAACCTGTTTGACTGGGTTCAGTCGGCGTTTGTCTGACCTTTAGCAGACACTGGCGAACTTTTTAAAGGTTTAATAACATGCAATTTATTTCTTTTATATATACAGCAGCTGAGGACTGTCTGTTTTACTCCGTTTTATTAAACATTTGAATATTATTAATCCTGTGTCATGTCTGCCTGGATGAAATATTGGAAGTCCTATACGAGTGGGTGGGGTGGGGTCATTCATACGTATGTACGCATAAGGGTGGAGTTGGGGTGTAAAATGTATGCATGCGTACAAGGGGGGGGGGGGGAGGGGTAAAGTTTTGTCTTATTTTTGCGTACGTACTAAATGGACGACCCCTAATGTAGTTATATAAGAAAGCTTGCCAGTAGCTTTTTGTGTGTCGGTGGTTCTTTCTGGGAGTTTTCCTCAGGTTCTTCCTCCACCAATAATACTGGCTGCCATGTATAGCCTATCGTGTGCTGAAAAATGGTGTTAAACCCTAAAACAACAACCAATATTCAAAATTTAATGTAATAAATAGACCAAGGTAATAAGAAGACAAAACTAATCAATTATCCACACATTTGTTTTATTGCATGTAATGTTATGACATGGATATGATATACAATTTGATCAAAAGAATACAATTAGCATACAATTTTATTTAATATTTTCACAAGCACACTAGATATTGTCATTTCTTTAAACATTTTGTGTATTTACATATGAAATAAGGTTGTAAATAATGTTACACTTCAAATGAATAAATTTTTTCCATGTTGGTGCTTGGTTTGAGAAATTTAAAAAAAGTCATTAATCTGTTCATAACTAGAACAACTTCCCTTTCATCAAACTGTAAGATTTTATCAACAGAACTCTGGGAGAAACCTTTTTGATTTTATTTATGAGTCAAGTAAGAACAATCCTGTGTCAGTATGATTATTTAAGAGTTCATATGATGAAAAAGTTGATCAGTTTGTATGACATAATGGCGAAATATTTTCTGATTTTCAGTGACTAGGTTTCAAATTCCTCTGCAATATAATTAGGAAGAAAACTTGACCTTTTCTTTGTGAGCAAATGGTGGTGAATAGCAGTGTAATCTAAGCCTATTTCTGAATGGTAAAAATTAATCTGCTCAGGTTGACAGATCAGAACTATCCATTTTACAAGCCGAATATAGTCCATGATTATGATAATCGGACAAGACAATTTTGAATTATTCAATTTGTCTTTTGTAAAAATATCAAGACAATTAGCATGGGGTAAACAAAGTTATTCATTCCTCTTAAGTTCAATCAAAGGAAAGAAGAAATGAAAAGTGTATCAATGAAATTCAATATGGCAGCACCAAGAAATAATAGAACAGATCAGATACAAGTTTAAATCCTGTAAATATGAACTAAAATGACATACTAGGAAGATCTGGCAGGAGCAGTATACATTAATATACAGTTATTGCATGTAAAAGCTAAGGGATGGCACCACTAAATATACATGTACAATTGCAATACAATGGTTTATGGAGAAATTATCAGATTATACACAAAACTACTCCATGGAGAAAGTTATATCTGCAAGTGCCCCTGTGAAAAATCCAATAACTGGTTCATGAATTAGTACCTGAACAGAAAATGGACACTTCATGAATCTCCTGTTCACGAACTATTCATGAACGAATAAGAACTGTTCATGAACTGCTTCAAGAACAGTTCATACATGACGTGGCCATTTTCTGTTCAGGTATTAAGTCATGAACCAGTTCATGAACTAGTTCAAGAACAATCATGAACAGTTCTTGATTGTTTCACAGGGGGATAAACTTTATAGTGATGTATATCACTTAGCATCAGGTCGCAGACATGTATCACCCAATCACATTATCCAGACACCAGGTCGACCTGTCTTAACACTAAACTATTAATGCAGAGTGCCTAAGCAAGTCGTGCTAGTACCACTTATATACGTCTTTGGTACGACTCACCCGGATTTTAACCCACATCCGAGGCACTGACTGAGATGCTCTAACAACTGAATGGATAAAACACTTTGCAAGATCATCAATGATAAAGCATTATATTTAAATTTTATCAGATCTTTGAAAATATGACCATTTATCATAAGCTCTTAAAGAAACAATAATGGCACATTTAAATAAGCCATCACAGGCATGTTGACAGGGGGTATATTTGGATGTTTATTATGAAAAGATACTCAGGAAAAATTTTAACACCTATGAAAATAACTTTCTCTTTCACTACTAACATTTTTAGCAAGTCCTCATGCAAAAGGGTGTATACAATTTAAGGTTAAATGTTGCATCACAGATTAGAACTCTAGAAACAGAAACAAGAACAAATGTCAAAAAACAATTATGCCAACCCTTGTTAAATTGAAGCGCATGTTTATTAATTATTGACAAAGGTCAAATTTATTAAAAGACAGGCATGTAAAATGTAATATAATTTGACAATGATATTGGTCACAATTCGGGTGACCAATAAAAAAAAAACGTTAACTTCTCCTCATGATTTTTTGCAAGTTTTCAAGTTTCTTATAAAACACGTTCTTGTCCATTGCGGTACACTAAATAACGAGCAATTTCAGCTTGGTCAGCTTTTGTACATCAAGTTGTGGTCTTACAGTGTCCCCACATTTCATAGTTTGTATTTTCTTCCTGTTCTTGAAGAATTCTTCAGCTCATCTTTTGTGAAGATCTTCATACATAAAGATTTAAGTTTTAAGTGTTGCACACTTTTTTAATGTCACCAATCATGCGGGGCAGAAACACTGCTGCATTCACCATCTGCCGATGGCTGTTTGACTTTTTGAACACCTGACTGCTGTACTTCTAAATTTACTTCCTGCAGAGAATTTCTCTATTCAAGTTTTCTTACTTTGCATCATTAATGTTTGTTATCTTCTTGAAGAGCCTTATCATCATCTTCCAGCTTTCTAATGTGTCTATCCCTGTACAAAATTAGAAACAAGACGATAAATAGCCATACTGCTATTTTGTTTAATGTTCTAATATTTACTAGATGTCATCATGTGTAAAGAGTTAAATGTTACAAATTTCACAAAGCGTAGTATTCATAATGAAACATACAGATTTCCAATAGAGCTAGCGCCTATTTCCATTTCAGCTGAATATGATTTCGTAAGCTTATTCTAAGAAAAATCTGAAATGATTATAAGAATATATCAGGAGTACCTATGTGAGACAGGACAATCTAACCAAAGGGGTCAGGATTTATTTTTGTTGCAGGGTTCAACGTCATTTTTCAGCACACTATACATGGTGGCCAGTATTAATGGTGGAGGAAGAACCCAGACCCCCCCCCCCCCCCCCCCCGGAAAGAACCAATGACCAACGAGAAGCTACTGGCAAACTTTCTCACATACCCACATTGGGCATATCTGAGACTCGAACCCATGCAAACAGAGGTGAGATGACAGTTAGCCATAACGTAGAACACTTTAGCCCACTCAGCGCAGGGAAAATAAAATGGCTCTGCTTAGATCATTATGTATGTCCAGTATAATTTTTTTACAAGTTACACGATTCGTTGTGAGCTCATACAAGATAGGATTTTCTCTCACACATCTGGAAATGGGAGAAAATATGTTAACAAATCAGAGGGTTGCCTGCGAAATAAAGAATTAAATGACATCTTGCAAATTATTCTTTTGTGCATAGGTTTTGTAAAATGTATCTAACTATAAAGATGAAAAGGTAACACACACACCCCGTAACTAATGAAAAAAATAAAGACCAGAATACTGTGAAACATGTCATTACTGTAACCAATTTTTTTGCTTCAAGGAGTTGAGCACAATAAGGTTCCTCCTCTCACCAAAGGAAATGTTCTACGAAGTTTCATGACCCTAGGTGTTATATTTCCTGGTTTAGTGCACAGAATGCCCATATCCACATGAGGTAATATCTAAGCTTGGCCCTCAAAACAATTGGGTTGCTCCTTTTGGCAACATACCTGTCAAGTTTCATGCTAATAAGCGTAACATGATTTCAGTGTTATTAACCCTAAAGGAAAAACCTTGCATATATATTCAGTTCATGGAATCTATATAATTTTACCTGGAGTTGTTGCTCTCAGTTTCTTTTTGAAGGTAGTCTGTTTCCTCATTTGATCCCTTTACTGCAAATTAAAGCAAGATAATTGTCATTAGATGACTATTTACATGTATCAAAAGAGAATAAAAGTCATGAAAAAGTACCTCTCTAGAAATGACAGGGTCCTAATAGAAAGTACGATAGTTGCTTTTCCCAAAATTGACTGGACCAAAACACAGGTGTATTTAAAAAGTGCATGTTAAATACATTAGTTTATTTGAATCGTCAACGCAATGTATTCACTTGTGAAACATCCATTAAGAAAGCTACTCATTGAAAGTTTGATTATAAATCAAACTATTATGACCATGCCATTTAATGGAAAACCCATATTGTTTGCACAGATTGTTGTTTTAATGGCCCATTAATATACTTAATAGGTCACCAAATCTCATTATAATGGCCCATTAATATACTTAATAGGTCTCCAAATCTCATTATAATGGCCCATTAATATACTTAATAGGTCACTGTATCTCGTAATGGCCCATTAATATACTTAATAGGACACCATATCTCATTATAATGGCCCATTAATATACTTAATAGGACACCATATCTCATTATAATGGCCCATTAATATACTTAATAGGACACCATATCTCATTATAATGGCCCATTAATATACTTAATAGGACACCATATCTCATTATAATGGCCCATTAATATACCTAATAGGACACCATATCTCATTATAATGGCCCATTAATATACCTAATAGGACACCATATCTCATTATAATGGCCATTAATATACCTAATAGGACACCATATCTCATTATAATGGCCATTAATATACCTAATAGGACACCATATCTCATTATTACATATATATCATTCTTTAATATGCTCAGATTGTATGGCTGGTTCTAGTATCTTTCTGTTAAGCGATTCATATTGGATAAGATTTAAACCAATATCTCAAATCTGATGCACAATAAATAACCCAATACACAAATATCAAGCGTTATTCCAATTCAATTCATAGCATTTTTGTAAATCGTATAAAACTCCAAATAGAATCAATGCAAAATATTCAACAACCTGGTAACAATTCTGTGATATCAGAATATTATGAAACTTGCAAAATTTAAAACAAAACTGACCCAAATAAACATTCCTGACAAGTAGAATTGGTAAATAAAATGTTTATTAACTTTAGTTTCAACTATAATCCATATATACATTTATTCAGTCATAAAAAAGTTCAAAATAAGAATATCAGCAATTGTATTTTGGTAAGACATGATTCGTCATCAAGGTAATAAATAATATTTGTTTAATATTTTCTAGTTTTCATTATAAAAGATTTATGATTCAATTCTATACAATTTAAATAATTTTCTGAAAATGTCATACCTTCTCGCACCAATCCATCCAATTTTCTTCTTCGTCTTTGGAGTAGCTGTAACCTTTTTGGTTGAATCAACTGGTGTGTCAGTCATGAATGGGACTGCATGATAAATATGTTACAGAATGTGTTTAAAAGCAGTTTATATATTGGAAACAAAGTATCTACTTTGGCTACAAGATTATTTAATAACATTTTAGTGTTAATAAAACTTGAAATAAGCATGTTTATATATCTATGTTCAATTAGCAGTTGTCATTTACACATCCCTACCATAAATAAAGTTAGGGGCCTACACTGCAATTTTGAATTACTGCATTCTATCTGAATCTATTCAAATATATATATATATATAGACTCCTGACTTAATGACCAAATTTTCGTTCCTATGACTAGGTCGTTAAGCAAAAATCGGTCAATAAGTGAGGACCTTAATAGCTTTTATTTATTTTGAAATAAAAAAAGGTCTGAAGGAAACACCAACTTGATAACTTTGTTTTAATTTGCATCTCTTACATATTTCAGAACATAAAAATACAATCAGGAAAAATTATAAAAATGATGTGCAAAAAAATTGCAGTTTATTCATTAAAAAAATACATTCATATTCTTTCCTCTTCTTCCTCTTCCAAGTGTTGCTGTGCTTCCAGCTCTATTAAATCTTCATTAGTTAACTCTCCCTCAGCATATTCCACTAATTCTTCAGCATCTTCCCCTTCAGCATCTAAATTAAGGATGATGGCAAGTTCCACAATTGTTTTATGTTATGACATTAAAATTCTCGTCTTTGTCTAACCTTTTGAAATTATTCACGAAACGTTTTAGGCATTTTTTCCATATGCCTTGCATACACTTTTCTGTCACTCCCTCCCAAGCTGATTCAATGTTCTGTATGCTGTGTAAAATGTTGTATGATTTCCAAAAGTCACGAAGGGTTACTTCACGACTTTCTGTTGCTGCTAAAGCTTTGGAAAAAGTATGCAAATATTATGCTTTGAACATACGGTAGCAATAGCCCCCTTGTCCATCGGCTGTAGGATAGCAGTCATGTTTTTTTTGGCAGATACACTACCTTTACATCTCGTTTTAGATCATCAAGACGCTGGGGGTGGTCTGGTGCATTATCAAGCAGGAGGATAATTTTAAAGGGAACGCTCTTTTCCAGACAATAATGCTTGATAGAGGGTATGAAACAGTGAATAAATCAATCCTCAAATAAAGCTTGCATCATCCATGCCTTCTTATTCGCACGATAGTAAAAGGGCAGTGTGTCCTTACAAACCTGCTTCAATGCATGTGGATTCCGAGTTATAGATGAAGAAAGGCTTTAAATTAAACACAGTGCCATTTCCTCCTGACAGCAACGTGACCCGGTCCTTAAAAACCTTGAAATTGGGCATTGTTTTATCTTCTTTGTGTATGTAGGACCTTTTGGGCATTTTTTCCTAAATCTAGCTGTTTAAGGAGATGAACACCTGTAAATATAATCTTCAACTGAAATAATTATGTTCTATTTCTTGTCCTTTCCAGGTATTCTGAAAGAAATTGTAAAGCAGCACTCGATGACAGGAAAAGCTAAAACATTTGGCTGACATAACTGATGGGTTAGCATACAGCGAAATGCTGAATGAAGATGGTTTTCTACTTAGTCCATACAACTTACGTGCCAGATGGAGTCAATTTGTATTCATCCTTGAAAATAGAATTGTCACCAATTTTTATGGCTATAAATAAGTAGAGTCCCAAAGCAAGATTTTCAAGGGATAACATTACTGGTTGGGATATGGCAAGGAAAGGAAAAACAACCTTTTAAACTGTATATGAAGAAATGAATAGTTTGTACAATGAAGGGGTTGAAGTTCATAGGGACAACACATTAATTGTTGTGAAAAGTTGCTGTTATTTGTGGCATATTTGATCTACCTGCTAAAGCAGGTATTCTAAAAATGACATTTTAATGGGACGGAGGCATGCATTACCTTGAGTCTGGTATTGTTGTAAAACAAGGTAAAGGAACCTCGCGATGTTATCCTCACAGGAACGTTGAAGCACAATATCCATTACAAAATAGGAAGTTTTGCAAAACATGTAAAATGCAACAGACAAAAAAAGGATTAAAGGCTCGTCTGATCTTACATTTTTTCAGTCCTTTGACCTGGTTAAAGGTATAGTACCAGATTACATGCATGGGATTGTATTAGGTATAACTAATACATTATTGAGCAAATGGTTTTCACCAACAAAGCGGTAAATATTATTTTATTGGAAAAAATTTTAAATATTCAACCTCCCATCAGTATTGAGAGATTATGTAAACCTTAAAGCTACAGAATAGTAAGCGTGGTTGTTTTATGAACCATCATGTTTACATGGAATACAACCAGAAGTTTATCTGACAGTTTTATATCTATCAGAAGCCGTGTATATTCTTCTTGGACACAATGCATTGCCAGGACAATTGGGCAGAACAGTTGTTCTTTTTGACAAGTTTTACTTTTCTTTTGCAGATTTGTATGGCCAAGGATCATGTGGTCTCAATGTACATAATGCTTGTATTCATTTGGTATGTTTAGTATGTAAAGCTGTGGGGTCCAATGTGGGTATGGAACTGTTACCCATTTGAGGATAATAATGCAATGTTGCTATAGTGTGTACATGGAACGAGTAATGTTATGAAGCAAGTAATAAGTACAAACAAGCAGTGTCAAGTTTGCCCAGAAAGGGTGTTTAATCAACATTGACAACACTCTGGAAAAAGACTGCTGAAGCTGCAACTTGTGATATATTGGGGTAGGTGAAACATTTTAGAGACAGTGAAGTTTTAGATGAAGTTTTGGCTGTATTATATTTAGATTGTCATAAGGAAGGTTGACAGAATTAGCATAGGTAGCCAACAATTCTGCTCATCTCAATACTTGATAATGCAGAGAAAAGTATGTAGTGTTGTGTCCTTTAACCAGTTGGAATTGTTATATATTTTGTTTACAATACATTAAAACAGACTGCACATGCACTTTTGAAAAAAAAGTTCCTGCAGAAACCAAACCTTCACAACTACCAGCCAGAAAACACACGTTAGCAGTTAAAGCTACGTATACATTAGATGTGGTTCCTGCTGAAGAGTTGATCGACACTTTAGTTTACATAAATGTCAGTCCCTCTTCATCACATGAAGCAGAAGTATGTTGCAGTGATGCCAAGCTGCCATGAACATGCCATTTTCAAACGATTATGGCGTCAGTACTGTTGACTGAATATCATATACATAGAATCTTCAATTCTAATTGACGTTTTGTTTACCTCTAGAGATTAAGTCGCCAATGATGACCTTTTAAAATACACCAAACATGAAATATGAAGGTAATACAATGGTTATCTTTATATTTCTAAGAAAATATCCAAATATCTGCATTAATTAATGGCTTCCCTCATTCTCCCTCCCGGTCCTCCATTGGTCTGCAAAGATCACTTTGGTAACTTTATTTTATTTACAACTAAAGGGTGACATAGTTAAGCAAATGTTTTAAAAAAGACAATGCAAAGGAACCTCATTAATCCATGATCCACTGATCTGGGACCTTGCTATCTAGACATAGTTGAAAGGGAACGAAATTCCCAAATGTTAATTTGCTCCAGTAATCTTTGTTCCAGATCCGGAAATCCAAATTAGGGACAAAACTATAAAGTGACTATAAAACTGGCCTCAATAATGCAGAAATATATTTTTTAAAAATTGTAATTAAATTTTAAGAATCAGACGTCCAAGTCGCGTAATCAAATTGATCAATTTCTGATTGGTCAATTTCTAGTGGCACGCAAGTTATATAAATTAATCATGTGCTTCAAGGAGCATGACTATGTTGAAACCAGCAATTGTATAAACAATGTATTGCTACTCACCAATGGGGTTGTTAATTAAAAACCGAGATCAAATACACTTTGGATATAATGTATAGTTAATAAATTGTCATTAAATTTCTTGGTTGTTTACCAGCTGTATGTAACAATCACCGTTTGATGATAGCTGTACCAATAAAGTTGACTGATTCAAATTTTGGGCAGTATTGGATTTAATTGGAGAATAAAAGGTGATATCAATTATCAGATCATTTGCAGCCATAACAATTTTAAAATAGGCCCTAAAATGACTGATTGATTAATTTACCATATTGCATATAACTGCAAGATATCAGTTTGATTTGGTTGCATTTATTACATGTATTATGGCAAAGCCATCAAGCGAGCAGAGATGACCAGAGATCGAATAGCAAAAAAAGATTTGAATGTACATGTAATTGTTAAAATTTTTGTACAAGTGCATACTATAATAAAGTGAAATAAATACAACTCAATATATGTATAAAACATCATTTTACTGAATATTCTGATAGCAAATACATGGGCGTGTATACGATATGATAAGATTGTAACTAAAAATGTGCACCATGTACATGTAATTATCCGGGAAACTCAATTAAGATATATTCACTGGGAACAAACATGGCCGGATTAACGAGGTTCCATAGTATAATAAACAGAAACACAAAGGGGAAAAAAGTGTTAGAGAACTAACATAGATCTAACATACAGATGGCAACAAAATAAATTACAGACGGGCATAATGTGTACAGGTCTCAGAAATGTGGCACACACTTGTTAGACAGACCTGCAGAAGAGCCAAAGAAAATCAGGTATATATATATATATATGTATATGTATATGAAAACTTGATAAAAAATGAAATGTATAATGTTCATGACAAACGGGGAAAAATATAAAAGCCATTATTAGAAAAGAGCAAAACATACTGCAGGGTAATGAATGAAAAGAGGCAACTTATAAAAAAAAGGAACGTATACAAAATATAAATAGTAATACCTTTTATATCAAAACAAACGATTAATATATTAGTACAGTCAATACTCAGTGGAAATACATCCACTATCATCATGGTAGATAAAACTCCTCAATATGCAGTACCAATTTTCCTGTCTCATACGATCTTTGCCAATATCACTCTTCTTCTGCAAACCATTTCTTTGCTTTCTATAATAATAATAATAATAATAATAATAATAATAATAATAATGACTTGCCTAATCTTTCAAAGCTCTAAGCGTTTTACATCTATAATGATAGGACTACAATTTTTTTTAAATAAAACTGGAAAACATACAAGATCATGAAAATATTTAAGGTAGGAAACATTAATTGGTCTTTTATGTTTGTTCATGCAATTGAAAAAGGTGATATTTTCAGAGCACTCTTGAATGGGATCACTGTCTTTGTGTATAGTTTCAATGGGCATTCCATGTTGCTGATATGCAATAGATTGTTGTCCATTTGGCTTTGTTTTCATACTGGGAATAACGAGTATACAATTTTCAGAAGAGTAAGTATCTTGCAGGTGTGAACACATGCGAGGCCGGATAGGTATGCTGGACTGGAGTCCATCAGTGAAATATAGCACAGAGAACAGCAAGGTGTGCTCTGATTGTGGTAATCTAAAGATGATCCGAGCAGCTGTGTTTTGAACTTTTTGAAGTTTCTGGAATAGATATCGAGGTGAACCAGACAGAACTGAGTTAAAATAGTCCAATCTTGAAGTGTTTTAGTGGATCAACTGAAAGATATTTGCAAATGGAGCTGATGCATCTCAGCTCAAGATATGCAGTCTTGCATATGTTCATGACATGTTGGTGCAATGTTCGAGTACTGTCCAAGAGTAAAACCTAGGTTTTGTACTGACTGTATGAATTTAATGTTGGTGTTGCTGATATTTATTGTTTGAGGTAAAGGATGTGATCAGAATGGCCTCAGTTTTATCATCATTCATCTGCAGCTTGTTACATGTCCATCATGATTTCACATCAGAAATGCACCTCTACTCTTTGGATGGTAGCATCAACTTCAGTTGGGTGGTTAGACTTGTATATTTGATTATCATTACCATTCAATTGGTGAGATACTGGGTGATGAACTATGACACTTGAGAGAGGCTGAGTGTATAAAATGGAAAGAACTGGTCCAAGGACAGACCCCTGTGGAACACCACAATATTAATCAACTGGGCTGGAGTGTATTCCATTTACAGATGTTGGAATTGGATCAAGTATTCATGTCCTTGGTGCACTTTTCAACTTGTCTGTACTAAATCCATAGAGACAGGCTCAAATGCCCTCAATTGTTTTCATGGAAATTCTGTATCATAACTGTGTTAGTGACCAAAAGTCAATTGAAACTGTTTTTAAGTGTATCTTGGCACGGAAGAAATTTGCAAATAGGTTTGGAAGGTCTACTGGAGAGAAGGTAGTTGGAAATGGTGTACATTTGTTCCTTGACTAGATTTTTAGTTATCTCGAAGAGCTCGCTGCAGCTGGAACTCTTCGTGATCTTAGTACTGTAGTGGGATAAATTGGCTAAATGGACCACGTTTGTGACGTTCTTCTTAGCATCTTCACAGATTTGTTTTTGAATAGGCTAGTCTGGTTTTCAGCCAAAGCCTCTCTGCTTTACGGCGGTCTCTTTTAGCAGTGCTAAGCTGATCCCTAACACTGCTATACCATGGAGAACACTTTAATTGATACTCTGCACATGGTAGCTGGGGCATGTTTGTCAAGCAATGAACACAGTTAGTTATAGAGTTGTTCTCCTGTAGGAGGCAAGAAATTTGTTAGGTTTTCTTGGATGTCATGCATTAGTTTGGTTCTATTTATCATACAGAGAATTCTCTTAGTAGCAAATAAAGGTGGAGGGTTAGGGATTGATATATCGAGATGGCATATATTGCAGAGATCATTTGCTAGTTCGTGGGATACAAGGGTGGATCGCAGAATAAAAATAATAACTATAATAATCATGATCATAATACCACTACAACCACTACTACCATCTTTTAGTTAATATCACTGGTATTATTTATCTTTCTAATAGGGAGTCAGACCAGACGTACTGTGTACATGGCCTTGAGCATACCTGTTGAAAAAGATTATTCCCTATATAACCTTAGATTAAAAAAAGATAAATCTCTTGATGTATAAATTACTGAACACACCAACACCTTATGTTAGTAGTTACAGACCATGCACCGGGGCCCCAAGTGGCCAAGTGGTCTAAAGTGCTCTCCGTTACAGATCACTGCCATCTCACCTTTGTCTGCGTGGGTTCGAGTCTAAGATTCGACTAATTTAGTTATGTGAGAAAGGTTGCCAGTAGCTTCTCGTAGGTCAGTGGTTCTTTCTGGGGGTTTTCATGGGTTCTTCCTCCACCAATAATACTGGCCACCATGTATAGCCTATCGTGTGCTGAAAAAATGGCGTTAAACCCTACAATAGCAAAGACCATGCACCATCAAAGTACCCATAACTAAAAAAAAATTCTTGTTTTTCAGTCCAATTGTCATAAAAGCCACCAGGCAGAAAACATGCAGATATAAACACTTACAAGTTAGCACTTAAAATTTTTAAAAAAAATACATATTGGTTAAAAGTTTATTAAATTCTACAAATAAATACATACCTGACGCATACTTGTTCCAACAACTATTGCCAATTTCCTCCATTAATTTTACTTGCCAACTTTGACCTACATAAAGAGAAACGTGCCAGTGTTTAGGTTGGAGTAAACAAACAGTTGACAAATGGTTACATTCAACACACGACAGAAATGGTCATACCTAAATTCACAAAAGCATCTAATGTCAAGACATTTACATTAATTTTAACACATGGTACAATGTAGTATCAAATTCTTTTGCTCACCCCCCCCCCTCAAATTATTTGCATGTATCCGTTCCATCAAAAAGTAAAATGGTCAGTCTGTAAATACGTGCAGCTCAAATATAATCAAACATGACTGAACATACAACTTGAACTTTCCAAAATAGAATAAAAAGGTATGTTAAGTATGGTCAGTTTTACAATTAAGTGATAACTTGTCAATATAGAAATGTTATAACAAATCCTTGTTTGTATTGTGCTATTAGTATACGAGATCAAATAAAGTTCATACAAAGAATATTTTTCGGAAATAAATGCAAAGTATTAAAAATACTTGATATGTACACAATGTTAAAATACTCAATATGTACACAATGTTAAAATACTTAATATGTACACAATGTTAAAATACTTACACAATGTTAAAATACTTAATATGTACACAATGTTAAAATACTTAATATGTACACAATGTTAAAATACTTAATATGTACACAATGTTAAAATACTTAATATGTACACAATGTAATTCAACACATCTTGTAAACCACTTACTTAAATACTCTTATCCATTCTCGCTTTCTCAGACTGGTTCCATATCCAGAGTCTCGCTTTCTAAGACTGGTTCTCTATCTTAAGTCTTGCTTTTTCAATTTCCTTTGGATAGGTTTTTACATGCATCAGCGTGATAATCTGACATCTGGCACTCCAGAATTGGGACAGATGTCTGCTGCTGCATGATATCATTATATCATTCTTGCCACCAATGGTTGCCAACTAGGTCATCAACTGGGTTGCCTTCTCAATTGCAGTCTCAAGTCAACAACTGGATATTCTTCTGGGTCACGAAGTCATTGGCTAGGTCATCTTCTGCATTGCCAACTAGGTTGTAACTTGTGTTATTAAACAAATCATCTTCAGGTGCGCAGACTAGATTTTTGCCCAAATCATTTATGGGATCACCAACTATGTCATAGCTCGAGTCTTCTTTGTGTGTCGCCACTCCCTCAAGATTGACAGATGAATAGAGACGGAATAAAAAGAGAAAAGATATCTTCAGTTTCTATCAGTTATCTTATACAGACCATGTATTAATAGCCAATTATATATCCTGTCTTTCTGAGGCAGTCTTCAATGATGTAATAAACAGTAAATGTGCCACAGCTAGACGAAGTCTAAAATAATACACAAAATCGAGGATCTGTCTAATTTCATTCGATTATTGACTTAGTTTGTTATAGCTATATTTTTGTAATATTTAGGAGTCCTTCACATGCTGTTATACTTTTTTAATTGAATATTGTTAATGATTTAATGGCTACTCATTCATTGTGACAGTGATATTGTTCTAATTAATTTATAGCATATATCAACATTTTACTTTTAATATTTGATATAAATGTTAGTTTTCACACATTAAGGGCTAGAAATAGGGTGGAAGTTCTCGCCATGTAAGCTTGCTGTAGTTTCAAACCAGCATGCAGAAAGCTTGCCAGTACCTTAATAATAAGCTTGCCGCAAGCTTACACAACAAGCTTGCCACAACCTTAAAATAAGCTAAATCAGATAAACTCCTGGGATGCTGCATGTATGCTGACCTAGTGTACATGTAGAAGAGTACATTCAAC
This sequence comes from Unio delphinus, assembly GCA_029339505.1. NCBI lineage: Eukaryota > Metazoa > Mollusca > Bivalvia > Unionida > Unionidae > Unio > Unio delphinus. The sequence continues at coordinate 12,742,959 of JAQISU010000029.1, read as the reverse complement.
CCCAATAGACAAGATTCACACGCGAGCCACATTAAGAAACAGCTGTAATACACTGCTTAGAAAGTCATTTGATATACTTCTGCAACATGTTCGCTGTTGTATACTTCTACGATGACAAGAGTGTGGATATTGTGAACAAAACCAAAATAAGATCAACCTCCAGTCGTGTCCTCCTGGGTGCTGCTTGTTCATGTAGTGTATGAAACAGAAGAAATGAATGACAGTGGGAGGGATATGAGAAGATTCAAGGATTACAAAGGACTGGTTCTTTGTCTTAAAAGAGGTAAGTTACCTTTACTCATTTCTATTTACTATTTTCGCCTATGGAACACTCAAGGTGGATAACCCGAATAATCGATTTTATAAGCATAAATTTATATGGTCGTATAAAAATGGACCAAGGGTTTGCTCCAATTAAGTCACAAGATGGAATTGAACTTAAAAGTGATTATAAACTATACCACGCGATGAGTGTATCTTTTTTCTCACACTCTAATACTCCAAAACATCATTTTAAGTATTAAAAAGTATATGTATATTATGCTATTGGTGTACTTAAACAACACACACACACAATAACTGGGGCCATATCAGAAATGGCCCATGAACATTTTCAGCTCATAACAAACTAGGAAACCCCAAATCGACCTTGAACATATTCTCTGTACTTTTCTTTAAACGTTAATTAATTTGCAGTTAATTTTATGAAAAATTCTAATGCCTGACCGATTTACTTGTACTGTACTGATTACCTGTTGCACTTCCTACTTCCTATCGGTATAGTGTAAAGTTTGTGTCAACAGTAAATATATTCAAATATTCCACTTTTAGATCATCTCTGTCCAATATAATCTAGGCTGCTATGCCGAGTTAAACATATCATTTTTTCCGTTTTTAATAAATTATAAGCAAAAAGACAATGCAAACATTTCTATTCTTAAGCTTTTGTTTTTACAACTTTTTATATTTGCACTGTCTTATTCCTTCTCTCAATATTAACTATAATTAAATATTTATTTGAAACCGGGGAGCCAAGTTTTTAAAAAACAATTTCACTTCAAAAGTTGATTTAAACCTTCACAAAACTAGTTTCAGCTTGGGGCAAGAGTAGGAGCTACTGGTTAACACATTAACCTCTAGCGACGACTTTACGGGGTATGAGGTAGTAGCCTACTTCCATGGTCTGTAGTGTAAAGGTCATACATGATACACTAAAGTGGATGGTATCATTGAAAAGTAGACAGATGTAGCTTTACAATGATAGCAAGTAATCTGGACATTTTAATTGCATTACAAAATACAGAGGGAAAAATCGAAGTTTTTGGACCTGTTTTTTTTTCATCCAAAAATCGCCCATGGTCGGATTCCGAATTTGTGTCCAGATTTTAGACTTTATGACCTCAGATCTACGGAAGACCCGTCTGAGACACACACAGACAGGTGAACCTGTGCAAAAAGTAGGATAAGGTGGACATTTTGAATAAAGAGTCTTCTACATACGAAAATTATGGGTCCGTTAAGCAAAAAAAAAAAAAAAAAAAAAAAAAAACAAAAAAAATAAATAAATAAATAAATAAAGAGTCCAATTTTTGCCCTTCTGCTCATGCGCCAGCAAACTAACCAATGAAAAACATTTCCTGTATCATTAGCAACCATTTGTCTAACGGATTTTTGATTGGAAATCGATGTATTATGATGTATTCCGAAATAGTCACCAAAATGTGTTTCCTACTCGCATTTCATGCAAAAACAGCAAAAACCTCTAGGGGTTAATGTGTTAATAGGGTGGGGCCTTTAAATTAGTCATAAAATATTAGGTATATATGTTTAGCATGCTAATGATAAAAATGCCTTTCAATATTAATAATTCAAATGCAGTCATTATGAACTTTTTTTTAGAATTAGAAAAAGTTGACAGATTAAGAAAGAAACTGCAAAACTGAGGATTGCGTTGTCAGGATAGAACAAGCTTTAATTGACAGTAATAAGAAACATTAAATTTTCCTGACAAAGAGACTGTTCTCAGATGGAACAACTGAAGTCAGAGATAGATAATTTCCAAAGTAACAATGAGACCAAAATTATGAAAATGTTGGCCTTAAAGGTTTATTCTAAAAAGGGAGTTGACAGGTCACTTTCTAGCAAAAAGTCAGCCAAGTCAGGTGAAACCGCAAGACCTCCCCTTGATCAAGCAAAACTAAACATGCTGGAACAAGTGTTTAAATCCAAGTAGTACTTCGAGAAAATCATTTGTTGAAAAATGTCAGAACATTCAAAAAGTACCGCGAAGGGAGTAAAAAAATAATATATAAACTGTCAGTTTACATGTTCTTTGCTATATCCGATTCAAATAAAGCTTTTCAAACTAACCGTATTTTTGGCTATTTTACACCCAGCAACAAAATTATTTTAGGATTCGGGAGGAAATGTTATTATTCATTTGGAATAACCTTCAGACATCAATATTTCGAGTGATGACCAAATTCGTGAACTGATCATGAAAATTCATGAACTTTTATTAACTGTTCATGAAAACTCGTGAAATGTTCAAAGAACAGTTTGATAAATTTAAGTTCATGAACTGTTCAAGAACATTGTGAAATTTAAGTTCATGAACTTAGTTCATGAACTGAGCATTTTCAGTTCATGCATGTTTATGAATAGTTCATGAACCTTTTGATAAATTTTCATCAATAGTTCATGAACCAAGTTCACAAACCATTCAAGAACAGTTAATGATAGTTTCGTAGGGGCATTAGCTTTGTGAAATTTTTAACATTTAACTCTTTACACATGATGACATCAAGTAAATATTAGAACATTAAACAAAATAGTATTATTGTTATTTATCGTCTTGTATCTAATTTTGTACAGGAATAGACGCATTAGAAAGCTGGAAGATGATGATAAGGCTCTTCAAGAAGATAACCCCTGTGAAATGGAGTTCTTGAAATAAAGAACAGTTCATGAACTCTATGAACTATTCTTGAACTGAGCATGAGATGTTCTTGAAATAGTTTTTGGGCTGTTCATGAACAACAGTTCTTGAACAGCTCATGAACAACTTTTAAGAACAAATTAAGTACAATTCAAGAACAATAATAATTTACAAGAGTTTAAGAACTGTTCTTGAATGAGTTCTTGAACAGGTCAAGAACAGTTAATGAACTAAAATGAATTTAAATAGTTCATAAAAAGCTCATGAATAGTTCTTGACAGAATTTTGGAACATGTCAAGAATGGTTAATGAACTAAAATTACTTTAAATAATTCATAAAAAGCTCATGAACAGTTCTTCACAGAATTCTGGATCATGTCAAGAAGTTAAATAACAAACAAAAAGAATGGCAATTAAAAATCATGCAAAAATAGCTGAAAAATATGTTTAAAGTAAAAATCACAAGACTGAACATTTGAATTTGCTTGAAATGAAGTGTCTTCAGTATTACCTCAACTTCTGATTTGTAACACTGCTTTTCATTAAACATCAGTTAGGGAATTACATAATTATAATGTTATGATTGAATTTTTTTTTACAAACTGACAATTTAAATGGATGCCCTCAGAAATTGTTTTGGACTATTTTAGATTTTAAAAAAAAAGTAAATGTAGTGATGTTTTAGAAATAAATTCGACAATATAATTATGGCATCCAGCGTTAATTGTATTCGTATTTCAACCATGGACTTATATTATTATTTTTAGTTTTTACACCCAAGTACAGGACAATGCCTGAACTGATCTCATTTTATTGGATTAAAATTTTAAAAATTACGCATGCTTCCTATTGTTAAACCAACACTTACTGAGGTTATGTACTTTATGCAAATGCAGCAGAATATTTTGTTTTCATGCCAAACTCCTTGTGCAAATCAAACATTTGTATTTTCCTTCTGCTGTTCTTTGAAATTTGTTTTGTTGCTGGAGCAGCTTTGTACAACTTCGTCTGCCATGCGGTTGTTTGCGATCTTGATCAAAATGACGCTTTAATTGCACGGTTAATAAGAGTTATATTGGTTATCAGCAAACGTCTAGGTGACTTTTTTTTATACAGTTTTGCTACAGATATTGAAACAAATTGTTTGTTGTTGTTTTTATCGAAGAATTTTATTCTTACAATTTTTTAAATAAATAAAATTGATTTTGAGTCTTTTAATGACGGTACGGTAATGGTATAAAATTGGCTATCTTAGAGTTGCAGCATCCGCAACACCGAGGTCATTCGAACGAGTCATATGTTACATTGCAGAAATAGCCGAGGTCGTTCCGAATAACGGTTGATGATGCGGTTGGTTGATTCAAAATCGAAATATTCCGGCAAAGGACACCGTGCTCATTTGCTGAATATTAAACGAAATGGATTCATTGAAAGAAGGTCGAAAATACTGGTTTTTGTTTTGGTAATACAATGAAAGGAATTGGACAATACAAAGCGTCACTATAATACTGAAGCCACGCCATGATGAGTATAGAAGAGGAGATTTGGTTCTGGACAAATTTCAAGGGAAACCTTACCATGCGGCCGTAATTGGAATTGAAGGTAAGTAATTTTAAACCATTTCTCATACAATAGGCATTATCTTTCACGAGTCGGTGGTTTTTGGACAGTAACATAACAAGATTTACCGTCAAAATGAAAACGTCATAATTCTAAGTAAGTAATAGTTGATTTTTTAAAAAGTTTTTTGCATGAAATGGTATAATTCAATCATACGACCGCAATTATAAGTCCTGAAATGGTCTCTTGAGCACTTAGTTGAACCAAAAAGACTGGAATTCTTACACCTGAATCCCCCTCCCTCAGAAAGTATCTTTAAAAATAAAAAAATAAATAAATGCATCAATATTTTTGCCAATCAATAAACAAATCTGTACGAGAGGAAGAATCGATACAAAACGATATATATCCCATTTAATTAAGTTACTTTAATCTTCAGCAGTCATGAATAATTATTAGACATTTGCCTTTTTATTCTTTAAACTGAGAATTAATAATGCATTGTATCGTAGGCAGTGAATCGTATCAGAATACAGCACAAGTGTAATGTTTCACTCCTATCTTGGACATTCCATTATCTACCAGTTTATAATGGCAGAGAGTAAAGATGTAATTTTATCTTCTCTTTTTTAGTACACTGAAGCGCATAAGAAAATTGGAAGATGAGGTGAAGGCTCTCAAAGCTGAGCTTAGAAGTGTGCGAAAGAAACTTAAAAAAAATGCTGAAACATCTGAGGAATCAAGCATGTGAGATTCGAATGCAAAAAGTCCCCAAGAAGACTACATTCAGCTGGATAATTGTTTGAAGAAATTACATCATTTGTCAGCCAATACTGAGAAAGAGATAAACGATAATATCAAGAGAGCAACCTTTACCATATTTACGTCTGTCGAGCTAATCAACTGCTCTTGTACAGGGAAAAAAAACAGTGAAAAGTCGGGACACGGAGCGGGAACGCCTGGATGATGGAAAATTTAAAATCCTTGAGCAGGTCGTGCTAACAAAATGTCCTACAATCGCACAGGATGTTTTTATAAAAAAAAAAAAATTAAATATCCAAAAGGTTGTAAAACGTAAAGCTGCAGTCAGTGCACCATCAGAAAATGCAACAGGACAGTAAAGTTGTCTGAACAGCAACATTTGTTTCTTTCTTAGTAAAGTTTGTGTGTTTTATGTTGATTAAATCATTAACTGCATAACTGTGTTTAAGTATCTAATTTAGATGTATTTATGAAAGGTTTTAAAGATTTCATCAGAACTGTTGATTCTGATCAATAACTGAGGTATTCATGTAATCTGATATCTGGATTGTGTCATTCACAGTAACAGACAGGTACAATTCTTGAATTATTCACGAACTCTTTTAGAACACATGAAATCCTAATAAAATGCACCTGAACAGTTCATGAACATTAAATGGTTGAACTTCAAGAGCTTAATTTCATGAATTGTTCTAGAATCTTGGTTCTTGAACAATTCATGAACAATCCTTGTTAAAATGTTCATGAACAGTTCAAGAATATTATATATATAATAATAATAATAATATATATATATATATATAGAGAGAGAGAGAGAGAGAGAGAGAGAGAGAGAGAGATACATATATATATATATATATATATATATATATATATATACATACATAGATACATATATAGATACAGATACATATATAGATACATATATAGATAATAATAATAACAATGACTTTATTTAAAGAGGGTAACACAATTAGCTAAGAACTAATCTACCTTGAGGCCCTCATACAAGGAATTTAATTAATTCAACAGCATCTCTGAAGCCACTGGATATATTGGGTTTGGAAGATGGAAATAGAGTGGGCATTTCTAATCTCAACTGGAATACTATTCCAGAGCAAAGTTCCAGAGTATTAGAAACTTTTCTTGAATAATTCCTTATTTGGTTTGGGAATTTTATACTGTTTTGTAGATATTGATCGCAGGTTGGGTGTATTACCAGGTAGCCTATACTGGAATAGGGATTGTAAATATTCAGGAGCACTATTATTGGATACATATATAGATACAGATACATATATATATAGATACATATATAGATACAGATACATATATATATAGATATAGATAGATATAGATAGATACATATATAAATATAGATAGATACATATATAGATATACATGTAGATAGATACATATATAAATATAGATATAGATAGATACATATATAGATATAGATATAGATAGATACATATATAGATATAGATATACATATATAGATATAGATAGATATATAGACAGATACATATATATAGATAGATACATATATATATAGATACATATATAGATAGATAGATACATATATATATATAGATATATATATATATATATAGATAGATATATAGACAGATACATATACAGTCAAACCCACTTATCTCGACCTCGGTTATCTCGACAACCCGCTTATCTCGAGCGTTTTGGTCCGGTCCCGAAAAAATTCTTCTTTGTTATGTTATTTTTTACCCGCTTATCTCGACCTCTGTTAAGTCGATAACCCGGTTATGTCGGGCATAAGTTTCGGTCCGAAGTAACATGTGGATCCTCTTAATTCGACGAAATGCAACTTTTTAACGTCAATCTCATAGAAATTGTACAAGAAATAGTCAGCAAAAGCGATCGATTTTCAGGCACAATTTTGGTCCGTTACGGCAGTAGTCACATGTTTATTTCATATTCTTTCTATTTTTGCTGCGTAAGAGTAGCTTAATCGATTAGTTTATTAAGAATATATCATGTTCACTACATAAAATATTCAAGGATTCACAAAGACAAGAGTGTGCACAAATTACAATGTAACTTTATTTTACGAAAACGCAGAATCTTAGATGTCAGCTACATGTGTATTTTATCATTTCCCTTTTATTTCTTAAGGTACATTTCAGATATGAATTATGTTCTGAAGTACATGTATACAAGAAACAACAATCAAGGAGATACAAGTAATGAAATATTATGTACATGTACACATTAATAATCAATGTGCAGACCGAAAAGTGCTGATCGGCTGAATATTCAGGTCATGAAATTGCTCCGTTTTTAAACCATTTTAGTGTTGCCTCGTCGACATCATCGAACTTTGTGGAACGCATTTTCTTTCTATCGGGACCAAATTGTCCAAGTTCATAAGTAGTTTTGATTTTATCAGCATTTTTCTTCCAGCCTGAAATAGTGTTTGATGGAATGTTGTACTTTTTTGCCAAATCAGCACACTTTTCGCCTTTTTCAAGTTTTAGCAAAATTTCATACTTCAGTTCAATGTTTTGGTTTGAAATCTTTTTCTTTTGGAACATTTTTTTCTCTCTCATGAAACAGCATATACTGTACATGTACGAGTCAACAGAAAATAAACAGAACAGATATATTTCTAGGCAGAATATGCTCCTATATATGCTCGTATATATGCACGCGAATGGATAATCTCAGGCACTTGGCTTCTATACAATGGCAGTCGAGGCCCCATAATTTAGTTCTCATGCTTGAGGTCTTCTTAATTTTGTTTTGTTTTCTTATTTGTAATATATCTTATTTAGGTCTAGCAGAAAAATTGGCTTCCATTGTTTTAATTTATTTTCAAAATTCCTGTGAATACCAGTAAAGGGGAACCCAAGTCGGCAAAAAAAAAAAAAGAAAAAAAAAAGAAAATAAGAATCGGCACACTTGAAAGAATCAAAAGTTTCCAGGGTCGGTTTGCTTTGCAATAAAATAACCTTTGTATTTGATATCCTGCCGGTAAGTTCAAAGAATTAGTTTACTGCTCGCTATCGGATGTGTTTATTCACCACCCGTGCATCTATTTGTTTGACATCTGGAATCATAATTGATACAAACTCGCATTGATGCCTGCAGGGTAAGTAGTCTACTCAACATTAACTTGCTTTAATAAATACTCTTTGTAACCCATGCTAGCGAAAGGAGTGTCATTTGCACTCACAATGTACATGTACATGTATTTTCAAAAACATTTATTGATCTTTATCTGCGAGATACTGTCATATATTAACCTGGATATAATACAATCTTGGTTATTTTGCACCTAACACCGCGTTATGAGTGAATGGCGGGTGCCTGAAAGCAATCGGTTGATGTTTCTCTCTCACTCTCTCGTTTGTGATTTTCTTTGATCCATTTTTCAATCTGATAACATATTCAAACCTCTGAGTACAACCAAACATGATTTGTTTTCCAATATTCACATCAATTATAAAAATGCGTCGTGTGTTATCTGACATAAGTGATGCACACTACAGTAAAGGATGCATACGCTACATGTGATATAAGGAGTTCATAGATATATTTTTTCTTTAATAAATTACTTTATGATGATAAAAAAGGAATAAATGATAACAACACCAGGTTAGTTCATTTCATTTTATTATCAATTAAGCGTTTTGTTTATTTTATTGTAACATGCAGTGGGAGGGGATTCCAGTAAACACCACCAAGAGACAGGAGTAATGCTCAAGGACATTTTTAAAATTACCGGTTTTTATGAACCCGGATATCTCGGACCTGTTATCTCGACGATTTCTTTACACCCCCGACATAATCGAGATAACCGGGTTTGACTGTATACAGATACATATATATAGATAGATACATATATTTATTGATTTTCATTCAGATAAGCAAAAATAGTGTTTATGTCTTCTCTTCAAATTATGTATCAAACTTGTTTAAATGAACAGTGTTGGGAATAACCAGCCTAAAAGAAATGTCTGGTCTGTTAAACATGTATCTTGCATTGCTCACACAAAACAAAAAGTTGAAGAATCTACTCTCATTGGGTAGTAATGCTGCTGCCACTTTGGATTTATGACAATTTTATGTTCAAGTAAGTGAGATGTGCACATTTTCATTTATTCAAGTGAATTTGGAAACCTGTTCAAAACAAAGGATTTTAAGGTTATCCAACATGGCTACCAAAATGGAAAATGTGAAACTGATTATCTATAATGCTGCCTTTAAATTTTGTACAAGCAAAATTATATGTGATATAACATATGCAAGAGTGTATTAGCAACATTCTTTCCTCTTTTATTCAACTAAACTGTGTGAACTTTGATGGAACAAAGACATAAATCAAGAGGATCAAACAAAGGACTTTGTTCAAAATGGCTGCACTAAACAAAACCTTAAACTGGATCTCTAACTTTCTCCTGAACTCAAACTCATCTAACTCCTTCTCATGATTAGCTCTCATGACCTCAACTTACCTTCTCAGAAAATCTGGAATCTTCAAATCATCCACAGAACCATGAAAATGATGACCCAGAATTCAATATGACCCACAGCAATGTACATGTACCAGGCCAACAACAGCCAGAATTTCTGCAGGTTGTATATAATCAGTGTTTCAATTAAAGTTTCCCCTCACATGATAAGTGCTGTCCATACCTTTCTGCTTAAAAATCTAGAGCACAAATATAGTAACATCAAGCAAAATGGTCAAATTTTCCAATTACATGATGAGGAGAAAAATCTGCATGTAACTACATGTATAACATATTACAGTACCACTAGTAGACTCCATATTCAGGGAATAGGCCATTTGATTTGGCTTCAATATTTTTTCACTGCCTGCCATGACCTGTAGGAAGAAATATATGTAAAACAGATTATCACTCAGCCCATCTCCATCACCTTATCCATAACACTAAGAAAAGGTTATCACTGTCAATCAATGACAGCCCAATTAGTAGCACCCATCAATCTGCTGAACCTATGCCTGCCATGACCTGTAGGAAGAAATATATGTAAACTTCAAAATATTTTTCACCTTTTATAAATCTCCTCAGGCCAGTACAAAAAGAGTAATCATTATTTGTTCTTATTTAAGCATTTATAAAGCTATATATATAATTCCTAACTATGTCCGAGCCGCGGTCAAATGTGTGTAAATATCTAATGGACTGGAAGGGTCTGCACGCGTTAGACTGCAATACAAGTGGCTATCAATCAAGAATTTTTGTTCTTGTGCGATAGTCTGTGACGTAAGCTTTGTTCCACGTGTAGGCTGGCGTTTAGGTGCCCTATTCCCGCTGAAGTATGTGTTCGAAACCAATTGAACTTCAAAATATTTTTCACCATTTATAAATCTCCTCAGGCCAGTACAAAAAGAGCAATCATTATTTGTTCTTATTTAAGCATTTATAAAGCTATATATATATAATTCCTATGTCCGAGCCGAGGTAAAATGTGTGTAAATATCTAATGGACTGGAAGGGTCTGCATGTGTTAGACTGCAAATACAAGCAGCTATCAATCATGAATTTTTGTTCTTGTGCGATAGTCTGTGACGTAAGCTTTGTTCCATGTGTAGGATGGCGTTTAGGTGCCCTATTCCCGCTGAAGTATGTGTTCGAAACCAATTAAACTTCAATTGTGGATGAGAAAGTCTTTGTGTTGTGATCAGAATAGCCTCAGTTTTATCATCATTCATCTGCAGCTTGTTACATGTCATCCATGATATCACATCCGAAATGCACTTCTCTACTCCATGGATGGTAGTATCAACTTCAGTTGGGTGGCTAGACTTGTACATTTGGGTGTCCTCAGCGTACAGTTAGTGCGACACTGGGTGATGATCTACGACACTTGAGAGCGGCTGAGTGTACATAATAAAGAGAACAGGTCCAAGAACAGATCCCTGTGCAACACCATAATATACGTCAACTGGGTTGGTGTGTATTCCATTTGCAGATATAATTTGTGTCCTGTTGACTAAGTAGGATTTGAACTACTGTAAGGCTATATTCTGAATGCCAAATACATGCTTGAGACGGTGAAGTAATATATCATGGTCTATTGTGTCAAATGCTGCAGATAAATCCAGGAAAGTGAGGACTGTAATCTTTCCACTATCCAAAGCAGAGAGAATGTCACTAAATACTTTCAGAAGAGTAGTTTCCGTACTGTGGCAAGGGCGATATGCAGACTGTACATTGCTAAAAAGACTGTTTGAATTCAAATGAGATACAAGTTGAGTTAGAACAACCTTTTCTAAGATTTTTTATATGAATGGGAGATTAGAAACTGGCAGTAGTTCTTTAAATCGTTATGGTCCAGTGTTGGTTTCTTAGCAGTGGCTTTACAATGGCAGTTTTGAAAAATGATGGGAATTCCCCTGATGAGAGAGAGAGAGAGAGAGAGAGAGAGAGAGAGAGAGAGAGAGAGAGATATTAATAACATCAGTTAATGAAGGCAATATTGGGTCTAAGCACTCAAGCAGCAGTGATGTCGGAATTGGACCAAGTTTGCAAGACTTTGGTGCACTTTTCATCACGATTGTCCATACTAAATCTATAGAAACAGGTTCAAATGCTCCTAATGGTTGTCGCTGAAATTCTGCATCATACCTGTATGGTGACGAATCAGTTGAAATTGTGCTGTCAAGCGAATCTCTAATGGTTTGAACTTTGTCACTGAAGAAAGTTGCAAACTGGTCTGGTAGGTCTAGTGGAGAGAAGGTCGTTGGAAGTGGTGTACATTTGTTCCTCGACATTAGTTTGTTAATTATCTCGAAGAGCTCTTTGCAGCTGGAACTCTCCGTGATCTTAGAACTGTAGTGGGATGATTTGGCTAAATGGACTATGTTTGTGACGTTCTTCTTAGCGGCTTCGTAGATTTGTTTATGAATAGTGAGTCTGGTGGAAAGCCAAAGCCTCTCTGCTTTTCAGCGATGTCTTTTAGCAGTGCAAAGCTGGTCCCTAACACTATACCAAGGAGAACACTTTTTTATTGATACTCTGCATTTGGTGGCTGGGGCATGTTTTTCAAGCAATGAACGGAGGCAGTTATCAAGTTGTTCCGCTGTTGGATTTAAGAAAGTTGTAAGGTTTTCTTGGATGTTATGCATAGTGTTGTTCCGATTATCGATTATAATCGATAATCAGTTGGTTGAGTGAACCAATTCGCCAATCGATTGTGAAACGCCATAATCGATTGCATGGTAAGGGAGACAACTGTGAAGCGCTTGGCACAGACTAGTTCAATCCCTTTGTTTGTTGGGAAGAAAACCGAGGATTCCGAACAAAATGTTAAAACCCCGCTAAATATCATACACGTGCCATGGATGAAAACGATCGCAAAATAATATATCCATATCCTGGAGGAAAAGCTCGTTCTCGTGTATGGACATATTTTGGATTTTACAAAATACAGGAGGGTCCACCGACAAAGGAGAATTTAGATACAACGAAGGTCATATGCAAACTCTGCAGAAAGGAATATGCAAACAAAGGTAGGTCCAGCTATTCTCATTGAAATCAACGCGGGGATACATTTATTTTTGGCAAACACATTCTCCAATACATAGTGCAAAAAATGAACAATATTCTAATTTTTTTGTGGTGCTACACGAAAACAAAATTATCATGTGATACGCTTTACATTTTAGGACTGTGGAACCATGATATTAGCCTTCCGATCCACAACAGTAAAGCTAAATTATTTATTCCCTTCATAACTTCCAAATATATAAACATACACCATAGTTAGATTTTTTTGGATAATTTGGAAACAAATAATGTCGTCAACGACGAATGCAATTATTAGGAGACAGAACAACCTCGTATAAAATAAATGAGTTGCACGCACGCACACGGAAAAACGTTTCATGGCATTCCAGTATCAAATATTTTAAATCAAGAATTTTATTTTCATTAAATCATTTGTGTACTTTGTGCTTTCCTCTAATATAGCATGTGTTGTTGTTAAAATACTTCAAATTTCTTTTCATAATAAAGCTCCATGTCATGATTATGATTGAAATACATAAATAATCACAAGATTATCCTGCTATTTAGGCATATATGATAATGACGGAAAAGTGATCTCTGAGGTTTGTTACAGATATTCCCTGAGACATGTGACTATTTAAAAACATAAAATAACTTTTTAAAATGTTGCAGATTAATTTTAAAATATATGTACAAATTTAATATTAATTTTAATCCTGATTTTCTTTAAATAATTTCATTCCATTCATTTAAGATACTTGCGCATAAAGAATTTGTTGTTTGCTCTTTTTTCTTCTCAATATAAAAACATTTATTTCAAATACATTCCAGGCAATACTACAAATTTGGCCTTTCATCTTGATCATGACCATAAGGAAATGGGATCAGCGACAGCAAGAGGTGCTGTTTCCCCCCAGCCACCCAAACAGACTAAGATTGATGAACAATTTAAGAAGCCAACAGAGAGGATGTCAGCTACAAAGCAGAAAGAAATTGATGATGCACTCTTGAAACTTATTGTTGGCAAAGTTCTTCCGCTAAGCCTTGTTGACCATACATATTTTAGAAACTTTGTGATGCTTCTTAATCCAAGGTAAGTTTTAAATGATAACATTAAAAATTAGTAATATTTATTTAAACTGACAGTGAGAAAAGAAAAAAAAATGTGAATCCATTTGATTCTAGATGTCAACACTGTTGAATTTTGAATTTTCATACCTAAATTAAGCAGTATTTAATTAAATATAATGCTGTCCTTTCTAAATAAACATTAAATAAATTCATTGTTTTCACTATATTTAGACACAGTAAATATTCCAAATACATGTCTTGTTTGACTACCATGACTAAATGTTTCAAACTTTACATTTTCAGGTATGAAATTCCAGGTCGTAAATTAGTGTCCTCCAAACTAGCTGAGAAGAAAGACCAGGCTGAGAAAAAAGTAAAAGAGGAACTACATGATGTTCTTGATATAGCTGTTACTCATGATGCATGGACTTCATTAAATACAGAAAGTTATAGTACAGTGACTGCACATTTTATTTCCAAAGATTGGGAATTGAAAAGTGTTGTCTTAGAAACACGAAAAGTTGAAGGCAGTCACACTGGGGAAAATATAAAAGAAAGCCTGTTGGCCACTCAGAGGCGATGGAATCTTCCAACACCAACTGGAGTAACTGATAATGCAGCCAATGAGATCAAGGCTTTTGATTTACTTCAATGGACTCGATTTGGTTGTTATGGTCACAGATTCAACCTTATTGTGAAAAAAGCTTTAGCTATACCAGAACTGTCACGAATCATTGCAAAGGGGCGCAAACTGGTGACTTTTTTCCATCAAAGCACGAGCATAAATGATTTGTTAATGAGAAAGCAGCAGTTACTACTTGACATAGGTGCTAGAGGACACAAGCTCAAGATGGATGTTCCAACTAGATGGAATAGCACTCATGACATGCTTGAACGACTGCTTGAGCAAACACCTGCTATTATGGCTGTTATCAGTGACCCAAACATAAGCAAGTCAGCAGCCGCAACATTGAAAAATTATGTCTATACATTTGACGAACAAGCATTGGTTGAAAAACTTGTGGAAGTTCTCTCACCGTTCCTGAATGCAACAAACAGTGTTTGCAGAGACAAATCACCAACCCTTCATAAAGTTATCCCAATACTTCTTAAACTTACCAAATGTATAGAAACAAATGCTGATGATCTACCTTCAATTGCTAAACTTAAAGATGTAATGAGACAAGAACTTGACAATAGAACACAGGACAAAGATCTAGCTCTGTTGGGCTGTTTATTGAATCATACTATGAAGGATCTGGAGTTTCTATCTGACAGTGAGCGAGCAGATGGACATGCTCTGCTTTTGAAGGTTGCTCTTGATATGGCTGATGTTAAAGTGAATGTCCAAGTGGAGCCAGGGACTAGTGATGAACAACCTTCAGACTCATTGCCACCTCTACCAATTGCACCATCACTACTAAATGTCAGAGATGACAACACTAAAACTGTGGTTACACTTAGTCCACCAAACAAGAAAGCAAAGGTCAATGTTGACATGGATGATTGGTTGCAAGATGTTGTTTGCCTTGGTGAAAGTCAACAGCCAATAACAGATGTCATCCACCAGGAGGTTTCTAGATATCTAGTTGCTGCTCCATATGATACCAATCTCACAATGTTACAGTGGTGGAAACAAAACTGCCAGTTCTACCCCCATCTTAGCTTACTAGCTCGGAAGTACCTAAGTATTCCGGCATCATCAGTATCCAGTGAGAGGGTATTTAGTCTGGCTGGACATCTTGTCAGCAAGAAACGGGCTCGTTTAAGTTGTGACAATGTGGACCTGATAATATTCTTAAACAAAAACATTAACTATTGGTAGTGTCAGTGTAACAAGCACAAGAAGAAACAGTATTCTGAAAAATGATTTTTGTGTTCAGCATTGCTCAAACATTACATGATTTTGCTGATAAATAGTTCAGTTAGTTTGAAAGTTTTTGTAATTGGTGTTTTTTTGTTTTGTTTAAACTGCTTTGATTGTAGTATTAGTAACTAATGACAAGCAAGAAAAACATTTCTTTCTATACTTTAAACAATTGAAAAATCACATATGAATAAAAGTGTTCTGGGGGATTGTTAAGTCTTTCAGCTGCATAAAACTGATACGCCAAAGAAAGTTGCTTTTGAGGTTAAAGTATATATATATATATATATATATATATATATATATATATATATATATATATATATAGATAGAGAGAGAGAGAGAGAGAGAGAGAGAGAGAGAGAGAGAGAGAGATTAACTCCTATACATTTTTTTACATTTTAAACTTTTGAACAAAGATATAACTCTGTAACAACAAAAATTAAAACTTACTTGTAGAAAGTTAGCAACCGATTATAATCGATTATCAGTAAGTTGTGTGCAACCGATGATCGATTACGAACTTCTAACCGATTCCCATCACTAGTTATGCATGAATTTGGTTCTATTTATCATACGGAGGTTTCTCTTAGTAGCAAATATAGGTGGAGGGTTAGGGACTGACATGTCAAGATGGCATACAATGCAGAGGTGATCCTGTTGGGCTCCAGCTTGGAATAACGCAACAATTCGGAATCCCGAGTTGTTGCGCTTTTTCTCGAGAAATTGCGTGACCATGCGAACCGATATAAATAGACTGAGCTGCTGGCTTAACACGAGTTTCATTACAGTGTTAAGAATGGAGGATGTTGACATAGATATTTATGAATCGTTTTGCATGGAAAAATACGTAAGCAACAAGACCACAAATAAATCTGTGACAAAGGTGTTTGTCAATAATGTATTCAATCTTCTGGGAAAGTTCAAGATGTTGTAGGTTTCTGCAACAATTCGTCAGCGAAATTGGCGAAGTTAAAGCATAAAGTAAGTATATTTTCCCCTCGCTTTCATCGGTTTAAAGTGGAATTTAAGACAGGTTGTGACATTCACTTGTGAACAATGTCATCAAAGTACAAATATAGTATATAAACTGTATTAATGACATCTAAAATGAAGTTTCTATATTTTCTAAACTCAACAGCAATTGCTGAGCAGTGATTAAATCTTTGAAACTTGTTTTGTTTATATTTGGAATCAACATTTATAAACCTACCAAATTAATTTTGATGTATGCAAATAATAAAAAAAAATATGTTTACATAACATCTATTAATTTAAGATTGAAGAGAATATGAATGACCCAGCGAAATTATGAAAACAGTTGAATTGTAATAGTGTATTGACTACTGATGGTAGATGTAGCATCCACCGAAGTCAATGTCATAAGGAAAATCATTTTTAAATATTTTAATTTCATATTCCCTGTACATTGGTAACCATCCCAAGGACTTCCTTACAATTATTTTTCAGCACAAGTCTTGTCTTCTGTAATTTCGAGTGAACAAATTAAATTTTTTAAAATCAATCATTGCGATTCCCCCTTCTTCATAATTTTTATTTATTATTTTTCACTTTATCTTGTCAGCTGATTCTTTCCACAATTTCTTGAAGATTAAACTATTTAATTTGTATTATGAACCAATCTGGAGGATTTAGAAAATTTATTAATATCTGATTTATTTGGAGAAAAAAAGCAAGCGCTTTTATCACAATATTTTTCCCATAGTGGATAAGAACTATCTACAACCACGGAGTCATTAGTGTATTGATGTCATCTAATTTACGAT
The DNA here is from genome assembly GCA_029339505.1 of Unio delphinus. NCBI lineage: Eukaryota > Metazoa > Mollusca > Bivalvia > Unionida > Unionidae > Unio > Unio delphinus. Next base: position 12,725,457 of record JAQISU010000029.1, on the reverse strand, counting down.
CATAATTTATATTTATTAAGTGACTTAAATCTGTAGAGATGATAATGCTTCATATTGTAAATGTATCAACTACCCAGCATAAATTATACTCCATACACACATGGATGGCCTGCCAGTGTGATTGCCCAAGAAGAGGTGGATGTGGAAGAGTCACAAGAGGATAGCCAAGAATGTGACCCATTGCTTGACCACAGCTATGCTGGAGTAACAAAAACTTTATTATTATTATTATTATTATTATTATTATTACTTCACTTAAAGAGTATTCTTTTTTCTTCATAAAGCCATTTTCTCAAACTACTAAGTACTTACTTGAAATGAATGGTACAGCATTAATGATTTGGCACCATATTTCACTCAAATTATGGCTGGTCCAAGGATTTTTTTCACTCTAGGCAAACTATGCACAAAAAATATAACTTCCATCACTTATATATTTTTGGGAAGAATGATTATTTTTTTAAGTATTCCTAACATTCATTACTTACTTAAAACCATGAGCAGTATATCATATTCATGTTGTAAGTGTTACTATCTTTACTTATTTGATGGAATGTTGTGGTCAAAACATGTTCGAAGACATCAAAGTCATGGAGAATGAGAGATTTTGACAGCAGGTCCTCACATATGGTCCGGAGACTGACCCTCTGCTCTGGCCTGAATATTCCGAATGAAAGTGTGGTAAGTTTGCATGTGATAATTTACATCAATAATATAATGACAGCAGATAACTAGAAATTGTGTTGCAAAACATAAGCCCTAGTTATGTAACGAGTTAGTATGGTGATGTTGATATTATAATTATCAAATGATCAACTCATGGCCTACTTTAAAAAAGTTTAAGTATAAATCATGATCAAGGACACAGCTCAACCTGGACACTTGGACAGTAATGAGATAATAGCTTTTACCTTTCATTATGTGAATAATCATATTGTTCATGATGGGCAAACGGTGTTTCAAAGTAGTTTCATGACTTTCACTCACTAAACTTTTTTTAAAACAAGAACGAACTGAAGTGAATGATATAATCGTTGTTTTTTTTGCTTCAAGGTTACAGCAATACGAAAGTTCATAGAGAAATTGCTTCAGAATCCAATGAACACCAAAATAATTGACTTAGTGCTGTTTCCTGAGGTAAAGAGGACAAAAAGCAAGCAATTATATTTTTCCTACACTTATGACGAATGAAACACCACCAGTGGAACCACTTTGTTTATGCATGTTTTTTGGTTGTGAAAAATACTGAAAGGTGACATGAAATACTGAAAATATCCCTGAAAATAATGTAAAGCATCATAAGGGGGTGCACAGCTCTGCATCATATTGTATTTGGGGTGGGTGTGAAATAGCTCACTGTACCTTTTGGAAAATATAATATATTTTAAATAAAGTACATGGATACCTTGGATTAAATTCTTAAGTTTGATAAAATATTTTAATCAACTTTTGTTTAATATTTCTTCATATACTTCAAGGTGCTGATACACCTGATGGCAGCAGCTGAAGGAATCTCTTACCTTGAGGCTGAAGTTATCATAAAAGACAGTTGTCATCAAAAACTTTGCTATTGATAAGTGTATATATGTTGTTTTTTTTAATAAAGTTTATACAACTGTAAACAATAAACAAATAAAAGAATTAAAATAATAACCTAGTTGTTTTTTGAGAAAAAATGAATTTTAGGCATTTGGCAGACAATGATCCTCTGGTACCTCGCACATAATACAACTAAATCAATAACATGTAACAACTATATATAAAATTGGAAACCCAATAATTACTAATAAACTAATAAACTTTCTTTCTATCTCTTTGAGTTAAGTAGTACATGTATAAAGATGAAAAGACGTGAAAACAACAATTTGAGAAAAATCAACAAGTAAGAACACATTTATATTGAGCCGGAGTCTCTAGAAGAGAATGCGGACATGTTTCAGACGAGATGCTTGAACCTGATTACATCAATTACAAAATCAAATCGGTAACTAGTGGTCTAGATAGTGTAGAAGTGCCAGCTGAATTCAAGCTGGCCCAGTTGGAATTGGAATTTTTGGTCACCCAATTAATGCACCTAGCAGGTACAAAATGACACTCAAATGAATGGCCAGAACAGATATAAACTATTTTTGAATCTCAAGACAAAGGCACATTCCGGGAAAATCGCTACACGTGTGCGCAATACAGGCCCATTTAATCGAATGAAAATGTTGATATGGCTAAATATCTTTCTGATACTTGTTATTATGGCTTTTCCAGCTCTAGTAATAATGTGTGACATACTTGCAACTTTCTGTATGTTTTTTTGTGACAGATTTTTAATCTTAGCGTTAAGGCCGAGAATATTATATTATGATGTTGTAGTTTAATCGTTTACCAGTTTCGTTTCATTTGTTCTTCAATTTGTTTTACATGACCAAAAATACGGTCAGCATCAATGACTAAATAATATCAAACAAACAAGACCCCCCCCCAGCTCAAACTTGGACTCAAGAGGTTTATAATTTCTGAATAATTATGAAAAGTAAGTACAATGAGATAATAGACAACTCCATTGAATTAAACTTCATATGAAAGACATCATTTATTATACACTTCTATGCAAAATACAGTTGGCTAGAAAGGCAAGTTTGCTCGTTCCTTGAGTGTTCATTATATGAAGTTTTTTTTCCCACTGTAGACAAGCTTATCTTTCCGAACAATAGTACATAGTTCATTATTGGTGTATTTTGTATTTTAACTAAGAAGAAAATGTTTATAATTGAACTCCGTCATATTTATGTATACCAAAGCATCACAGGGTGGAATTTATCAGCTACATCAGAGTATACATGTCCACTACAATGGACACTATAACAACTTGATTCTATTTGGTTTTCTATATGAAAGGCCAGTCAAAAAAACCTTAATTTCTGGACAGATCGGGGAAACTCATTGTTAGCAGGAAACGTGGATCGAAGTCTAAAATAAGATTCAGATGTATTTGATTAATATATATCAAGCAAAGCAAATTAGCTGTGTAATGGACTACTGCTAATCTGCTTGGTCAGAACTGGACCATACTTAGTAGAAGAGCTTTCAAATTTATACAAATTATGTGAAGCTGTCTTCATATATGACTGATGTTACAACATCCCAAAAAATTCTTCTAAAAAACATTCAACTTAATTTTACACAATTTGATAGCATCATGGCATTTAGAGCTTCAGGTTTGCATAATCCACACTCAAATGTTGTCATTGTTACTAAAACAATCTTTAAAAACTTTCTAAATCTGATGAACAGAATTGAATCTCATCTAACAGATATTGTCTAGGTAGAAATCGACCAAATGTATTATAGTATTATGGGATTTCTCTTTTTCTTTGAAAAAAGTATATATTTTCGTTATCAAATGTAGCCACCAGTGATAAAAATGGAATCTCACTGAAAGAACGTTTTAAAAGTTTCTCGTATAATTTGAATAAATTTAAAAAGTTTATTTGGAATGAATGGTTATTAATTTTGTACAAATATGTAATTGCATCCTACATGGATTTTGTTACAAAATTACGAAAAGATGTATTAAATGATTAGATTTAACCCTACTCTTACATATTTTGGAGTTTGAAATGTTAGGTAATATCACACTGCCTTCATCAGCAACTACTGCTTCACTGATCAGAAATGACTGCCAAGTTCGAAGCTTATTTGACTGAGAGTTTCGAAGTTGTGAAGCTTATTTGAGAGACAGTTTCGATGATTATTTAACAGACAGTTTCGAAGCTTATTTGACTTCCATACAATATTAGACCTGGATTAGCAGTAAAGACAGTTTTATGTCTGGTAGCCTGTTTAAATAAATGTATTCTGAATAAATATTTGCATGGTTTCTGAATTATCAAACTCGTTAACTGGACTTTGTCAGGTTTATGATGTACGTCCGGATCTACACTAAATTATTAAATGATGTATTCTGACACTAACCATATATATGGTACATGTAGATGTTTTTGGTTAGTAGGTTAACATCCATCCATCCATCCATCCATCCATACATACATACATACATTTGGTTTCTGAACAACTGTTGTATTACTTCAAGACAAATCATAACAAGGTTTCACATTAAGAAAATCTAGCTGGGAATTGGCATTGCAACAAATCAGAAACTTCCTCTACCTTTCTCCAGGCCTTATACAGTCATAACTGTACCGTACTTCATTGTTTCATCGTTTTTGAGTGTCGTATTTTGCACAATGGAGGAATCGGGACAAAGACAAAGGTATCCTGTCAATACGGGGAATGGACTATTGCAAGAAATATTGCATAATAGAGCCAAGCAGCGTTTAGCTGATAAGGCCAAAGATTTCTCCATCAGGGATGCAACAAAACGCAATGATTCCCAAGAGGGAACAACTATGCAAAATGATAGCCCTGTAGTGGCGTCTAAATCTAGGAGAAATCCAGCATCTACAGATAAGGGGATTACGCCATTAACGACAACAAGTTCGTCACATGACTGTGAAAACTCGTGAGAGTCTGTGACAGCAAACATGACATCCGCACAACAATGGCGGCGCCCAGATGACAGTCTTATTGAACGACAAGCGACCCACAATCAAGTCATGTGGGACCGACAGCTTGAATTATTGACAAATTTGTCAGCTACGGTAACAACTTTGAAGTCACAAGTTGACAGTCTTAGCAAAAAACCCATGGCTGATGTGCCGAGACCTAATGGACCGGCACGAAAACATGTACGCACAGAAATGGTTCAGCACAACGAGGGAAGTGATCTTTCCAACACAGGGGCGGAAAGTGAGGAAGATGTCGATGACTTCGAGCATGGCCTTCAAAACTTGGTAACATCACCACCAAATTTACCGTCAGAAACTGAAGGAAATGACATCCTTAAAGAGCTCTCCGACTTTTATGAGTGCACGAACGTTGTGGGCTGCCCATTCAGGAGAGCTTGGCTAAAGTCGTTAATGCAGGATTCCGGTCCCAAATAGCCCAGGATAAATTTAAGGACTTGAGCGAAAAACATTTAAGGCCACAAAATTGCCAAAATTTAAGTGTGCCTAAAGTAAATCCTGAAATTTGGGCAAAAATGAACAAAAGTACAAAACAAATGGATGCTAAGCTCCAAAAGTTCCAAGGAACTATTGCTAAAGCTAGTGTTCCCCTTCTCCGACTTATGGATGCATTACTACAAAATAAATTAGATGGTACACCTGCAAATGTAGATAAATTACTTGCAGATGCTGGTGATGTATTGCGGATGCTTTCTTCTGCGTTTTGTGACATGTCTCATAAACGGAAAGAACTGATCAAGCCAAATCTTCATTTCGGTTATCAATCTCTCTGTTCACCCCAAAATAAGGTAAATGACCTCCTCTTTGGAGATGACCTGTCTACAAAAGTTAAAAATATTGCAGATGCTCAGCAGATGGGGAACAAAGTGTCAGAAAAAGTTTCTGCTTCAAACACTGGGAGATACGACAATTATAAAGGTGCTCAAGCAGGACCCAAGTCTTTTTTTATTGAAGATGGGGGCCAGGTCAAAGCCCTATCAACGGCAACCATACCAACGGGGACCACAGAACCTCAAAAAGAGGAGAACTTACAACCCCCGTCAAGATTTGTGAACAGGGGCAGTGTTGCATCTTCCACAAAAACTGTAAGTAGCAGTTTTCCCATTCATGACAGCACAGTTTCTTTGCCAGCCTTGTATAATACACCAGAAAATTTTGTTCCTGGTAAAGTTAGTTGGCGTGCTAAAAAATGGCAGCAGCTAACATCTGATGCATGGATTTTATCTAATCTGAATGGTTATATAATTGAACTTGATAGCAGCCCAGTCCAAACTTGTATCCGAAAGCTGAGAAACTTCTCTGACAAAGAAACCACAGTAATTACAACTGAAATTGATAAACTGCTGAAAAAGGGAGTGGTCGAGAGAATAAACTTTGCTGGTGTAAAGTACTTGTCTAACATATTCACTAGAGAAAAGCGTGATGGGAGCATCCGGGTTATTCTCAACCTGCGTGCTTTCAATGCACATGTGGTACATCACCATTTTAAATGGAGACATTAAAAACAGCACTGACCATAGTTCAAAAAGATTCTTATTTTGCTTCTATTGACCTAAAAGATGCATATTACTCTCTTCCAGTTCGCATTGCTTTTCACATATATTTATGCTTTCACTGGAAAGGACAATTTTATCAGTACACCTGTTTACCAAATGGACTGGCATCTGCACCATGAGTATACACCAAAATGATGAAGCCTGTTTTTTCTTCCTTATGTAAGATGGGTTATCTCAATGTTAGCTATTTAGATGATAGTCTTCTTCAAGGTTCAACATACTTAGAGTGTCAAAACAATGTGTACCATACTGCTGCATTATTGGATGATTTAGGATTTACAATACACCCAACTAAATCCATTTTGCAACCTACACAAACTATCAGCTTTGTGGGATTTCTCATTAATTCAGTAGATATGACCGTTAGATTGACAGAGGGAAAGGCACAGGCATTGATTGAGTTTTGTGAAACAGTGTTGAAGAGGAAACATTTGACTATTCGTGAATTAGCAACATTAATAGGCACAATGGTTGCTAGTGAGCCTGGCTTAGAATATGCCCCTCTCTACTACAAACCTTTGGAAAGGGAGAAAGACAAATTACTTAAAATGCATAAGGGCAATTATGATGCATCAATTTCTCTCTCCAGCAGTGCTAAAGATACAATTAAATGGTGGATCCAAAATGTTAAAATCAGTTTTAAACCTATCTGCAGAGGTAACCCAGAAATTACTATCAAAAGTGACAGTTCTCTTATAGGATGGGGAGGGATAAATGAGACAGATGAAATTAAAACTGGGAGTGGCTGGAGAAAACTGAAAAAATGAGCCACATCAATGTTTTGGAATTGCAGGCTTGCTTCCTGACATTAAAGTCTCTTTGTAGCTACAAATATAATGTACACAAGGATCTTCATGGATAATACTGTAGGTGTTGCCTACATTAACAAAATGGGAGGTTGGAAGAGATTACTCAATCAAATGGCCCGTGATATTTGGTTCTGGTGTATAGAAAGATAGATTTGGTTGAGTGCTTGCCATCTTCCTGGGAAGAATAATGTAGTGGCAGATCAACTATCTAGGAAATTTAATGATGATGCAGAGTGGATGTTAAACAAAGCAATCTTTAACAAAATTCATACAATATTTGGACAGTTTGATATTGATATGTTTGCCTCTAGACTGAATCATCAGATTCATAAATATGTCATATAGACCAGACCCAGATGCTTTCTCTATGACGTGGTCAAACTTAATTTTATATATGTTCCCACCTTTCAGCCTGGTGGGACGTGTTGTTCAGAAGATAGTAGACGACTGTGCAGAAGTGGTACTTGTAGCACCATGCATTGTGGACAACACAGCCCTAGTTTCCCTGCCTTTTGCGACAAATTGTTCATCAATCATACATTCTTCCCCAGACTCACTTTCTGTTAACCTTGCCTCAGGATCCACTCAAGGAACATCAACTGTGGAAAACCCGGCTAGCTGTGTTTCGCTTATCAGGAAAGCCTTGTTCAGTAAAGGCATATCAGGACAAGCTGCCAGTGTTATACTCGACCCATGGAGAGAATCAACAAGGAAACAATATTGGACACATCTCCAGAAATGGTTGCATTTTTCGGTTGGGAAACATATTGATCCCCTTGATCCACCTGTAAATTTGGTCCTGGCTTTCCTGACAAAACTGTTTGATTCTGGTTTAGGTTACAGTTCCATAAACACTGCCGGATCTGCTATATCTAGTTTTGTTAAATTGAGTAGTAATGTTGATCTTGGTAATAATATGCTCATAACAAGATTTTTGAGAGGAGTTTTTCTTCGTAGGCCATGTTTGCCAAGATATGGTATAACCTGGGACGTGAGAACTGTTCTTCATCATCTGGAAAAATTGTTTCCCTTGAGGAAAATTTCTTTGAAACAGGGGACTCAGAAACTAGTGATTCTGTTGGCCTTACTTAGTGGCCAGAGATGCCAAACTTTGCATGTCATAAATATTGATGATATTCCTATTTTTTCTGATAGAGTTGTTGTCAGAATTAGGGACCTTTTAAAGCAAAGTAAACCTAGTCAACATCTATCACAATTGACTTTTTCTGCATATCATGATAAAAGACTATGTATAGTTGAAACCTTACAAGAATACATCAGTAGAACTTCTTCTCTTCGAAGAAATGAGAAAAAATTATTGATAACCACACAACCTCCTTTTAGAGCTGTTGCTAAAAGCACCATAGCTAGATGGATCAAGACTGTTATGAAGGAGGCAGGGATTGATACATCCATTTTTGGGGTCCACAGCACTAGAGCTGCATCGAGCACTGGTGCAGCTAAAATGAAACTGTCTTTGCATACTATTATTAAGACTGTAAGATGGAGTAATGATTGCACTTTCCGCAAGTTCTATCATAAACCTGTATTGGATAGCTTAGATTTCAGTAGTGCTGTGCTTGGAAAGTCCCAGCTATAAAAATTTTGATATAATCTCAGATGCTTATATCTTGTTCATTATAGTTTTCCTAGTATCACAAATAAACACTATTTTTTTTTCTTCATTGTCGTGCTTGGATGCATAACTCTGAAATCTCATGAGATCCCGAGGCACTTACAGGGGAAATAAAATTTCACAATTAAACAAGACTTACCAAAGTCGCAGTTTGATTGGGATTTTATGAACCTGTAAGTGCTTGAGGGATCACATGCCCACCCAAATGCATCTTAATTAGCTTGCATATCCCACCCTATTGTTGTTCTCTGCGGCATCCAAGCTGATCATGTTCTAAAGACTGACTCATCACGTGACCAATTCCATCTCATGTGATCCCTCAGGCACTTACAGGTTCATAAAATCCCAATCAAACTGCGACTTTGGTAAGTCTTGTTTAATTGTGAAATTGTGCCCCAGCCACACTAAGCTGTGTCTAGCTGCTTGTGCCCCAGAGTGTTTTACCTGTTTGGAAAATTTTGTAAAAATCATGCACATGCCTTCACACTTACTTTAATTTCTCTTCTTGTATCAAATATTAATCCATAAAATTTTCACAAATTAATCCAAATGAATTTGTCTACACATTGATGTATTTTTCTTTCTATTTGTCCAAATATTTCACAATTTATTTATACACTTTTTAAAAACTTATGTACAACATTGTTAGGAATATCACATCATCATCACTTAATTTCATTAAAATAAACCAGGAAAATTTAACATGTGATATGGCTTGAAACAATTTGTACATATATTTACTTGGCATTGTTCATATCCAGTTTTTGGTTCAGATAAAACTCAATAAACACATTTTGCTGGTTGGATACGTTTCGTTTGGTGATACCAATAATACAATATGCATTTTTAGGCATATGGATTGGTTTCATTTGCGATGTCCGTGTACATTCTCTCCGGAAATAATGTGAAAAAATATAGATTTCTCTTTTTTCCTTGTCAATTTGTCAATGTTTGTTGTAGGTCCAGGATTCATTCCACTAAAATCATTGATTTGAACAGGCAGAAGATGATTGCTCCAATCTGCTAGATCGGTAGAAACTCTTTCATTTTTGCTAACAGCATCCTCTTTTTTTGACTATTCAATCTCTAGAATCTTCAATGTCCCATTTAATTTCGCAACAAATTTGTAAAATCAATTAATTTAAACCAATTATGTAATAGGTAATTATGTAAGAAATTTGTTAAAATAATGAATTTAAACCAAATTATGTAATAGGTAATTAAGTAAGAAGCCTAACCTGTGGTGTCTGTATAATGTGACCGGGTGGGACATGACGCTATGTGTCTGCAGCATGTTGCCCAAGTGTTGGACATCACTATAAACTGCGACATTGCAGACATAGTAGCAATATGACCCAAACATTGTTCAAGCTAGGTTGAAAATTTAAAAAAACATAACTAATTGTAAGAAGTCATACGTTAGAAAGTTCAAGATTATGATCACTTTTCACCATTTTTTGAGAAACTTGTTTGAAGTATTTGTTTGACTTAGAATGATGTGCTTCAAGTGCATCAGAATTTTGGTTTGCTTAGTAATTTCTTGCAGATTTTAATGTACGAACTTTGCATGATGAAACCTAGGTCAAACACGATTTTTTATCATTTTAAACAACAAAGCGATATAGCTAGGTATAGGACTGACAGGGGACATAACCGTTTCTGGCTTCCTGTTTTCTGAAGCCACTTTGGTTCTAGAATAGTGGTCTGCTGTTTCGGCATAATTTGAGATAAATTTGGATCATCTGAATGTAAAATCATTGGAACCCAACAGAATACATATCCGGACACTTGTTTATTGTATTAAGCAGCCCATGGACAAAAAAATAAGTATTTTTGTGAAGCGTTGAAAATTTTCAAAGTTTTATTTTCATACCTTAAGATGCGGTAATACTAATAAACACGGTAGGAATTAAGCTTCCAACAATTTGGAATATATCAATGTATATTTCATATTTCTGAGCAACTTCTATTTACCATACGGAGTCCTATCTGGTCATTTCAGCCATATCAGCAATGAAATATCCCTCAGATATTTAGTGCATTGCCCCCATTGTAGGTGTTAAGTGTACAAAACTAGACATACATACATCACATACATTCATACATACATACATACATACATACATCTAGAATCTGGAGAGAGGATTTTGTCAGATCAACAAGAATATAGAAGAAATACCGGCGTAAGCGTCTCTAAGGTATCAGTTTACAAGAACAGCACTGCAGGTTTGATGCAATCTCAAGTAGCACAAACCCCAAACACTACATCTTCTACTGCAATATGTGAAGCAGATACAGGAAGAGCATTGGAAACAAAAATTGATGAGAAAGAAAACAAAACTAATCAAAATCTAGTATTGGATACCAGAAATTCTACACTGAGAAAGGACGACATAAATGATACAAACAATAACAATTCTAAATCAATCCAGGTGCGAATAAGTACAATGACATTCAGTGGAATGAAGAGGGGTTCAAAAACAAAATCGTTGTTATCTCGAATTAAAGCAGACCATAGACCTGAAGAGTTAAATAATGTAATACGCAGACATGCATACAATCGAGGAGTACAGATCACAAATATTAAGATTCTTAAAAAGTGGTCCAATATGAAGGGAGAAACCTATACCGTTCGTGTCACTGTTCCGGAAAATCTGCTTACCAAAACTTTACAGCAGGGATTTTGGCCAGAATTTGTATTAGCTAGAGAATGGTACGAGAGATAAAAGAGTCATTGTCTACAACTTGTACGTGGAAAAGCTTTTGTTTACTTTCCGAATGATGACTACTCTAAACATAATGACTTGGAATGCGAAGGGCATTATGACAGGAACGCCCTATCTTTGTTTATTACTCCGTACGGTAGATATTGTATGTATACAAGAACATTGGCTATATCCAGAGCAATTACATTTTTTTCTAAGCATTGACAGCAATTTTATGGCTTTTTCGAGACTGCATAGCAGAATTAATTCATGTCTATGGGAGAGAGAAAGCGTCCCTCTGGATTTGGAGGAACTGCAATTTTCTATCGGAAATCATTACCTGTTCGTCCAATGAATAACACTGGGAACGACAGAGTTATTGCAGTTGAAATTAACCTATGCGCTATTAAATTGTTTTTGTTCTGTGTGTGGTTTCCTTCTACAAATGCCTCTTTAGATGATTATAAAGAAATAATGGAAACTCCCGGCTGTACTTTTTCCAGAGTATACTCTGGAAAAGGATGGAATACCTAGAAAAAACATGTAAAACCCTGGAAAACTATGGAAAAATTAAATATTTTGTAGAATTTAGCATGGAAACTCAGGACACTGTGCATGGAAAATGCTGAACATTTTGGACTTTTAATTTTTTTAGCATGGAAAACACGGGAAAACGATGGACATTTTGGACTTTGATTTTTTTCAGCATGTTAAACACTGGAAAACGATGGACATTTTGGACTTAGAATCTTTTTGATAAATTTCAGCATGGAAAGCCCTAAAAAAAACTAAATTTTCAAGATTTGTACTTAGAATTATTTTAAATTCTTTCTGCTCAACTGATAAGGGTTTGTCCTATCCTTCAACTATCAAGATCCAAGTACCTAAAGAATGAGCAATCATGACTAAACAGTAAACTGCACTAGAACAGATTTTTCAACTTGAAACAAAACTATTATTTCAAACCTATGATAAATATATACTGACAAATAGAGGACACAATTCAAATAAACAAACGAAACCACACACACACACATGCTTGACCCCTGCTTTAAAAAGACAAACAACAAGTGTTAAAGTAGTACATCATTTGTTGTATGTACAAACATATGTAATTATATGTTCATGATCAAATAAACATTATATAAAAATGTCGGTGTAACACAAACTAGACAAGTATGAAAAGATATCCAGAAAAAATAGTTAAATCCTGACCAGAACATATATGGTGCATATACAATCATAAATATGTCCAAATCTGTTCACCACATGAGCTTGAGCCATGACACTACAATGTAGAAGTATGAAATTCCAATGATGAGAGCCATTTTAGTCCTCTTCATGATGATTGGGGAGAACAGCATCATAAATGTCATTTCCAGTTTCAACGATGATAATAGGTTCTCGAAGACACTCAATCCTAACTACCACAGCACCTTCCCTAAAAGTAGATCACAAATGGGAAAAAGCTTATTATGTTTTTGAAGAAAGAAAAAAAGATTTAATAAGCATTATCATAGAGAATCACACTCACATTACTTCATATCTGGCATTTCTGAGGCATATATAAATATGTACGTGTGTGTGTGTGTGTGTTTGAAAAAATAATACCTACCCTAATTTTAAATCAAGTGCAATAGGATACATTGTTTTTGGCCTTATATATCTTCTCATATTTATAGAAATTAAATCAGTCAATTCTTTTAACAACTATTTTGTATTACAATTATATAATGAATTTAAACTGTGCAGCTTCTAACACATTTGTCAATTGATATCAATACCAGGATGAAATAATTAGTGCCAAAAGCTGGTGCTAACCAAAGAATATGCTTGTATCACGTGGATTCCTATAGTTGCTTACAATTTAATTACTAGTCATACATGTACATGTATCATTGATAGTTAAATTGTAAGCAACGATACTACTACGAACCCCTGTCGCCTGTCTGTGAGAATAAATTTAAGATCAGTCTTGAAACCAATGAATCATATAGTGTTGGGCGGTGCATCATAGAGTCAGTTTATACTTGGGCAAACGAAATGAAGTCTAGACTCAGTTATTTCATACTCACCTATATATTTGGGTGTCCAATTTGTGTTGTCTTCTTTCCATTTGTGTTCACGATATTGCCTCTTGTTCGTAAAATTTGTCTTTCTAAAAGAGCCTTGCTGTAAACCGATCCTTCCACCAAAATATCCAAAATCACGGCGTCGGTATCCGATGTATAAATATTAACTTTTTGGATAAATCATAAATCAGAAGCGAACAAAATTTCTGATTTTTCTGTAAAGTATTAGCCTCCAGGCATCTGCGTTTTTGTCAAGCAGAAATAGCCGAGGTTATTCCGCATGATGTTAGCTCATGAAGCTGACTATAAAATGCATGTTAAAATAATTTCTTTAATCAAATACTACATTGAAAAAGGCCGACATAATTTCGAGTTCATGCGTTAGAACAAAGTTTTTAGCCGCCTAAAAAACAAGCACAGAAAATACGAAAAATGTTTTTGTAAATTTGGTTAAAAATATTGGCACCGTAAAGCACTATGGATAACCAGTATGGAATTTGGGCGCCATTTTCAACACTAGTTTCATCGAAATTGTACAACAGAAAATATTCCAGGATTTAAAGATGACTACTGAACCAGAAATAGCCCTAGTGATATGGGTGAATAATCGTCTCATTCAGAGCGGCATAATTTTTTATGGCTGATATTCACTCGCCACGAAAAGAAATGAAGGAATATTGCACGGGAGAGAATGTGATGGCAGTTTATCGTGGATTCAAGGGTTACCATGAGTGTATTATTGCAAAAATTGCAGGTAAGTCATTACTCAGTCCATATGTAACAAAATTATTCGCACGGCCGCCGAGCAGCTTACCTGCGAAAGACTTCGCGTGATGTGAAATTTACGTTAAGCTATTACGAAATATATCCTATGAAACAATTTTATTTTTATGCTGTTTGAAAACATAAATTAAACGTCAAACCAGTTAGGATATTGATGGGTATGTGTTATGTTTTAAGGTTTGTTTACATAATTAGCAATATTTTTTACATATCCCTAATACACAATGACCAGTCATCTCATGACTGTCTTTCTAAAAGTTGGTACATGCCCGCCTTGCGAATAACCATTTCCAAAATGTAAATTTCACTTTAAATTTTATTCAGCCATGATATTATTAAGGATCTGACTCGTATTTGTATTTTTGACCTTTTCGTTATCATTTTTCGGATATTGTACCAATAAGTTATATTTGTTTTAATTAATTTAAGACTGAAACATACTGGTAGATCTCTTTCAACTAATTAATCGTTGATTCAGATTATGGCTTGTTTTTGTCTATCCAATTTATATATATTCTGCCTGTTCAGTAATATTTAATATTATTGTATAATTAATAAAAATGTACAGCTGTAAACTGTTGCAAATGATTATAAATTTTCCTCAACAAAAATACATGTTTAGTTTGTATCCATTTAATTTTAGAAAACAAACTGTAAGGCACAATTATGTAAACAATTTTTTAACTGCAGTATATGCCTATAAATACTTCATTTCTTAAATGTTAACTTCAAAACTGCTTTGTTTCTACTTTGATATTAAACAATATATTGCCCTTTTGTCAGTCATTTAAATTATTATTTACGTATGGTTACATCCAACTTTGTTGCTAGAATTAAACTCAGTTTGTCTTTCAGCCAGAACATCAGGTTTATCTGGAACTGATTCCTGTCAGGATAGTTTAAATAAACTTAATGTTTGTTTGTTTGTTTGTTTAGGATTTTTAACGTAGCTTTAACAATTTTTCAGTCATATCGCTACGATGTCTGCAATGAGGCAGTTTATAGTGATGTCTACCACTGGGGCATCATGCCGCAGACATGTAGCATGATGTCCCGCCCAGTCACATTATCCTGACACCAGGCCGACCAGTCCTAACACTAACCTCTTAATGCTGAACGTCAAGTGAGGCAGCTGTTAGTACCATTTTTGTAAGTCTTTGGTATGACTCGGCCGGGGATCGAACCCACGACCTCCCGCTTCCGCGGCGGACGCTCTAACCACTAGGCCACTGGAGCGGTTAATTATTCTTGGAGATTTCAGCTTTCACTTTGACTGTCCTGGTAAACCAAACACGTCAAAACTCCTAGATTCCATTTATGTTTTCAATCTTAAACAGTCAGTTAACCAACCTACCCATAAACTTGGTCACATTTTAGACTGGTTTCTTTATAGACCTGATGATAATATTCTGCAATCAACTCTTGTATCCCACGAACTTGCGTCGGATTATTGGGTTTTAACCATCTTAAGGTTAAAAAATCTCCCAAACTGATTTATGCATCTAATTGAGGTGGTTCTGTCCAGTAATTTAAGTGTTTAGTACATTATATATACTAATCATTATATATAATATTATTGTATAATTAATAAAAATGTACAGCTTTTACAGGTTTTCAAGTCTATTAAATTAGTCATCAAGCCAAGTGCCTCATTAGAATTACCTACCTCAGGGATTTCAAAAGTACTGTAATTGCATGAAATCAATCTCTCTCTCTCTCTCTCTCTCTCTCTCTCTCTCTATATATATATATATATATATATATATATATATATATATATATATATATATATATGGGATTGAACTAAATTTGAAATCTTGCTGGATTCTATTGATTGATATACATTAATTTGTATTTCAGAAATCATCAAGGAGAAGTATAATGTTGTGGAGGTGATGCAGAAGCTTTGAGAATTGTTAAACCATAGAGAGTACCATAACTTCCACAGGCTCCAGTGGTGACAACAGAAAAATAAGAAATTAGAGGAATGAACTATGAAAAAACACTAGTGATAAAAAAAAATTAAATTATTAAAATTGTGATAGAAGTTAATGTGAATTTCTATTATTTTGTTGTTAAGATTACTTCAGAATAAATTCAAACTATAACAAGAATATACATTTTATTGTTGTCCAGGGTTTTCCATGCCAGAAATTGTCCAGGGTTTTCCAGCATTTTCCATCATTTTCCATCCTAGAATTTTCCAGCCTACCCTGGACAAAGGCTGGAATATTAGTCCAAATACTCCAGCGTTTTCCATCCTAGAAT
Organism: Unio delphinus; assembly: GCA_029339505.1. Lineage (NCBI taxonomy): Eukaryota > Metazoa > Mollusca > Bivalvia > Unionida > Unionidae > Unio > Unio delphinus. The sequence continues at coordinate 12,709,051 of JAQISU010000029.1, read as the reverse complement.
TTTCCATGCTAGAATTGTCCAGGGTTTTCCAGCCTACCCTGGACAGAGGCTGGAATATTAGTCCAAATACTCCAGCGTTTTCCATCCTAGAATTTTCCAGCATTTTCCATGCTAGAATTGTCCAGGGTTTTCCAGCCTACCCTGGACAGAGGCTGGAATATTAGTCCAAATACTCCAGCGTTTTCCATCCTAGAATTTTCCAGAGCATTTTCCAGAGTTTTTCATGGAATATGATGGAAAATCTACAGCCGGGCTGTGGAATGCCTATATGATGAATATAATCAAAAAGGTTGTGTGATTATCTGTGGTGACATTAATGCGGAGCTACCTACAAAAGTGATTCCAAAAAGCAAATATGGTAAAGGATATATACTACAATCCTTCCTGACAAATAGGCATCTAATGTCAACATTTGATATTTTCCCTTCTGAAATACCAGGATATACATATTGCTCATCTGATGGCAAATGTTCGTCTTTGATTGATTACATTTTGATAACCTCCTCCAAAATAGATTTATTTTATAGTGCTAATATTGAAGATGATTATCATCTCAATTTATCTGATCATTTACCTGCACGAGTAGAGTTGTTAATTCCTGAGGAACTCCTGGTATCTACATTTTCCAGATATCCAGTTACAATTAACTGGCAAAAGGTTTCTTCAGAACAGCAGGAGAGGTACAAAAATCAAATCAATGAGCATCTGAACTCAATGGAGCTATTTGTAAATAGTATTTCGGATGTACAAAACACCCTTGTTACTGTCGCGACCGTTCTACGCAACACAGCTAATAAAATGTTTCCCAACAAAAGATTCCTCCCACACTTAAAACCTTACTGGAAATTTTTTAATGTGGCTAAACTGCATAAAAAGATGAGAAAAAAACGATTGTTATGGATAAAAGATGAACGGCCACGTGGGACACAATTTATAACGTATGCAGAATACAAAAATGCCAAAAGAAATTTCAGAAAACAATTAAACAAGGCAAAATACCAGTACGAACAAGAACGACTAAATGAGCTGGAAAAAGCTGCAGAACTGAACGTAGGGAAAATCTACAGAATAGTAAGACTACATAAGAAGGGGCAGAGACAAGATATTTCTGAACTAAAAGTGGAAGGAGAAATAATACGGGACCCTGATTTAATTTGTGACGCATGGTGCCAACATTTTAAAATGTTAATTACTGAAATACCAGATATTAATTTTAACGAATCGTTTGCAGCTGAAATCAGAAACAAAATGAAACATATTGTGGATTCAAATATTGATGACAGAGCTGATAAGGATATGTGTGAAACCATACTACCGAAAGACATTGAAGATGCTGTAAGAAAGCTGAAGAAAAATAAATCATGTGGACATGACAACATATGTGCAGAGCATTTAATGTTTGCCTGGCAGTCGATTAGTTATATATTGTGCAAAGTATACAATACAATAATTTCCTTGGAAACGTATCCTGATTACTTCAAACTTGTAAATGTTATACCTATCTTTAAAGGTGGGAAAAAAGATAGGTTAGATATGAATAACTATAGAGATATCTCAATCGCTCCAGTATTTCAAAAAGTTTTGAAAAAATATTGCTGAAAAGGCTAATTCTTTACAGCGATAAAATCGGTTTCCCTCACCCATTCAAGGATTTCGAACCGAATGCAGTGGCATTACTGCAACCTTCATTATAAAAGAAGGAATAGCCCATTATTTGGAAGGTCAATCAAAAGTTTATGCTGCATTCCTGGACAATGTGAAGGCCTTTAATACAGTGTGGCATGATGGCCTCTTTTATAAGCTATTCCATCTCAGAATCAACGGAAAACTGTGGAGATTAATTAGAGATTCATTTCAAGAAGTTAAGGCTCATGTTCTGCTCAACGGATATCATTCGAAGCCATATGCTGTCAATCAAGGAGTAGGTCAAGGAAGAATGCTATCGGCATGGCTATTCTTAGTCATGATAAATGACCTAATATCCTTGCTGGAATCTACAAAATCTGGAATACAATTTGGCATTCTGAGTATCCCCTGTGTTTTACTAGCAGATGACAAGTCTTTGCTATCTTCGTCATTTAATGGTATGTGTGTTTTACTTCATAACCTCAATGACTATGCATCAAAATGGAGACTGCGGTACAATGCTGATAAAAGCAATATTGTCATATTTTCGAAGAAGAAAATCACACAGAAATCTATTGTCATGCTTGGAGATAAATTGATTCCGATAGTTTCTTCTAGAACCTACGCTGGGGTTACTCTCTCCGCAGATCTCTCCAATACTGCTGCAGTAAAAAATGCTTGTGATAAAGGAAGGTCAGTATTTTATTCCATTGTAGGGACTGGCATTGGAAAGGGTGGAATGAATCCAATTAATAGTGCTACAATATGGTCAAAAATAGTACTACCTGCATTGACATATGGATGTGAATTGTGGTCCAGCTTGAGCCAGTCACAGGTATACGATCTTGAAGTATGTCAAACAAAGGCGGCAAGAAGAATTATAGGTCTCGATCTGCACTCTTGTACAGAAACAACAATTAGCAGTCTTGGACTATGGACCATTGAGGGTTATGTGGACAAAATCAAACTTGGCTTCTTCAATAAAATCTGCACAGCTAAAGGTTCATTTGTATGGAAAATTATATTCCACAGAAGAATCCTTGACTTCTTGATACATGAGAGCGAGAGCATTGGGTTTGTTAAAGATATATATCGTGTTCTTTTGAAATACCAGCTTGGCGGGTTTTTCCACCTATACGTGAACACTCTACATTCTACCCGAAATCGGCATGGAGGAATATTGAAATGAGACCTGAACTTTTACATTATGCAAGTGTTCATACTAATCTTCAACCACTTGCAGTTTGGAAACTTGGTAAATGTGTTCCTAATAAAACTTGGACTTTCGCTAAAATTGCTTATTTAACTATGTGTCCAATTACAACAGAGAAGGAAAATAATTGTAAACTCTGCAAGAGACTGATTATAGACAGAACCAAGCATATGTTACTATTCTGCAACGCCCTAAATGACGAGAGTAACACTATGTTTGAAAAAATAATAGATGCCATCTACTTCCTAGACTCCCACTGGCTGTTATGTGAGGACAATGATAGAGCTGTACCGATTAATCGCCCGTACGCGTAATCGGGCCGATTATTAGCACAATCGGTATAATCGGGTATCGGCAAAAATAATCGGTGCCGCTGCAAATAATTTTTTTAAATAACCAATTTTTCCTGATAAAAGTTGTATATACAGTCGCGTTTTGACTGACCGTAACTTAATCCTTTGTAACACTAGAGCTCGGGTTAAATGCAGTATGCAAACAAGTTGCTCATTAACTAACACTACTGTATAGTCGAATAACCATACATCGAGATAAATACATCGAACCATCAATTGATCTTTTGTAACAAAGAGATTGCTCTAATAAAGTATTTTTAAAAAATTTATCTTGCTGCCAGTTGTGTGAAATTTTCAACTCCAGCGTCCGGGAACTGCAGTAAACCAGACTAAAGTACATGTCGCTAACCGCCATTGTAGTGCCAAAGTCATGTGAATAGCCAGTAAGATTAACATCAAAGGGAGTAATGATGGATATATACAGTCAATTTTGACTTTTTGTGTTTTTTCTTTATCTTTAAGAAAACTCACAAAACACCGATAGTCCTTATGTCCCAGTGAGAAATTGTTTGAAAGGGCTTCAGTGTAGGTTTGAGTACGTCGTCTGTCTTTCAGTTAATCCGTAATGCCTGGAGGGTGAACGAACTCATTGTCTTTAATACTAGTAAGTGAGAATCATTTCCGGATTTTTTAAAATTATTTTTTATTTCTTTTGTTAGTGTTTCACCAAGCCACCATCTGGCAGAAGGGGCGGTCTCTCATAAGTCATAACAGGTTTTACTGTACCTTTGAAACACCGACATATACTAAACAAATAAAACAATTCTATATCAATGTTTTACAATTATCTGATGTTGCCGCAGCAATAACGAGTATTTGTTGTTATCAAAGCAAGCCGACGACCTTTGCTCATAGAAAGTCAGCAATAAACTCAAAAGCATTGCCTCAATTTACATAGTAATTAGAACATATTTATTGTGCCGCGAAACTTTCCCGTTTGCCAAAAAAATAAAAATCGCCCACCCCCACGGTCTTTGGACAACAGAGTAGTAATTTATTTGGACACATTGTTTCAAGAGCCCGAATAGATTGGATTATTAATATCAGCTCTGCATAATGTCGAACTTGAAACTATCAAGTTAAGTCTGAAATTACTTTCAAGTAAATGCAGTCAACGAGTCGACAGCACATTGCACACTTTGCAAAGCATGCATTTCCAGAGGTGGAAAGGATTCTAAAAATTATACAACATCAAATCTTATCCAGCAATTGCGCTGCAAGCACATCGCCGAATATGGCCTGTTTCTGGCAGATAAAAATGAAAAGAATGCTTTGCAGATAACCTCAGCAGCTTCAGCAACTTCTCGTACACTATTGACACCATGCTGGACCGAAAACAGCCGTTTGCATTTGATGACCCGAGAGCTGTTAGTTGGCACAAAATCATTGTAGAATTCATTGCAGTAGATGTATAACCATTTTCCGTCGTTGAAAACATTGGATTTCAACGCCTGATGGCCAAGGAAGAACCGCGCTATACAATTCCAAGTCGGAAATACTTTTCCACATCTTTGATACCTGACATGCATAAGGCGTTACAAATCAAGATGCGTGATTTAGTTTCTGCCCAATCTGATCTTAGTTTAACCTCCGATGCGTGGTCAAACCCATCCATCGGCATATCTTTGTTGAGTCTTACGGCACACTGGATGACTAAAGACTTTCAGCGGAAACAGGTGATTTTAGCCGCAACGCCTCTCGATGAATCGCATACAGGAGAATATTTGGCAAGCAAACTGGACAAATTATTCGATGAATACAACATTCCTAAAACACGTATCCATCTTCTACGTGACGGAGGTGCAAACATGGTTAAAGCAATGCGTCTGGCTGAAATCGACAGCATCGGCTGTTTTGCTCACACCCTGCAGCTCGTAAGTGATGGCATTCTTTCACAACGAGCTGTCAAAGATGTTTTGGCGATCTCGCATTCCATTGTCGGCAAATTTCGGCACTCCATCCTGGCACAACAGCAGCTCGAAGATCAGCAGGAAAAGTTTGGCGCTGCCCATAAGAAACTCATCCAGGATGTCAAGACACGCTGGAATTCTACATACAATATGTTGGTTTCGTTATATGAACAAAAACAAGTATTGGGGGCTTACGCTACTCTCTATGACCTGCCTAGCCTAACAGCTCAACAGTGGGTCTTAATTAACAATATTGTGGACATGTTAGGCCCGTTCGCGGACATTACCAAGGAAGTAAGTGGTAGTCAAACATCAGTATCCGTCATTATTCCTATGCTGAAAATGCTCCGAATGTTGCTGGCTCGAGAGCATGAAGCGAAGTCAAGGTATTCAGACAATTCGCTGTGATATGTTGACATCACTGAACACACGCTTTGCTGATGTTGCCAACAAGAAGCTTGTCTTGGCCACCATCTTAGATTCATGATTCAAACATTGCCTATTCAGCGAAGAATTGATTGTAACCAGATCCAAAGAATGGCTTAGAGCAGAATGTATCATAGTTGCATTAGCTGACAAGCAGGAGTTACCCCCGACCAAAAAGACTGAAACTGAAACAAACGCCACTGAACCATCAACATCATGTCTCTGGGATTTCTTTTCTGTGGCCTGTCACGAGCCTGTCAGTACCGTCAACAAAACGACCCAAGTGGATAACGCTGTTGACACGATGTTTGAATTGTATCTGGCCTGCCCTTTGTTGCCACGAGAAGAAGACATATACAGCTGGTGGAATACTCACAAGTTTCAGTTCCCCTACTTGGCCAAATTAGCTAGACGCTATTTGTCTGCACCAGCTTCAAGCGTTCCTAGCTAGCAACTATTTAGTGGCGCAGGCCAGATTTTTTCGGATCGTCGTGGATCATTACTTGGCGAGAAGGGAGAAATGTTACTGTTACTTAAATACAACTTACCTGAACTAGGCTTTCAGTATTATCTGCCGCCAGCGTAAAGTGATATCTAACGTTAGTTGTAAAACATGCATATTATTAATTATTTTTTGCTATCGTTATGAACATTATTTAGTCATTTATTGAAATCTAGTAATGGCGACCTGCATCATTGAACCCAGGTTAAAAGACTTGCTTAATACATTTCATTCATTTATACCTTGAATTAGCAAATCACAAGTTTTATCAGTGTTAGTAATAAAGTTTTTCAAGTTTCATGTTTGTGTGACCTTGTTTTTTGTAAATAACTACATTTTTTTTATCCGGTTTCTGCTTATTTTCGTATGCAATTTCAAATTCACTTGCTGCATAAACAACTTTGTTTTAACTCGCATGGCAAAATAAATGCTTGCATTACACTTACAGGTTTATTTTTCTGAACCAGTCAGTGTTTTAACAAAAATACCCTTCTTCTTATTACAAGTCAGTTTCAAGCATTTTAATGATAAACTGGCCTGTACTGTTGTCTCAAAACGATAGGGAAATTGACCAATTATCAACAAAGGAGATTCTGAAACATCAAGCTTTCCATTGTGTGGAAAGTTACATGTTTGTTCAGACAAAAGACAAAACTAAAATTGATTGATGTTGATCTTAGTTGATCTATAAGAGAAATTTAGCCTTTATTATTACCACGCTGCGTGAAGATGTAAATTATACCGGTTGTGTCCCTTGTACACTCAAAATATTACCTCATTTTGTAGGATCACTTATATCATTGAAAATGAGTAACTCGTGAGAGGTGATTCGTAGTAAATGAAACAGCTATTACAGATTAGCTGAAATTTTATCTGAAAGAATACACTTTGGTCGAAACAACGAATAAAGCAAAATCTGCAACTAATATATTTGGGAATAAAAAAGGATTTAAGTGACGCTATGCACACTTTGCACTGCATAAGTACTGTACATTATAGTATATGGTCTCCCTGGTAAACTCGACCGACCCGCGAATTATCAAGGCTGTATTTTACCTATGTACATGTAATTTCATGTTGTGGAAATCAGAAAATATGCACATGCAAAATAATAACAAAATCAATAATAAATAGTACTTTATAAAAGTTTAATAATTTTCGGGTCATCGAAAGTTACTTTTTTAACATGCCTATGTCTTAGAACACTGAAATTTTTGTCCCAAGATGTACTGCCGTTACAATAGACAACAAAAACACTTAAAACCTGTAAAGTTTTGACACTGGCCCACGGATAAGCCCCCCCCCCCCATTCCAGGCCTTTATTGTTTTCTAAATCTGTCGGCTTATACCCGAGTACATATGATAATCAAATAATCGGTCTCATAATCGGTATCGGCAATTTTGATAATCGGCTATCGGCATAATCGGCAAAAAGTGACATCGGTACAGCTCTAGACAATGACACCCTACTTCATATCCTTTTGGGCAAGAGAGTGGACATCTTTGATTCTATGGATGATCAATAATGGCAGACATTCATGTGTGTGGTGGCTGATGAAATAGACACAATTTACAGAAGAGCAAATGAACTTGTAAACGATATCCCATAGTATGCTTATTCAGTAAATTAAGGAAATGGACCCAATTCATTTATATCTAATAAATAACTCACATGTGCTCTAAGTGAATGAGAACATGATATTTAATTTAAATCATTTTAGTTGAATGTAAATAATTACAATTTCATTATTTCCCCTCTCTTAATCTATGTTGCGTATACAACTCGTTTGCAACGAGTTCTCTCACGTATGTGTTTTGACATTAATTTCTCTTTGCTTTTGTTGCTATATAGTATACTGTAAGTAATTTAATCACAAACTATGTTCATAACTTTTTTGTATTTATGAAACATTAACTGAATGAAATCTCTTATGAAGAGGAAATAAAGAAAGTCAGTCATTCATGCATGCATGCATGCACGCACGCACACACACACACACACACACACACACACATACATAGTGTGTATGGGCAAACCTTCAATTAAAACACAAACAGCAAATATGGTGAATGTGGTGAATGTGAGAACTGCTCATAATCTTGATCGTACAAAACGAAGGAAGCATTTATCGGACCAAACAGAATATATGATGAAGAACAAAGGTGGTCGCTTAAAATCCACTGATTCAAGGGAAGGAGTGGCTCTGACTCTGTCCACCATACCCAGTATCTCAACTGAAGAATTGACAGTAATTGAAGATAATGGAGAACGTGGTTATCACCATGATCAGAAATACTCAGCATGGGAAAATGCAAGAAACATCGACAGGGAAAGAAGATCACCATTCAAAAAAAATTCAGCCACCTCAACAAAAGACTTGGATAAAGGAAGCAGAACAATCGATGTCATCACAACTAACAGAAACTGCAGACCACAAAAAAAAAGAGTAAGGAACTCTTATGAACGTCGAGCTCTAATGTCCAGGATACCGGTTGACAGAACGAGAGAGGAGATGAGAACCTGTATAAAAAAGCATGCCAGAAAAAAAGGAATAGAAATAATTGACTCTCAGATCTTAAAGCACTGGCGTGTTAGAGGAGGAAAGGACACTTTTACTGCTTTACTTATGGTAGACGATTTGGACTTTGAGAAGGTTTTAGAGAAAGGTTTTTGGCCAAATTTTGTATGGGCAAGAGAATGGTATAAGGATCACAGTGATAAGGACGCCAAGAGGTTCAGGTGAAACTATATAAAGGGGCAGTAAGTCGCATACATATGCATAAATCATGGTCAACTACTATAGTCACTGTAATACTTGTGTTGAAAATCTATTTTTTAAGTCAACAAATGTGTAGTCATAAATTTCGTCTGATGACATGGAACATAAAAGGAGCCATGTATGGTGCACCATACTTGTACTCTTTGCTAAATGAGGTAGATATTGCAGTGCTTACTGAGCACTGGCTTCTTCTGGAGCAACTCAACTTCTTAGACAATTTGCATCCACAGTTTAAATCTTTCTCACGCTCTGACAATAGGCTAAAAGTGAATTTTGAAGAAAGGATAAAACATACAGGGTTTGGTGGAATAGCAATCCTATATAGGAAGTCACTCTGCATTAATCCTTTATTGAGCGTCGGCAGCGATAAGAGTCTTGGGGATTTTGTGTGCGACACGAATAGCGTGTTTATAGTCAATTGTACCCTATGTTTTGATTTATTGACTATTTTGTGCGAGATACGAATATCGTGTCTATAGTCAATGTAATGGTACGTTTTGTATATTGGATACAGACATATAGTACAGTAGTGGATGACTACAGACATAGTACAGTAGTGATAATAAATATCTTTGAAGATAATACTATTGTGCAAGACATTACTATTCATCTATGCATTCATGTTCCTTTGTACACTTTTTTCCTTTGAAAATTCTATATATACAACATACCATTTATTAACATTTTGCCTGTTCTAGACATCTTGATGTTCATAGTGTTGAAAACAAGTTTATCAATGATTTACTACTGAGACTGTGTTCCAAAGGTCAGCCTTCAAAACTTGTTCTCGACTACTTGATAACAAAAACTTTGAAATGAAATCTGACTATAATCAACTAATATGCGAATATCATAGGAATGTGGTTAAGATTAAAAATGTTTGGCCCTGAATTTTTTTTTCCATTTACCATTATCTTTTATTTTAGATCATTTGGGGGGAAAAACATTTCACATATTTACCTTTTAAATTTTATCATTTTTAATATTTTGTGAGGCTTTATTTTGCCAAATTTATTTATTTATGTTCATGCTGTTAATTATCTCCGCTACTATTACTAAATCGTATTTAATGTTATAGGTAGTAAATAGAAATATGTACATGTTTATTCACATGTATATTTATGCAAGTTTTGGACATGTATATTTTAATGTCAATGTATTGGAAACAAATGAGTAGTAAGTCCTTTTTCAATAACCCAGGTTAGAAGATTACTTCTGAAAATGTTTTAATCCAAGACTTCTAAAAATGAGACAAATCAGAATTTGAAACACTGACTAATAGAGAAGTGATAGGAATTTTTAAAAATCCATTTTTTTCCTGTCATAACTACTTTATTTCGAATTCCATCTTTTCAAGCCCTATCTTAACAATCAACTGGTTTTAAACTCGGTTTTAAAAAATCCTTATTTAGCAAGTGGTAGACATGATGAAATGATGCTGATAAAAACAAACACCTTTGACAAACCAACCTTGGGTGAATGGCCTACTTCCTTCTGAACCTTAAGTCAGGAAGAGGTAGTCATTGCAAGTATTTGAACTGGTTATACTTGCATAACCTGCTCTTGCATATAAAAGGATGAAGAGCCACTCAAGTGAGTTTCTTGCAATTAAGCACTTTATTATAGATTCCAATCTAAATACAATCCTTGGTACAACATTAAGCACTTTATTATAGATTCCAATCTAAATACAATCCTTGGTACAACATTAAGCACTTGAAGGAACTTTTTCATACCTTAAATGTGTTCTGTATTTAAATTTCTTGAAAAATAGCTAATATTTATTCTAAAATATATCTTGATTGCAACCTGTTTGAATATTTGTAACCAACGTGTTCGGTCAATCACCCTAAATTATTATGTCTAATTACTACTTGTACACTGTCAACATTACCTGTTGACCATGAACCTTATCCTTTCCATCTTGTCCATCCATCTCATCAATTTGTTTTTGTCTTTTTATCCTTCATTGGTAATAAACCCTTTCTGATGCATAAATATGTATAACATGACCATTTTTGGGGTCATATGTATCTATGCAATGCTGGTAATGTATCCATACAAGTCTGGCTGCTGTACAATGCACAATAGACCAATCAACCATCTTTTCAGTTCTCAAGTTCTGCATGAATACAGTTGTAAATATACATGTTTATGGGCATGTTTATGTATACCTGTTCAAGGCCATGTATGCTATTCATATTTGTGGGGACTGCTCCCATGGACTAGTGGGTAGAGCGTCCACCTCGGATGGGGGAGGTTGAGGGTTCGAACCCTGGCCGAGTCATATCAAAGACTTTTTAAAAAATGGTACTAACAGCTGCCTTACTTGGCACTCAGCATTAAGAAGTTAGTGTTAGGACTAGTCAGCCTGGTGTCAGGATAATGTGACTGGGTGGGACATCATACTACATGTCTGCAGCATGATGCCCCAGTGCTAGACATCACTATACACTGTTACACTGCAGACATCGTAGCTATATGACTGAAAAATTGTTAAATTTACGTAAAAATCCAAATCTCACACAAACATATTTGTGGATATATATATATATATATATATATATATATATATATATATATATATATATATTTAAGGGCATATATATATATATATATTTAAGGGCATATATATATATATGTTTAAGGGCATATATCATATATATATATATATATATATATATATATATATATATATATATGCACCTGTTTAAGGGCATGAGCAGAACTATTTGGTGGATATATGTACATGTTTATGGGCATATACATGTATGTATATTTATATCACTGTTTAAGGACATGAACATGGGCACATGTATATGTGTAACTGTTTACAGGTATATATATTTATGTTAACCCTTTACTCCCCAGCTACGCTTTTCTACGCCTTTACCTTTGCACCCCGTCTACGCATTTCTACGCCTTTACCTTTGCTCCCCCCATCTACGCTTTTCTACGCCTTACACAGTATCGACCAATAAATATGATATATCTTCCATTTAAATGTTGATTCGCCGCACAGTAACCAAACGCTCGTCAAAAAAATAAATAATCTTTACTAACATTTGATTTTAATTACGTAATTCGTAACATTATAACATATAAATCTAAATTTAACCGACCAAATTATACGTAGTGGGGTTTTCCACGGTCGCATCCAAAATGGAGACGTTTGCCGATTATATTACCTCAATTCGATGTAAATATTATGACCTTTCCAACACGTGTAAGTTATTCATAATCGTAATATATTCAAATATGATGCTGAATTATACATTAGTTGCATAAATTCATTATGTCATCCGGATTTTAGATACAAAATCACATTCTTAAAATGCGCGGCAAATACGACAAGTCTTCTTCCATACATTGTAATGTTTAACGTAGCATTTAGGTGTTTAAAACATGAAATCTGCTGAAAGTGCCGGAATTTAAAATAAAATAACATTTAAGAATGTCTGTGTTGTTCATTTCTTCCATTCATTTTAATATACAAAGTCTTAATCAAATCGTATAACAGACGATACCGGAAGTGAATTGTTTTTATTTACGAAGGGAATTCCTTGATTTCGTCATGACAATGTCGTCCTCGTCTGTTGATAACAGTGATTTGTCTGGAAGTGAAAACGATTTATCTGGATTCAGTTCCGACGACATACCAAATTTGTTTAACAATGATGTGTTTAATGACGAAGTATCTGAAATTATGTCATCAGATATCGACATTGAAATGGCATCAGACTCTAGTGACACTGATGATGATCAGCCAACTTGGTTTGCAGACGTGCAAGATATTGACAGAAGTCCATTTACTCAGCGGTCAGGACCATCACATTCTTTGCAGGAAACAGCATCAGAACTAGACTATTTTCAATTATATTTTCCAGTTGGACTTTTTGAAAAAATTTTTAGTGAAACAAATAAATTTGCAGCTGAACAAAATGTAGATCATGAAATTGTTGATGTTACCTGGACAGAGACCAGTGTGCCTGAAATGTCTGCCTTTCTTGACATGTTGATCTTAATGGGGATAATCAAAACTCCTGACTATAGTTTTTATTGCTCAAATGACAATTTTCTATCAAATGAAGGAATCAAAAATGTAATGCCACGCAGAAGATTTGAAAAACTCCTTCAATACCTTCACAAATTACCAAATCACAAATTACCAACAATACTACAGAGGGGTTGACATATGTGACCAACTCAGGGCCAAATATCCAGTTGGACGATCATCAAAGAAATGGTGGCGATATACGTTTCATTTTATTATAAATATTTGTATAATAAATGGTTTTATAACTATGGTAGAAAGTCATCCTGAGAGTCAGGAAAGAAGAAAACGATTCAGACAGTTAGATTTTCGAATTAATTTGGCAAAGCAGCTCATAGGAAGCTTCAAGAGTAGGAAGGTTGCCATGCATCTAACATCTGTAGCCCCGGTGACACAGGCTAATATTGAGACACACAGACTGCAGGCACTTAAAAGGAAAAAATCCACCTGCAAATACTGTACCAAGAATGGAGAAAAGAGACATAAAGAAACCAAAATTGGCTGTCATTTGCAATGTCCATCTATGCTGCATAGAATGTCACAGTCTGTTTCATCTAAACATGATTGTAGAGGAGTAGACCAGCAAATTGATCTCTAAGCCATTTTTTTATTTTTACATAGCAACTATGTCAAAATTAAAAAAGGCTTAGATACCAACTTGCTGGTCTAGTAAAGGAGTTGCTGTAATGTGCTCTACAATTGTCGTTTTTTCATATTGTCATACTTGTTTATTTTGTTCCTAAAATATATACATAGCCATAGGCCTACTAGATTTACATATCCTTAAGTTTTTTAACCACATCACTAATGACAAATAACAAGAACTCGTTATGAAATATTTTTAATAACCTTTGATAAGCCCATGTTTGGAAAGCATGCCAAGTTAATTAATGACTTTGTACAATGTTTTTTTTAAAAAAAAAATTATAATTCTGATTGAAAAATCTAGATTAGTCATGCATAAAAGTCCGAATAATTTCAAGCTATTAAGTTTTAATAACATCAAAACTTTGATAATTAATTTCATTGTTGCTCACAAGACAGTACCTGGGTTATTCATCGACGATGAAATGAATCATTCAAGTCCATCCTTGCATGAAATAAAGTCATATATCCAACTGAATCACACTACGGCCAAGAGTAAAATGGCGCCACGCAAGCCATGTGGGTGAATCTATTTTTAGAAACAGGGATTTTCATAATATAACCATACACGTTTAAATGATGTTGAAAAGAAATTATTGATAATTATAAGTTATATTGATTACTATGTACTGGTACTTTACTTTTATTTTTTTTTTATTCGTTCTGATTTTTTGGGGGGCTATGTATTGTTATTATCATTACAAAAAAGTGATATAAGAAAACAGCCATGACCTGGCATATTCAATTATCCAACGTCGCATAGTGTAATATATTACGGACTATTGTTTTAGTTAAATAGCTAAATATTTATTCACATAATGTTTATATCATATTTCTTAAGGATTTCAAATATTAATTCATTTATGTGGCAAATTAATTAAAATTATGGCCTGTCTAATGAACAAGCACTGACTAGATATCGGGATGTCCGCCATTATTATTTTTCTGCCTCTTGTCAGGTTCACTTGTGATTTTTATCTGATATTACAAAGAATATAACATGAATATGGCTGTGAAAATTTTCCGTTAAATATTTTACAAAATAATGTTACCAAATATGCTAATTAAGTACATATTAACATTTACATACTGATGTTTAAAGTTTCAAAGCACAGGTTGATGTGATTAAAACAAAGCAACTTTTGCATCGGGAGTAGTTGTTTTTTTTATCAAGAATTGATAACAAAAAATAACTTACGGTAATCTGGCATGTATAACAAATAATAGCTTGCGGTGGAAATGACTAGGTTATTTTGAGGCTATTAGAGCAATGGGAAAATATAATTTTGTGAAGATGATGTTGCTTTTCAGTTTACTAGTTTTTTTTTATGGGGAGCAAGGGTATGACGTCGTGAACGTCATTTGGGAGGCACAGGTATTATGGTTTGATTTTCATATGGGGAGTAAAGGGTTAATGGGCATTTATTTGATACATGCTTAAGTGCATGCATTCAACTCCTGTTTCATTAGCATGTTGGAAGATCACTCCATGAAATTTTGTATTAAGAAGAATTTTTTTCACAATCAGATGCATAACTGAACTATTGATTACCCCAAATGAGATGAGAGAAAATATTTTTTCTGCAATACCTCTCTTATAAAACAAATTACATCATTTTATCTCTCAAATTATGATCAAACTGTACTGTTCTGTTCGCTATATTGTTTATTTGCAATGATTTGTCTCCATTTGAACTTTTAAGCCTCGGAACATATATTGCCATGTGTTCACATTTTCTAATTTGATTTACTTAATAGAAAATGGCAGAAAAACTCATGAGAAAATGTGCTCTTTGATCAATTCAGTATACTTTGATATATGTAAATTTGTTTATGGAAAAGGAATGACTTATAAAACATTTATATTTTGAGCTTAGAATAAGCAAATCTTCTCAAACAAGAGCACATACAGTTTATGGGATCTGGTGTATATAAATATTTCAGTTTATGGGATGCAAAAGGTTAGAGGTCGTAGGTCAAATGCGCATAAAACAGAAATATGTTTATCAAAATCCAAAAATATTTTTTACAAAATCAACGTATAGATGCTATCAGTATCAGCAGAATAAGGTCTATACGGTGAACATTTTATTTTTTTATAGCACTTGGCCATCACCAAGTTCGCACAAACCGGTTATGGTGCAATGTGCCCTTATACCACCGAACAGGTGTAGGGTATGTATGTATATGTATGTATGTGTGTGTGTGTATATATATATATATATATATATATATATATATATATATATATATATGGCATAATTACACCACGCTGCATCACAGAGACAGTTGAGACTGAATTTTTTTTTTCATTCTTGGATGCATCTCCATTGAAAAATAGCTTGATTTATTTGCAAAAACTGGAATTTCAATTTTCATGTCCTATACCTAATTATGAACACAAACTGTGAGCTTTGTGAAATCTAGAAGATTTAACTGTTTAAATGACATCTAATAAATATTAAGACATTAAACAATTTCATTGTTCTTTATCATTTTCTTGCATCTAATTTTATACAGGGACAGATGCATTAGAAAGCTGAAGAAAAAGGAATATCTCTAAAAAAATAAATATTTATGATTGAAGAAAACTTGAAGAGAGAAATTCTCAGCAGGAAGTAAATAGAGAAGTGAAACTGCAGACAAATGTTCAAGAAGTCAAACAGCCATTAGCAGATGGAGAGTGCAGCAGTGTTTCTGATGACAACAAAATTTTTTCCTGTCCCATATAGATACTCCTGATGTATTCTTATACAAGATTTTTCTTACAATAAGCAGGTTACTACCCAGATTTAGCTGAAATGGAAATAGGGAGATCAAATTGGTTCTATAGCTCTATTGGAATTTTGCATTATGAACATAAACTGTTTAAGCTTTGTGAAATCTGTTTAAATGACATCTGTTCTAATAAATATCAAGACTATAAACAAAATAAATTCGTTGTTCTTTAGCGTCTTCTTGTATCTAATTTTGTACAGGGATAGATGCACTATAAAGCTGGAGAAAATGGTAAAGCTCTATATTTTTTATTTTTTATGATGGAAGAAAGCTTGAAGAGAGAAATTCTCCACAGGAAGTAAATGGATTAGTGAAACTGCAGACGAGTGTTCAAGAAGTCAAACAGCCATTAACAGATGGAGAGTGCAGCAGTGTTTCTGATGTCATAAAAAAAAAAGAGTGCAACACTTGAAATGCGAAACAGACGTTTTTGAAGTTTTTTCTTTTAAGATCTTCGCAAACAAAGGACAAGCTGAAGAATTCTTCAAGAACAGGAAAAAAACTCAAATGTGGTGACACTAAGACCATCACTTGATGTGCAAAAGCTGACCAAGCTGGAATTACTAGTTGTTCAGTGTACCGTATTTATTAGTTTCACAAGAAACCTGAAAACGTGCAAAAAACCTAAGGAGAAGTGAACTATGGTTTGTCTTCAACATTGGTCAGTCATTATTGTACCCAATATTATTGTCAAATGATAGTACATTAGTTTTCGTAAAGCCTTCAGCATCACATGTATGCATAGCATATTACTCTGTCATTGGCGGAAACAGCACTCTTCAAAGAAAAAAAACTTTTCGTCCGACACGCGATTTCACCCGAGTTGGCCTATATAAACATGCCACCTGCACTAGATATTCATATTTTATTCTGGCGTTGTAGCGGAGTGGTAAGTACAAAATAGTAAGCAATAGTCACGTGCCTAAGTTTGTTGTAGTCAGCTTAGGACGTAGTCCAAGCTATACGTGCTCACTGTTTTAGTTTATTTTTATTTAGTCATAATGGCTACTGACGAGGACGACGGCCTCTCAATTACTGACCTCGAAGCCGACTCGGAATTTTCGGGTTTTGGGCCTGAGGATATTGCAACCTTTTGTGAAGCTGAGGCAAGTTCCTCATGAGGGAAAGGAATTATAAAGCCACAAAAATAGAAAACTAGAGACAAAAAATTAAAGTCTGTTGTGACTAGAGTTCAGAAAGTGGCAAAACGCAAGCCTGTTATGGCGACAAAACATGTAAAAAAATGTCGGACAGTCGATGACGTCCAATCTCGTAGATATAAATAATCTGTCGGAAACCGATATTGAGCTGTTGAAGACAAATTTGGGTCTAAATAATATGCAGCCTGTTGTGGCAGATGTCAATGAAATTGATGCCCTGTTTAGCGAACCGTTACCGGAGTTACATGTAGAAGTTGAAAACAAAGGGCCATATGACGATGTTGATGTTACCCCAGTAGAGCATAATGGAGGTAGACCACTTGAGCAAATTTCTTTGAGTGGGAAAATCAATAGGGCATTGTTTGACGCTTTGCAGCCTGATTACAACTGTCTTTCTACTAACAATGCTGTTATGTGGCAGTTACGCAAACTGAAAACTCCCCAGAAAGGAGAACCCATACCAAAATCCTTTGCAATGCTGATTAACACCGCATGCACTTCCTTATGTGCAACAGATGAACTTGTACAGAAGTACACGATCCCAGAAAACTGTGATAGGCTAGGCCCACCGCTTGTCAATCAGGAAATTTGGAATGACCTTAATAAACGAGTTCACTCTTATGACAAAGCCTTTAGGGATATCCAAAATCTTGTTGCTGCAAGCATTATGCCAATTGTCCAATTAGCAGAATTATTGAAGCCTCAGATTCCTGCTAATGAAAAGGCAAAGACCTTAATTTCAGATGGCATTACCCTTATGGGTCAGGTACAATATCACGTCTCCCTCGATGAAGGTACATGATTCGACCACATTTGAAACGGAAATATTCCAACCTGTGTAATATGCATACCCCCATAACATCCATGCTTTTTGGGGATGATGTGGCCAAGGAGGTTAAAAGATGTGACACTGGCTTTGCAATTGCAAAAGAAAATTTTTACCCATATTCACAGAGATTTTACTAGAGGCTGTGGTGTTCGAGGTGGTGGACCCATGCGAGGTCAGAGTTCAATCCGAGGGCAAGATTTTGATCTCAACCGTATAGTGCTAAATATTCATACAGGTATCAATACCAAAATTCCAATTGATGAGGGAAACCTGCCTCTACTAGTTTCCCAAACGGGCTCATAAATTAAAATTGGTTGAGGAATATCTGTTGGAAAACTGAAACAATGTTTTGCTGTATGGTGTGGTTTTACTCGTGATCCGTGAATTTTGCAAATAGTTTCGGGTTACAAAATTGAATTTGATTCCATGCCTTTTCAGTCCTTTTTGCCTAAGGAAATTCCAGTCTCAACTGAGCAGAAAACAATTTTATCTAATGAAATCACTAAACTTCTACATAAAGGAGCTATAGTTCCATCCCATTTGTAAGGGAAATAAATTTATTTCAAACATTTTTATTGTTACCAAATCAAATGGAAACTTTCAGCCAGTTATTAACCTGAAACAGTTGAATAAATTTGTTCATTATGAAAATTTTAAGCAAGAAACATTTCAAACTGTTTTAGATCTCATCGAGAAAAATGATTTCTTTACTTCCATTGATCTAAAAGATGCTTATTTTAGTATTCCAATACATTGAGATTATCAGAAGTTTCTAAAGTTTGTTTGTAATGGTCAGCTTTTTCAGTTTGTATGTTTACCTTTTGGGCTTTCTTCTGCTCCAGGAGTTTTCACTAAGATCCTAAAACCCATTTATGCAAGGTTTAGGCAGCAGAGCATTTGGTGTTCATATTATATTGATGACTCGTTGAATTTGGATGCCGAGAGTCACATTTGCTTGTAAAATACTTGGACTATGATTGAGACATTGAAATCTCTTGGTTTCACAATCAATCTAGAAAAATCTATGCTTATTCAATCACAACGAATTGTCTTTCTTGTTTTGTGTTGGACTCTGTTCAGTTTAAAGTTTTTCTTTCTGAGCATAAAGTGGAAAAAAATCCAGGTTTTTGCCAAGAAACTCTTGGATATAAAGTATGTTAGCATACAAGAGTTGGCTTCATTTATTGGTATGCTCATTAATGCCTTTTATGGAATACTGGAAGCCCCAATGCACTACAGGTTTTTGGAACGTGATAAAATAAAAGGTCTGAGAGAAAATAAAACTTATGATAGTACAGTTCAGTTATCCTCTCAAAGTATACAAAATTTCCCTTCATATGAAATTTAAATTTGACCTGCACCAGTTACTTTCCTTCCTTAAGTTCTATAAAAGTCACATTAATAAGTGGTAAGCTATGGTAGATCAGTTACAGTAGATTAGACCTATATTTTCACTCACAAAAAAAAATTGTTGGTTAAGACGCCATATTGTAACATCCTGCATAACCACAGTGTTGCAAAGGTGCATTTAAATTTCATGAAGTATGCATATCCCCAAGACTTAAAAAATATGTAGATATTTATAACTGATGAAGTATTTTTTGTTGAAAAATTTCCATTTCTGTTAAAGCAAGTTACTATTTTAGGATAAACTCTGGAGTTGTGTTGAGGTTGCAGACTTTGGGAAAGTAGCCAAATTCCTTTTCTGAAAATTGTTTTCTGTGGAGAAAATCAAAGGAAGGAGTTTGACAGGATCTGCAGTAAACAGAACATCACTTGCTAGGCCAGCTATAGAGGATCAAACAAAACTACAGGTTATGGTAAGTATTTGCAATTTTGAGATGAACTTGTACCGCCATTTAGCCAGCTACAGAATATAATCTTGAGAATATTTTTTATCAACAATTTCAAATGATTTTCCCAAATGCCAAAAGTAGACTTTTTAAAAATAGTGTTTAAAGGGTTAAAACCTTGATTTCGTTTTAAAAAACTTAAATTCAAAACTAAAAGATTCTTAACATGATTTATAAATTAATAAGTGTGCGTGTATGGAGTATTAGTTTTGTTGTTTGCATGGCATCCTCAAGATTTGGTTATCAGGGTCCCTATATACACCTCGTATCAGTCCCTGTAATGGCTCCACTTACAGGTGTCACACAGTTCACAACCCTACAAACTCCCATGAGTCTCTCTCTCTTCCTGAAGCATTCCTATGCTCCACAAAAATTCAGAGCTGGGCTTGTGCAGTGTGCTGTGACAGGACATGCCCCCATTATGCCAAAGATTGTTTTATATGTACAATATAGACTATAGTGCCTATTGAACCTATGTATTATGTGTTATTTAAACTACTGTATAAACAAGGACTGCAATTTTCTGTTCAATGAACAGGTCCTCTTATAATTTGTTAAACCAGTCCCCCCAAACCTGTATTATTACAGGGACATGTAATGGTTTCAATATATAATACAAGCGACAACAATTTCTCATTTCAGCTCTTAGATTCGACAAATTAGACAACACATTTGGCTTTAAATGAATGGCAGTCAGTTTTTTAATCCAGGTTTCCTCTAAATATTAAAACTCCATATTTCATATTTAAACATTTAGGTGGGGGTGTGGGTTCATAGCAATTGCATACATGAGTGAAATCAATAGGAAAATGCAGTAATGTTATCTAGTCTTTCAGCAAGTTAAAGACGCAACAATTTTTTCATATTAATTTCATGCATGTATCACTCATTAAAATTTACTAGGCCATCCTTGCAAGCAGCTACGTTTTGCCATGACCATGTTGGCCTCTTGCAATGTTAAAATAGTTTTCATACTTTCTGTGTAAGGAAAGATAAGGACATCCAGCTGACTTTAAAAGAAATTCTACCAGATGAATCCAATCCAGTGAGCATTTGTATTGACTCAGCATATATGTTTATCGCAAGCACCCAAATGATCAATAACTTCACCCCTGAATATTAAGGTTAGAAAATCAAAAATTTAACACGCGATCAGTTTTTGTGACAACTCAATAACATATTTTTTTTTTATTGTCAAGTGGTGGCAGAAAATTCCATTTTTTCCCCAGACTTTCATCAATATTGGCGAAAATCAAGGACATTTCCCAATCAAGAAAATTATAATTTTTCCGATGTTTTTGCCATTTTCTTGGTAGTGTGGGAACCCTGTATGCAACCAAGAAATATTGTGGACTGCTAAAAGAAATAAGAACGATCAGGTCTCAGATAACATAAAATCATGAAATAGTAGGTAGTACAAATCATGACTGAACAGTGCTTATCTTTAGATGTGAATTTTTTACTTTTATAAACAAAAATTGTGTTACATGTACATATGACACAGCCAGTAGTGATCAGCATCTCTGAAAGTCCAAGGAATTTTAACGTAATCTTACACTTTATATAGCTGTACAAATATAATATGATTGGCAAGAATATTTATTAACATAACTGACAGCATAAATTATTAATCTATCAAATGAATGACACATCTTGCAGCTCCGTATTGTATCATTTCCTTTTTAAAATATTATTACTAAGACAATTAAATGTATTCATATCATGAAGTTTTTAAAATAAAAAAAATAAAAAAATTGAAAACATTATTGCAATGTATTTGACTGGTATAACTACCACCTCAGCACACAAGTATATTAATATAACTTTTGATCATTTTTGCTATACCGTTGTTCGATACATAACGAGGTCAGCTGCTGGTATATTGGACCCAGACTCTACTGTCATAATGGAGGACAGCTGTATCATTATAGTAAATGCACTAACAGCCGAACATTTGAAGAAAAAAAAAAGGGGGGGGGGAGGGGATAAAAACCAACATTTGTGGAAAAATGCTGTATTTATCTATCAAATGTTTGGACCTGTAACCTATCCGGGGTCAATGTAAATGGTAAAAAACATACTGTTGTGTGGATTATTTCATTGCCTTCAAAGCACATAAAATAGACGAAATGTTAATGCAGGACATTAAACCCAATCTTCCATTAAAAGTTGCGCCGAAAGTAACGGAGTTTACAGAAAGTGTCGGCTCAACTTTCGTTTTAGATGAGGGGAAAAAAGAATTAAATTTTATCTTTAAAGTTTTTTCCCTGGCTTTGATTGAAAGCATTGTTAATCAAACAAATGGATATGCGGCAAGATGCATTCAAGAAAAGCCCAATTCACTCTGGCAACCCACGACAATAGACAAAATGATGGCCTTTCTTGGAATTCATTTAGTTATGTCCATCCTGGGACTTCCAGAATATAGCTTAGCTTGGCGATCAACTTGGCCCTTCCAGAAAGTAAGGATACCTACAATTATGACCAGAGTACGTTTTGAAAATTTATCTAAATATTTTCACGTAAATGATACCAGACAGAATCCTCCAAGATGCCAGCCCGGGCATGACAAATTGTGTCACGTAAGACCAGTTTTACATGAAATTTCCTAAACTTAATCTTGAAAATTACAATGGTCATAAAGAGCAGAGTGTGGATGAAGGGAGGATAGCTTACAAAGGTCGATTATCCTTCAAGCAATATTTGCCTGCAAAGCCGACCAAGTTTGGAATAAAAGTTTGAGAACGGGAAGATCCACACAATGGTTATGTTCATGAGTTTCAGGTGTACCGTATATACTCGCTTATAAGTTGAGGGTTTTTTTTAACTTAGAATCTGACTCATACAGTATAGGGGTCGTCTTATAAGCGAGACATTAAAAAAAATTAAAAAATCTTTGGGTAATGTTGGAAACTCTCTAGATGTTTGCAGTACATAAAAATACTGTCAATTCATATATTTTTACGTTTTCAAGCCACTATTCCTATGCAGTAATGCATATATGGTATGCACTGTGTTTATCCGTTTCGTGACGGTCTTATAAGCGCAACATACAAATATTTTTTTAATCAGACCCTAATTCCTCACAGAATTAGGCGAAAATTTAATTTATTTTCTAATTGAATTGCAAACTAATTTCACCATTTTTTTGTTTCGTCGTACATGCGTTACCTGGGGTGAATAAGTGGTTTTCTCCAAGGTAAGCGGCTTGTAATGATTTGCATGTGCCCGACTTTGAATTACATGAAGTCCGGAACATTACTATTCACGGGGTGCACGGTAATTTTGCCATGATTTCTGCTCACCTATTTGAGGGTATATAAGGCAGAATATTACTGATAAATATTACGGGACCTAAAGTATCTAATCACAGGATAGATAGCTCGTCTTTCAATCTCCAGCAAAAGGGGTGAGTGTTAAATTTATATTTCGTTTTATTGTGAATTTTATTCAGTTTATCATTTCATATAATGATGCCTTTATTACAATGCAGATTTTAAACGTGGAATATTTGGAATTACTAGTCACTATTAGACTTTAAATGCAATAGCGTAATCTAAGGTTTAGATTATTTTTTGAGACAACTATTATTAGTCTGGTTTCTTTATTGTAGCTGATAACGCATCTGATAACATCTGATAACGCATCTGATAACGCATCTGATAACATCTCTGATAACGTCTTTGAGATCGTAGCTGAAATTGTAGATGATTTGTTGCGGAACATCTCTGATAACATCTCTGATATCGTGGCTGAAATTGTAGCTGATATTGTAGCGGAGCATCTCTGTCAGATTGTCTGTCCGTCTACATCTGTCATGACGTGTAAATATCCGGAAATCTATAAGTCCGAGTGTCGGAGCTGTCTAGAGTTGTAAACATCCGGGGTGGCATCTAGGGTATTGAGGAACGTTGGTTCTAGTAGATGTTGTATGCTGTCTGTACGTATAATTGTGGTGGATCCGTGAAGGGCAAGTGACCGATAAAAGTATTGAGTCAACTCTAGGTCTTGGGGGAAACTGGGCGGCGATTCAACTGTGGGTGAATCGTTTGGTTATACAGGGTCGAGACATGCGCGTGTTGCAATTGTAGTACAATTGAATACAGTGTTGTATTTACATGGTTACTTCAAATCACAATAGTATTTCAAGGCATTGCATGATTCTCAATAAAAGCTAGCAACTTGATTAAATACATGTATATGTTCGTGCTAGTTGTCGCAATCCATACGTGCGATAGTATAGTTTGATGTTTGTGTTTATTATCGTAATTTATACTTGCGTTAATATAACTTTTGTAAAGGTTCCTTGGATCTGTATATAGTCCAAGAGATAGTGATGGGAATCGGTCAGAAATTAATAATCGATAATCGGTTTCCCTTAACCAACTGATCATCAATTATAATCGGTTACTAAGAGCACATTTTAATTTTTGTTAAACAGTTATATCTTTGATCAAGAGATCAATATGTTTATAAATGTACAGGAGTAATCTATTTAATGACGTATACTTTAACCTGACAATAATATTACATTATGTGTTAATTTTGTTCTACAACTTTGTTAAATGAATGCAACTTTTTATCATTTATGGCCAATCAGTCATATGTAACTGAAATACTGCTACAATCCCTTGAAATTCTTTCATTCACATGTGATGTGTCTATAATTTAAAGTATAGAAGGACGTTTTTCTTGTTTGCCATTATTTATAAATACTACAAAAGATGTTGCAATTTAACTGAAACAAATCAACAAAATGTGTTAAATGTATTAACTCAATAATTTAAAAACTTGACCATGTAATAATAACTATATCTTCTTAATTATGAATCATAAGGTTTCATATTTGTAGTTGTGAAGGGAATTAATAAATTTCAGGTCAACTTTAGTGGCTGGGAGTCTTACTAACCTTTGTGCTTTGCATACACCTAAAAAGAAGTCTCCCTTTACACAATCAATTATGGAGTTCACAATCGATTATCTGCCCAACCAACTGATGATCGATTATAATCCATAATCGGAACAACACTACCAAGAGATTCCTTTGTATCTGTGTTTTATTTTGTATTAATATTTCATTTATTCATGAATTGTGAATGGTTGTGAGTGTAATTGTGGGTTGAATGCATGAGTTATTGTGTTGATACATGCTTTGTTTTTCTCCAAGTTCACAATCTTTTGATCGAGATACTAATTTGACAATTATGACCTTAATCCCTTAGATTGTAAAAGTAGCACTGCTTTGTTTTCCCCAGTGGACAATCATTTGATCTTGTCGCGCATTTGATACTTGTTCAATGTCATGTTGAGTCCCTTTCATCATACCGCACCTGCTCAGTTGCGGCGACCCTTTAACGAGATATCAAAGACCGTATAGTCAAATGCTCTCACAGAGACTCTACATAAATAATGGTCCAAGTTTATGAAATGTTAGTGTTCTGTCAGTTACTGTACTTTGTCACTTAGATATCATACAGCGTGAATAGCTAAACTTAGGTAATTTCACCAATATGGGGAAAAGACAACGTAATGCATACGATGGAGCATTTAAGCTAAAAGTTATAGACTTTGCAGAGAAAAATAACAATAGTGCTGCAGAACGTGAAATTGTTGTGTCGGAGAAACAGGTGCTTGACTGGCACAAGAAAAAGTCAGTTATAAGTGATAGTGCCAGGCATCTGAAGAAAATTAGAGTAATGGAAAGCCCTTATGCAAACTGGGAGTTTAGTTTAAACGAGTGGGTTCTAGAGCAGCGTCAAAATGGCCATGCAATCACTAGAAACGCGATTAGACTGAAGGCCCTTTCTACTGCCAAGGATATCGGCGATGAATATTTAAAGGCTTCAGCCGGATGGTGTACGCGACTTATGCGGCGGCATGGTCTTTCAATTTGACAACATACTCACATAGCCCAGAAATTGCCTGTTGATGTTGAGGAGAAAGTGGATTTTTTAAAAAAATTTGTTAACGAGAGGAAACGGAATGATTTTGATCTGGCGCACATAGGAAATATGGACGAAACTCCTATGTTTTTTTGATATGCCGGAAAATTCAACTGTACACCCAGTTGGAGACAAAACAGTGACTATAAGGACTTCCGGAAATGAGAAACAACATTTCACAGTAGTATTAAGTTGTTTAGCAAATGGTACAAAACTGAAGCCTCTACTTGTGTTTAAACGGAAGACGATGCCAAAAGATAAAATGCCATGTGGAGTGATTTAACTGTTAACCCTAAGGGGTGGGTAGACAAGGCAATTTGTTTGGTGTGGATCGAAAAAGTATGGAATGCTAAACCAGGCGCATTGTTGAAACTTAAGGCATTGCTTGTGCGAGACATGTTTCGGGCGCATTTGACGCAGTCTGTGAAACAAAAGTTGCGGCGACATATAACATACTAAGCTATGATCCCTGGTGGCACCACGTCTGTACTGCAACCATTGGATGTTTGTTTAAACAAGCCATTTATGGCAAATATGCGTAAACAGTGGCACAAGTGGATTGTAGATGGGCCCAAAGAAAAGACAAAAGCAGGAAATCTGAAGCGTCCAGGGATAGAGTTAGTAACTCAGTGGGTGTGTAATGCATCAGATGATATTCCAAATGAGATGGTTGTGAAATCATTTAAGAAATGTGATATTTCAAATGCAATGGATGGGACGGAGGACAACGAACCGACGAACTCTTCAGTGATTTAATTTGTGACAAGACTAACACCAAAGCACCCGCAGATGACAGTAAAGACAAAGAATCGGAGTCGGACGATGTTTATGATGACGGGACAACATTGGAGGAATTTAGAACTTTATTTGGATACTCTGAAGATGAGGATGAATTCTTGGGCTTTGAACCAGAGGACATTAGACAGTGACATTTATAGGATACCAATTTTATACCTGTATGTGACCTATAATCCAATCCAATGGATTAAAAATGTTAAGCTACATGGATTTCATTATACAAAGACGGACAAAATGTAAGTTGTAAATTTATTTGTACATATTCAACTCAATAATACAATTGTATTTATTCTACATTGGTTTTTGTTTTTATTTGTCCTATTTATCTATATGTCTATCTATTTATCCAGTTTGTCTCATTTATTTTTCCTAAGTGCAGCTCTGACAGTGATGACATGTCACTCCTTGCAGACGGATTTAATTTGCAAAAAAGACCTCAACTTATAGGAGGGTCATAGCTGAATTGGCTTTTTGAAGCCATGACAAGGGGAGGGGGGGTCGACTTATAGTAGAGTCGAGTTATAATCGAATATATATGGTATACTGGAAAAGAAGAGGGCCAGGCTGGACGCAAAAAAGAAGAGGGCCTTGGTGCACGTGTGGTAAATGACCTGACCGCAAAGATATGTGGTAAATCACATGTTGTTTACATGGACAATTTTTTCTCCAGTCCAACA
Source organism: Unio delphinus (assembly GCA_029339505.1). Classification (NCBI taxonomy): domain Eukaryota; kingdom Metazoa; phylum Mollusca; class Bivalvia; order Unionida; family Unionidae; genus Unio; species Unio delphinus. The sequence continues at coordinate 12,681,505 of JAQISU010000029.1, read as the reverse complement.
CTGTTTGAGTCCTTAGGACAGAAAAAATATATTGCCTCGGTACAGTGTGGGCAACTAGAAAGGGAATGCCAGAAGAATTAAAATCAGCAAAATTAAAGAACAGAGGTGACAGTATCTTGATGACAAATGGTAGCCTATGTGCTATCGCTTGGAAGGACAAAAAACTGTCCATTATCTATCAGCCAGTTGCAATCCAAGCAAGAGCAAGACTGCGTAGGAGACAAAAAAATGGAATATACCAGGAAGTGCCAGCTCCGATTGTCTCTGAGCATTATAATAAATACATGTTTGGGGTTGACCTGGCAGACCAGAAAAGAATGCAATACTCTACCTGCCGCAAAGCTACCAAATGGTGGAAATATCTGTTTTGGTTCTGCTTTGATGTTGCACTAGTAAATGCATTGGTAACTATGCAGGAGTCGCCCAAAAACAAACTTGTCACCAAAAAGAAGAAAGAAGTCAGACGGAGACAACTTGATTTTAGAATTGCGCTTGCACAGCAGATGATTGGGACATTTCGAGGATCAAGAAAGAGAAAGGCTGCATCTACAATTGATAACTGTGGAAATGCACATTGGCCCATACAGGCAGAGAAACCACGGTGCTGCAAAATGTGTAGCAAAGAAAAAAGGAGACATGAAGTGTCCATGTGCAAACAGTGTCATGTCCGTCTCTGCGTAAAACACAACTGTTTCTCTAGATATCACGAGGAATTACTTAAGAAATAGTAGAACTTAGTGACTAGGTAACAGTGTTGGTAATTAAATGTATATATTTGATAAATAACTTAGTAAAAAAAAGACTCCCAGATAAATTTTAGTGTTTAAAAGCAGTGTTTTGTGTTATATTCCTGGATAAATATTAGTGTTTTCAAGCAGTGTTTTGTGTTATAAAATATTCCTGGATAAATGTTAAGTGTTTCAAAACAGTGTTTTGTGTTATATTCCTGGATAAATGTTAGTGTTTACAAGCAGTGTTTTGTGTTAATTTTAGTGTTTACAAGCAGTGTTTTGTGTCATATTCCTGGATTTCAGCAGGATAAAATAATCAAACAGATATAGTTATAGCTTTAATATATGCATAATCAGTTTATTAGAGAGAAAATAACACACAATCCAACCATACATCAGCTAAAAAGTTATCATTTGGCTTCAGCACCATTTGGCTCTGGTAGTCAGCCCACAAATCAGCTGCAGTAGTGAACCCAGCAGCAAGGCATAGCAGTGAGCCACTACAGTAGCATTAGAGTTAAGAAAAAATGTCGTCCATATACTGCTGGTTTGATTGGGATGATGGCACAGCTTCAGTGAATTCCTTAAATATTATCAGGGAACCGAGAAAACCCTGGACAGAATACATACCAGGCGAAAAAGTTCTAGCAAAGTTACCTCAATTTGGGCTTTGGCATGGAGTCATTGTGGAAATTAGTGGTATGTTCGTTTATAATATATATATATATATATATATATATATATATATATATATATATATATATATATATATATATCTATATATAAACACACACACACACACACGTTTGTATATTTAAACTTTTTAATATGTTATGGTAATCTTATATTCCGACCAATGATGTGGTATACACGAGATTGACAACTTCATTACTGAAGCCAATTACTGTGTGGCTAACTACGATTCGAGAAGCAGTCAATCGGACTTTCCTTGCAACAAGTTTCATTATTCAAAAAGTATACGAGTATACATACTGAAAAATGATTTGTTTACGACTATAGACGCAAGGGTAAATTGTGGCTTGTTCCTTGGATATATGTAATTCCGACCATCATACATGGATTGTACTTGTACAGTCCTACCCATTTATCTCGACATCCTCGGGCCCGAGGATTTTTGAAAATGCATCTTAGAATACGATATAATCTGTTTTAGAGACATGATCTCAGTTTCAGGCTTTTACACTTGGTATCAAGTTGTTTTCCACTTCTGTAGCCAGATTTTGAGTTATAATTATCTTCAGATCATTTGGATTTCAAAAGGATTAATTTTTTTTCTCTAGAAATGTGTGAAAAGTGCTCATTTAGAAATTTTGGAAACACATTGCTTACAAATTTTATTCGGATTTAAAACACCCGAGTGCTAATTACAAGGAACTGTAAGCGGCCACACAGTACAGACTACAGCATATGTCATTGTTATCCATCTTGGATTTTCCATCAGGACTTGAACTTGAATTCAATAGAACATTTTTTTTTATTAGGACTTGTTTACTTAATTCATGGATTATTCTTGGATTATTTTTGGATTTGATTCTTGAAACTAAGTTCTTATTTTTTCATTTTTACAGAATTTTTCCAGGGATAAAAATTATTTTTTTTAAATTTTACAAAGCTCGTTTTAACTTTTTCTGTATTACTGTTTAATTGAGACTAAACACGTAAGAATACAGACAGGCAGACATACATACATACATACATACATAGAGACAGCCAGCCAACCAGCCATGCAAGCATGTCTACATACATACATACTGTAAAGAGTAAAATTTCTGGTGATCTATGAAGAATGCATACCGGAGACCAGAGAACAATTAATCAGATTTATGGGGACAGGCATGTATCAAATCGCCATACTGCCATGATTGGTAATGTCATTTCGAAGGGAGAATTTTATTCTTAAATTAAGCATTTGTTTATACAGCAGACAGACAGACTATTAGAGACACAGTAAACTTTTTATTTCATGGTAAAACTGTCACAAATTGACAATTTCCAGTGACCAATAGTCACAACGTAGAAGGTCAAATTGATTGCAGAATTGGCGACTTTCAAAAAAAAAAAGGTGCAAATATACGTACCGTATTTTCCGCCCTATAAGTCGCTCCGGGGTATAAGTCGCGGGAGGGGGAAATCCAGATAATTTTGGAAAATTCAACAGATAAGTCGCTCCTGCGTATAAGTCGCTCCTGCGCACTTACCGTAATCACGGTTTTGATACTGCCGGCCATTGCATACGACTTAGTAATTCCAACAACGTGTAAGTATATTCAATTCTTGTTTGAAATTTTAAAAATAGAAATATAAGCAAATAAGATTTATAAATAATGTTTATTAAGTAAATAATAGCGCCACTGCACGATTTCCGTTTTCTTTCGCAAATGCTACGACGTTTAACTTAAATTCTGCATCATAACTTTTTCGCGTGGTAGTTGTTGGTGCCATGATTAAACTGTATTGACTTACGCTAACATAACAATTTTAAATCATACAACGTTATTGTGAAACTATCTTTTTTTAATGCTCCATGGTATGAACGGTCCATATTTATATGCCGGTCAATTCCACAACCCGAGCGAACTTCAAAGGCACTTTATAAAACAAAAGTTGTTCGCCAGCCTTCCAGTTTTTTTTATTAATTACTTTGAAGTTCTCTCAATGAAGCCAGTCTCGGTATTCCGGTCAATTTCCACAACCCGAGCAAACTTCAAAGGCACTTTATAAAACAATTGAAGTTGTCCGCCAGCCTTCCAGTTTTTTTTATTAATTACTTTGAAGTTCTCTCAATGAAGCCAGTCTCGGTATTCCGGTCAATTCCACACCCAGAGCGAACTTCAAAGGCATTTTATACGACAACTGAAATTGTTCGCCAGCCTTCCAGTTATTTTTATTAATTACTTTGGAGTTCTCTCAATGAAGCCAGTCTCGGGTTAATCCAGATTTTTTTTTATAAACTATTGAAGTAAATTATGAAGCGCTACCGGTACATTTAAATACATATATTGTAGCGACATCTGACCAACACTTTGCTTGAAGCACGTGGTGAATAATAAAAGGAAAACAATGGCAATCGTAATTTCAATATTTTTTTTAATTAATAACAACAAATTTTAACACATATATTATAACTAAATAATATTTGATTATTTAATTTGATATTCTTGTAGTCTAATACTTACGTGTATGTAAGTTTCGAGCAATTGGCTTGCCGGTATACCGTAGATGCATTCGCTATGCACTGCGCATCAGTCATATCGGTCGTTAAAAAAATTTATTTATCGTATAAGTCGCTCCTGCGTATAAGTCGCACACGTCATTTGAAAGAAAAAAAACGAAAAAAAGTAGCGACTTATACCCCGGAAAATACGGTAATCCTGATTGGCACACTAAATAAAGAGCTTGTTTCCGACACTAAATTTCCTAGTTTTAACATCACCCACATCGAAATTTCAAATCAGTCAAAGCTTTTCTGCAAGAGAAAACCCAAGTTCTGAAGACTCCGGAAGAAATTTGGAAGAAATTATCTCTCGTAAAAACTATTGTCCAAGAGGACTGTTGTTGAGGAAAAATGACAAACAAATTTGGCAGTAGATGTGAGGAACACTTAAAGCTCAAAGGGATAAAATAGACGCATCTTGTGACGCATCATCCTGAGGCGTATCTTGAGACGTGTATTGAGTATCTGTGAATCTACGTGCCATGCACAGAGATGATGGCCGAAAATGACTAGACAGAGGGAAGTCAGAGGAAGTGGAGTGAAGAAGCGATTCAGGTTATGCAATCGTACAAGGCATTGACTTCGATTGTTCACTAGATCCTATGATGAACTAATTCTATCAGTAAAACAAATCGGCTATTTTATTTAAATATATTTGTTTTGAAGTCTTGTGAAAGGTTTAGTTCTAAAAGCAGTGTATATTCTTATGTAAATGAATTCTCAAAGTTGTTTAATGTAATTGATTAAATTGTTATTCCTTTTCATATATGGGGGCTTGTGTTGTTCTGTTCTATATATCTGATCAGATCTCTATCTACTCCACCTATAAGTTTCCATACTTATATTTATATTTACTCGAACTGGGCAATAAGATTAAGGGCAGTTAACCTCTTGATAACGAGAACCAAATTAAGTGGACACCTTGAAAGAAGGTATAATCCGCCAATACACAAATCTTTTGCAAGAGGGGTGTTACGAAATGCTTGATATGGCATAGAGGATACACCATACTCCTCTAATCTATATTTTAAGCTTATCAGTCCTGTTAATTTTGTTACATAATTTGTTTGTCGTTATTCTGTATTTAATGAATTATTATTTTTAAACTCGTTATGACACTGTTACGCAATACCCGATATGGCGTAGAGGGTACACCATACTCCTCTAAGTGAGTTGTCCTATACAGCGAGTCGCACGTGCCGCACGTATAATGAAGGTTTCACGCAAATTACTTTTTTTACAAGTACGGCAGACTACTATATAGGTACAGTGCAGGGTCTTTTTAAGACACAGTGGACATTAGAGCAGACCTCTAAACGTTACATTTGTCGGATATTAGAGCCAAAAAGTTGGGTGAGTTAAATACATTCTTTTTGGTTTAATGTTTCAGTTGAATGTTCAGTTTCGGAATAGCACGTTCGTTTTTATGTATTGTGTAAATTCATTTTATTATTTGGAAAACTGTCCATTTTTATATTCAGCTCGCCGGTCGTGTGAATAGATGAGTATTCAAGACCAATGTTAACCGGTGGAATGGAGACGGACAATGAACTACTGTCGCACCAAAGGGAAGTGAAATGTTAACACTCGTAGTTTTGTTTTATTGACTACTTTATGTAAAACACGAATAGCGTGTTCGTAGTCAATAGAACCCTACGTTTGCTTTAATGACTATTTATGTAAAACACGAATAGCGTGTTTGTAGTCAATAGAACGCTACGTTTGCTTTATTGACTATTTATGTAAAACACGAATAGCGTGTTTAGTCAATTAGATAGTATTGTTTGGTTTTTATTGATTATATTTTGTGTGTGTGACACGAATAGTATGATTATAGTCAATTAAACCGTATGATTTGATTTACTGACTATGTTGTGTGGGGTACGAATATCGTATCAATAGTCAATATCATGCTACGTTTTGGATATTGGTAGTGTATGACTATAGATATATAATACAGTAGTGTATGACTATAGATATATAGTACAGTAGTGTATGACTACAGATATATATAGTACAGTAGTGTATGACTACATATATATAGTAAAGTAGTGTATGACTACATATATATAGTAAAGTAGTGTATGACTACCGTCATATAGTAGGGTAGTAGATTCATTTGTGTGTGTATTGTGTACTCATTATATATATATATATATATATATATATATATATATATATATATATATATATATATATATATATATATATATATATATATATATATATGTATATACCTATCAAGTTGATTTTTTTTTTAATATAAGTTTTATTTAAACAAACGTGTTTGTTATTTCTTTAAAACCCTACCTAATCTCAAAGGGTCGGCTTGACAACGTTACAATTTTGGTGGCAGCGGTGGGATTGTACTTTCTATCCGAGAAAACTTTTGGATTGTTTAAGTTTTCATATCCAACAAGTGTCGGGGAAAGCCTTTGAGACAGGAGTGTTTTGAGAAATACTATTTTACATTTCATTGTAAACGAAACTGAATTTGATCTTCCCTTGGATAAACAAGTTAATTTAGTGACGCTCGTTTGAAGCGAACGGTTATCTAAAATCATGTCGTCCACTAGTGAATTGTTAGAGCTTGGTAAGAATTTGGGGTATGAGGGGGACACTTTACGGCAGTTTATCAAGGACGAACAAAATAGAGAACGAGAGCGACGTGCCGAAGAAAGGGAGGCAGAACGCGAAAAAATAGAATTAAACGCACGCATCGAAAAGGAAAGGTTGGAGGAAGGACGCGGAAAACTAGAACTAAACGCACGCATCGAAAAGGAAAGACAGGAGGCAGAACGCAAAAAACTAGAATTAAACGCACGCATCGAACAGGAGGCAGAATGCGAAAAACTAGAATTAAACGCACGCATCGAAAAGGAAAGGTTTCAACGTGAACAGGAGGCAGAACGTGAAAAACTAGAACTAAACGCGCGTATCGAAAGGAAAAAGCTAGAGTTAGAAAGGTCTAGACTAGAGAACGATAGGGTATTTCAATCGAGTAAATTCAAAAAAACCCAACTTCCAGCATTTGAAGAATATAAAGATGACTTAGATAGTTACCTGTTGAGATTTGAAAGATATGCTACTGCGCAAAATCTCCGAAAAGAAGATTGGGCATTACACCTTAGCACTTTATTGAAAGGTAGGGCTTTGGAAGTGTACTCAAGGATACCAAGTGCAGAGGCATCTAATTACGATTTGTTAAAGGATGCATTACTAAAAAGGTTTGAACTTACTGAAAAGGGTTTCAGGGAAAAATTCCGATCTAATAAGCCAGAAAAGGGAGAAAACTTTGATCAATTTGTATACCGGATATCTAATTACATATTCCGTTGGTTAGCTTGCGGGGGAGTCGCAAAAACTTACGAAGCAGTATGTGATTTTCTTGTCAGAGATCAATTGCTTGCAGTATGTAGTAAGGAACTATTCCAATACTTAAAAGAGAAAACCATTAATAAGTCAAGTGAGATGGCAAAACAAGCAGATATTTTTGCTGATGCGCACGGAGGGGTTATGAACGTGATAGTCCGGGACACGAGGGGTCCTAAGGAAAGTAAGCAGGTCAATTCAGATAAAACTAATTTTGGGAGGGGTTTACTTCAAAACCAAAAGGGTGAGTTAGTTAGGTTAGATCAGAGGGGACCTAGAAGTCAAGATAGACAGAGAAAACAATGTTTCAGTTGCGGAGAATGGGGTCATATGTCTAGTGCATGTCCGAAGCGTAAAAAGGATTTACCAAAGGCGGTAGGGGTATCGTATATGGTAGGCTCTTCAGCTTGTGTAGAGAGCAATAAGAGTGGCTCCAATCAAAATGCATCAAACGTATCAATACAGTGTGAGGGATTAGTGAATGGGGTTAGGGCCTCAGTACTTAGAGACACGGGATGTAATACAGTAGTTGTTAAGCAAAGTCTGGTAAGGCCGGATCAATACCTTGGGGAAACGGTATCTGTCAAATTGATGGATAATACCGCAGTACAAGTGCCGACTGCATGCATACATATCGAAACACCTTATTTGACAGGCACAGTGACAGCATGTTGTGTAAAGCGACCTCTGTATGATCTGATTGTAGGTAATATAGAAGGGGTAGCGAATTTCGTTGTGCCAGGCAAAGCAGTGGCCGATGTTCCAACTTCCATGGCTGCTGAAACTAGGTCACATATATCTAAGAGTAAGAAGCCTCTGCCAAAATTAAAAGTACCAGATGCCATAACGATGATAGATAAAAGGGCACTAATTGAAGAGCAAAATGAAGACGAGTCGTTGTCAATAATCAGAAATAAAGCCGCGTCAGGGGAAGTCATGAAATGTAAAGGTGGGGGTAGCTACAGGTTCAAATATCTCAATAATGTCTTGCATAGGGAGCATACTACTCGTGAAGGCCGACGGTTTACACCGGTAGTAGTGCCTCGGAACTATAGACCGCATGTGTTGAAGTTGGCACACGAGTCGACGATGGGGGGTCACCAGGGTTCTACAAAGACTAAAGACCGTGTATGTGCAGAATTTCATTGGCCAGGGGCTCACGGTGATGTAACTAGGTATTGCAGATCGTACGACATTTGTCAGAAAACACAGTACAAAGGGAAAGTGAAACGCGTACCTATCGGTAAAATGCCTTTAATCGAAACTCTGTCGAAACGCGTGGCGATAGATATTGTTGGTCCATTATCACCTCTTACAGACTGCAAGAATAGGTACATCTTGACTATGGTTGATTATGCAACCAGGTATCCGGAAGCCGTCGCTCTACCATCCATCGAAACAGAGCAGCCGAAGCCCTAGTAGAAATGTTCAGTAGATTAGGGATTCCGGAAGAGATTCTGACAGACTGTGGGTCACAGTTCACATCAGAACTCATGGCAGTAGTTAGTAGGTATCTATCAATCAAACAACTATGGACAACTCCATATCACCCAATGTGCAACGGGCTGGTTGAGAAGTTCAATGGAACACTCAAACAAATGTTGCGACGGATGTGTGCAGAGCGTCCGAACGATTGGGATAGATATCTCCATGCAGTATTATTTGCATATCGAGAGGTTCCTCAAGAGAGTCTAGGGTTTTCACCATTTGAACTTTTATACTGAAGAACGGTGCGAGGGCCAATGAAAATTCTGAGACAATTATGGTCAGATGACGAAACAGATGACGAGATTCGAACGACATATCAGTACGTATGTGATTTGAAGGACAAGTTGAGAAAGACTTGTGCAATAGCCCATGAAACGTTAAGGCAAGCTAGTAGTCGCGCAGCTCGCTACTATGATTCAAAAGCGCGTGATAGAAAATTTAAAATGGGTGACAGAGTTTTGGTTCTCCTGCCAACCGAGAGAAACAAATTAATGTTACAGTGGAAAGGTCCATATACCATCATAGATGAAAAGGGAGGCATGGATTATACCATCGATGTAGGTGGAAAGTCCCGTATGTTTCATGCTAATTTATTGAAACGTTACTACGATCAGACAAATGCAAAGCCAGCAGGAAATTACTTCTTCCAAGAGAAAAGAATTTCTCGGTAATAGAGAAAGAGTGTTTAGCAGTAGTGTGGGGAATAGATAAATTCCAAACCTGCCTCCAGGGCCGAGAATTCAATCTGGAAACAGATCATCAACCTCTACTTTATCTCAATAAGGCAAAGATTAATAATTCACGGTTGATGCGATGGACCTTGTTGTTACAACCTTACATATTCCGAATCGAGGCAATCAAAGGTACGGAAAATGTAGGTGCGGATTATCTCAGTAGACATTAATTATCTGGTTACCCATATCGTGTAATTTCGTGGTTTTTAAAGTAAATATACTTTTTTTCAGGGGGGAGGTGTGTTACGAAATGCCCGATATGGCATAGAGGATACACCATACTCCTCTAATCTACATTTTAAGCTTATCAGTCCTGTTAATTTTGTTATATAATTTGTTTGTCGTTATTCTGTATTTAATGAATTATTATTTTTAAACTCGTTAAGACACTGTTACGCAATACCCGAAATGGCGTAGAGGGTACACCATACTCCTCTAAGTGAGTTGTCCTATACAACGAGTTGCACGTGCCGCGTGCATAATGAAGGTTTCGCGCGAATTACTTTTTACAAGTACGGCAGACTACTATATAGGTACAGTGCAGGGTCTTTTTAAGACACAGTGGACATTAGAGCAGACCTCTAAACGTTACATTTGTCGGATATTAGAGCCAAAAAGTTGGGTGAGTTAAATATTCTTTTTGGTTTAATGTTTCAGTTGAATGTTCAGTTTCGGAATAGAACGTTCGTTTTTATGTATTGCATAAATTCATTTTATTATTTGGAAAACTGTCCATTTTTATATTCAGCTCGCCGGTCGTGTGAATAGATGAGTATTCAAGACCAATGTTAACCGGTGGAATGGAGACGGACAATGAACTACTGTCGCACCGGAGGGAAGTGAAATGTTAACACTCGTAGTTTTGTTTTATTGACTACTACTTTATGTAAAACACGAATAGTGTGTTTGTAGTCAATAGAACCCTACGTTTGCTTTATTGACTATTTATGTAAAACACGAATAGCGTGTTTGTAGTCAATAGAGCCCTACGTTTGCTTTATTGACTATTTATGTAAAACACGAATAGCGTGCTTAGTCAATTGGATAGTATTGTTTGTTTTTTATTGATTATATTTTGTGTGTGTGACACGAATAGTATGATTATAGTCAATTAAACCTTATGATTTGATTTACTGACAATGTTGTGTGGGGTACGAATATCGTATCAGTAGTCAATATCATGCTACGTTTTGGATATTGGTAGTGTATGACTATAGATATATAATACAGTAGTGTATGACTATAGATATATAGTACAGTAGTGTATGACTACAGATATATATAGTACAGTAGTGTATGACTACAGATATATATAGTACAGTAGTGTATGACTACATATATATAGTACAGTAGTGTATGACTACTGTCATATAGTAGGGTAGTAGATTCATTTGTGTGTATTGTGTACTCGTTATATATATATATATATACCTATCATGTTGATTTTTTTTTAATAGAAGTTTTATTTAAACAAACGTGTTTGTTATTTCTTTAAAACCCTACGTAATCTCAAAGGGTCGGCTCGACAACGTTACAAGGGGACTTAGTGTACCTGTAAGCTTTCTACAAAGTGGACTGTGGGTAGCGACATACATACATACATACATACATACATACATACATACATACAGTTCTTGTCCACATGATGTAATCTGTATTCTGAAAACCCATTTCTGTCTACATCCATTCTAATAAGTATACCACCTTTAATTATACTTTAATCAGAGTGCATGCAAGGAAATTGAGTGTTTCAAGAATGAAGAAAACCTTGGGTTTGGTCAAGTTATTGTATTATTACTTCAAATAGAGGGACAAATCCCTTGTGTGAAAAGATCAAAGTTGATAGCAGTTACTGAAAATGGAAGAGAGGTTCTTTTGCCTAACAGAGCATGACACAGGGGAGGGGGGTGTTGTTGGATTATAATTGTAAAATTAACTAGGGTCTTAGAACTGGACAGTTAGCTGGGAGTCTAAAAGCATAATGTTTGACATTAGTGAAGTTCATGCTTGCTGATAACAAGGTGATGACAGATACAGTAAACACTAGCCAGCATGCATCAGAATTTAGAGATATTAAGACCTGGGGCCTACATGTGGTGCATGGGTTTCGACTTTTTTGGGAGTCCAATACAATGTCATACCTGACATAGTATTTCTTCAAATTGGAGAGAATGAGATAGGATATAAGTCTCCTGCCGAAATCATGGAAGATCTACAAGAGTTATGTATTGAGTTTCGAAATATGGGTGTCAGATATGTTCTGGTAGGATGTCCATTGATAAGAAGAAGAACTCGAAGAGTTCCTCTTCCGACTCGAACCAGCTGTATGTGCTGGGGAGAGACACGAGGATCAACACCCCCCCCCCCCCAGCACCTGTTGGGCATTTAATGGGATCCCAATGGCTCTCTAGTTGTAAAATGAATGTAGAAATGTTATGACTTTAGAAAGTCCAATCACTAACATTAGCTACGCTAGCTTTGGTTCATGTAATGCCCAATGCTTTGTATTATAACAGTACAAGTTAACATGTGGCTTATTAAATGTGATAGTATTATAAAGCTGCCTGAATTAAATCCTTGAATGTATTGTGATTTAACACTGAAATGGCCAATGAAACAGACTTTGCATATGATGAACTAGGCAACTCCATGGAAAACAGTTATGAAGCTGAAAGTAATAATGCTTTAGGAACCTCATTAATGGACATTTATGTGTGGGAGGATGATGATATATCCAAAAGTATTGAAATTCTGGGTACATCACTTATTGACAAATTGAGAAGTTCGTTGCAAGAGGATTGGTCAAAAAGTCGTGATGCTTCAGATACATCAGTTACAGTGGAACACGTCACTTTTCAAGAAGATAGCATGACTAAGAAAGATAATGTTAATGCATTTGGATCATCAATAACTTCTACAAAACTGACAGATTCAAACAGTTGCTTCCTGAATATCCAATGTTTTACTCAGGACAGTGCATGATTCAATTGGAAAGGTTAGTCTCTGGTTGACAATTGTGATTAATAATATAAAATACAACACTAAAAATTATTTTTATAAACCTGGTGCATGTCATCCACCCACTAGTTACATAGAATATAATTTTTTCCGATATGTTGTATCATTCATAATGATTCAGATGATTTCCACAACTATTCACTTCTTATAAGTTTTAATTTAAAGACTGCTGAATTTCTGAAGTCAGTGATATCATTAAATCAAATTATGGTTCTACCATACTAACTCAGTTTTAGATACACTCCTTGCAGATGACTATATCATGAACATGGAAACAGCAGTATACTTATTACCTAATTTTTAATTGGTTACAGTATAGATATTATTAGGTCAGACCTAAAATTAAAAGTCATTTTTAATGAACATCTGTATCATAGATATTTAAAAATTCTGCAATCTTTTAAACATTAGAATGTGTGTGCTTTTCATAATTACAGAATGGAAAACTGCCAGAGATATTATACATTCAAGCAGATAACTGTGGACATGAAAATAAAAACAAGTTCATGTTGGGATTCTGTGACTTGTTGGTCAGGCTTGCAGTTTTTAGAGAGGTATGTGGTAATATTTGGGAATGTTATAAAATGGCATTAATTGCCTGTACTGTTTTTACCATGTCGTTGAAATATATGCTGGCACAAATTTAAATAGCATTTTTCATATTCTTTTTTCAGATACTGAAATCTCTAAATAAAGTTCTGTGGCAGAAATCATATTATCAGAAAGAACTAGACATAAAAAAGCGATTTGGTTGTGCTGATTAATATATAGCTACTAAATTTTCTATGAGAGGTATTTTTAATATTGATAATAAGAATAAAAATTCACATAACTTCATATTGTTTTGGAGAAATTAATGACTGTTTAGAAAAGAGAAACTTAATAAAAATTAAAGACTTGCTTGATTTTATTAGGTACATCTATCCTTCCTCTATGTGGGTCACACCCATGAAGATATAGATGCAGCCTTTTCCAGAATTGCTGAGAAGCTCAGAACAGAGGATCCAGAATTGCTGAGAAGCTCAGAACAGAGGATGCAGAAACTCTACCAAAACTTCTCCATGTCTTACAAGGCGGCAGAAAGCTTCAAGGTCTGTTTGATATTAAGCAATGGATGGAGCCCCATATCAATCAGATAAAGCACCATTCTAAACCACTGCATTTCTTGTTCAGTAAAGATGCTGAAGGAGATGTTTGTGTTCTTTACAACGGTAACAGCAGAAGGCCATGGAAAAGATTGGAATGCACAATTTTAAACAATGTTCCTGTTGGGAAACCAGTAGTCTTACTACCATCAAAAGTCAATAAAATAAATATTAGTGCCATACGAAGTAATGTGGAAAGGTGCAGGTATAGGATGTCTGGTGGTAATGGTCAGTATCAGTGGTGGGTCAGATTTCTAAATGAAATCGCAGAAATATCGCAGTCTCAGCAAAGGATGAAGGAGTATGCCAGTGCCCAAGCATACTGGTTGTTGCCAAATTTGAAAAACAAAGTGTTTCTTCACAGCATCACAGCTCCAGAAATAAATGTGGCAGAACATCTACAAGAAATGGTGGATAAAGAACTTGAAGACCCAGTAGTAAGTTTAAATATACATTCAAAATTCAAAGTAAATTTAAAGCATATATTTGGTGGATCTTAAACATTTTTGCCCCAATGACTGATTATGTCTCCAATTTAACATAGTGTGGTGTTTTTCTGTTATCACAGAAGTGAAATGTATTACCTTCTATATAAATATTCATGAAGCATTTAAAATAAAATATGTTTACATGTCTACCTAGTATACCTGACTTTTCAATTATGGGTAATAAAATGTACTTTCAATTAAATATAGCATGCCATTCCTGTCTTGTAAATGGGAACATTCTTACCTTGCATAAAATGTTTTGTGTATTGGGAGTGAGAGAGAATGATAATTCATGGAAGATTCTAAATATGTATAATATTTGTCCGAGGCAATATATACAATCTGAAAGATTTTATCAGGGAAAACATTTATACAATTAGAACTGTGACATCTTAATTATACATAGATTCACAGAATTCCATATTCTTAACATAACAAATAATTTGATTGTTATTATATCTCTTTTGCAACAGGTGGTTGCAAGTATCATAAACAATAAAATCACAAGCGGAGACAAGGTAAAAAGAAGATTGGGACAAGCATGTCCAGTTTTGAAACAAGTATGTATATCTAGTAGAAGATGCACCAATATCAGTACAACAGACACCGATTTAGTTATGCCTGGAATATTAATATGGACAATTGAGTAAAAGAAATCTGAATCTTGATGGTAATATTATTAAACTACAACTTCCTAGAGATAAGACCTTAAAGTAGCTTTTCTAGGATTAAACATGTTAAATGTGTTTTATTTTAATAATATAAGTAGCTTTTCTATGATTAAACATGTTAAATGTGTTTTATTTTAATAATATAAGTAGCTTTTCTATGATTAAACATGTTAAATGTGTTTTATTTTAATAATATAAGCAGTTAAGGCAATATTTGTAGTATTTACTCTAAATATAACATCAGGAAGTTTAAATTATTGAAGATCATTGATTTAGATATTGAGAGTATATGTTTAGAATACTTGTATGATATGTGCATGGATGATCCAAATAGTATTAACAAAATTTCCATGCTAGTGTCTGCAATGTTTTCAAATAAACTATTTTATCTTTTCAGCAAATTTATGGGGAAAATACTATTAGTGGAGACAATGACTATATGTGTAGTCTATATGTTGAAAAAAGATCAGTGGAAGAGCAGAACAGAATTTATATGAAACGCAAACAACAACCTAATGAAATAATGACCCAAATATCTGCCTTACATGGAAGAACTACAAGAAATAACAGCATCAGATGCTACTGACATTTTAATTATATTAAATGAGAAAGAAATTGTGCCTTACATTACTGTTGAAAATATCTATAGTTTATCATGATTAAAATATTGTGTACAAGTACTTCAATATACTGAATATTTTGTATAAATAGCACCTTCAACAATTTCAACTAGACCGTATTTTTACTGGCCATACTATTAAATCAGGCTTGGTGATGCCAGCTTCAGAACAATGCAGTCTCCTTGGAATAGCATTATTACAAAAGGATTTCAACTTTAACAATGTAGAAATGCAGCAAGTAACATTATGGCATGGCTTTAAACCTTAACTATATAAAAAGTGTGTATCGCGACTATAGTCGCGCTGTTGTTTGTGGTCCCATAGTGCGTGTCGTGACTATTGTCGCGCTAGAGGTGAGCAACACTGATCGCATTCTGTAACTTCATCTTGCCTTAAATGCCTGTAAAACTATCTGATTGGTTTAAAAAGACCCGGAACGAGCATTCTGCAGTACTTTACTATATTATTAACGATGTAATTTTACAAATGCTCGCTTCTAAACACATGGTACTTGTGCAAAGCTAAAATGGCCGACACTGAATACGACGGTGATTTCTTGCAACAAATATTCGCTTCTGATAGTGATGCTAATAGTGATTTTGAATAATTTGAGAAAAATGACATTATTGGAGCAAGCGAGGTATTGATGGAAATACACATGAATGATTTTGAGCCAGAAATTTACGTGGAACTGGAGTCGGATGTACATGCTCGCTTGACGTGAAAAAATGGCACGCCTGTCAACGCCCATTCACTGGTAATTCAAAATTAAATGTCAAGATGGTGAAAAATGAACCTACGGACTATTTGAAGACTTTTTCTTAGATGACGAGCTATTTCATCTGATAGTAGATCAAACAAATCGTAATGCAGATCAGAGAGTTATGGGGCAGACTTGAACGAAAAAAGTCGCATGAAGAAATGGCGGCCTGTCTTACCCATACATGCCAACCATTACGTTTTTGGCGTAATCATTACGCTTTTTCCCACTAAATTTCGCGTTACGCGTTAACGTTTATAGATTACGCTTTTTCGATATATCCATCTTGCAAAAAAAAAAAATATTTTTTTTTTCGTTTTTATTAGCATTACTTTATATTTTACATACTGTTTTATTTTTAATTAAAAAATACCCTGCTTCTACATAACTACGATATACGAGTATACTTGTCCGTGGACTTTCCTAATATTCATGTTCTATTTATAGCAACTATCATGTTACTAAGATACTTTCAAACTTTCGACCTCATATTCTATTTATAGCGGCTTAGTGAGGAGAGAACAGACTGGTTTCTATTTTGTTTAAATCATTATGCACGTACTCTTTGTTCTAATTTTGTATAGTGCAGAACCAGTCTAAAAGTTTTTTTGCGCTAAAAAGAATTAAAAAATTCTCAATGCGTTTATGAGTGCAAAAAATATCTCTTAAATAATTTCACAGATGGGTTAGAAAAAGTCAATAATAAACAAAGCAAAATGTAATCAATCCTCCAAACACGACGAGGGCATCATCACGTGACGTCTAATCGTTGGCGCTAAATGGCTTCAGATGTTAAGATGGATTCTAGTCTTTGTGTATGTTAGAGCACATTTTTTTCCCCCAAGAATTTCGCAGATGGATCAGAAAAAAGCAAAACAACGAGTCCTCCAAAGATTCAAAGATGAATATATGAATGGCATAATACAGCGTTCCATTCTAGGACAGCATCATGCTCATTGCAGACTGTGCGGAAACGATTTTAGCATTGGTCATGGTGGTAAATTTGATGTGGAAAAACACATGAAAACAAGGAAACACATCGAATTAGCTCGCATTACGAACTCTAATACTAAGGTAACTTCTTATTTACAGCAGAGCTCAAGTGCAGACTTGAATACTATAAATGCTGAGGTGTTATTTACCGAGGTTTTAATAGAACACAGACTACCCTTAGCGGTAGCAGACCATGTTGGTCCCTTGTTCAAGCGGATGTTTCCTGATTCGAAAATTGCGGAAAAATATGCTTGTGCAAGAACAAAATCATCTCACATTGTTTGGTGCCTAGCAGAAGATACTTCACTTAAAATTGCAGAAGCAATGAAAATTGGGCCGTTTAGTATTGCCACAGAGGGGAGTTGTGATTATGATGATAAAAAGTTGTACCCAGTATGTGTTAGATACTTTGACAGTGAAAAAGGCAAAGTCATGAGTGTTCTTCTTTCTTTACCAGAATTAACAGTAGATTCCACTGGACAAAACATTTTTGATTTGCTTGACAATGTTTTGAAGAAACATGACATAAGTTGGCAGAACTGTATGGGGTTTGCAGCTGACAGTCAAAAAGCTTCAAAAGTGTTAGATTCTCTGTCAAGAGATATCCCTTTCTATTGCCACCCTTGTCTAACTTGGATCATCTGGAAGAAGAATTCCTGAAGTATCAAGTTGGGATTCTACCTGACAATATACTTAATGCAGATAGAGTTGATGTGCAATGGCACCTTATTTCCCAGCTAAAAGACTCTATCACTGGAAGAAACAAATTTCCTCTTCTTTGTCAGGTTATGAAAGGAATATTGGTTCTTTACCATTCTAATGCTGACTGTGAGTTATTGTTCAGTGTTGTTAACAAAAATAAAACTGAATTCAGGTCCAGGCTAAGTAACCCAGTACTGAGTGCTCTACTGGTATGCAAAACATTCATGGCCTCAGCTGGTACAAAATGTTTTGAAATGCAACATAACAATCTGTTGCTTTCTAAAGCTAAAAGTGCTACATATGAACACTTGAACCATTAATGAATGATAAAAGACGAGAAAAGCAAATAAATCATTGTTAATTGTAATTGTAGTATGTTATATGTGGATTACTCTTTTTCTGCTTGGATTCCTCTTTTTGACCACTTGGATTACACTTTTTCCTCGTCAGGGGTTGGCATGTATGCTTACCTGAGCATCTAAAACGTTTTCGCATCGATTAAAACAATGGGTTTGGTACATATGTCTGTTCTCGATTCCTAATGGGCTATTGATGATGTGATATCAACCGCATACTTCAGCAAAAAAAAAAGTATGGGATAGATTTCAAGCTATTCCAAGCAATTTACACCTGTCAGACAATGAGAACAATTAAGGTGATTCTTCACAAAATCAGCCCAATGATTGAACAAAAATAAAGCCGTTGCTGAGGTTTAATCACCAGATATGGACCTCAGTTTTATGATATTAAAATAAATAACAGGTGATAGTTTTTCATGAACATTAATTGCTGACTGGTGGGTTTAAACATACATCTGACATTCATGGAGTGGATTTTTGCAAAACTTTCACCTTGACTTTAACTGTGATTTTCACAATTTATATATAACATTGTGACAGACATAAGATGTGCATGTTTGGACTACTAAAGAATATAAAATTTCGTAGATATATTTGAACTTTTCCATAAAAAACAAACAAAAAAACTGATGAAATACAATTGTAACTTGTCAGTTTACCTGTATTTATACCTGTACCTGCAAAATGTTAAACCTACACATGTCTTGATGCTAATCTTAAAGTATAGACACATACCATCATTTTTTATATAGGGGTTGTCTATCAATAGTGTATATTTAATGAAATACATGCAATTTAAAGACTGTGCAGTTTTCTTCTTTTCTTCCCTGAAACAATTCAGCACTGAGGGACCTTTTACTGCAAAACAATGCAGCACTTTAAGCGGTAATTATACCTACTAATGGTTTTGGAAATTAAAACAATGATACTCAACAATTACCTTACAAATATGGTAATATTACTGCAAGAGTTTTTTGATAAAACAAAGTAGTAAAGAATCGTTAGCATGTAACATCACTACAGGATGGCTGTCAGGAGTAACAATATGGTAATATTATCATATTAACAAACAACATTACTGCATATCAGTAAACTTCATCTCTGTAGCAGTATTACTGTATTTAACACATGTTAAGACAACATATTTGTTGAGACACCATAAATTAATTTTTGAAGTAATTTTTTGTGCAGTGTATGTTCAGTTATTTTTAGTAGTAAATTGTTCGACAACTTATAAATTATTCCAAAATTACAACTTAAATTTTATAGTAAAAATATAAAACTGCAAATGAGATGAAACTCTTTAGTCCACTGCATCATCATTTCATCTACACAAACCTTCTCCTGTACATGTATGATCCATCATTTTGGTGCATGAATATTTGTTTACCCCTTTCTCATACTGTGAATAATTATCGTTGGAGGCAACACATCTCCTGAAGTTGAAACTGCAAGAACTAAAGTCAGATTTTTTTCTCTCAATCTGCACTTGTCATGATAATTCTCACTAGAGTTTCATCCATGTTAATCGCCATATTGTAGGCAAATTCATCTTTTGAATCTGGCCTTCACAAATTCATCAAATTATTTTATTTTCTCCAAATCTTCTGGGTGACACTGAATTGTTGATGCCCATGAAAATTTCATTTTTTCAAATCATTTTCAAAATTCTTATAACTCTGCATATTTAATTTAAAAAATACATGGATGGGTGGAGAGCTATGTTGTATTGTTACTACATCAGGTTTTAGATCACAAAATCTGTGCTAGGAATTGGGGTAATGTTACTAAATGGCTCTGGTTTAGAGCTATGTAGTATTGTTACTACATCAGATTTTGAAGAAAACAATTCAGTGCTGGAAGATAGGGTTTGCTGGAGACCTATGTAGTATTGTTAATACATCAGATTTTAGAGATCACAAAATCAGTGCTGGGAAATAGGGTATCGTTACTAAAGATGTTTGGGAATTAACCATGTAGTATTTTTACTATAGTCAAATTCTCTTAAAAAGGACAAGCAAGCAATTCCTTTTTTATTCTGACAGCCATTTGAAGCAGAAATGGCCCTGGTTATATGGGTGAATGATCATCCCATTCAGGTAGGCGTAATTTGTATGACAGATATACACTAGCCAAGAAAAGAAATAAAGGACTTTCGTACAGGCGATAAAGTGATGGAGGTTTGATGCGGTTTCAAATTCAAGGGATACCATGAGTGCATTATTGCAAAAATTGCAGGCAAGTCATTACTAAGAACAAATGTAGCAAAATGATTTGCACGGCCGCAGAGCACTTTAACTGCAAAAGACTGACGTAAATTTACGGAAAGCTATTAATTACGCAATATATCACAATTTCTTTTTTTTTAAATGCTATTTGAAGACTGATACATTAAACATCAAACCTGTAACGATACTGAAAGGTATGTGTTGTTTTAAGCTTTGTTTACATACTAAGCAATATTTGTGCTTATCCCAAATGTGCAATGACTAGTCATCTCATGAATGTCTTTGGGAGGTGATGATGTGGCACAAGCTTTGGGATTTGGTAAAACCATCACGAGTAATATCACTTCCAGAGACTTAAGTGACCACAGAAAAATAGGAATTTGTAGAATAAACACCAACACTTTTGTAAAAACAAATGCAGTGTTTCCCTTTACGCACATTTGTGCTTCAAATACGCACGTTTAAAAAAGTTGACACACTTTTTATTGCCATGCGTATTTTTGACGCAAAGGATGTACACGCTGCGACGAGTTCAATCTCCAATGCAGTGGACGAATGATGGCATCGTTTCTGAGATCGAGTGTAGGCATTGTTATGACAGAGTAGCTTCCCCTAATCTCGCGAGCTCTTTCATTGAGGTCTCTTCAAAAGAAAATGCTTGTTAAATATGAAGCCAAACGTTCTGACTTTGACAAGCAAGAGTTTGCAAAAAAAAATCGTGCATCAAATTTCAAGAAATCTGTAATAGGAAGAAATAAAATAAAAAAAATGGTGAGAGTATAAACTTTGTTTAAGAAGCATTAAAATTATTGTTTGATTATTGAGCTTGTTTGTTGATTTTAAATTTTAGTACCAGATATAGTGATCATGCAATACACGTAATTTCATATGTTCAGGTAAAAAAAATTAGGGGTGAGATGAAAATTTGTCACCATTATTTTGACCCCCACATTTTTCATTTGACCCCCAGTTCTGACACCAAAGGTTTTTTTTTACCCTCAGTCTTACACTCCTAGGGGATACACTGCAAATGTATTAAAATTGAGATAGAAATTAATGTTATTTTCTGTTATTTTGTTCTTAAGATTGCTTCAGAATAAATTCAAACTAAAACTAGAGAAAAGGTACATATTTCTAGAAACTCAGATGATGTAAGGAGCCAGTAATGTGGATTTTATGGCACCCCAGTAGAAGTGTAACAACATTTATAACAACTTAAGCCATATTATGTACTGAATACAGTGCACAACTTATTAGTTACCAATGACAAAATAATAGTTCTTAATTTTTGTTTCCTTGTTCTAAAGTTACTAAACACCTGTATCCATAAAAAGAGTTGTTTGGGGTAATTTGCATCATGTTCCTCTTGTAATTATCATCAAATAATAGTTGCATCACTGTTAAAATCTCATTTTTAATTTTTAAACTTCAGCAATTTTTAGCAAAATTTTAGTGTTATCCAGGTTTTTCCATGCTAGAATTGTCCAGCCTACCCTGGACAGAGGCTGGAATATTAGTCCAAATACTTCAGCCTTTTCCATGCTAGAACTTTCCAGCTTTTTTCAGCGTTTTTCATCGAAAATATACAGCCGAGTATGTTTGCTATTTACTTCACAAAATCTTATCCAAAAACACTATCAGCATTGCCAAGGCTGGAAGTGAGGATGACACCATATTTGATTCAGATAACAAGACAAATAATGAGAATTTGCACGACTAATGATAATTATGATGTCTATGATGACAACTACGTAGACATCTATGATGACACTAAGACAAAATATGAGCAATCAGATGCACCAGACCAGAAACCAAGAAACAAGTAAGATCTCTCCTAGGTTTGATTGGGTTTTACCGGAAATTTGTCTCCAATTTTGCAGTTATTTTCAGCCCAAGTGATGGAAATTACTTGCGACGAAGAACATCATAATTATGATTTGCACTGGTATTTTACCAACATTACTATCCTATGGATTAAGCAAAATCAATTTATAACCGGCACACTGGTCGCTATGGATCTTGTCGAGGAGTGCACGTTCTCCATTGTGTTCTTAAGCCATATGTATGTACTGGCAGCCTCCCATTAGACATGTAGCGCATTCGACAGAACTCTGTAAAAACGATCATTTTCTACCAGCCATATTTTCATTATGAGATGAACCAGCAATATTATAATTTATACTGAAATAAAGTTCATTTCTTGCTCTTTTTAACCGTTTGTTTGGTTTGTTGATGAAAATAAGTTAATGAATAGTAATTTGTATATAAAAAAGCAACACTTTCACTGTTGGACACGATTCTGTCCACTCAAATCCTCACAGAAAAAGCAAGAGATTTACATTCGCTAGGGAAATTCCATTTTTAACTCCAAAGTCAATGGGTCAGGATCTAAAAATAGCACATTGCACATACAAGCAGAGAAATCAGGGTGATGCAAAATGTGTACCAGAGAAAAAAGGAGGCATGAAGTGTCCATCATGTGCAAACAGTGCGCTGTCCGTCTTTGCGTAAAACACAACTGTTTCTCTATGCAGTATTTTATCTTCGTGTTTTACATGGCAATTAAACAGGTTTAGCGCTTTGGCTATAATTGAAACGAGATTGAGGGCAAGAATATACAGACAAGGTCAAACCAGCGAGGCTGCCAGTAGGGAAATGATGCTCTTTTTAGGGAAATGAAAATCTGTCAATATTCTCTTGAAGCCGTTGTTCATACAAAGTTTATTATAAGGACAAGAGATCATACCCATTACTGTGTATTCGAACTCTCCAATAAAGATAATAGTGGGGTATATCGTTGAATAGATTAGTAATAAAATGTTAATTATATCCAAGTCCAAACAGAACACACACACACACACACACACACACACACACAAATCAAGCACGACTTTTTCAAACTTACAATATAAAATGACAAGTTGTTATAAGTTAAGTTCATAACTGCAAGTAATAAAATGAACTACAACAAGGATGCGCTTTCAATTATAATAAAACAAGCATCGACTGCTTATTCAGCTGTGTCAATTATCAACAGAATATAGAAGTGATTTGTTAAGAAGTAAAATCACAAGCATGTTAGCATCTGTAATGCAATTTCAATGATACCATTACTAGTGTAAAATACGAAGCCAAGATATTGACCTGGCCTCATCATATACACAGAATCAACTTTATATGGACGAAGGATGGAAAATTTACAAAATTGGTTAATTTGACTAGTACACCGAATAGATTCATAGGGCAGAAAATATGGTAGTTGGACATCATTTGTCAGTAAAAATGATTTTTTAAAACCTGCTTCAGAATGTATCATTGGGCCATGACTATGCATGGCGAAAATGGCATCTTTGGTGTTCTAAATGCAATTGCAATTCCCACGATTCCTCTGAATAAATGTTAATTATCTGACAAATCTGCTTGAAGCAGGAAAGTCAACACACACAAATCTATGTTAAGCCTTTTTATCCCAAATACGCCTACGGTTGTAATACCTCATTCTATCCTGAATACACCTGCAGTAGTAGTATCTCATTTTATCCTGAATACGACTACAAACATACTCTACTACGTATGTGGGTAGCGTCTCTAGAAACACATGTTATACATCACAACTATTTGTGTACTTCTTCACCTACACGGGAAATGGTTAAAGCATGCATGCGCAGTGAAATTTTTTTAAACAAACGTGCTTGGAAGAGAAACTAGATTTGAAAACAGAGCGATAAAAAGATTGACCACAACTCTGATATAAACATGGATGTTGATAGCAAGGGTAGCGACATTAAAGTTGAGGATTTAGATGATTCTGATAATGATGTGGCTTAAATAATGGGTTACGACTAAAAAAGTCCATGAAAAAGATGATGCATGGCTTCGTGCACTTTTCGATAGCGATTCTGAGAATGAAGCAGAGTTTGAAGGCTTTCAAGAGGAATGGGTCCAGGATGATTTTTCAATTCGGTTCCAGCTAAGATTTAAACTGTTGGAGGGAGCAACTGTTCAACACCCAGAAGAAGCAGATGCACAACATTATTTACTTTGGGATGAATTATTATGGAACAAACTTGATGATGAACAGGAACATAGAAAAAATCCCCCCCCCCTCCAAAGTCGCCAAGATGGACACCAGTTGATATTCCCACATAATGAAGACATTTATAGGCTTATGTTTTGCCATGGAAATAGTCTTCCATCAAGACCTAATTATTGGCGATAATAAGAATATATTTAGTACATATTTGTTATATTCAATAAAATTATGTCACATGACAGATTTGATCTGATTTGGAGATACTTGCATCTCCATGACAACAAAGGACAAGCTGCTGAGCCTCAGCTTGAGGGAAGACCAGATAAGTTAAAGAAAATTAGATGGTACCTGAATTATTTAGACCAGAGATTTTCATCAAATTTCATACCAAAAACCACTGCAACAATAGATGAAAGCATGATAAAATTCAAAGGAAGACTCTTTTAGACAGTATCTTCCAGCAAAGCTGAAAAAATGGGGGGGGGGGAAGAGGTGAAACTCTGGAATATGGCCGACAGCTCAACTGGATATATGCACCGTTTCCAGGTATAAACCGGCAAAGAAGATGGGCAAGAAAAGGGACTGGCTTACAGAGTGGTCATGGATCTCTGCTCGCACATGTTTGGCAAAAATCTGACAGTCTATTTTGACAACTTTTATACAAGTACAGATTTATTGAGAGACTTGCATACTAGAGGGGTGATGGCCTGTGGAACATTCCGTAATAACAGGAAGGGGTTGCCAAAAGACGCTGCTAAAACATCTGAAACTGAAAAACACGAGTACAAAGTTGCACAGAAGGATGAACTTACCTTTTGTGTTTGGCAAGATACAAAGGCTGTTTGTGTCTTGTCAAATTTTCATGATCCACCATCACATGGCATTGTAAACAGACGTTCTGGTATGTCTATTCAGGAACAGGTTGAAGTACCCAAAATGCTGTTAGATTACGAACTATACATGAAGGGAGTAGATCTCTGACCAAATCGTTGGTTACTATCTTCTACATCACCGTTCATAAAAATGGTGGCGTCGAATTTTCTTTTATCTAATGGAAACTTCAGAATACAATGCATATGTAATAGCAAGGGACACAAATCCAGAGAGAGTCAAAACTATGTGGCCAACATTTCCGAGCTATCTGGAGGACTTAGTTGCCTCTCTGGTTGGTGACACTAGAGGCTGGAAAGGCTGCAGCACTTGGTCCAGAGCCTACCAGAGGAACTATGCAACATACAATTGAAAAAATGTTCGAGAAGAAAAAAACCTGCCATGAATGTTCACTGGCCACTGAACCTGGAGCAAGAAGAGGGGTGACAAAATTTGGATGCAGGGAATGCAATGTCCCTGTTCATACAGAATGCCAGGCAAAACACATCACTAGGTGTATAAATGCTTAAAAGCCGATGTTTAAACAATTGATTTATGGCTGTTTTAAAAATGTAATATGTTTTTTCAATGTGATGTGGACATTTTTATTCACCAGTAAAGTAATATTGTTATTACTAACAAAGTGATGATGTGGACTTCAAATTTGGACAAAATTTGTCTCGATTAATTTCCTTTATCTTACTTAAGATTTCTACGATTAATTTGTGACAAGTTTTCATGAGAAATTTCACGCTGAAATACATTTTCCAGAATGTGATGTAAACAAATTGTTCCATGTGTCATGTTGTCCAATTTTAGTAAATTATTATAACTTTTGAACTAACAGTGCTAGACACTTCAAAGTTGGACCAAAATACTAGAAATTGAATTATCTTTATTTTATTCCCATACTATGATGAGCGTTTCATTCATCTTCATTGACAAAAGATTCACGATTCACTGAACATCATTGTAAGTTGTTTTTTTTGTTAAATTGCAAATAGTATAAATCTTTTCAGAGATATATAGTTTTATATACTTTATAAAAGAAATAACATTGTTATAGCACTTTTAGTAAACATGGTGAAGTGAGTCACAATTTCTGCTACTGCTGCTGTATGATGCTGTTTTACCACAATGTATTTAGAATTGCTCATCAAGAATCAGGCACTGCAGTTGAAATTGGTAAAATGGGTTAATTGTAACTTTTAAGATAACTCGTTTATCATCAACCAGTATATAATCTAGGGTTCATGAAAGGTCTATACCTCCAAAACCCACTTAGACCAAGATAGATGGTAGCATGGGATATCTTAATGTATTTGACATGGATATAACTGCTGTTACTGAAAGATTTGTCATGCAAATTGGCAGGTTTGATGTCTTGTTCACAAGTCAAAGAGTACCAAACCTTGACATCATTGAATCTTGATCATTTTAAAGTACAAAAATAAGAATGTGTCATTCCAAATATTTGCAATGTTAGCACATTAACCCCTGCTGCCTCGATAACGCGTCGGACTTTACCTCCCTCATCTCCCGATTGCCTCGATAATGGGGCTGAGTTTGCATAGCTTGTATCCCAAGCACTGAGTTTGAGTGGCACTATTTTACTATGCCTGTATCCCAAGCGATGAGTTGAATTGATGCCATTTCCTAATTATACCAGCAGTTTAACCAATAATATGTTAGCTTATATAGACAGCGTACATTGCTGAGGAAAGGGGGAAAAAAATTTACTTCGATAGCGGCAAAATTAGTGGAAATATTTAGATTAGAAAATGAAGAAAATTACGAGAATCAGCCTCTGGAAGTAGGCTTTTACTTGACAGACTGAAGTGGTATTTACAGGAGGTTTAGTTTGCAATAGAGATGACAAGTGGAATTGGTATGTACATCAAATGGAGTAAATTTCATGTGTTGATAGTGTTAATTATTCAGTGTGAATTCATCGTGGATTTTTATGGATTATTCATGGCAAGAGAAACAAATTGGTACAAAATTCATTTTATCTTTATGTGTCAGTTTTATTTTTGCATGTAGTTCCAAATTTTTATACCATTTTGTACGTAATTTTATTGAGAACTGCTGTGCCAAATTTTAGCTTAATTAAAAGGTACATAAATCTAAAAAAATAACATTTATTACTCGCACCTCTCTGAAAAAAATCTGGAAGCCAAGTATTGTCACCAAGTCTTAGGGATACAGGCAATATAAGGCTACTACTGCTCTAGGCGATCTCTGCAAGTATGCTGTTGGGGACTACCTAGCTATTTGGCTCTGGGGTTGATGTGTTAAAACATCACGACATGGAAGACCAACAGACAGAGCCATGCAGCTGTAGGGCTGGTTTATCCCCATTTTTCAATACACAAAATAGGCTACCGGTATACATAGCAGCCACTACTAATGGTGGAGGAAGAACCCCGGGAAAACCACCGGAAAGAACCACCTACATATGAGAAACTATTGGCAAGCTTTCTCACATACCCACAATGGCCAAATCAAGAATTTAACCCATGCAGACAGAGGTGAGATGACAGTTATCCGTAATGTAGAGTGCTTTAAACCACTCAGCCACTCTGGGACCCACAAACAGAGCCATAAGTTTTGCATAAAAAGCAAACCCATATTGTGCTTTGAAACAACATTCCTCTTCTATTTGGATATGACAAAGTAGAAGATGAAGACAAAGTGTTTGTTTCATTCAAAACTTATAAAATTATCTCAACATATACATGATAAGATGGCTGATAACAAATGTGGTAATTGATACCAAGAAATTCAAAGCTCACTCTACAAGAAGTGCATCAACTTCATAAGCATATAGCCTAGGACTGACCTTAAACACCATCTTGGATACTTCCAACTGTTCTGTTGTGAAGATGTTTCACATATTTATTGTAGAAACACTGTTGACAAGCTTTGAAGTCTTAACAGCATGATGCCCCAGTGGTAGACTATAATAAACTGCCACACTGATGCAGTCACATCATAGCAATATGATTGAAAAATTACTAAAGCTATATTAAAAATCCAAATCACATCCCACACACACTTTATAGTTATCCGATTGAGCATTTTCATCAACAAAACTTCTCTCTTTGAATAAAGGACGTGAGATGGGCAACACTGGTTTTTTGTAGTGGTAAGGCGAAATGGCAGCTCAAAGGTAACTTTCATTTCTTCATTTCTAGAAAAAGCCTCTCGTCCATCTTATTTCAAGAATTTGCTCAGATGATTGGTCTATTTTCCTAAACATTAGGTAAATAATATCAGAACAAAAACAACTGAATGGTACCACGACAGTATTTAGCATAGTAATTAATCAATATTATTTTTTTTTTTTTCAAGCCACAAGTTTATTGAAAAAGCAAAAGTTCAATCTTACATCCATAAAATATGGTTTTCTGCAACAGACTTAGTTTGGTATAGAGGCCTTAATGGCAGTTATTTCTCCTTTATTTTACAGCCAATTAGAGACTGTTTATAAACATAGAAGATGTACACAACATATATGAAGTACAAGACAACAAAACTACCAGGGTAGCATAGTTTCAAAACAATAGGCAGAATTGTCCAGATTGAAAACCATCACAAATTATCTAATTCAGTTAAATTTCATTGCAAGCTTAGACAATGCATGTACAACAACCAATTCCAGAACCCAAGAGATAATTTGAATCTATCCAAGTTATCATGCTGGCGAGTCACCTCATATTTTGTCCATTCACAGGACTGCATTTTGGTGGCAGTGTTCAGTTTCACTTTTATCATTTCGATATGTCAAAAGATGACTTTAAAATGATGCTTCACACAATCATAAAAATGAAAACTCTCAAAATCATTATATATTACTGCTCCTGCCAATCAGCAGTAATCTGTGCAATGCTGTTGGTTATAGGATCACAAATAATGCATGCTTATTTAAAATCATTTCCATTCTTCTTATTCATTATTTGCTCCATGTTTCTTACTGGATGAAAATCTTGGATACAAAAGGATTTATTTCAGTTTTTGGGGCGAGCTGGACCCACCAGTGTTAGAAAGCTCCAGGAAAGCTCTGAAATTCTTTTCAAATCTTTTATGTAGTTTTGAAAATATTGTCCATCTAAAGCAGTAACTAGATAACATCTAAAGCAGTAACTAGATAACATCTAAAGCAGTAACTAGATAACATCTAAAGCAGTAACTAGATAACATCTAAAGCAATAACTAGATAACATCTAAAGCAGTAACTAGATAACATCTAAAGCAGTAACTAGATAACATCTAAAGCAGTAACTAGATAACATCTAAAGCAGTAACTAGATAACATCTAAAGCAGTAACTAGATAACATCTAAAGCAGTAACTAGATAACATCTAAAGCAGTAACTAGATAACATCTAAAGCAGTAACTAGATAACATCTAAAGCAATAACTAGATAACATCTAAAGCAGTATCTAGATAACATCTAAAGCAATAACTAGATAACATCTAAAGCAGTATCTAGATAACATCTAAAGCAGTAACTAGATAACATCTAAAGCAGTAACTAGATAACATCTAAAGCAGTAACTAGATAACATCTAAAGCAGTAACTAGATAACATCTAAAGCAGTAACTAGATAACATCTAAAGCAGTAACTAGATAACATCTAAAGCAGTAACTAGATAACATCTAAAGCAATAACTAGATAACATCTAAAGCAGTATCTAGATAACATCTAAAGCAGTAACTAGATAACATCTAAAGCAATAACTAGATAACATCTAAAGCAGTAACTAGATAACATCTAAAGCAGTAACTAGATAACTGCTTCTGCATTTTACTTTTGTGCTACCTTTTAATAGTTATAATAAATATTCAAAATATTAGTGAATTAGTCATGAAATTTGACTTTTAACCTAAATTTTGATACCTTAACACAGTAACTCCTGGAGGTAATTCTTGTTTTCGCATCAAATGTGAATTACTGGAAAAACATTTTGATGGTATCTCTGAATACATCCTAATACATCGACTTCCAAGTAATTTTCCTTTAGCCTAATACCTAGTTGTGTTAGGAACATTTGTTTTCCATTGGTTATTTTGCTCGCGCATGAGCAGAAGGGGAAACATTAAAGAGTTATTTTTATTTTTTTTTGCTTAACAGACCCATTATTTTCATATGGATACCACTCAATTCCAAATGCCCACCTTATCCTACATTTTGCACAGGTTCACCTGTCTGTGCAGTTCAGACCGGTCTGCAGTAGATCTGAGGCCAAAAGTCTAAAATCTGGACACAAAATCAGATTTTAAACATGGGCAAATTTAGAGTGGAAAAAAAACTGGTTAAAATAAAATTAAGTTTTACGCTTTATCTTGTAGCGCAGCTAAAACATTCATTTGGAATCATTGTAGAGCTAAATCTGTCTACCTATATACCACATACTAAGTGCATCATACATGACCTTGACGCTACAGAGCTTGGAAGTAGGATACTAGTACCTCCTGCTTTGTAAATGCAGCACCAGGGGTTAAAGTCTTAGTCGAGCCAGATGTCTTTAAAATTGGCAAATTTGTGTTAATTTTAAAATCAACAAGTCATTTTGCTTTACAAGTCAAAAGTTACTTTTTGTTCAGGGCTCTATGCTTGCAAAGTTACATAGTGATGAAAGGGTGAAATGTAATAATCAAAATGACGGTCATGAGATGTCATCAGTCAATGATGTTGTGAATAAAACTATAAATTCCAGTGGGTTTCATTGAAAACAACATTTGCAATATTATGTAGGAGACATACAATTCTTCAGTTTTCATTTAATTGATAATATACCAACTTGTTTTAATTACTACTGTAATAGTTGATTTTTTGTTATAGTATGAGGAGAATACATATCACAAGTCTTTTCAATCATTTTTTTTTTTAAAAATACATGCTGATAAAGAAATCTAATGGTTCAGAGGGTAGTCAACTGATTAAAGTATGCAAATCTAATAATCTGATGTGGTTCTGATCCACTTGCCCATTACATTGATAGCTAAGAAATTTAATCTGTATAAACCTTGGAGTTTGCAAGTTTGAAAATCATTTCATAGAAACGACTAGCGACAGAATGGCATAATTAGACATTGGTGTATGGACTGCAGGATGATGTAACCAATTGCATGCTATAGATTCTTTCTCTAATAAACATAGGCCAAAGATTAAAAAGGAGAAACCAATTATGTTTCTTGGAAATAGGACAGTTGCAATGAATAGAACAAATTATATCCTGTTAGCAAAGTGCATGAGAGTCTATGGACATTAGTGTACTTGTGTAGAAGCCAGTCTTTTCTGTGGGATTAATTGGATGTTAATTAGAATGGGGAAACATCTTACTGAATTATTCAGGAAAAAGATCTATTGAAAAAGCATAATCTTTAATGGGCAAGTGCAAGGCTTAATTTACTGAAAAACAGCATAATAATTATGCCAAAAGCATTATGGTTTGCATGTATGCTGATGATAAATTCTCACTGTTATATCCAACAACTGTTAAATTATTTTGGCAAAAATATGGATTGTAAAAGTCCACACTATCACATCATACCCATGACAGAAAATTGCCCTAGACCCAAACAGTTTTTTTTCCTCCAGATTTTATTTTAACAAATCACTGCCAGCTTGAAAGTTCAGGCTTCGAATTCTCAAAACATCGCGTGTACAAGAACTTTAAAAATTAAAGAACGTTGGCAGTTGTGCCCATTTATTGCAATTGGAAAAATTAAATAATGTTGACAGTTGTGCCCATTTATTGCAATTGGGGCACAAGATTCAGTGACAAAATATTGTAACCCAATCATGAATTCTGAATACTTATAACAAAATTAACACAAATATGCATGACTGATTTTAAATGTAGATTTATCAAATTATGTTACTTCCATACGATGTCTGCAGTGTCACAAGATGCAAAATTTATGGAACTGAAATACGCTCTGTTAAACATTTCAACATACAAGTAATTTCAACATAAAATTCAGTGATGAAATATTGTTACCCAATCGTTATGAATATCAAATCAATTCTGTAATTGACACACTGAAACAACAGAATGAGATTTTAAATATAATGAGAGTTTACAACTTTATTGCAAACTTTATAATTGTCTTGTGCAATCAGAAGTCTAAGTGAAGAACTTCAGACTACCTTCATGACATATTTTTCAAGATGCTTCATTTATCCAATTTTTGAAAATAAACTAGAAATTCATTAACAGTTACTGTACCAAGTTTATGAAATTATCAAATTAGGATGAAAGATGGAGTGAGAAAAAAAAAAGAATTGCTGCTGAAATATTGTAAGGCTCTCCAAAAAGCAAATCAATGCATAAATACTTTGTGCCTTTCTCTTAATACAATGGCCACACATTTGTAAAACTTATCACTTTTGATGCTAGCCCTAAAAAGTGACAATAGACCCAAACTTTGATGCCAGTCCATACAAGTGACAATATCAGACATGCCTCTAGGATTTTAAAAATGTGATTACTTGCCCCCCTCTGAATCTGAAAAATGGGTGGGCATGGCCAACATAGCCATAATGGGGGTATAAAAATAACCCAAACAAACTCAAAGTGTATTCAAAAACAGCAGTAGCATGTATAATTAAGTCCATTAAATGCATTTTGTGTCTTCTGTAGACCGTAGTATAAAACTTAAAACTGAAATCAAAGTCTTATGTTTTCTAATAACAATATTCTATCTACACACTATCAAACCATAGACTGCTAATAGGGTCACTCCTCTACCCAATCTTAAAAATCTGTGTCATGTACTTCCCCAGTGTTAATGCTCAATTCTGATTGGTTACAAAAACATAATAATTAAGATCTGAAGAGCACATATTTTGCTTTCATGGAGGACAACATAATTTAAAGGAAAGCCCAAAGCTCAAAATGAATTTTTGGAAAGTATATATAAAGTTTCTATAACAGTTCACTCTTAACTGGAACAAATATACATCTTCATCCATTCTGCAATTGCAACTGCATTATTCTGCACACATGATCACTACTTCTTAAACAGCCTCCTGTCCTTCCTCATCCTCCACTCTACCAATGCCTTGTTCAAGTCTCTCAGAGGAGGTTCTTCAATTGAAACCATCGTGCATCTGCTGCATCATAAAATGACAGCTATCTTATTTTATGCACCTCTCTGACTTTCAATTGAGGACTGTCCAGAACATTCTAGGTTTCCTTCAATTCAGCTGTCCTCTAGGAAGATTTATTTAAAAACAATAGTATAGGTCTATAACTGAGCCTTCAAAGGTTTCCTTGAGGTGTGTAATGTTTTTTGATGTCTGAAAGGTGAGCCATATAATGAATGCTGATCATAGTTAGGACAGATTTCCTTGAACCTTGTTGCTACACCACTTTTGAGACCAGCTGTCATCACTGATGTCCCATCACTGCCAAAACCAAAAACTTTTTCACGAGAAATATCGTTTTCCAAGAACTGGACAACTTCTTTGAAATGAGCTTCAGTGACACTGACACATTACCAAGAAAATGAGTTGTAGAAACAAACAAGGTTGGTTCCATGATTCTGGCATAAATGACCAGCTTCTTGGTATCTCAAATGTCTGTACTCTCATCAAGATGCTACACAATACTTTCTGGATAACTCCGATTTTATCATTGTTGCTGCAATCCTGGAAAAAAAAAAAGCTTGATGATGAATCAAAGTACATGTATAAATGTATTTTATTCTTATTTTTGTTAAAAAGTATCTGAGAAATGTAAAACAATTTTTTTTTAAACCAAATATGTAAAAATTACCAAAATCAGAATTGTACAAGAACCTTAAGTTAACCTAAGACTATGGAGTGTCCAAGGATGTTGCCTTGTGATAAATTGGTCATTTTAAGAAATCCCATCAAGGTTCCAATGACTTAATAATCTCTCAATCTGTGTGTGTGTGTTAATTAAAGTCATTCAAATATTACATGTAATGAAGGAATTACTATGCCTCTCTATATACATATTATAAAAAATGGTATTATTACATCAATGATTATTCAGTTGTGATATAAGCAGATCAAAACTTTACTAAAGCATTATAAAAGTTTTAACCAGTGGGATTGTCTTGACTACTGTACGGTATCGCCATGTTGACAGCAACTCATTACATGCTCAGGAAATTATTCAAACAACAGTGACTATCATCATTTCAAACACAAAAACTCTTTTACAGTGATACTGAAATGTGACCCATCTAGATGGGAAAGAATTTCATGACAAAAGAAACAGGTACTAATAATCCAGATTGATTAAAAAAGAACGCTATCCACCATTAAAAATTGACAGGAAGTAATAACGACGAGCTATCGAATGCAATTTCATTAGTTGATCACAAAACTTGGTGCTATTTTAAGTAACACAGAGATTCATCAAGATTTGCACGTATCAGAACCTAAGTGTTTTGGTTGCTTCTTTGTATACACCATCTAAATTTCAATAGAAAAAATGTAAACAAAATAAAAGAACTTACCTGAAATTCCTCTAAAAGAAGCCCTTGACACAAATGTTGCAATTCTTCTGACTGGAGACCTCATGCTGCTAACACCAACACCCAGAAAGTCAACAAATAGATTTCTTGCTGATAGCTGCCATGCATGTAGTTTAGGATTTTAGCTGTGTGAGCTGGCAATTAAACATGTCTGTCAAGGGTTGATGTGCTGAAATTAGCATGTTTTACACACTATCTGCATCTAACTTTTCATTCATTTCCAGCCATGGTCGATTTCATTTACAGTCAGAATTGAAAAGAGTACATTTTTTTTCTTCTGGCCATTCATTGGACCCTAAGTTGCATGGCCGCCATCTTTAAGCACATCAATAGCAGGCTGAAGAAATGTTTGTTCCAGTGTCATTGTGGATATTGACAGAAACTTCTGCACCCTGACTTGTTAGTCAGTGTTAATGCTAAAATTTTATAAAAGCATCAGTTTTAAGTGATTTTGCCATTTAACAGTCCCACCAAGCTAACCTCTGTATCAAACATGCTCTTTTGACC
Organism: Unio delphinus; assembly: GCA_029339505.1. Classification (NCBI taxonomy): domain Eukaryota; kingdom Metazoa; phylum Mollusca; class Bivalvia; order Unionida; family Unionidae; genus Unio; species Unio delphinus. Next base: position 12,646,031 of record JAQISU010000029.1, on the reverse strand, counting down.
TTTCTTATTAACCATTTCTTAGTAACCAATCAGGATTGAGCATACGACACAGAAATACATGATGTATTTACAACTATACAAGTACAACATATTTGCAGAATGACAACCAGGAATTTTATAGCAAAGAAGAAGAAAAAAAATGCATTCTTCACAAACAAATCTTGTGGGAAATTTTGAATCATTGGGGGGGAAGGGGGGGCAGGGGGAGAGAGATTTGCACATTTGCGCATCCTAGATGCAACTCTGAATTTTGACCAAAATTGTTAAGCTGGCTCATACAAGTGACAATATGAACAAATTTTGATACCGGCCTGAACAAGTGACAATATGACCAAATTCTATATTCCCATTTTGACAATCTATGTTCATGTGCTGGCAAGATGAAAAATGTCATACTGAAAGATATGTCATACTGAAAGATATGTCATACTGAAAAATATGTCATACTGAAAGATATGTTAAGAGTTCAGCCAAGAGGGCTACTTGTACATCTTTTTTAATAAAATTAATTTTGTGAGCAGGTTGGACATGAGAGTCAATATATCTACTGAATTCTATGTGAATATTTCTTGTCTTATCTACAGTGTGTCAAATTTTTTTGGCAAGACCTGGAATTTTAATGGAATTTTTTTCTCCAAAAATATGATATGTTGAACCAAACTTCTAACCCTACACATAGTTCGCACATCATTTATTTGTTCTATTGTGTACTAAACTGTTAAGAGAGTTTCGAAACCATTTTGATTGCATGATATAGAAACAAGCTGGCAGTCTCTTTGCTAAATTAATGCAGGATGATCAGACCTGATTATTCTTTCTATCAAACGTCAGTTACTCGTTTGAAATTTTTACGGCACTTCAACGATTCCGAGAACATGTACTGTAAATATCTGACAAAAGTTAACTATTGAAATAGGCCAAAATGATGGCATGTCTACTCGCATTTTTCTTGGCTTTTTACATCATCATCATACATGTAACAGAATGCAGATATACATCTCACAACCATACAAATGGCAAAAGGACACCAAACCAGTCAATTTTTAAATTGTATTCGGTAAATTGAGACTAAACCAGTCAACATAAAAAAATGTTTCAAGGTGATTTGGAATGTAAGCAAGTGCAATTTTGGCTCAATATGTATTCTCTTTTATGCTACTAAAAAACAAACTTTTCAAAATAAACCGGATTCTGAGTGCAAATGTTAATATCATGCAGATTACCATCCCCCCCAAAAAAAATTTTTTTTTTTTTACATCTGATAGTTTACTTCAATATTTTTTTGTAGTGCTTTAATTTTCTTCACATGACTGACGACTGTAACCACGAGTGACATTTGTTGTGATTATTAATTTTCATACAAAAGTTTCTTTCTATCCTGACAAGGATGATAACGTAGTAGCATAATATCAAAGGTCTGTAGCATCATGGTCATGTATGATATACTAGAGTGAGTGGTATTATAGAAAATTAGACAGATTTAAGTCTACAATGATACAAAATAATCTGAATGTTTTTGTTGCACTACAAAATACCTTGGGAAAAACTTTCACCCAAAATTCCCCTGTGGCCGGAATCAGATTTTATATAGAGATTTTACGTGAACATGTGTCAAAAGTATAGGATAAGGTGGGCATTGGAATATTATACATTATTGTCATTTTGTACATGCATGAGCAAAATACCAATGGAAAATGTTTGCAACACACCTAGGCATCTGGATAATGTAAAATTGCTTGGAAATCTATGTATAACAATGCATTTAGAAACGGCCACCAAAATGTGTTTCCTACTTGCAATTCATGTGAAAACAAAAACCTCCAGGGATTAATGTGCTAAAACATTTCTGCAGTATTTAGATACTTCTCTCAGCACTACGGAGTTACCTTTGACAATTTGTGTCACATTTTGTTTTAGACATCACCTGTCTCAATATTTACCTCTCTATCTCTCTGACAATACAATCTTTTTATTGCAGCTTTGGATAAAAAATGTCTGCAAATTCTAGAAGTAATGTACTCAAATAAAATTAAATGACTCACTGAGAATCACCTCAATGAATTTCTATGGGTTGGAATATTCAATATATGATCTATTGCAAGACATTTTATAAATGATGGAAGACATTAATTACATTGAGGTTATGAATGTATCCAGTGTCCAATTTAAGCAGCTAGTATATTGAACAAAAACAAAGTTTACCATGCATAGAGTAAAAGTAGATGTAAATCCAGTACAAAAAGTATGGGCGTATTGCGCCTGTACAGGAGCAGTATAAGAGGCATGATATACTCAATTTAAAGGACTTGGGCTCCTGGATTTAAAGTATTAACTAACCCATCTTTTGTAATTTTCATTGCCTGTTACATTAATAGACTAAATTAACACTTGGAAAAATGTAAACTACATGTTCTGGCGACAATTTTTGAAATTTGGCGACAAAATATTGAGGTTGGCGATTTATTTGGCGACAGCTTTTTAAAAGCCAGGACCATCCCTGAAAAAGGCTGGATGAATACAGAGGTGATTCAACTGTACAGAAACATCAACAATGCTGGAGCCCACATAGCCATTATACCATGTGGTCTGACTTGTAAGATCCAGCCCTTGGTTGTTGCCATCAGTCATCAATTTAAGACTTGTTCGTGAGGAACAGAATCATTGGATGTCTAGCAGTAAGCACACCTTCACGCCAGCTGGTTGACAATACCATGTACATAGAGATATGTATGTGGGTTCTCAGAGCACGAGAGAAAGTGAAAATAACAATCATCAATGGTTTCAGAAAGTGTGGGATAAATCCAGAACTGGCCGCCGATAAGATTACTACTGTAACATCCAACACCACTGGCGCCAATGAGGATAGATTAGCAGCAGCTATGGAGGTATTCAGCGAAGAGAGTGAATTCGATGAAAGTTTCGATGGATTTGAAGCAGAAACTGATGACAAAGATTAATAGATTGATTTTAAATCAAACAGAATTTTTTAAAAAACTTATTGAACGCACACAATCAAAGATACTGGAACTGAAAATTATTGTTAAGTATATTTGCAACCAATCAATGGTAAAACAGAACGTGATGTATAGGTAATATGACAGCAGTCAACCTTGCTGTGAAAATAAATAACAATAAACAAATATTTAAATTTATTGTGCGATTATCCAAATTCATATAAATTTCAAACATTTAGTAAACATAGATCTGCAAATAATCATACAAAACATTGATATGATGGGATTTGACAGTTAATGTGCACTGGCCTGTTTTGGATCAGTCAGTGTATCCCCTAGGGGTGCAAGACCGAGTCAAAAATCTCCTTGGTATCACAAATTGGGGTCAGACTGAGTAAAAAACAAAATTTGGTATCAAAACTAGGGTTGAAATTAACCCTTAAAGTGCTGAATTGTTTTGCAGTAAAAGGTCCCTCAGTGCTGAATTGTTTCAGGGAAGAAAAGAAGAAAACTGCACAGTTTTTAAATTGCATGTATTTCATTAAATATACACTATTGATAGACAACCCCTATATAAAAAATGATGGTATGTGTCTATACTTTAAGATTAGCATCAAGACACGTGTGCAGGTTTAACATATTTGCAGGTACAGGTGTAAATACAGGTAAACTGACAAGTTACAATTGTATTTCATCAGTATTTTTGTTTGTTTTTGATGGAAAAGTTCAAATATATCTACGAAATGTTATATTCTTTAGTAGTCCAAACATGCACATCTTATGTCTGTCACAATGTTATATATAATTTGTGAAAATCACAGGTAAAGGCAAGGTGAAAGTTTTGCAAAAATCCACTCCATGAATGTCAGATGTTTAAACCCACCAGTCAGCAATTAATGTTCATAAAAAAACTATCACCTGTTATTTATTATAATATCATCAAACCGAGGTCCATATCTGGTGATTAAACCTCAGCAAAGGCTTTATTTTTGTTCAAACATTGGGTTGATTTTGTGTGAAGAGTCACCTGTTCTCATTGTCTGACAGGTGTAAATTGATTGGAATAGCTTGAAATATATCCCATCCTTACTTTTTTTCCTGAAGCGTGCGGTTGATATCGCATCATCAATAGCCCATTAGGAATCGGGAACAGACATATGTACCAAACCCATTGTTTTAATCGATGCGAAAACGTTTTACATGCTCAGGTGTGACAGGCCGCCATTTCTTCATGCGACTTTTTTTCCATCAAGTCTGGCCCATGAACTCTCTGATCTGCATTACGATTTGTTTGATCTACTATCAGATGCAATAGCTCGTCCTCTAAGAAAGTCTTCAATAGTCCGATTGTTCATTATTCACCATGTCGACATTTAATTTTGAATTACCAGTGAATGGGGGTTGACAGGCGCGAAATCTTGTCACGTCAAGTGAGCATGTACATCCGACGTAAATTACTGGCTCAAAATCATTCATGTGTATTTCCATCAATACCTCGCTTGCTCCAATAATGTCATTTTTCTCAAATTATTCAAAATCACTATTAGCATCACTATCAGACGCGAATATTTGTTGCAAGAAATCACCTTCGTATTCAGCGTCGGCTATTTTAGTTTTGCACTAGTACCATGTGATTAGAAGCGAGCATTTGTAAAATTATATCGTTAATAATATAGTAAAGTACTGCAGAATGCTCGTTCCGGGCCTTTCCCGGGCCTTTTTAAACCAATCAAATATAGTTTTACAAGCATTTATGGCTGGATGAAGTTATAGGATGAGATCATTTTTACTCGCCTCAAAAATGACTATAGTCGCGACACGCACTACGCATACATGCCAACCCCTGACGAAGAAAAAGTGTAATCCAAGTGGTCAAAAAGAGGAATCCAAGCAGAAAAAGAGTAATCCACATATAACATACTACAATTACAATTAACAATGATTTATTTGCTTTTCTCGTCTTTTATCATTCATTAATGGTTCAAGTGTTCATATGTAGCACTTTTAGCTTTAGAAAGCAACAGATTGTTATGTTGCATTTCAAAACATTTTGTATCAGCTGAGGCCATGAATGTTTTGCATACCAGTAGAGCACTCAGTACCGGGTTACTTAGCCTGGACCTGAATTCAGTTTTATTTTTGTTAACAACACTGAACAATAACTCACAGTCAGCATTAGAATGGTAAAGAACCAATATTCCTTTCATAACCTGACAAAGAAGAGGAAATTTGTTTCTTCCAGTGATAGAGTCTTTTAGCTGGGAAATAAGGTGCCATTGCACATCAACTCTATCTGCATTAAGTATATTGTCAGGTAGAATCCCAACTTGATACTTCAGGAATTCTTCTTCCAGATGATCCAAGTTAGACAAGGGTGGCAATAGAAAGGGATATCTCTTGACAGAGAATCTAACACTTTTGAAGCTTTTTGACTGTCAGCTGCAAACCCCATACAGTTCTGCCAACTTATGTCATGTTTCTTCAAAACATTGTCAAGCAAATCAAAAATGTTTTGTCCAGTGGAATCTACTGTTAATTCTGGTAAAGAAAGAAGAACACTCATGACTTTGCCTTTTTCACTGTCAAAGTATCTAACACATACTGGGTACAACTTTTTAACATCATAATCACAACTCCCGTCTGTGGCAATACTAAACGGCCCAATTTTCATTGCTTCTGCAATTTTAAGTGAAGTATCTTCTGCTAGGCACCGAACAATGTGAGATGATTTTGTTCTTGCACAAGCATATTTTCCCGCAATTTTCGAATCAGGAAACATCCGCTTCAACAAGGGACCAACGTCGTCTGCTACTGCTAATGGTAGTCCGTGTTCTATTAAAACCTCGGTAAATAAGAAGTTACCTTAGTATTAGAGTTCGTAAGGCGAGCTAATTCGATGTGTTTCCTTGTTTTCACGTGTTTTTCCACATCAAATTTACCACCATGACCAATGCTAAAATCGTTTCCGCAGTCTGCAATGAGCATTATGCTGTCCTAGAATGGAACGCTGTATTATGCCATTCATATATTCATCTTTGAATTTTTGGAGGACTCGTTGTTTTGCTTTTTTTCTGATCCATCTGCGAAATTTTTGGGGGAAAAAATGTGCTCTAACATACACAAAGACTAGAATCCATCTTAACATCTGAAGCCATTTAGCGCCAACGATTAGACGTCACGTGATGATGCCCTCGTCGTGTTTGGAGGATTGATTACATTTTGCTTTGTTTATTATTGACTTTTTCTAACCCATCTGTGAAATTATTTAAGAGATATTTTTTGCACTCATAAACGCATTGAGAATTTTTTAATACTTTTTAGCGCAAAAAAACTTTTAGACTGGTTCTGCACTATACAAAATTATAACAAAGAGTATGTGCATAATGATTTAAACAAAATAGAAACCAGTCTGTTCTCTCCTCACTAAGCCGCTATAAATAGAATATGAGGTCGAAAGTTTGAAAGTATCTTAGTAACATGATAGTTGCTATAAATAGAACATGAATATTAGGAAAGTCCACGGACAAGTATACTCGTATATCGTAGTTATGTAGAAGCGGGGTATTTTTTAATTAAAAATAAAACAGTATGTAAAAAATAAAGTAATGCTAATAAAAACAAAAAAAAATTTTTTTTTGCAAGATGGATATATCGAAAAAGCGTAATCTATAAACGTTAACGCGTAACGCGGAATTTAGTGGGAAAAAGCGTAACGATTACGCCAAAAGCGTAATGGTTGGCATGTATGACTACGGGACCACATACAACAGCGTGACTGGAGTCGCGATACGCACTTTAAGGGTTAATTACGTATTGAACATTCAATAGTTTCTAGGACTAGCAATGAAAACATGTGAATATCGACCGTAATAATAGTCTTCGTGAGAAACTGAAGTCTACATTTTTGGTAGTGTTACTATCAGATATCTTGCGGTTCATATGTATAAGAAAAACAGACAAGATGCCCATAAATAAAAGACTCATTTCGAGTGCGGGGTAAGTAAATTTGTATATACCAGACTAGTCTTATATACGCAAAAATATGGTAGATTCCCAGCTAGTGTTGTTCCGATTATAGCTTATAATCGATCATCAGTTGGTTGAGCAAATCAATTAGATAATCGATTGTTAAACTCCATAATCGATTGTGTGCAAAGGGAGACTACTTTTATGTGTATGCAAAGCACAAAGGTTAGTAAAACTCTCAGCCACTAAAGTTGACCTGAAATTTATTATTCCCTTCACAACTACAAATAAAAAACTTATGATTCATAATTAGGAATATATAGTTATTACATGGTCAAGTTGTTAAATTGTTGAGTTAATAAATTTAAACACATTTTGTTGATTTGTTTCAGTTAAATTGCAACATCTTTTGTAGTATTTATAAACAATGACAAACAAGAAAATCATGTCATTCAATACTTTAAATTATAGACACATCACATATGAATGAAAGAATTTTGGGGGATTGTTGCAGTATTTCAGTTATATATGACTGATCAGCCATAAAAAGTTGCATTTATTTAACAAAGTTATAGAACAAAAGTAACACACAAGGTAATATTATTGTCAAGTTAAAGCCTACATGTCATTAAAAGAGATTACTCTTGTACAGTTATAAACATACTGAACTCTTGATCAAAGATATAACTAACAAAAATTAAAATTTGCTCTTAGTAACCGATTATAATCGATAATCAGTTGGTAGGGAACCGATTATCGATTATGAATTTCTGACCGATTCCCATCACTATTCCCAGCAATGTTACACAAAGTTGGGGTCGCTGGAATACTTAACCATAACAATGTAGCAGCCAGTAAAAGCTACAAGGATATGAATTGCAACTTAGCAAGAGGTCACTGATGCTGCGAGATCTTAAGTGTCTGCTCATTATTACTTACATTTTGGGACCATAATAGCAAATTTGCCTTCGATAGGCCTCAGATCAGGGGGAAATTTTGCTCAGATGGCATTCATTTGTACCCTAAAGGACAGTAGCACCTTTACAAGTCACTACAGGGGGTCTCTTCTCAATGCATGTTATAAAATAATGTATAAACATTCAATGACAAGATTTTATTGTATCTGCTAACAAAGGGAGATATAAGGTCAGGTCCTGTACCTGTTCTTTTGTGTTTTTTAACATTCTTAGTGTCTGCCATTGTGGAGGTACTGGGTCGGGTTCCATAGCTTATCTTTGTGGAGTTGTTCCAGGAAAGCCATTCTGGGGGTCACTATAATATTTAGTGTTGAATATCCACCCCCGTAACATCATCATTGATCAGATATCAGGGTATCCTTGTTCTTATTTATTATTCACAAAGGGTCTTGTATGGGTGGCTTCAAGAACATATTCCAATGTCTATTGTGATCTGCCCACGTAAAGGAGATAACAGACCAGGTCCAAAACCTGTCCACTTTTTCTTTTGCACTTTTGTATTAGCCTCTTGGTCTGATAATCTGTCCAGTGCTTGCCGGACTGCAACTTCCGTACATACGCCATATTACTAAGAACAAATTGTGTCAAACCCATTATAGCCTACCATATGAGCAGGCTTAAAAAATAAATTTAAAAAATAATATCAGGTAATCATACATACATCAGTTTGCAATTGACTATTTGTTCAGGCATACTCCATTTAACAATAATTTGCCTTGTGCATAGTACACAAGAGTAAGTAACCCAGCTAACTTGTTTTATTGTTATCATGTTCAACCAAGAAATGTTTCTAACTTTATCATGTCATTGCATCAAGGAGCAAAGCATCAGCAGGGGTTAGGCAGGTTGTAAAGAGGGTTCAGCTAGTACACCAGTTCTCCCAGTAGGTCAAGTGAGCAACAACATGGCAGGGCTCGAAATTAGTGGTAGTCAGCTAGCCCGAGGCTAGTAGATTTCCCGTCGGGCTAGTAACTTTCATAATGTTAATAGTCTGACGGGCTAGAAAGTTTTTTGGTTATCAACAGTCAGAGTTTGTTTACTCAATCAATACCCTAATAAAGACGTGACTTCGGCCGATATTCTTTAGAATCAATGCAGTGACCTTTGTAAACATAGTCATAAAATATTAGCATGTGAAGATGAAGTCAATTTCTGCCTCAGAAATTTGTTTCTATTACAAGAAGCCATCTGATTATGTGCGTTTCACTTAACAGCGCCAATTTAGGTCCCGTCATTAATAAAGGAAGTTTGGAAATTTATCCGTATTAATCTGATAGCGAATGAAATGGTATCACGCTTTATTCACGCGACCACAGTAACAAATTACAAAATGTTACACCACACAAAAGAACATAGCATCAATCATTCAAAGAAATTAGTTTACATGTTTGTTTCTTGAAGGTATTCTTTATTTGCTTGCTCCGAGTCACAAACGGGTAACTCATATTTTACGTTTGCATCGAAATAATTAGAAGAATTAGATCAATTTATTATGATAACATTACTGAAACATTTTCCAAGCAACTACTTTTTCAATGATAATAAGAATAGCTTTTATATTTTCCCCCAAAAATGATTGAACAAATAATTGAATACACGTGGAGATATCCAAACATTTGATGGGAATTAAAATCTCACATGGGCATGTAAGATTAAAAATATTCACGCTTATTATTAATTTCAACAATACACTGAGGTTTGATTAATTAGGAACAATTACCAAACATATGTTATTAATGATGAGATTGTAACTGGAGCTGTTAAATACCACAAGTGTTCGATGCGCTCTTGATGTGAAGGAGGAAAAAATCTAAAGAAACAAATCATACAGAGTGACAAAAATAACTTAGAAAAATATCTCAGGAATATTTTTGGTATTTTTGTCGCTATGTATGATTTTGTTCCTTTTGATTGTTTTCTTTTTCATTCACATCAAGCTCGCGTCGGAGTTAAAAATACAACGCGCAGAGTAAGCTGGCTTCGTTTGATGGGAGCACACATTCTCCAAGTTGAAACTAACATTATCTTTTGATGTTAATATTTTATAACAGTGTTTACTTTAGCCACCGCTTTGATCGTGCAGAAGATCCGCTGAAGTCAAGTCTTTATTAGGAAGAAGCCATTTGATTGAAAGGGGGGGGGGGGGCAAAGGCACGTGTTTTTAAACGGGTTTCTTGCTCCGACTCTTTTTATATAAAGGACACTGTGTCATTCCTTTTCCAACTTCAAATAATTTGCATCAGTTCTACTGTAACATCTTATATTTCAAAACAAGGCACAATTCCCGCCTTATAAGACAGGCAAAATGTGGCGTTTTATAGAAGGTGTTCAGCCTCCAGAAAATAAGCAAAATTCATTCTGTTATCTTGCAGTTGCAAAGATATCTATGCTTCGACTTGGCCCACAGTTGTACAATCATATGCTGCTGGCTTCAATATTATGGCATTGATTGACCTCACCCTGACAATCCCAGCCCACTCTGCTGATGCTGAAAGGGGTTTCTCAGAGATAAAAATGGTGAAGAGTGACTGGAGATCTTGTTTGCGACCTTGGGCTCTGTCCGACCTACTCTTCATCACGTTTCATACAAATGACATTCCAACATATGATCAATTATCTGCAATACATTTGTGGAATGTTTCAGGGAGACTAGTAAGGAGACCAGAACAAACGCCATATGGACCCAGAGTGCAGGTGGAGGACAAGAAAGGACACCTGGATCTCTTTCTGGAATTGGATCCAGCTTGATAAACAAGAAATGTTAATTTATTGATGATTTAAAGTAGAATTTATACTTCTGTACTTCTACATTTTATATGATAATGCTATGTATGAAATAAAATTGTTAATCTCAATACGAGTGTGTGACAGTTTTGGGGGCAGGGCTAGTAAATGTTTGGCAGGGCTAGTAAATTTCTCAGTACACTAGTCCGTTTGGCTACCAGGAAATTTGTGTTAAATTCAAGGCCTGCATAGGTCTGGAGTAAGACAGCTGACTAAGCTACCATTGACCAGATAACCCCCAACAACAAACAAAACAAATTGTCCAGCCTACCTCAGCCTTAACAGGACTCTCACATACAGGTATAGGTACTCACAATGATTTATTAACACCAAATACTACTTTGAACGCACACAGTCGATCAAACATTGCCAGTACATCTATTGATATAACTGTGAGAGTATCTGAAACAGTAAAGCAGCAGATTTGGTTGGGGGCATAGATTGATTTTCACACACTCCTTTCCACATCCACAGACAATACCTATAGATTACAGTTTAATAAGACAGCAAATGCATCAAACCTAGTCCCCATGGCCAAGTTCCCGCTCTCCATCAATCACTTGTTTACAGCATGGAACAGATTTACTACAATCACGTGCATCGAATCCCCAAAGTGGAGCACTCTTCTACCTCACCACATGGAAGTTGTCATGAAGCTGTCTGAACACGGGGCTTATTGGAGATATTATGATGTGCAGTTTAGACACATGATAAAGAGGAGACAAATAGTTGGCTCCACCCACCTTGAACTTTGAGATCTCTTCTTGACAGCACAGGTGACAGAGCGGCCACCAGTACTGCCACAATACAATCCTCATTCTCAATAGTGAATCCCCCGAAAGGAGCCTGCTTTAACCACCACAAGGGGCTGCATCGTTCTGCTTGGATAGCATGTAAATACCAGCATAATTGTTTCAATTGTCTGGAACTTCATCCATTCAACCCTCATTCAAGCTATTGCCAATTTTCAGCACATGATGGGCTATACATGGCAGCCAGTATTAATGGTGGAGGAAGAAACCGGGGAAACCCCTAGAAAGAAGAACTGACCCACGAGAAGCTACCCGCAAGCTTTCTCACATACTTACATTAGCTGAATCTGAGACTCAATCCCACGCAGACAGAGGCAAGATGGCAGTGATCTGTAACGGAGAGCGTTTTAGACCACTCGGGACCCCAGGAGTGGATTTGTTCTGACAATGACTGTACCACAGCCGAATACATGTCAGATGAAACAATTATTAATTCAATACAAATTTTCAGCTGATGACGATTCAAACCAAAGAACCACAATGTTGAGAGTGATGCCAAATGCAGATGTTGCACCACTTCAACCCTCTGCACAGGAAGCAATTTAGTCTTTTGATATTGCCATACTGTGGCAAAATGTTGACTACGTAAACATCACACAGTTGAGAAACCTGAGGGATTTTGCTGGGTGGCAGAGAAATTGAGTAACACACAAAAAATAACTCATTATTTCAAACAAAAACTGAACTAATATTGTCAAGCGTATCATAGTTTTAATTTACGTTGTTTTAAATTTGTCGACCAATTAAATCCATGTTAGTAATAATTAACCCCTTTTTTTGTTTTTCATTTTACTTCTACTGCAATTAAATCTATTGATCAATCTTCTACCGATCTTCTCGAAAAGAGTCGATCTTTTGTATTAAAAAATACATGTAATTTGGATCAAACAATAAAATTAACATATCCATAAACACACAAGTTAGTGAAGTAATACATAATGTGTTTAGTACTACACGTTAAGCAAAGGGTAACCACGTGGAATATTGGTTTTGATCATCTCCTCAATATACTGTAATTTGTCCTGAAATTAATGTTGCTCTATGAAGAAAAATAAATTACACAGTTAGAAAGAGATATTTATTCAGTTAATCTCAGCACTATTATAAAGTGAGTATTCAACACTAACATTTGCCAACCCACCCACCCCCCTCTTTTGCCTTAATATCGATCTCTTATTATTTGCTTCTTTTTATAGGTCCTTGGTTAACTCTAAGTTTATGGACCCTGATGTGCGCAAGTTATCAATGGAGTGGTGTAACGAGGACTTTGAATAGCACCTAATCTTTAGAAGCTCTAAGCACTTTACAACATCTATAATGATATGACTAAAGAAAAACAAAAAAAAACAAAAGCCATGAAATTGGAAAACAAAAAATGCTGAAAATATTAAGGTACGAAACATTATTAGGTCTTTTAAGTTTTTTCTTGCAGTCAAAAACAGTGTTTTAACCCTTTAACTACTTACTTAACAGGAGGACAAGCTAGGTTAGCAATGCTTTTTTGGGAGAATGTCAGTGGCCATACAAACCCATTTCTGTCTACATCCATCCTCATAAGTATACCTCCTTTAAATATAATTTTAATGAGAGTGCATGCAAGGATATTGAGTGTTTCAAGAATAAAGGAAAGCATATCCCCCACTTGTATGATGGAGAAACCTAGGGTTTGGTAAAGTTATTGTATAATTACCTGTACTTCAAATAGAGGAACAAAATCCCTTGTGTGAAAAGATCAAAGTTGACAGCTGTTGATAGCAGTTACTGAGAATGGCAGAGAGGTTCTTTTGCCTAACAGAGCAAGACACAGAGGGGGGAACAGGTTTGTTGGACTAAAATTAGCTAGGGTCTAAGACCTGGACAGTTAGCTGGGAATTATATTTGAATGGGATCCCAACAACTCTCTAGTTTTAAAATTTATGTAGTAATGTTATGACTGGTGAAAGTCCAGACACTAACATTAGCTATGCTAGACGTGGTTCATGTAATGCCCAATGCTTTGTATTATAACTGCTAATATCTAGCAGTAAAATTTAACATGTGGCATTATTAAATGTGATTGTACTATAAGCTGCCTGAATTAAATCCGTGAATGTATTGTAATGTAACACTGAAATGGCCAGTGAAACAGACTTTGCCTTGGATGAACTAGGCAACTAACTCCATGGAAAACAATTATGAAACTGATAATAATAAAGCTTTTGGAATCTCATTAATGGACAATTATGTGTGGCAGGATGATGATATATCCAAAAGTATTGAAGTTCTGGGTACATCACTTATTGACAAATTGGGAAGTTCATTGAAAGAAGATCGGTCAAAAAGTCATGATGCTTCAGATACATCAGTTACAGTGGAACACGTCACTTTTCAAGAATATAGCATGACTAAGAAAGATAATGTTAATGCATTTGGATCATCAATAACTTCTACAAAACTGACAGATTCAAACAGTGGCTTCCTGAATATCCAGATGAAAAACCCAGCATTTACTGAAAGGACCAAGATATGTAGCATCTTAAATGTTATACCACAAAATATTTATAAACACTAAAATAAATGCAATGTATTTGAGGATTCTATCTTTTCTGCTAAATTGTAATTGTAATTCTACCAATTTTGATTTCAGATGTAGCATTTAAATTCAGTGCCATCTGATTCATCCTTTGGTTTTGGAATATAGCTTCAGTATACACTTAGTCAATATTTAAATGAACTAATGTTATAATTATCCAAATTTGGGGTGTGCTTATCATGCAAGACATTGTATACTTCTTATTTGAACAAAATGCATGTTTTGGGATGGATATGGTTACAAACTCAATCCATTTATTTTCTGTTCACATTAATTGTAAATATAACTTTCCAAAATGTAACAGCATCCACAAGGATGTGAACATTGTAAGACACTGTGCTCTCCCCCCCCCCCCAGCTGATCAGAGATCAAATGTAAAAATTAAAACATAATTGGATCTTTGTGCATATGATTAATGGTATGTGCACTCATCTTTTTGACAGGATATACAGATGTGGTTTTAGATTTGTTTTACCAGAATTACTCCTATGGATGGGATGAAGATAGTAAAGTTGGGACTTAGCAAGGAGCGGGGAATATTAAAAATGACTTTGTCACAAACTAAGATTAACCTGTGCATCAAATTAAATTATTTGAAGGAAATGATAACCAGCTAAAGACATTTTCATTTTCTATAATTGATACAATCTCAAGGACCAGCTTTAAGTTAGGGCATATTAATGGCAGCAGCATAAAATGTAATTGTCAACTCTTTCAGTATGGCACAGAATGCACTACACAGGCATCACTGCAGTCTGTGCAGGAAAGTGGAAATGGGTGTCAGCAGCCAATTCAAAGCAGTTTTTATGTTGCCAACAACTGCACAAGTTCACAAGATTTATTTGTACCCTCAGTACAGTGGGAGTGTAATCCTAATCCTGTGAACAGACAAGAGCCCCACTCATTTCCACATTCTCCAGCATCACCAGAGCAGCATCTTCCCCAAGGCGACCACCAAGAAAGCCTAAATACCAGGGTGATGTTTCTGGTGTTGCGCAAGAGAGAGATGATGATGTAAGTGTTGTATTGTTGGGTATATATTGGAAGTATTGTAGTAATAATTAACCTCTGTCCACCATGATTTGCAAAGATATTGGATTAGGTTATGTCTATGCATTTGTTACAGTCATTTTTTGATCATAATTTAACCGCTGTTCAAGATGTGTTATAGCAGACAAGTAGAGCCAACTTATAATTTTACTAATTAGAATTTCCGTATTTCATGTTATTATTTGTACCCTTTAATTTTTCGTAGACCATCAAGTCTTAGAAATAATAATTAATTAAATCTATCATAATTTTTCGTACACAAATTTTTATTTTATTTTTCGTCTTCCTATTATTTTTCGTACATAATACGATCGGGGGAAAAGAAACTTAAAAGAACTTTAAAATACCAAAAGGAGTTGGTGTCATGGTACAGCAAAAAGCGTGGATGGATGAACATCTAATGTTAGATTATATTAACGAAGTTTGGAGAGTACATACGAAGCGCGTACCTTCTCTCCTAGTGTTGGATTCATTTCATGGTCATTTGACTGATGGAGTTAAACAATCCATGAAGAAATCAAGGACAACAATGGCAGTAATTCCCGGTGGATGCACGAGCAAACTACAACCTCTGGACGTGTACTTAAACCTTTCAAGGGCCTGCTGCGGAAGAAATGGTCAAAGTATATGAAGGACCAGACTTCCCAAAATATTGCAACTAGGGAAGCTGGTGATGACTCGACCCAAAAAACTCCAGCCCCTTTAAAGCAGCAGATGATCAACTGGATTTGTGAAGCAAATGAAGAGTTAAAGAAGACATGATAGTCAGTAGCTTTAAAGTTACTGGAGTTTCAAATGCTACAAATGGTAGAGAGGACCACTACATAAGGAATGATAATGCAACTCCGTTGGAAAGTATATCAAGTGACGAAGAATGTGAATGGTTCGAGGGTTTTGAGCTAGAAGACTTGGAAAAGTCGTGAAAAATTTTTAAAAAATGTTTCATTGCATCATGTGTTTGTATTTGTTTTGTGCATTCGACAAACGTTCGATCAAAAATTATATCCATGAAAATAGCATGCTGTGTTTATAATACAAACAGGTTTTTTTTTTAAATACACATAATGTTCTCTCTCTCTCTCTCTCTCTCATAATAACATCATTTTTAAAACATTGAGCAGAATGAAGAATGAGACCGATTTTGTAAATTAGTTGTGTACATTATTTTGTCGAGTATCTTGAGCCCTTTATTTTTCGTACACGGTCATTACTACAAAATGATAATTATTTATTTGACATAATTTTTCGTACATTGAAAAAAATAATTATTTTTTCGTGTACGAATAATAACATGAAATACGGTCATTTAATTTCATGGAAACTAGCTACAAATTAGCTGCTTTCATTTAAGGTCAGTAACTCTATTATCATGAGACATGTTTGTGATGTTTGGTTGTTGTCTCTAACAGTGGTAAGAACATATAGTTTCCTCTGTATGCCCAAGCTTTACTAAGACACAGTGTAATGGAAATTTGCTTTTAGGTCATTTAGGAACTGTGGCCTGGTAAACTATTCCATCAATACAGGTCTAGCCTTGTTGTCTCTAATTTATCAATACCTTTTAAAATTCTAAAGACCTTTATCAATTTGGCCACTTTTGTAGACTATAGGCCTCATGTGCTTTAACAAGTGGATTAAATACATCCTCTTTATACCATAAGTATTCTAAGTTTCTTTGAGTATTATTTTCAGTCAACTTGTTATTTTGAATACATTTGTTATCAAACAATTATTAAGTTAGATCTCAGCATTCTTTTCCTTTCAAATTATTCTTATTATTTGTGCTCCCTTATGGAGCCTCTCAATTCTTTATGATCTGTCAAATTTTTTAAACATCTATTTCTGTATGTATCTCTTCATTATTGACAATTGTATGAAATGTTAGTGGCACAAATTTTCTTTGTTCTAGGTTTAGGTTAACAAAGCTAAAAGCTTTTGTTACTAGTTGACAAAAATGAAGTACATATTTATTAATTTTTTATTCTTAATTAATATCTGCTTTTAAACTGCTTGTGTCAGAGATAAATGATTTTAAAAGATCAAACTGAATACTTGGATTTTGCATTGTATAAAATATGTTCATTAAAATATTTTTTGCTTTGTTTTTCAGACAGTCAAACTACTTACTTCTTCAGATATTGTTGTGAAACGATCTGAATTGCGAAAATCAACTTCTGCAGCAGCTAAAGCAGCACTCAAAAAAGCAGCTTTCACTCTGGCCAGCAAACTCTTGCCACGACTGTTTTCATGGCAAGAGTTGGCCATGTCTCGTGGACAAGGCCTACGCAAAAAAAAGCTGGGGACTAAGACCACCCTTGCATCATGATAGAATAGAAGTTCTCAAAGGTAATCACTATACAGGGAGAGCATCTGATGTTTATAAAGATAGAATTCCATAAAATTTAATTGTTAACCTAGAGTTGAACTAGGGGCAAATTATTATGCTGGAACTGTGAAATGCATTAAGCAAGTAATACATGAATTACTAGCTTATCATATTACATATTTACATCATGGCATAACTCTATTTATGCAGTACTATGGTCCTAACGTTTGAACTGTATCCAGCTTATACGACTTAAAATCGAATACACAGAATCTTAACATTCTGATACAGCAATTACATCATAATTGGAAAAATCGTACTATTATCTTGCCATTCACAGGCTTTACAATGAGTACAGCGAAATGGTCTGAGAATCTCCAAATTCAGTAAATTGCTTATGTTGATTGGGAAAGGATAGTGTGTGTGATAAGAGGTCAAAACTTGACCAGATTCAAAAGATTGCAGATATCTTCATTTACATATTGTAATGTCATTAGACCTGTGTTTGCAATATGACCTTACAAATCCTTTGAAAAAGGTTTTCATACATTTTTATGAACACTTTTGATTTAATATTACTTATCAAATACTCCTAGCAATACTTAAAATTTGCATATTATGTTGAAATTGCTAAATTCACAAACTTGATTGAGACCAGAAGTATGATCTACAGTACACCTTGTTGAGTCACAGAAGACTGTTATTCATTATATATTATACTTTTTTGGCCAGATTATGTGATAGCATGGTGCACGAAAAATGGAAAAGAGGTAAAAGAGCAAGACATAAATGACGCTATAACTGAGCAAGTCAGTTATGCAAGAAAGAAACTGAAGTCACAGTGAAAACATTGGAACTGCTGTGTAACAGATGACAATCGCTGGAACAGTTTAAAAATACTTTGTTTGCAGTGAATAATTGATGTTTGTTCCCTTGTTATCGTTTCCGTAGCAAGAGTTGTTTTTACGGGGTGGGGTTGCTAGCGCTACGCCCAAGTCCTGTTTATCATTCCACTGTCCCATGTATTTACGTTTAAAGGTTTAGTCCAGTTCATAATTGTTCAACCCTTTTTCATTATTTTTTCCAGTTAAATGATGTACATGTATTCTGTTGTTGGCCAAAATGTAAATAAAAATGGGATAAATAAAATGTTGAAATCAATTTTTTACTTGCTATAAATTATCCACAAGTCTGTCATCCAATGCATTTAATAACTATCTATGGATTCTAAGGTTATGGTCTTAATTTCACTAGATGGAATTTTTTTCCACACAGACGGCATTTTGTTTACAACTTTAGGTGGAGTTTATTTCTAGGTGAAATTTCAGCAACGTGGACAAACATTTATACATTTTCTTTATTGGATGGGGTTTCTGCAGGTATTTCCATCTAATTAGGCAGAAGCAAAGATTCCACCTAGTAAGAGACAGAGTAATTTGCATATTTCTGGATAATATTCCACAGTGTGAATCTACCTAAATATGAATATAAGGGGAATCTAGGCTAAATAAACTTACTAAACATGTTCCGCACAGTAGGCGGAATAAACAGATTCCTCCTAATAATAGACGGAGTAATTTGCATATTTCATGGGATATATTCCGCCCTGAATCCGCCTAAATGTGAATATATGCGGAATCTGTGCTAAATAAGCGGACTAAAAAGATTCTGTAGACGGAATAAACAAATTCCGCTTAGGAGGCAGAATAAACAAATCCCGCCTAGTAGACGGAAGAAACAGATTCCGCCTAGTAATGGAGTAATTTGCATATTTCGGGCTATATTCCGCCCTGAATCCGCTCTGAATCCGTCAAAAATTTATATTAGGTGGAATCTGGGCTTTAGGTGAAATCCGCTTTAAAATTCCACCTGGAATCTGGTTAAAGTCAGGGTGGAAGTTTTCATACAGGTTGTAATTAATTGCATTTGTAATTCTACCAATTTTGATTTCAGATGTAGCAGTTAGCAATTACATTATTTTATATGATTCTTCAATAACCTGCTTCTGATTAAAATGTGTTATCATTTATTAATTAACCAGGTGGTGTGGAACAATACATTTTGTAGATCTAGGTATGTGCAGAATGTTTACAGTTCTTGCTGTAACAATATAAGCACATCACAGCAATAAAGATAAATATGTTTATCAGTTTATGGCAGTTTTCAGTTCTAGCATGCATTTAAGCCTCAAAACTGGAAGAGGGACACAACTTAATGCAGATGATAAACTTATCCACCTAAATCAGGGGTCTCAAACACGTGGCCCGCGGGCACAATGTGCTGTGTTTATCAGAGGTGTAGACTCCAGTTTAAATCTGATAGAAGAATTCCTAGATTTAATTCCATTGAAGGATACTACAGCTGGACATGATATATTTCAAGCCCTGGAAAAATGCATTGAGAAATATGGCTTGCCATGTGATAAACTGGTATCTTTGGCCACAAACAGTGCACCGTCAATGTGTTCTCAAAATGTAGGGGTAGTTGGATTGGTGAAAAACAAACTAAACAACCATGAAACAATAGGAATCAACTTCACTAGTATACAATGTATTTTGCATCAAGAAACCCTTTGTACTAAAAGTCTACAAATGAAAGAAGTGATGGATGTAGTAGTTAAAACAATCAACTTTATACGCTCTCGGGGGCTGAATCACAGGCAGTTCACATCATTTCTTGCAGATATGGATTTCGAGTATGGTGAACTTTATCACACTGAAGTTAGATGGCTGAGTCGTGGAAATGTTTTGAAGCGTTTCTTTGCACTTAGAGATGAAATCGCTTCACTCATGAAAATAGAAAATATAAAACGGTTCCTTTGCTGACTGATTCTACTTTTCGATGCAACCTTGCTTTTCTAACATATATTACGGATCACTTGAATGTATTGAACTTGAAGCTTCAAGGTAAAAAACAGATTATCACACAGATGTGTGATAGTGTGAAATCGCAGCTGGGTGAAGACAAATTGGCCCATTTCTCAACTCTGATCCTTAGGAAAAGTTGAACCCAAATGCTTGAAAGAATATACAGATTTGTTGTCTATCTTACTTCAACAGTTTGATGTGCGCTTTGAAGACTGGAGCCGCATTTTCAACTTTTTTCAACACCGTTTACTGTAGAAATTGACAATGTTGCAGAGGAATTGCAAATGGAGTTGATGGAACTTCAGTGTGATAGTATCTTGAAGCAAAAATATGCAGAAGTTGGAATTCCGGAATTCTACACGTTTCTTTCACGAGAAAGGTTTCCGAGGTTACTTGCTGCTGCTGCAAGGGTTATTGCAATGTTTGGAAGTACAGTCAAACCCAGTTATCTCGATTACGTCGGGGGTGTAAAGAAATCGTCGACATAACCGGGTTCATAAAAACCGGTAATTTTAAAAACGTCCTTGAGCATTACTCCTGTCTCTTGCTGGTGTTTACTGGAATCCCCTCCCACTGCATGTTACATTAAAATAAACAAAACGCTTAATTGATAATAAAATGAAATGAACTAACCTGGTGTTGTTATCATTTATTCCTTTTTTATCATCATAAGTAATTTATTAAAGAAAAAATATATCTATGAACTCCTTATATCACATGTAGCGTATGCATCCATTACTGTAGTGTGCATCACTTATGTCAGATAACACACGACGCATTTTTATGATTGATGTGAATATTGAAAAACAAATCATGTTTGGTTGTACTCAGAGGTTTGAATATGTTATCAGATTGAAAAATGGATCAAAGAAAATCACAAACGAGAGAGTGAGAGAGAAACATCCACCGATTGCTTTCAGGCACCCGCCATTCACGCATAACGCGGTGTCAGCTGCAAAATAACCAAGATTGTATTATATCCAGGTTAATATATGACAGTATCTCACAGATAAAGATCAATAAATGTTTTTGAAAATACATGTACATGTACATTGACCGAGTGCAAATGACACTCCTTTCGCTAGCATGGGTTACAAAGAGTATTTATTAAAGCAAGTTAATGTTGAGTAGACTACTTACTAAGGGTGTAACGATATACCGATTTACCGGTATATTGCGATACAAAATGCCCGATAAGGTGTATCGCGATACGAATATAGTAATACCGGTATACCGGTTTTTTTTTTCTTCACCAACATTAGCCCCGAGGACCGGAACTAGCTTTGAGCACACCAATGTCTTGTATTAGGCTTAACGTAGTTACCAAAATGGCGGCTTCTTTGTATGAGCTAGTGAAAAACACAAGAGCAAAGAGTTCTGTTTGGAATAATTTTTCACTAAAAAGGGAGTTTAGCACTAATACAGTTGACAAAACTGTCGCTGTGTGTAATATGTGCAAAACTGAAATCAAGCACGCAGGCGGTACAACAAACCTCTCGACTCATTTACGACGTCACCATCCATCAGTACTTTCCATAAGTACTGTGCAACAGAGTGACACAACCTCTAACGCAACAGCTGCAGGTTCCATTAAAAGTGTACGTGTTGTTTCAGATCGACAACCAAAGATTGCGGATATGCTATGCCAATAATGACCAATACGTATTGATACGTATTGCAATACAGACATGCCATATTGCAATATATTGCAATACGTTTTTTCCTGGCAATACTCACCCCTACTACTTACCCGCAGGCATCAATGCGAGTTTGTATCAATTATGATTCCAGATGGCAAATAAATAGATGCACGGGTGGTGAATAAACACATCCGGTAGCGAGCAGTAAACTAATTCTTTGAACTTACTGGCAGGATATCAAATACAAAGGTTATTTTATTGCAAAGCAAACCGACCCTGGAAACTGACTTTTGATTCTTTCAAGTGTGCCGATTCTTATTTTCTTTTCTGTTTTTTTTTTTTTTTGCCGACTTGGGTTCCCCTTTACTGGTATTCACAGGAATTTTGAAAATAAATTAAAACAATGGAAGCCAACTTTTCTGCCAGACCTAAATAAGATATATTACAAATAAGAAAACAAAACAAAATTAAGAAGACCTCAAACATGAGAACTAAATTATGGGGCCTCGACTGCCATTGTATAGAAGCCAAGTGCCCGAGATTATCCATTCGCGTGCATATATACGAGCGTATATATTGGGTGATATTCTGCCTAGAAATATATCTGTTCTGTTTATTTTCTGTTGACAAGTACATGTACAGTATATTATGTTTCATGAGAGAGAAAAAAATGTTCCAAAAGAGAAAGATTTCAAACCAAAACATTGAACTGAAGTATGAAATTTTGCTACAACTTGAAAAAGGCGAAAAGTGTGCTGATTTGGCAAAAAAGTACAACATTCCATCAAACACTATTTCAGGCTGGAAGAAAAATGCTGATAAAATCAAAACCACCTATGAACTTGGACAATTTGGTCCCGATAGAAAGAAAATGCATTCCGCAAAGTTCGATGATGTCGACGAGGCAACACTAAAATGGTTTAAAAACGTCCGTGCCGAAAATATCCCAGTAGATGGCCCTCGTATCCAGCAACAGGCTGAGAAATTTGCAAAAGACTTGGGACACGAAACATGGAAAGCATCACATGGCTGGTTAGATCGTTTCAAACAGTGCAATAATATATGTTTTAAAACCGTGTGTGGAGAGAGTGCATCTGTTTTAGATGTGGCTGTTAAGGAATGGCATAAAGAAGTTTTGCCAAAAATCTTAGACAAGTTCAAGCCATGCGATATATACAATGCTGATGAAACGGGGCTATTTTGGCAATGTCTGCCTAACAAGACGATGGATTTCAAAGGAAACAAATGCCATGGAGGAAAAAAATCCAAAGAGAGAGTAACTTTGCTTTTGGCCGGAAATATGGATGGAAGTGACAAGATCAAGCCATTAATAATAGGAAAATCAGAAAATCCAAGATGCTTCAAAAACCTGAATAGGTCTTCTCTCCCCGTTGACTATAAAAGCCAGTCAAATAGCTGGATGACAGGTGATATCTTTACCAGCTGGTTACGCAAGTTAGATCGCCACTTACAGTTTGAAAAACGAAAGATCGCATTAATAATAGACAACTGCCGTGCTCACCAACGTGTAGAAGGGTTACAAGCAATCACAGTGTATTTTCTTCCTCCCAATGCTACCAGTAAGCTTCAGCCACTCGACCAAGGAATAATTCAGGCTTTTAAAATCCATTATCAGAAAGCTTTAGTTTGCAATTATTTGCTTGCAGTTGAGGAAAAGCGATCCTATAAACCAACTCTGCTAGACGCCATCATGTATGCTCGTGCAGCTTGGAACAGTGTATCGCCGAAAACCATTCAAAACTGCTGGTTCCATTGTATTTTTCCGGAAATTTCTGATGAAGAATTTTACCAGCTGTGTTTAATTGCACAAAAAATGAAAGAGCCTCAATCAGAAATAGGTCTTGAAGCGATGGCTGATGAGATTGCGGACTCCATAGCCATTGCTCGGGATGAATTTTCTAATTATGTTCACGTGGATGATGATGCCAATGCCTATGGTGAACTTACTGATGAGGAAATAATCCAATCGGTGACAACAAAGCAGATACAATTATGCAAGCAAAATGATGATGATGATCAGCCTATCACTATCCCAAGCTACAGTGAAATGGCTGAATGCGTTAAAAAAATGAAATTGTTTGTGGCAATTGTCGACGGTGCCGAGCATATGTATGAAAACGTAAGTGCTTTTGAATCGTTCGTTACAAATCAGCACCGGAGTAAACAAAAGCAGACTGATATTACTTCATATTTTCTACAAAAATAATGTAGTGCACATTATGATATGTTTATGTACTTGTGTGTTTTATAGATGTATAGATTCAAAATGAAAACAGTATTCATTTTTTTATTCATATATAGTATGCGTTTATTGTACATGTACGTGTAGGTAATTTTACCGTATATTTTTGTATTTCCACTACATTATGTTCAGTTTATAATTCCTAGATATTTTGAAAATATTGCTGACATGTTTGGCTATTTTGTCATAAAATGCTATACAATAAATCGTCATATTACGTGCATATGGAGCAATTTCATGACCTGAATATTCAGCCGATCAGCACTTTTCCGTCTGCACATTGATTATTAATGTGTACATGTACATAATATTTCATTACTTGTATCTCCTTGATTGTTGTTTCTTGTATACATGTACTTCGGAACATAATTCATATTTGAAATGTACCTGAACTCTTTCAGCCCCAAGAAACTTATCAGTAACACTGTTACTGTGCCCCAGCCACACTAAGCTGTGTCTAGCTGCTTGTGCCCCAGAGTGTTTTACCTGTTTGGAAAATTTTGTGGAAATCATGCACATGCCTTCACATTTACTTTAATTGCTCTTCTTGTATCCAATAATAATCCATGAAAATTTCACCAAATAATCCAAATTAATTTGTCTACACAGTGATGTATTTTTCTTTCTATTTTTCCAAGTCTTTCACAATTTATTTATACATTTTTTTTACAAAATTATGTGCAACATTGTTAGGAGTATCACATCATCAGCCATTAAAATAAACCAGGAACATTTAATATGCGATATGGTTTAAACAATTTGTACATACATTACTTGGCAATGTTCACATCCAGTTTTTGGTTAAGATAGAACTTTGTTCAATAAACACATTTTGCATGTTGGATACTACGTTTGTTTGGTGATACCAATGTGCATTTTTAGGCATATGGATTGGTTTCGTTTGCGATGTCCGTGTACAGTTTCTCCGGAAATAATAAGTGAAAAAAGATAGATTTTTCTTTTTTCCTTGTCTATTTGTCATTGTATGTTGTAGGTCCAGGATTCATTCCACTAAAATCATTGATTTGGATAGACAGAAGACGATCGCTCAAATCTGCTAGATCGGCAGAAACTCTTTCATTTTCGCTATCAGCATCCGCTTTTTCTGACTATTTAATCTCAAGAATCTTCAATGTCCCATTCGAAATTTCGCAAATTATCCAACTGTCGAACATATCTCTCCTCTAATTACTCAATATTTTCGAGATCAAACATGAGAAACTCCTCATTTTCGTCCTCACCGCCATTAAAAACCACTCGTGCTTCCGCCATCATTTTACGATTCTTTTAAGAAAAAAACACACGTGTATTGAAACGATCCCAAGTAGTAATCCTTGGTTTCCGAACATTTAAAGTTTGCCCAAACGAACCTAAATTCATTTCTGATTGGCTACAAATGGGCCTGATGCTAGGAAAAGCCCCATTTGTAACCAATCAGAGATTTTCTTTCGACCATACATTCGGACCGCGGAGCAGCGGTACCGGCCATTGAATGCAGACGAAAATTTTCACAAAAAGGCGGTATCGGCCGTTGAATGCAGAAACTGCTTTACGCGTACAGGCGGCATCGGGGCCGAATGAGTTAAATTCAACTACTTAGCTTTCCACTTGTATCAAAATGTTGAGTAAACAATCCTCTCATTGGTTATGATAATCAAAAATATGTACATTTTTGTACTTTCAACCAATCAACGCTTAGTTAATGCAGCGGTATTGTGCACATAAGCGACACTGGGGTTTCAAGTACTCTTGAACTTTACACACACAAGTGTCACTGGGGTAATAAACTAGGCTTATCGGCACTGCATATATGAATTTGTGGGGTTTGGGAGCAATTTACAGTAGAAGCTTAGATGCCGTAGTCATAGCTAAAGAGTTAAGAGCATGGTATTGTTCCAAGCCCAAAAACTTATGTACCTTTCTAACATCTACAACTCCAAAATTGCTCTGTAGTTCTGTAACTTTGATCCAAATACTTTAGAATTGGAGCAGCAGTGGCTGCTGTGACACGGGGCTTGTGTTATAGATTAGTCAGTTAGGGCGTGTCATGGAATGATGTAGTTTTTATTCAGCAAATACATGTACTCGGGTTTCGTTTATCGTGTGCAACTATGATTCATATATATGGTTGATTCATATATATGGGCGGTTGTACTTCGAAATCGTGAGTACAATTCGCTCTATGCCGCACGCACAGAGTATTCTCGATACGGAGAACGAAAACGTATATATACTCTACTGTATGTGAAGGGTCTACACATTACTAATGGTTTTGTCAGCAAGCGGTTTGTTTAAAGGACTCGAGCTGTAGGGCTATTGATCAGAGGGAGGATTCGCACAACTCTAGCTGTAGGGGTAGGTAAATTTTTGGTACTATTTTCTATTACTATATTTACCTTTGCATGTTTGTTATATAGTTTTATAGAGCATAATGCATGCATTTTCTACTATGTAAAGCTATATTTAAAAAAAAAAATAGAATTGTTTACTATAAGCTTTATCGAACAGGGAAGGTTTACTTTAGAACCTGTCGTTTTGAAATTGTGATAATAATATAGTCTTTATAATTTACCGTGTATAACGTCATTACTTTATGTCTGTATCTGAAGGTAGAAACGTCCATGTGTCCGGAGCATTTATGGTCAAGAGTGATGAAGGAGACCCAGCTATAGAGGCGTCAAAGGACCAGGGTGACGGGAGGGTCTAATGTTTCAAGGTGTTTAGGCAAATTATGGGTTTGTAAGACCCAGTGTTTTCTTCGAGTTTAGAAAGATAGGTGGTATGTCTGAACGAATACATTTTTACTATAAGAGTAAAAAAAAAAAAAACAGCATTGTTTACTATGCGAGTGAACTATATTCATCTTTTAGAATCATTTGTGTATATTTCTCCGGGGGTATTGTATCATTGCATAATTTATTTGTATCCTTGTATAGTTTGTTTGCATCTTCGAGTCTGTTGTGAGTTTTATGTTTAAATCAATCCAATATTTGGATTACAATAGGCACACATTTCATTTTTGTGCTTATATAGATCACCACATTAAATCATAGTTATGTGTATCATCAAACATGTTCTGTTGTCAATCTGAAATATCCCTCCCGGTTATCTTGTTACAGGGCGATGAAAATTATATGCGTTCAAATGATATATTAGATGTTCTGAACACCATTCCAACCTATAATTCAATTCTGCATCCAATTATTTAGCTCATAAAGAGGTTCTTTGTTACAATCTTTTAATTCAAACTCCAAATGTAATTTCCATCATTATCATAATGTGGGTAAATATCAAGTCACCATTCATACCTACATCAGATATAGATATTGCATATCACATTAATTTCATGTTCACAAATACTCCGGCAAAGGTAACTTTTCATTTCTGGTCTAATAGGTACACGTACCTGGGCACAGTAATCTCAATGGCAAGTGGGCTGACTGCACATGAAGACGACAGGAAAGATGCACAGAAGGAACCTCTCCGTATAATTTTAACAGCCATGAATCACTTGATATCGTGATTTTGTGGAAGTCAGGAACCATAACTCTCATGTGGATAGAACAGCATTGATAAATTTTCAAAAGTGGCAATCGTCACAGTTGGTGTTACAAAATGCCAGATATGGCCCAGTTGGAGCACCACACTTTATTATTATCAAGGTGTCTTGTTTCGCGCGCCATAATATTTTAATAAATATAATTTTTCGTTGTATTGCGTGACACCTTTATTGCTTGCACAGCACGTTATGTATTAATGCGCACGACTATATATATATATCAGGTAGAAATTTTGAAGGACACAGCCACTATAGAGAAGCTCTAAATGTATTCAGCTGTCGGGGCAGGTGCCATTTTAACTTAAGTTTCAGCCAAAGAGTTGGGCAAGTTGTGCTTTTTAATCAACTCTTTTCATTGTTTGCAATTAATATTCAGTTTCGTAAAACACGTTCGTTGTATTATGTGGTTGTGTTATTTTATCGTACATGTAATTCAATTTATTAAGAGAGTATGACCTATGCAATCTGGTAGCGAGACGATAATTTTATCTGGTCGCTACTATGACTAATATGTTTTAGTATAACGTATTTTTATTATAATTGCATACCATTCCTAAGTCATATTTCAGGCGGTTTATGTTAACCCATTTGTAACCATTGCATTTTTTAATGTAGTTAGAATTAAAACAGTTACAATTAATGCAGACTATTGGAAAAGTTTTTTCTTTTCCATATTCAGTTTGCTGGGTATGAATAGCCAGATTTGCTTGTGAATATTAGGACATCTGGTGCACCATTACGAGTTTAAACCACCAGTTCAGTGCCAACGTGTAGGTACAAGTCCGGAGGGTAGAGTGACCAAGCTGGAAAGCAGTCAGAGTCAACACGGAGATACACATGTGGTGATATCGACTTTGTGATAACTAGTGTTTGACTATACGTATTTGGCACTAACAGTAGGTACAGTCCTACCCGTTTATATAGACATTGCTTATCTCGACAAGCCGCCTATGTCGACAAAAAAGCAAAGTCCCGGTCCCATGGTCTACTATTACTATCAAATTGTCATGCCTATGTCGACTTCGAGATAAAAGAAAAACGTATGTCGACAGAAGCCCTTGGTCCCAGCTTGAACAAATCCTTTGTTTTCAAAACGTTTATGTCGACAAACTGCCAATTAAGACCAATACTTTGTTCAACAATTAGTTGATCCTGCCGCCAGGCTTTAATGTCGCGGTCAGATGAAAAAAACAAACAAACCCATAGCAGCACGTTTTCTCACCACTCTGCCGCTAGTTAAGTCTTTGATCTTGCCGCTTGTGAATCATGTTATTCAAATGTACTCTTAAAATGACAGCATGTACATGTGGGTCTTTCAGCCACTGAATTTTCTGATTGTAAATGTATCAGCACAGCGAAAAGGATCAATTGATGAACACAATTTCCCAATCAACAGGTGGTCGAAGCAGGACTAGCAAGCCCTTAAATTTGCCGTCCAGGAAATTGATGTTGATGCGTACAGAGGACTCTTGTATACGTGATTTTCTGAATCCTATATATAAAAATTGCGTGAAAATACGGATTACACGTTTCTGAGACCTTTGAAAGTGATCGGTGATTTTCGCTGTGAAAGTTTCGTTTTTAATTTTATTTACATTTACGATGGCTATCGACAGAAGGGTAAAACGCAAATTAAATTTACAGTCTTTGGAAACTAAATATCTGGCTGTTAATGAAGTTAAGGGATGAACATCTCGCAAAGAGGTCTGTGAAATTTTTTTATTTAAAATTAACATGTCCAGGAAGGATGAAAGCTGCAGAGTCTATAAAGAAGTTGAAGGTAACTGCGCTCCCCTAAGGAAGAAGTAAGACTGGTACATTTGAAGACGTGGAGGAAGCATCTAAACGGTTCATGGTTTAATAAAGCATTATCGAAAAAGCTTAGTGTGGAGAACTTCGCTGCAACAAGTGGTTGGTGCAGTCGCTCTAATGTTCGACATAACATCGGATACAAAAGTATTTGTGGGGAATACATGTACTGTTGACAGTTTTTCATTTCCCTGTGAATAGCCCTATCCCCTCGGTACCCTCAATAACATGGGAACAGCTGACCGATATCTAGGCTGATTTAAGTACATGTACTTGAAGCATGCAACTAACAACTAGACAAACACGTGCTAATGCTGACATTGAATCTCTCATGTTTTTCATATCAGGATTTGACCGATGCAATATTTTATTGTAGACTTTATTACACAAAGGTAACCAAAATGTTATTTGTCAATATACAAGTGTATTTCACTCTAGTTTTGTCCCCACATACTAAAAATTTACATTGTTTTTTTCAAAGTGTAAATACTGATGACTGGTTACCCCTTACTGAAGAATTTAACTTGCATTTTTTTTTTTTTTGCAGACCCCCCCCCCCCCCCCCCCAAATACTTATCTCGACATCCACTTATCTCGACAATATTTCCTCGGTCCCGAGGATGTCGAGATAAACGGGTAGGACTGTACTTCAAGCTGCCATAGCTGATCAGGTCAATGGGCTGCCAGCAGGGTAAAAGTCAAAATTGTGTACATTTCGAACAATAAATTTTATGCCATGATCACTATTCATAAAATCAATAAATATATGCATTTGTAACAAGAACAACTTTTGTTCTATCATTTTACACATCAATATTTGTGTTTTTATTTTATTTTCATATTTAAAAATATGTTTGATTGAAGTATGTAATGGGCATAATTAGCACAGAGGCTAATTAGCTATAACTACCTTATATCTGTTTGATTATTTTATCCTGCTGAAATCCAGGAATATAACACAAAACACTGCTTGTAAACACTAAAATGAACACAAAACACTGCTTGAAAACACTAACATTTATCCAGGAATATAACACAAAACACTGCTTGTAAACACTAAAATTTATCTGGGAGTCTTTTATACAAAGTTATTTATCAAATATATACATTTAATTACTAACACTGTTACCTAGTCACTATGTTCTACTATTTCTTAAGTAATTCCTCGTGATATCTATTTAAAGAAAAAATCTATTTCTTTTTTCCCCTCATCCAAAACGAAAGTTGAACCGACGATTTCTGTGAACTCCGTTACTTTCGGCGCACGTGGTTCTCTTGTCCACACTTCGTCGTCTTCATCATCAGTTTCTGTCTCAATTTCTGACAGATTTGATAAAGAAGATATATTAATATCACTACCAATACTTCTTAATTCATGGTGGTCAATATCATCCTCAGAAAAACCAATAAAGTCGGAATCTGAATCACTATCGTAAGAGAACGCCATGGTTTCTACTGTCAACTACAAATGCATGTATTAACAAACACGCGGTACAAATTAGAAAAAAGGAACTGGATTTAGTAAGAACAATCATTTGTTAACTCTAATTTGATTGATTGAATAGACTTTTACTTCCATATATTGACCAATACGATCGGTTGTGACAATGACATACAGAGCAGATCTATCAGTCACTAGGGTTTAGGAAGCATATAAGGCAAGCGGATATATTCGTCACTGGGAGTAATAGTGCTCTGTTTACAAGCGGACCTATCAGTCACTGGTGAGGCTACGCATATTTAAGCAGCGGATATACACGTCAGTGGTAGTGAAAGAGTTAATGGACTCTGATATTCCACCGATGGATTGTTTATCACTAGTTTGTAAGTAAAATGATTCTTTTTTAATGTTTTATATTTATTTTTGTCTTTATATCTGTATTTTGAGTATTTGAAATCATTAATTGTAGGTCCTATTCTACGGTTCAAGGAAAAACCTTAGAGTTCGATTTCTTCAGCTAAGTAATTTTTTACACATGAAATACACATGCAAAAATAGGCTCAAATGAAGCTTGACATTTTATTTTACGTATTAAGGTAAATTTGGCGACAATGTTTTTTCTTGTCTGACTGAGGAAGTAATACTAGATTCAACTGGATCACAATACAATTGTTACCTTTGACCTTTCCGTTTGTAAACACGATTTACCAAAAGGAAATTGGACTCTGTTGCTATTCTTTATTTCTTTTCCTTGTTTTTTTTTTGTGTTTAATTTTGAGCAAGGTCCAAAATTCTGGACAAAAAGTGTTTAAAAACGATGAAATGACTTGTAAATCTAGCTGGCAATAAACTCGTTTTACGTTAAAAATATCAGACCTATCCCCAATTTTTATGTATCAACATTGCATTTCTAAATTTTTCCAGTCTGTAACAACTCGTTAAGTTTCAGATCAGCAAACCTTTTCATTCCATAATGATGGCACAACAAAGATTGGTCAAAAGCTAATTGGTCATCAAATAACCCTTGATGATGGTAACACACTCTCTCTATAATTTACTTCAGTTGCGACTGAAGATGCTCCTACTCTCCTAGAGGTTACTGTGAACATTTTGAATGAATTGTCAGAAACACATGATAACAAAGACATTGCTCAAGAAATTTCAAATAAATTGACGAGCACTATGTTAATTCATGCTAGTGTGATGAAGTTCAGTGACAATTTTGATGAATATCATCAAGCTGCATTGAACAGCGATGAACATTTCCACTTTTTATACTGCAATGCCCACTATCTTTCTGGATTAAGCAAGGCAGCTGAGCAAACCCTTCAAGAGATAAAGAAATTGGTTGTCATGGCCGTGACACAAATAGTAAATTTTCAAGATTCCACAAGGGGGCAGAAAATGCTACCTCCAGGTTTGTCAGAACAGCTTGTGATGTGTTGGGACCACGTGGTGACAAAAAAAAATGGCATTAGAGCTTGAAAAGCAGGGTGAGAAGCAATCGTAACAATAGATTTAACAATTATTTTGAAGGGGCAGCTGCTTTGATTCACAATAAATCTGATATAGTGTCATTTCTGAAAAATGGCTATCTAGGTCGTTCAAATTTAAATTGGAATGTGTGGCTGCTCATGCAGAAGATGATCATCTCATGACCCTTGTACTTGCTGTTGCTATGACATTTTATAATGTCACTGGTCCATACTGTGAATTATTGCAAAGTAGTATTAATATGTATATCTATATACAAAAAATGGCCCCCGTTTTATGACAGCTCAAAAAAGATCCTTCTGAAATTTTAGACAAAAACTTTGCAGGTAATTTTCATGGCAAGTTTCATCAGGACAGCCCTACAATGGACTCTATACAGTTATTTGCAAAGTTTAAATGGAGAGAGCATTGTAATGTTTAAATCGGCTCTGCAGGAACTGTTTAAAAACTGATTTTCTGGAGAATGGTAAATACAGAGAGTCTGGTCGATCTGCAGACACCTCGACATCACACAGTCCTCTAACAAAGGAAAATTATTTTAACTACTTCTCTGAAGGCACCTGGTATATTTCGTTTGGCAGAAGGAAACGGGGCCTCAACTGGAACACCATTCCCGAGCAAAGTTTTAGAGTATTAAATTTTTTAATATAAATCACATTTTTTCTTCGGAATTTTATACTGTTTGGTAGACATTGATTACAGTGTCACGGAATTGTGTACGACTGGTATCTATATGTATATGTGGTCAAAAATGTACTCTGGTTTCGCTGCAGAGTACTGCATCACCAAGGGTGGTTTATTAATTATCAGCTCTCGTTATTTTGAAATAGTGAGCGAAACTAAGTTCATGCTGCATGTGCTAATTGCCTGCAGTTTAAAAGTCTAAGTATCTAGCTGCGCATATCGGTCACAGCTAGAGTACATTATAAAGCCAATTCTCTGTAAACATCACATTACAATCCAGTCTTGTCAGAAAGCTTCTCGCTTTAAAGAAGCAAAACTTTCAGCTAAAGAGCAGACCGTGTGACTCTCCTATGTATTTGAGGGAGATCAATTTCTAACATACACTGTTCTGGAACAAAGTGTTAGAGTTGGGTCAGCTTGGAAACTCTCCAGTAGTCTGTTGGTAATAGCAAGGTTTCATAAAGTGTGCAGCATACTGTCATAAGTGACCATGATATCACCACACTAATATATAGCACCTCAAAGACATGGTTAAAGTCTTCATGAGAGAGATTAGCACCATTGTTCAGTAAGGTAAAGCTTGCCAAGAAACTATATCCTATACCATTGTCGCCTTTTGTAGTTATCAACATTGAAATGTAATGTAATTTTGCTATAAAACACGGTAGTGGTCCCATCAGAAGTTTAAATGCTAGTTATACAAATAACTGCCTAAATACCAGATACAATAAATATGAACATAGCACCTGTTAATGCTTCTTTAGTGTGTACACCTATATGCACCTGGACAGGCATATTATGTTTTGCTGCCAAAATCACTGACCTAATTTGTTACTTCACTACCACTGTGAAACATGTATTCAGTTATACAGACCCAAACTGATTTGTTTTAAATACAAGGGATTGATCAACTTTGCGGTCTAAAATTTGTCAGAGTTTTCAAACATTTATGAAAATTAAATTTTTTTAAATAAAATTTAGTTTATAAATATAAATGCTTATTTAAATTTTCATTAAAATTTTAATTGATCAATATTTTAAAACTTCCAACATATTTGCAGACAGGCCTTATATTGTATTACAATTAGGCTTTTAGTGCATTAAAAAATTCCTATAATTACAGAAGATATAGCATATTCAATTTTGGTTTCTCGAGAGCACTTGGACTAACATATGCACCCCGTGGAACACCAGCACCACAATTTCTGACTGTCACATGTCTTGATGTCTTGTTTGCAAGGAAATTCAATAAGACTTCATGTATAAAGTTCAGTATGTGGCAAGCAAATATAAAAGTTTTACTAAAATTTGCCACAAAAAGTTGGGCCTGTCAGGAATTGCATCACAATTAGTATTTCCAGTTCAGTACCCACGAAATTAGTCTTTTTTTTTTTTTAACAACATTTTCTTTTACTTATTTTGGTGGTGATATAAGAGTTTATTGATGCAATTTTGATAGGGATGTAAAAGTAATTGTTTACTCTTGAGAATATGAGCTCAGAGAGTGGTTGTCTGTATTTCAGCGACAGTGCACATTGAGTAATAAATCCTTGGTGATGATCCAGAAGTGAAATCTGTGTTCTCTTTACATGCTGTTCTATTTACATTAGTTTGTTTGTTTGATTAGGATTTTCAACGTAGCTTTAACAATTTTTCAGTCATATCGCTACGATGTCTGCAGTGAGGCAGTTTATAGTGATGTCTAGCACTGAGACATCATGCCGCAGACATGTAGCATGATGTCTCACCCAGTCACATTATCCTGACACCAGGCCGACCAGTCCTAACACTAACCTCTTTATGCTGAGCGTCAAGCGAGGCAGCTGTTAGTACCATTTTTGTAAGTCTTTGGTATGACTCGGCCGGGGATCGAACCGACGACCTCCCGCTTCCGGGGCGGACGCTCTACCACTAGGCCACCGGAGCGGATTAGTCTTTCAAACAAAAGCTGGTGAACCCTGGGTAACTGGGATATGGTTGTTAGTCATTATTGTGGTAGAAAAGGGTTCTCAGATTGACCAGATCATAATTATAAGCCTTATGTAATTCCAGTTAATCCATACTCAGTTCATTGTGTCATGACTATTTTTGCCTTGTTTTCAGAAACTGATAAAACTGACAAGAAAAAGGAAGGAGGACAAGACAAAAAATTGTACAGCAAATGATAATGAAAGACTCAAAGAGAAAAGGAGGAAGAAAGAGTTAGACAGAAACAAATTAGAGGCAGTCAACAAACAGAAGAGATTGTACAGAGAAGATGTCTTGGTGGCATTTCCGATTCGGATTCACATGCATATAGAGATGAGAGCAATCAGCATGCAGGAAAAGATGCTGTAGATTTGGAGAGAGAAACAAGTAATACACTCAGCACAGATACGTCAAAGAGTAATCAATGTAATGTTTCATTATATTTAATTTCCAGTGAGGCTGGACATGAAAACACAAGATCTGACTTAACTGCATATGAAGACAAAGATTTATATGGAGCAAACACTGCATTTCAGCCATATATCCCTCAGAATTATTCCTTTCTTGAAGATCTTTACAGGTCTCCTGGTAATTCTTACCAGACGTTACAAACACAGCAAGAACAATTTAATGATGTGCACTTGAAAAAATCAAGCGCTTGAAGATGAAAACGGACGGTTAAAGGAAAAAGTGTCCAGGCTGAAAGAAGAAGTTAAAATGCTTAAGTCTGGTGCAACAATGCTACCAGGTAAGACAAATTAACAAATTTGTATACTCATTTTATAATTTAGGCACATACGGTATGCTACTAGAAATTTTTAATTAATGCCTAGCCATGGGTTGGTGGTTTTCGCCAGGTTCTTCC